>CM038048.1:92446505-93646505 GCA_021397845.1 Areca catechu | reverse complement strand
TGGAGTAAGAAACTTATCTGTATTGGCATATCCTGAGTCAAAAGGATAATATTTTCCTATATCTGACCATGCAATTCATAAATGAATAGGAAATCCATTAAAAATTTAAAAACCATTAAATATCGTAGTACTTGGATACCATCTAGTACAACGAAGCCTCCTGACTCGACATACCAACAAAGTCCTCTCATGATGGTAGAAGATCCTTTCCATCCAGTATAAATAAAAAGAAGAGAGTGATCAAATAAAACTGCAACTATAATATTCTGAGAAATGGTGCCCTTTCGATTATAAAAGCGGGATTGTTTGCTTTTCTTGACTAACGCAGGTATGTGCATACCATCAACTGCTAATGATAGAAATGGTTATTTTCATAAATGCCTGGGTGTATACCAATATCCTCACGCGGTTGGACTATAAATTCTTGCTTCAGTAAATAAATGACTTTCAGTACATTATTAAAATATCATGATATTATCTTTCCTGAGTGCTGAAAAGTTTCAGCCAAAATCTATTAATGGCACCATGACCTATGCAGTACAGAAAATATGCTAGTTACTCATGTACCATAATATTGCATATGCTAGCTATAAGGCCACGTGATACAAGCAACTCTTCTAGCTTTAAGAACATGGTGTTTGTCATTCTAAAGTGATCATAATCCCTATCTGAATGGCCACTCAATATATCTGTTATAAGTTTGTGACCCGAGAATGAACGAGTTCAACATGGCACCTTCCAAATTATATTACAATCTTAAACATTAATAATGCCACTACTTATCAGTGCAGTTATGATGTCCTGCCAATAATCATTCTTATTTATTAAAAATATCATAAGCTCATGCAAGATATCCATCTATTAAAAAAAGAGAGTAGTTAATGATACAAGTATATGTATAACGTGGGTTGACAGCCAATAATGATAGACAATATAGTGTATTAACAGACATTAAAGTATATTAACAACCCTATTCATATTTATAACAAAATTTGTCATGACAAAGTACATTTATAACTTAATATAGATTAGACATACAAAAGTCATTTATCACAACATAATATCCCATAACACATAGAATAGCAATATATGTTAAGGCCAACCATGACTGCCAAATTCATTTTGATATGTTGGAGGTGCAGATGTGCTACGCACAAATATCTCGGGACTACCATAAGGAGAGAGGGTACTACCTTGGAAAGCATTATCGTGACTGCTTGGCTTGAATGAAGGCTCCATGAATGGATTAGGCCCACTTGGAGTAGCAACATGCATGGGAGGTAGCACAAATATATGGGGGGCACCTTGATTGACAGTATGCATTGGAGGAGTATAAAAAGATTTGGAACATGAGCATAACTTCTAGAGGGGGCTGCCATTGGAGGTAATACATGATAGAACTCAGCCATTTATCTTTTCAGTCATGCTTCCAGTAGTGGCCCTTCATAGTGCATAAAGAACCATCTATTTATCTCATTCTTAAAAGTCTCCTCTACAGCAAGAATGCATTCAGATGTAATCCCAAGAAAACTCTCCAACTTTCGTCTACACTTATCAATAAAATAAATCATAGGACGTGCAAGCTCATCTTTCTTGAGGATCACATTAGCAATTTCTAATCTCTTTCTATCTTGATCCACCAAATCTAAAAGAGCATCAGTTGCATCAGTAGTTAACCTAGTCCTACGTGCTATAGAAGTAATAGAGCTTGACCTTATCCTCTTTCCAGTACTAGAGGATGGATGTGCATCTAGAAAAGATTCTGTAGGTAGGGTCGAGGCACAGGTAGTCGGGCTGTTTGGGGATACATCGTCGAATAATTCAAAAGGACCAAATGATGAGTAAGAGACTCCACCACTTTGTTATGATGGTTGGCCAACGTTGATGTCATCTAAGTTGATTCGATCCACATCATCGTCTGAGATATCATTGTCCGAAATCCTCTCTAGAATAGCAGATGTATCCTTGCATCTACCAGCGGCCGTGTTCTTTGAGAAAAGGATATCTATGTCATCATATGCAAAAAATGACTTATCCTTAATCTGAGCATACTCTTTATTAACCTATTAAAAATATTTAAAAATAATTATTATAATGTTATGAAAAGCATGCTACATATGATATCAAAGCAATCTACCACTCATTGAGATAACCTCCTTCCACATCTATTCATTACCATATATGGACACTTTTAGTATAGGATCCCATCCCCAACCAGATCGATTTGCTAAGTTATAATACAAGTTAAAAGGTCTTCTTCAGTACCTTCAACCGATTCTTAAAGTTTCTATAAGTGAAGAACGCATTTGTTCGTGTGTTGAAGGTATTTGTCATATTCTTCCAAATTTCTTGCAAGAATGTACCATTGTGACAGTTACCTTCATCATTTTTGGTCTCATCAAGGCAAGCATTATCATATCAAATGCATCTGTCCATTTTGGTGCTCTACTACAACATGATCCTATCCTTGCATATTCAGCTTGATTATCTTTTTTGGATTTAGGCATATTAGCTACATGACCACAAACATTATATAATTTAGAATACAACACTATTGATTGTAACAATTGGCTACGTAATGATGCTAACAAAACACAAAGATATATTATGGAACAAGAAAATATTCATAATTATTTTTAAAAAATCAAAAACATTGATACCTCGAGACATATAAAGTCAAAGTCAGTCGAGTATTGCGCCTATCAGCAATGTTAAAATATATTATGAGAAATACATTTGCAAACATTAGTTTCAAACAAAATAGCAACATGACACTAAAAAATAACTATGAAGTTATTAAACTCATTAAATTAAATAATGCATCTTCAAGTTTATCATGTATTTGAACGTTTGATCCAAACCAATAACAAGGCTACCAACAGAATATGTATATGGTGAAGACATGTAATTATAGTTAAAATATCCAAATATGAAGATATGAAAAATATATATACCTCGAGACAAGCAAGATTAATGATAGTGAAGCATCATGGCTACAAGATAGAATAACTATGTATATAGTTAAACCCTTGTTTCCTAGCCATGCTCGTTCCTAAGGCAACATATCATCATTAGCAAAACATAATATAAAAAATACATTATCGAACATATTATATATAGAAAATATGAAAATTATAAAAAAAGGTTGAATATCAACAAATTATTGAAACGATTAACTTTAACAATACCTCCAGACTATTATAAAAGGCAGCCAAACATTTATTCATCCAGCGACATATGTAATTGGAGGCCGGTTGTGGAAATATATGAATTACAAAAAATTAAACTTGTGCCTCAGGACATGAAAGGTTAAAATCGGTGGAGCATCGCGGCTACAAGATAAGATAAGTACTAATGTTCTAAACCCTTGTCTCCAAGCCATGCTCATTCATACGGCAGCCTTTCATCATTGGCAAGTTATTTAAAAATCTAGAATATATTATCAAAGATAAGATACATATAGAAATAGGGACATGACTCTAAATATAATATGATGATGTTTTAAAGAACCATGGAGTTAAAGATACTAACAAATTTTAACACAGCTTCAAAGAAAATAAATGAAATTATTACAAAGATAAAAAAATCATGATTATGGTAAGTTAAAGATCAATAAAATAGAAATAAGAATTTCAGACTGCATTTTAAGCTGTTCATATACGGAACAGTTAATAAAACTATTCATGTGTACAGATTTATTAAACTAATATATCAAATAATAGATCAAAATCAAACATAGAAGAACATCACCAACCAATTTCAAAGCTCTGAATTAAAGGATAATGAGATCCATATGTAGAAGGCATGACCAAAAAAACCAACAATCCTCCGGCATGTAGAAACCGATTTCAATGAAAATAAGCATTTCAATTCAAAATCATGGCAAGAAAAAGAGAAATAAAATTCTATTGCAAGCATATGGCAAGGAAATGAGGAATTGGAGGGCATATTCATGGTTGCCTTTATACAATGTGAAATTTAGCATTTCAATTCCAACACGAAAATCTGACCTAGAAAATTTCAGGTACAGAGAAGCCTATTTCGACTATCAAACAGATGGAGGAGGCATCCATGAAGGCCATAGCAGGCATGGATGAACAAACCCTATCATCGAGGAAGATCATACACGAAGCATCGAAATCTAAAAATAGATTCGAAAATATAAAGAACGATGAAAAATTAAAAGGAAATCACACTCTATTGCAAGCATATTGCAAGGAAAAAAAGGAATCCGGTATAAATTTCATAGCAACCTTTAGAAAAAAAAAAAAAAAAAGGCATTTCATATCATTTAAGAAAAATTCTGACCTCTGATTTCTCCGGACAGAGAATTTTTAGATCGTCCAATAAACTGGAGAAGTCGTCGATGAAGAATCAAGGAAGAAATTCTAGTATCGATAAAGAAGACATGCAAAAGGTCGAAAATAAAAGAGTAACTGAAGAATCGAAAAGGGAAAGCCATGTACATATATATTTTTTATTTCTATCGAGTGCCCCTAGAATACATGAACCGGAAATAGCCAATTCCATGAAGAACCATGAAATTGCTATTCTAGAATTCAATCAATTAACCGGAATACCGATTCCTGGAAGGCCACCGACAAATTACGCCCCTCCATGGGGGAATAGAAAGGAATAAAATCCTATCCTGCAACCAAACACTACAGCTAGGATTGCAGGGCCAAACCTGAATTACTCGGAATGAAGCTGTTATTTTTTCCAGTTAAACGCAGCAACAAAGAAACGGTAAAAGCAACAGCACAACACGTATAAAAAAGGCAATAGTATAACATTAAAAAAATAATGTCTGTCAACCACTAACTTCAGGATCTGAAAACGTGCCAGAGTTTACAGTCCACAGCACTAAATAGCTAACCAGAAGTTTTAGGCTGTACAATTTTGTCAGGAAACCACCAAAACATTAACAAAAAAAAAGAAAAGAAAAGAAAAGAAAAGGCACGCAAAGCTACATGGTACAACAATGCAGGACTTGCGAGTCTCGTGAACAAAGGGGTAGGCAAGCCGACATAAAAATTAAGCCTCCACTGAAATAACAGAGCCATCCTCGTGCGAAGCCACCTTGACTTTCTTCTTTGAGCCTCTTTTTGATTTGCTGGATTTTCGTTTCTTGGAAGCAACCTTTTCCTTCATCTCAGAGACCAAAATTTGATCATCGTGACCACCATCTATCCGATCGTTAATTCTGGGCAACCCTTGTTCAAATTTCAAATCATTTTCTGAGAGCAACATGGGCTCGTCTTGAGTTGGCAATGTGTCGGTTTCAGGATCTATAACAGACATTTTTGTTAGAATATAATCCAACAAAAAAGTGCTTCTTACAAGCCTGTCAATCCTGCTGAAATGTCTCTGTGAGTACGGTATTAGGCCCTCGAGGAGTTCACTAACGCC
This sequence comes from Areca catechu, assembly GCA_021397845.1. NCBI lineage: Eukaryota > Viridiplantae > Streptophyta > Magnoliopsida > Arecales > Arecaceae > Areca > Areca catechu. Next base: position 93,641,096 of record CM038048.1, on the reverse strand, counting down.
TTTGATCTGAGAAGCATGAACACCAGTATTTGGTCAAATAATGGAGATTTACTTGTTTTGATCAGGAGGTGATATTGGATATTACAATCATAGTTACCTTGATAGAATATCAGTGCTGACTATCTAATGTCAAGTAAATAGATAACACACATCGAAAAAATTACATGAAAAACACAAACATATATTGAAGTTGTTAAATAAAACCGTAATGCATAAAAGTCGGTCACCAACAGCATGAACTACGTAGAACGGCTGTTCAGTTTTAATACAGTGCATGGCTATTGAAATAGCTAGATGAGCAGAGAGCATTACAGTTACTCTTCGAAGCAAACTTACTGCAAAGCAAAAAGCGTAATAATAGTGAAGAAAAAGAGTCAGGACCGAATAGAAACCATACAAGTTTAGGTCAAGTGGCTAGTATCAAGCATAAAGAACAAGTACCATTAAACTACCACTAAGCAGCGAGAGTGCAACATTCCCTTAAGTAGCACTGAGGGCTTTAGATTTGATGATACTTTATTATGAATAAGAACAGTTATGAGTAAACTACCGATTAGTAGTTGGAAACTAGATGCAACTTTTCAGACTATGGGGCAGTAATGGTTTTAAATCTATTAATACATTACCGTAAATATGACAAGTATTCCAGCTGGGTGCTCGCGCACGCACACATACATACACGCACACACACAGAGGGAGCATTTACCTCCACAATCTCAGTTGGAGGAAAGATATTGAAAATCCGAAAAAGCACAAACTGTGCCACATGACATAGTTTGGGCTTTGCATTCCATTCACGAACATATTCAAGAAGCACACGCAGTTCTTCCTTCCCAAGACCGGTAAGAGCTTTCTCTATTGGATCTTCAGTGTCTCTTATCCTGCACAGACATCCAAACTTGAGCCAGCACAAACAGCAAACCAGATAAGGCTCGCAGACTGTTCCTACCTGCAAAGTTGTGAAAACAATTCAAAGAGCTTATGTGGCCTTCGAAGTTCAAATGCAAGTTGAATTGCTCTTGTATAATCAGCATCTGATACAGCATTTTCCAGTTCTTGACCTCTTAATATTGCTTCCTCCTGTATTGGCAACAAATTACAACTCAAAAGATAAAATCATCACAGAAATTCTATACTGCTTGAAACGAACTTCACATCAAAGAAAATTACGAAAAGTTAAGAAATTCTATGCTGCGAACTTCACATCAAAGAAAGCTATGACCACCTAACCAAAATTGAATGTACACATGTTTCTCTTGAAAATTTTAAATTTCAGATGCTGCCTGCACCACATTTGTCATGACTTAAAAGCAAAAAATGAAGGAAAATCCTCACCTTCAATTTATGAGATCAGGCATTTTTTCTTTCAATGTAGGACTATTGCTGGACATGAGTGCAGCACACCAATCTGCTCCTATAAAGGCAGTACAGGGCTCGTCCGGTATATTCTAGGGTGTTATATTGGCCATCCAAACCAGTAATAGCCGGTAAACTTGGATTTCAAAACTTGCTTGGGAGTTTGCTATTAAGAAATTCAAAAGAAAAATAGCATTTGAAAATTTTAAAAGACACCTTAAAATTTTAGAGGGATTTTTAGAGGGAAAGAGAAGGTATCAATATAGTAGATCAAGTCTCTTGATAGTGGATTCACGAGATTTAAGCTTGGATTTGCTAGATACTAGCTTAGTATATAGGTATTTAGACAAGAAGGATCTAATTACAGTATTATTTTCATACCGTGTAGATCATAAGATATGCTTACTAGGTACTCAATATGATGCTAATCATCATTTTTTGTTAAATTTACATGTTCAAGTAACCACATTTTACATTTGGATATAAAATTTAAATGGTCAGATGTCTAATAAGAAAACCGTTATCAAACAATTGACTGTAACATATTTTTCATAAAATTTTTATTCATTTTATATAAATTTTAAATGTTATCATGCTTACAGATTTTCAGCCATAAACACTAAAACCATAAATCCAAATATTATCAACTATATAGTATACTCTAGAAGTGACTGATATATATATATGTTCTTGCTTGTTTTATTTTTCTTTAAATTTTATTTTTTAATTTCCCTTAATTGTCAGACCAAATTTTCTGAAACTGAAGATGAAACTGCCAAACCCACCAAAACACTCAGAATCAAAATTCAACAAAACAACCTTTTAAAATCAAAACCAAGTGTTTGAACCTTGGTTCAAAAGATATTTTATATTACAAAAGCAATCTAGCCTCCATCTATTCAAAAAAAAAAAAAATCTAGCACATGATACTGTGCCTTTTAGGACAAATTTTATATGAATGTTTCCATGCCACTATTTGTTTGTGCTAAACACATTTCAATGTACTATATCAACCACAGGCTTGACACCTGATGCTTCCCATCTATGTTTAGTGCATGTTCTATCTTCAGACTTTGGAAGAATTGCTTATAACCACGGTCAGAAATTAGTCTCAAATTTTTCAAAGAATTCAGGTTTCACTAGATATTGGTTGGAATATGAGTCATGCCTGAGATTATTGAAGAATATCGCTTCACATCTAGCATAAAATGTTGCAGCACATAAAGATTAAAATGAGTGGAGACAATCTTTTGTAGTTACATATATAGTGGTCTAAAATATAACTGCAGCATGATGTAGAGATCCATGTATAACATTTCTTGAGAATAAGAATGATTCAAGGTTAGGACTACAGTATAATGGAGGTCTAGGTTGCTGAATAAATGTTTAGATTGATAAATTCCAAAAGGTATAAAATGCAGGAAAAGATTTTTTTAAAAAAAGCAAAAGGAAGAAACCAAGCTTTTAGTGCCTTATCAAATCAACTAATATCATGGATGAACGGGTTGCAAATGCACTGACCTCTTTATGAAAGGCTTCCTGCTTATCTGCAGCAGTAGAGTCATGCCACAAATTAACAATGGCATCAGTACCACCAGTAGCCAGCATTTCTGTCTTTCTGCCAACAGCCAATGCCCAAACCTGCATTGTAAACCAAATGAGCAAAGTGAAAAGGGGAAATCCATCCATACAACCATGCAATTATGAGTAATAGCCAGAAATATGCCGCTAGAAGACTCTCCTGCATCAATGATATCATGATATCATCTAGGTTCGGACTGAGAAGTAGTAGCGCACCGAAGGGTGGGGATAATGATTAAAGGCAGTGTCAATTATTTGGAAATGAAATCAATCATGGGTATTGAGAATGCTATAACCAATTTGACCCAACTGCAAGGCTCTGTATATCCAACAGTTGGAGTCCTTTTGTGAATATGATGCACAAGAACCAATCAAATGAGACATGTCACAAACTTCCAGAAGGACAAAGCACAAATATAAGGCTTAAAAAGTGTTCAGGTAGAGTAGGAATATCTATGACGATGGCAAGGACTTTGGTGCCAATGTCACTCTATACCCTACAGTACATACCATGCAGGTTGATGAAAGGCAGGGTATAGAGTTTCTGTACAAAAATATCATCCATGGCAGTCTGCTTTGATCCTTGCCAAGAAGCCCTGTTTTCCCAATTGGGATCGAGTATGTGACTGGTACAGCAAACTACAATAGTGTACCACTCCAGCCCAATTGGGATAGGTACAGCTTGCAATACTTCATCTTGGAGCCTTGCATAATAGCAAATATTTGCAGGTAACAGGTTTTGGGTGACCAATGTTGCAAATTTAAATAGAAAAGTAATCAAAAGGAGAAGATTTATTGGTCACTGCTAATAGATGAACTTACTCTAACTGATCGGTTTTCAGAAGTTCAAAACGATAGAATTTAGAACAGGCATCCAATAAAACAATTCCTAACAGATAAGTATGTAAATTTGGACAGACCTGCACAGGCCACCGAACCTGACATTAAAGAATCGGGCAATAACCTGATTAGGCCAGAATCGATGGCCACATACTAGTTCCTCTCTCTAAACTTGGACATGATGTATTGCAGAATAGCACAGTTTGAATACCAAATGAATGTACCTAACATGGTCGGACCATAAAATAATGGAAATTAAGATCTTGATCAGATGACAAAATGTTCGTGAATGGATTCTTTGAACCGTATATGAAAAGAATTTAGATGACTGTATATTTTGCTCCTTGTGCTTGGAATTTGAGAAGCAAATGTTTGAACAGATAAGCAGCATCTTACAATGAAATCAAATACATACAGTTGCAAAGGACACCTCATCAAGAGAAACAACCATAGGACCAATATACAGATCATATAAGATAGTATATGCAAAACTGATGCAAAAGAATAAAAAATAAGGACAGCACATAAAACATGTACTGGAACAAGGATGCCAGCAGGTAGGATCTATATCATAATTGATCCCAATAGCCTGCAGCCCTAATGAAAAGAGAACAGATAAGCATACGTTTCTATGATGTTCATTTGAATATTAAGGCAATGGGGTTAAATTTCCACTATAGGCAGTGCTCCAAATATATTCGGTTTCAAAGAACACCCACATCAATGGAGAGCTACAGAACATAAATATGGAGTATATTTATAACAGAGAGGATGAAAGGACATCATAAACAGACAAAATATGTCATGTAATATGTATTCAAAACTATAAGATTCCATTCTCCCTTGTTAAAAATTCTCATGGCACAAAAGTCAGAGCTAGAAACAGCTTACTACCTTGCCTTCATGTTGATCGTAAGTAGCAATGCACTCATTTGATTTGATTGTCCATAGCTTGACCAAGCCATCACCACCTGAAAGAAGAAATGTCCAGGTTAAAGAGGTTGTAGACAAGAATCCAATAAATGCAACATTTAATATCAAAAACAAGTTTGCTGATTTACCACATGAGACAAACTGGGTTCCACGTGAAAGAAATGAGGCACGTAACACACTAGAAGTATGGCCTTCAAATGTTTTTAAGCACGAACCATCAGAAACAGCCCATATTTTTATGCTTCTATCACCAGAAGCTGTCATTACACATTGATCTACTGGAGAGAACTCCACCGACCAAATTCCCCTCCGGTGCCCTTTAAGTACAGCTACAGATACCAGATCAGGAAGCCGCCATAAGCAAGCAGTATGATCCTAAACAAAAGAAAGATGTGCAGAACATTCATCAACAATCCAAAATAGAGTCATTTAATAGGACAAGCTAAGAAAACTTGTAGCAGGATAACAAATTAACCTCAGAACCACTGCAAACAAGACTATCATTTGGTGAGACAGCAAGTGAATTAATGTCTTTATCATGTGCAGCTACAACAGCTTTTGCTTTAAGTACAATCTCCTGATCAACATCTTCAGCTACACCTTCCATATTCCACACTTTAATTGTACGATCACTTGTAAAACAGCGACAATATGACATTAGACCAAGCAGTGCCAGAGTCAACAATGTACTCAGAGATATGAAAAGGAAAGAAAAAAAATATCTCAGCTAAATTCCAAAGCATCATATTGCAAGCCACACATGAAATTTGTCCCACAAAAAAAAAAAAATTAAACTCAAGTATTTCTAATAAAAATTAAACCTCCACTCATGCTAAAAGTTCGGAGAGATTTGAGCCAATAATTAAGTAAACTCCCAAGATTCTAACTACCATTATAAGAAGAAATAAAGTAACCAAAAATTGAATCTGTTAACAAAAAATTAAATATTGGTCTGAGTTGTTTAACAGCTGTGAAGACAATAATCAATCAAATATGTAATTCTGTATGTTGCACAAAACAAATGTTCATTAACTAAATTAATGAAATTTCCTCTTGTACATTTAAAGGAGGAATCTTGCACAAGCCCTCAAAACAAGTAAGGAAAACAGGCTATGGTAAAGACAAAACACATCAGCATCAGTTAACAGCAGCCAAAAACCTTTGCAACACCGAAACAAGATTGAGTGGACTGAACAGTTGATATATTTGTGCTGTCACTGTTTGAATCTACATACAATTAAAACAAACAGTTCTTTTAAATCGCAGGAAATCATAGAATGCAAGTTTACCGAATACTGAAAATGCATGTTAATATGTTCTTTGTGACACAGCCTATGTAGTATGTACCATGAAGGAACACATCCTCTTATTCATCTAAGAAAGCCCAGACAAGATATGCAGCAACACCAATTAAAGTTTTGGACACATTTTAGCAATCTCAACTAATGTTGCTCCTAGCCCATATAATGTTTGTATCCCGTCTATGATATTTTTTGTAGCATTTCAACATGTATTTACTTGATTATAGTAAATTCAGCTACTGCTAAGTATTCATAATACAATTTCCCAATTTAACCATATAAAAAATCTATTTCTAAGAACTAACTCGTGTTCTGCTATAACAGAACCCTTGTGACTAAGCTAAGGAAAGCAAATAGAAAACATTTTGGACATTTGTTGAAGGCCCAAGGTTTATAGTACCAGAAGCAGTGCCTTATCAGTGAAATATCATAAACTGACACATGGCATGCCTAATGGTGCCGGCACAGCAAAACTTAGATGTCATACCCTGTGTTGGTACAGTTCCATACCAGTGGCAGTACTTTACCTGTACAAACATGGGCTGGTACAAACTAGTATACACGGCACTTTTAAAGTTCTTCAATGTCAAAAGTTACAGAAAGCTAACTCCTCTCATTTGTAGGCAAACCAGATAATAAAACCATTTCTTAGAGTTGAAGAGTTTGATAAACATGTTTAGCCAATATATGAGCAAACAAAAAAATTGTCAAAATCTACATGTATCAATTAATTTGAAGAAAAAGAAAACCTGATATATTCATTTAAGAGCTTGTTCAGTTTTAACATTCAAAATTTCCAAAATCAAATTGTCAGAGATTTCTGACAAGTAATAGAATGAGTACCGGAAAACATTTTATAGGAGTAAAAGTCCGTGAGGCCTATGAGAACAAAAGAAAGCAAGCATCTGACTGGTAGCTAAAACTTAAAAATGGAAAATAAAATAAATTTCCTGCTAGAATAAGTAAAACAGTCTATATCTTTATCCCATCCAATGTATTAGGGGAAAGAGATAAAGAGACCAAGATGGACTGGCAAAACACACATGAGACAAAAGAAAGCATGTATCAGACTACTAGCTAAAACTTAAAAACAGAAAATAAAATAAAAGATTCTGCTAGAATAAGCAAAACAGGTTGGCTTGCTCCATTTAATGCATTAATAGGCATATGAGAAATTCAAAAGGAGGGAGGGTGAGTGCAAGATGGACACAGCACCACAAAGATCAGTTATTGTATTTTCTTGGCAAACTCACCAACTGCCACTAACAAAAAGTTCTTCTGTTTCTTCAAAAAAGCAACCGCTCCAACAGCTCCCATATGACCTCTACCAATACCTATGCACTGTCTGCTTTCAATGTCCCAAACTCTCACCTATCACAAAAACAGATCAAATTATTTTGAACACAATGGAAAAGGTAAAAATGCCTTAGATGATTAATTCTCCATTAAATATTTGAGAGTGAATAAAGAGCGGAATAAACAGAGAGAACAGGGTGGGGAGTGAGAGAGAGAGAGAGAATAAGAATAACACTTGAGCTCGTAACAAATGTAGGGAAGAACCAGGGCAATTGAATGCTCAATGAGAAATGATCATTTTTCAGAGATACTAAATGACAACTGCTATAAAAGGTACAGATACTTTTTCAACTAAATACCAGGTAAAAGATATTATTCAAGCGACATTATGTAAATGGCCGTACTGTTGAACTCCAGGCCAGCTCTAAATTTCCATCAATCTATATGGCCATATCACTGAGCCATTGTCAAATAGGCCTTGTATAAAAGTAGCTGGTCACTCCATTGATGCGTTGTGGCTTAGGAGGAAGGTTACTTACACTATTGTCCTTGCTTCCAGTTACCACCAGTGTCCTCCCTGAACTTGAAACGCATGTGTCAAGGCACACAACAATATCTGTGTGCCCTGACAATACATAAGCACATGACATGGATGCAACATCATAAACTCGCACCTGCACATGAAGCAATATTAAATGCTCAGAATAGATTGCAAGTTCCACCAAAAATAGAATTTAAGAAGCCTAAAAAGCATCAAAAGAAAACAATTTTATACAAATAAGATACATAAAATGTAAGGATAAGAAAAGAAAGCAATATAGATGATTGCCACCAAAATAAAATCCATTTGGTAATAAATTTGTCGACAACATCATCAAAATTACCATGATCAACAGCATGAATGAAATAAAGTTAAATTAGAAAAGCAGATAAAACAGCACCTTACTACCTGTTCCAAATTTGTAGCCACAGCAAGATATTCTTCATCTTCACCCAAGAACCTCATATCAAGAATCTCTTCATTATAACCGACAAGACGTTTGTACAGGTTCAACTCAAATGCCCCTTTAACAGATTTGATAGCGGAATAAAACAGAAACTGCTGGTCAGCAGTAACACACAGCAATCCTTGTTCCGACGGTAATATAACAGCTGATGTAAATCCTCTTCTGGAGTCTTCCTCATCAAAGCTAAGAGTTGCATCCGAAGATTGCTGCTCATATATACAAACTGCACTGTTGCAACAGTAAAACTAGGATTAGTTCCATAAGCAATATACAGAAGAAATTGAAGCAATGAAAGAACTAGCAGTGACTAATTGAAAGTTTGTAGAACAATCATATACCCTTCTGAGTTCCATATGCGTACAATTCCACGCTCACCGACTGTCAAAAAATAAATTGGTGAACTACTTGCTTTTCTCTTCCCAGTTGGCAATTCTGATAGGCCCAAACAAGCTGACAAGCTAGTATCCAATTGAATAATGGAAACAGTTTCCACCATCTCATATGTTGGTATTGTGATCTTAAAGCTATAATTATGAAGGTCCCATATATTCACGACCTGAGGTAGTTTTCTCAATTAGTTTCTTGCAGCTAACTTAAAAACAAGAACAGGTTGCATGACATAAGATATGTTTGAGGGATGGCAACTACATGCAAATTGGAGATGTTTCAAATATCCTTAAAATAACCAAACAGAAAATGAACATTGGAATAACAAGGCATGTCATATACAACCAAATAGAAGTAAACCAAACAACAAAAAAGTCAGATCCTATAAAACATCAAGTTCTGAAGAACAAATTATAAGGCTAATCACTATTCCTGCAGCAGCAGAGCAAACCACGCCAGTTCCGCCAATCAAATAAGATTACTAATTTTCTACACAAACTTTAAGTTGTTCTATTGAATAGGGCGATTAGGGCTTGAGAATAAGAAGTTAAAGTTCAAGTGAAATTAGAGAGACTATTTTGAGAAAGATCATATTGTCAACTCATGCATTCAAGTGCTCAAAAAAGAAGGTTTCTGGTGCATATCATGTTCAGATAATTGGTGTAATAGACTAAGAAAAGGATCTCGACATTAAATTGAATTACAGAGGTTTAAGTATCATTGCATGTCATACAGAATGCAAGCAATGATGCTGATGGAGACCAAGGTTGCTTAATCAGGTCTAAATGTTTTAACAGATCCATGAAGTGAACATAGGGATACATGTTAACATGTGTAACTGAACAATTCAGGAGACAACATCAAGACCAGCAAATTTAATTCAAAACAGTCAGCACAACAAAGAAAAAACCAAGCATTTTTCACTTCTAGCACCAAAGATAACTAACTAATAAGCATGATCATCTCCCATAGAATAACACCATCTTCGGCAGTTAAACCACTGTAATCTAGATTTTATGGTGGCCCAGAGGAGATTGATCTGATTTGACATGATCCGAAAAGATAGGACTGCTGACAGATATCTATGGTCAAAACAACAAATAAATAGCAACAAGAATGGTACACAGGAAAGCAAGCATGACCAAAATGGGTTGCAAGGAAAGCAGCAACTTCATACGTAGGTAGAGAAAGCAACCAAGAAAGTGATAAAAAAGGAAGAAGAAAAACACAATAGATAAAAAGTTTATTTACCAAAAGGAGAGAGAAGGGTCTTCATCCCTTACATTAATGGGAAGAAAAGTTGAAAGGATTGTAATCAAACCATGACTGAAGAGATACCGAAGGATAACTGTTGACTCTGGTCTTGATTTTGATGATTGACAAAATGTTTAAGTATATATGAGTACTAATTGTATTTTAAGTATATTTTTCAGATCTTAGTACTCAACCATGTTGAATGAAGAAATGCTTGTATTTCAATTGAAAAAGTTCTTAAATTAATGAAAAATCAAGTTATAAGGACTTTGGAATATAAGGAAGACTTGGAAGGACTTAAAGTTTAATTTTGAAGAAGTTACAGTACTGGCTCAACCGAGTGTCAACACCTAAAGATCAAGTGTTGACACTTGCAGGCCAAGTGCTGATACTTGCAGGCCAAGTGCTGATACTTGCAGGCCAAGTGCTGACACTTGCAGAACCAAGTGTCGACACTTGTCGACACCTGGGAACCAAGTGTCGACACTTGGAAGTCAAGTGTCAAGTGTCGACACTTGACTGTAACGGCTAGTTTTCAAAAGCTGCAGAACTTCTCCAACTTGCTTCAAACGGCCATATCTTCATCCCCAACGGTCATAAAAGGTCATCTATGATTTGGAGAGCTATATAAACATTAAAAATCAATTGGAAAAGTAATCCTTTGGTGAGTTTTTTTAATATTCTTCAAGGATTCAAGAGTTGAGTGATTCAAAGCCTTCAAGCTTCCAGTTTCAAAGAGAACATTCAAAGTCTACATCTACAAGCATCAATCAAAGGCTTCATCAACTTGAAGACGATCTTCATCAACAATCAAGGGCTTCAAAGAGATATTTGCTTTATTTTAGAAAGATTTTATTGTATTCATTTATACTTGCTCTTACATTGTTTTACTTAAGGTTTTTAGTGAGTCTTGGAAAACCAAAGAGGTTTTTGGTAAGCCTTTGAAAACCAAAGTGGTTGTTGGTGAGCCTTGAAACCAACTAGGTTTTACTTGTGAGCCCGAAGCCAAAACAAGTTGTTTAGGTTCTTGGTTATCCCATAAAATTAAGGGTGGTTGTTGGTGAGCCTTGAAACTAACTAGGGTTTGACTTATGAGCCCGAAGACAAAACAAGTTGTAAAGGTTGTTGGTGAGCCTAAGTTATAAAACCAAACGTAGTGAAATTCCCAAGGGATTCTTGGGGAGTGGATGTAGGTGCTTGGTTGGCACCGAACCACTATAAATCTGTGTTGTGTGATTGTTCTCCTTATGCTTTTATTTCTTTATTCCGCTATATTTATTTGAAATACACAAACACTTGAATTGCATTAGCACATACTTGCTTTAGTTCACACTTTGCAAATAGTATAAAGTTTTATAAAACCCAATTCACCTCCCTCTTGGGTTGCCTACCTGGGCCTACAATAACGGTGAACACAGAACAAAAAAGAATGTTTGACATGGATCCCATATTTATTTGGAAAAACCAGATGCATAAAATGTTTGACATTGATCCCATATTTATTTGGAAAAACCAGATGCATAGATAATCATATCTAATTCTGAATATTTATACCAATCATACTATTTATACCCATTAGTCAGAAAATTTATCCATAGTTAGTCACCCAATTTATTTCCCCAAATATCGTTATAAGAATAATTATTAAAATTGGATGGAGATTTCATGTCGAATTTCTCTTCCTTTATGTGAAGAGAATCCTGCCCGCATGAATGATGATTGGAGAGCATTCCTTCAGCCCATCCTTGCCTGTCCGCATAAAAGATTAGAACAAAATAATCTACCCACATTCTCAAAGAATATACTTCTACCTCAAGTTGTAAGTTCAAAAGCGTTGATCCTTAAATTAGTACAGCATTGGCAACAAGCTCCTATTAAGAGCAAGTACCTAAAAATTAATTGTTAAATGTAAGGGGAGAGGTTGATTGCACTGCTCTAGTAGATATTGTCAATAAAAAAAAAAAACACATCATCATACATATACCGGATTATTAGTGACAATTAGGCTGACAGATTAAACAATTTGAAAATGGAACTACAGATTAACCATCATTTAGAAATGCATAGCAAGCCACTAACAAAGAATCAAGTGCAGGGAGTATGGAAATTAAAATTGTTTGGAGTGAAATATTGTTGCTAGACCTTCATTTGATGGTGGGCAAGGATGATTCGTTCACTTTTTCAGAAAGTAATGTAACATGAATCAGCTAATTTTTAAAAAAATAACAAACAAGAAGTCCATAGATTATAAATACAATTATTGCACAGCGTCATGTACTTAATATATACGCACATAACAGCAAACTCTATGCTAGGACTTGCTGCAACCCGTGCTATGTAACGAAGAAAAGAGCCAAGATCTAACAATATTATGTTTCAATATTTAGAAAATGATGTGACATAATACATTTTATTACATTTATCACAACATTATGACCTAAGAGTAAGTGAACAGAAGTATATAATAAAGTGACATTTTCCCTCACGATCATGGCAATAACTACTAGACTTGTACTAGATATTTCACTCTAGCTTTGTGGAGGCTTCTTAGCCCATCAGCCTAAGGTTGCATCAGTTGTTATTATAAGCTTTTTGAAAACATTTTCACAAATCCTGTACATGCTTTCTAAAGTTTTCTCTTTGTCATCCCTTCAATGCAAAGCTAAGCTCCACTCTTTCTAAGGACTGCTTATTTCTTTGCTAGACATGCCCAAACCATGTCAGCCAGCAATCCACACTTTTGCCCACAATTAATGTAACTCTATTTTTTCTAGTGCATCCATTCCTCAATCAATTGAACTGATTTTTACTAAATGCCCACGTGAATGTTTTCCTCTCCTGTGATATCATCTACATGCAGCGTTTTTATTGTGCAGCGATTGGACTTGCTGTCAACTCTTGGCCCCTTGGAGCAGGATTCACTTCTATTTTCGTAGCTATGTCAATTCTCATTGCTCTATCATACCTGAATGTTACTGTTTAACATATCATTTCTTTCTTGTAACCTAGATATTACCTCTCACAGTACATTATCATAGTTCCCTTCAAGGTTTGCCTACTAAAAAATGGATCCCGTGCTGGCCAAGTGGCGGCATGAGTTGGTATGCCCTTGTATTGGACCGTATGGGGGTCCAAACCAACATGGAAACAAAAGCAAGGGAGAGGGATAGCCAGGGAGGAATAAAGAGAGAGAGTGGGGGAGGGAGGGAAGGTAGGCCGGTGGACAAGCTGGTAGAGGCCAAAACAAGGCTGCCAAGGCCTCCAGAGCTCCGCCTTTCTCCACGAGAGGAGATTAAAGAGAGAGATAGAGAGAGAGCGAGAGAGAAGGAAGGAGGGAGGGAGAAACATGGAGGGAAGTGAAGGCAGCGGGGAGGCCGTTGAATAGCCGAAATTCATCCCGCGGATACTGCAAGTTCGAAATAGGGACAACCCACCCATGTTCATCGTGTTTATTTTTTTTTACATGATGCATAGTCAAGCCAGCAAAGCTTCACTTAAACCAATTGCCCGCTTTACCATGCATCGCATAAAAAAAAATAATAAATGTAATAAAGAGGGATGGATCACCCCTATTTCAAACTCATGGTATCTGCAAGGTGGATTTCAGCCATCCAATGGCCACAGCGACTATCCAACGGCCCTCCGATCGCCTCCCTGGTACCTTCCCCTCCCTCCATTTTTCTCCCCCCCTCTCTCTATCTCTCTCTCTAATCTCCTCTCAGAGAGGAAGGCAGAACCTTGGATGCCTTGGCAGCCCTTTGACGGCCTCCGCAGCTTTCTGACTGCCTTGGCGGACCACCACTCGCCTTTCTCTCTCCTCCCTCCTACCCACACTCTCTCTTCCTCTCTTTCATTCTCCCTTGCTCTATTTTCGCCAACATTCCAAATCGAATGCCTAAACTGCATTGGTAGACTGCCCAGTTCAGGGCGGTTCGGCATTCCACGGTTCCCTCATGTCAACTAAGACGATAAGAAAAATCTTCTCTTCACTTCAAATATCATCATCATGGTTTAACCTCCTAGCATTAATAAAAAATAACTATCCAATTTATATAGCTATCTGATTTATATTATAGTTGGAACAACTGGCTCTTTAATTTCTTTCAAATTTTGAGCTTTTTTCTAATTGAAAAGTGATAATAAGATGTCAAACCATCTACCCTCCATGCAAGCCTCAAAACAATAGTGGTGATGTTCTATATTCTCTTCAGTATAAGAAAGAAAGAAAGGAATATGAAAATTGTTAACAAGGAGAAATCAAATAGACCAAAATAATTTAATTCCAATAGCATGTACCGTGTAAAAAAGTAAATAGTTTCACCATTATTGGCGAAATGCCAACCCCCATTAAAAATAAATTATGGAAATGAAAGCTCGAAACATACTAAACTTCATGTTTTTAGCATACATCAACCATCCGAAGCAGAGCATAAACATCAATCCTTATTAATCTATGTTCCAAAAGCAACCTACATTTAGACATATACAATACATACATGGTTAAGCAAGATCCATAACCTTATATTTCATCCATACCTTAGCACTGAGCAAAGTTCGTCCGTCTTCAGTTACAGCCAAGGAAGTCACTGGCGAGAAATGTTTTTCCAGCACTGCAACACACTTTTTACTTTCAAGATTCCAAACTCGTACACTTGCATCATCACTTCCTGAGAAAAGCTGGGACATTCATTACATCTGGTCAAATACAATTTACAGAGATCCAAAAACTGAAATATAGAAGAGTGAAAATCATCACATTTATATGTTATATTACGATATTCAAACTTCTCTTGCTAAGAAAATTGATAAATTAATTGACTAGTAACGGCACACAGAGTTCACAGCACAAAACAATTGTAACCTCTAGAAAATGTTACACAGAAAGGTTCTTTGTCAAATATCAATGCATCAGGAAATAAGAGGTCCTTTGTGTCAATCTAGATGCACGAGAAGAACCGATCTTCATTTTATTAGGAGGCAGAAAGTCATACAACTCTACCATTTTTATCAAGTACATGCCACCATCATACATGGAATTCATAGGCTAAGAAAGTCTTGGACATGTTGATGGATGGCACCCCTATCACATATGAACAAGATAGTCATCATCAGTATGTAATGGCATTTTTCTTTTGTCTTGGGTTGCTACATTAATGTCTCTAACTTCACTTCACATGCCCAAAAGCATTAAAAAAGCATAGTGCAACAACATTAACATATGAATATGCATTATATGGTCCAGCTCCAACTACATATTCTTAAAGATCCTATATTACATTAGTGAATATAAAGATATCTTTCTCCAAGTTTAGCAAACTTGCCACCCTATTTTCATTTTAATGGGTTGTGTTTTGATCTACGTGTATTGAATAAACAATGTTTATCAATCACTACATCCTTGGTTTCGCAACAACAGTAAAGCATTATGCACATATAAGGCATGTACATAAAGACCAAAAGGATAGGCCACAAATAAATGGCATAACAATTATGCCATAATAAAGAACATTTTTCGTGAAATCACGTGGGAATAATATTTGCATGATTTGCACTTACAAGCAAGTGGTTTGGATCACCATGGAAGGCAATGCTCGTCACAACACCCTGGTGCCCTTTGAAGAAATGTGTGCAAAAGCCACCATCCACATCCCAGACACAGACCCTTTTATCTGCCCCTGCTGTCGCAATCAATCCGCCAGAAGAATGGCATGCCATGCCCATGACTGGACCATCATGTCCCTGCTCAAAAACAAGTAAATATGTAAATCTTGTTCACGTATATACAGAGAATACAGAATATTCATCAAACTCCTTAACTGAACAATGATGTCAACTTTAGCTTTCTTTTTCTTTATTTCCAGTAGTGATAGAAATCAGATTAGTATGGGTGCCACATGATTCCCTTCCCTCTGCTATCTTCTAGCCCGCTCATCTATGTTTATTTTATGCTGAGCCTTATATAACCTCTAGCAAGAAAAATAATTTAAGAAGCACTAGAACCATTTCGTCCTGTTATAATTAGAGCTTCTTTAAAGCATACAAACATTAATATTAGACTATAATGATTTCTCCAAAGATCTCAAACAATAGCTACAAAAACCGGTTTCTCTTTATATTAAACAAACTAAGTCTTACACAGTATTTACCAAAGTTGAACCAGTTTATTTTAAACGAATAAATAAACGAGCACCAATTGCATTGTTTAAGTTAACCCTGACAGATAAAAAAATAAACTTTATATTATACACCGATTACTTTTTTTACCATGGGTCCGCATATTTATGACCCTACAAAATCAAAATTGAGACTTTATATATTCCAAGAACCAAATTGCCATGTTTCACCTGTTTGTGAGTGCTAAAATTCAGTTCCATGGAAAACAAAATACTACTTCATTTCAATTGAAAAAGTAAAATTGAACCAAAAAAAAAAAAGGGAAAGATATGAGAAACCAAGAAAATACTAATGATAAATCTTCTTGCAATATTCTCTATTTATTTGATGTCGTTAAGTATACCTTCCAAGAACGGATGCACTTGAGGGAGGAAAGGTCCCAGACGCGGATCAGACGGCTGTGGCTAGCAGAGAAGAGGAACCGATCGTTGGGGCTGAGGGCAAGGGCGGTGACGGCCTCGGAGTCGCCCTCGAGGGTCGCCCGGACGGATGCATCAGCAGTGTCAACGACCTTGATCTGGTCACCGCAGGCGCAGGCGAGGAAAGCGCCGTCGTAGGACACGGCGAAGGCGCCCCCGCTGTAGAACTGCTGCAGGGAGGACACGCACCGGTAGTTCCGCTTCAGGCCCACTGGAGACGGCGTCGCCATTGCTGGCGGCGGAGATTTTCGCGAAGGTTTAGGCGGTCCCGGCGAGGGGGCAGGGAGAGACCGAGGGAGCCCGGCGGAGGGATGGGCGGCGGGTTTGAGAGGGTTTTGCGATCGAGGGTTTTGTTTGATGGGTTGACGATTGATCGGTGAAGCAGGTTTTGTTGGTTTTTTTTCTTTTTTATCTTTTTCCGGCCCGGTCCAGTAACGTGCTATCAAAAATTTTAAAATTTTAATTGAATCATCCAAAATTTTAAAATTTTAATCGAGTTATCCATAAAACTATATCTCGAATTCAGAAAATAATCTTTACTGACCACACTACCATCATTATAATAAACAGCCTTTATTATAGATCGCCATCTTGAATGAATGATTTTTTTAAAAAAAATTAAACTTGTCTCTCCACATACACGCATAGCTTGAATGGACACCAACCTCAATCAAATATTTCTAATATCCAATAATATACGATGATGAGCATCAGAATATTGAAATCTTTCTGCAAATCAATATCAAAAGCCTTGAGAACTAGTTGCATAAAATAAGCCTTTCCAAGTCCCTCTTTGTTCCACCATATGGACAGTTATTGAGACTAGGGTTTTATATTGCCGAATCATGGATCCCAAAGATTATTTAGAAAGATAAAAGGCTTTCTAAAAAAGTTTATGTTATCTCAAGTTATTAGTAAAAATGCTATTCCAATTGTTCTCTTATCCTCTTGGTTCCTTGTCTTTCCAAAATTATTCTCTGACTATCTATCTATTCATCACTCCGAAGCACCCCATCTTAGTCATTCATTTAAATTTTGGGCATATTTTGCTTGTACAATCTAGCATTTTTACAAAACGGTAATAGGAAAATCTTCCTTTTAAAATGGTTTGTAACACTTATGGACCTGATAAAGGAAGGCATGTACTAGATTATGATGCAGTAGATTATGATGGAGAAAGGAATGTCATGTAATAGCAATGGTGATTAATTGAAATATAAAGTTAGAGAGGAATATGAGTCTTTTGCAATAAAAAGAGATCATTACTAACCAAGTAAAATTCCTAGTTAAACACATGAAGGTGCACCTTACCTATAATGAGAGTATAAAGATTTTCATGAATACTGCACATCATTTAAAGCTTGAGGAAGATCGTATAGAGGTATCAAGACTTAATACTGACATATATATGATTGGCTTGATCTCATAAGAGCTGCTAGATATAAGCACATGTCTTATGATGGGTATGGTATAAGGGCAAGATGTCAAAAAAATAAAAAGATGGTTCTGAAAAACATCAAAGAACGATCCTATGGTTCATCCTAAGAAGAAGAATAGAATTAAGATTAAGTGCTACGACTGCAATAAAAAAACCATTACACTCAAGAGTGCAACGATCCAAAGAAAGTATTAACCTTAAACTTTTAGTATCATATTTAACTGTATTCACCGGTCGACCAATTAAACTTTTGCGCATAATTGTAAATACAAAACTATTGTTACAAAAGAGATCAAGAGTTTGAAATGTGACTAAATGAATCCAGGGTACTACATACTTGCTCTACTTAATATTTAAATTGCTATATATGCCTCACAGTTGTATAGCAACGAGCTTTCGAAATAAAAAGTATACCGTCGTATGGTTTATTTTCTTGTATGAATTTATGCAGAGAAAAGAGATTATATTCTTTTAGAATGATTATAAGATTAAAGAATCGATTACGTGCAAGTGAAAGATGTTGGGTTGTGATCCGGATCTGCCCATAATGGATGGCTCGGTCTATCATTTATCATAATAAATTAAATAAAAAGGAGAATAGGAAGTGGGATGCATAGAACAACTGCCACTAGCAGTTATTCTCATGCGTGGTTTTCAAAAGAAAATAACTATGTGATATAAAAGAGATACATATAAGAAACGAAACTCTCACTTTCTTAGACAACTTTTAATTATCCAACTCTCTATAAAAGAAGAAGCGGATTTAACTATAAAACTAATCGATTTTTATTCATAATTTTGCTCGTAAACTGATAAATACAAACTAGATTTCAAATTCTTTGCGCTACAAAAAAATAGGTAGCAATTCTCTTTCAGTTGAAGATCAAATAGCTGCATTATATTGATAGTCCTTATTAAACTATCAAAGACTTTCTTAGCTAACCATGCACTAGTCAACCTTCTATTTTTTATTTGTTTTGATAAAGAAAAGGAGAGGGAGGATAAATCCCGGTATAGCTACTCTTACTGGGCCCTAATCCCACCAGGCTATGTTCGATTCGGGTCACAAATTTTTCACGTACCCTTTCCATCATTGATGAGTACGTCAGCCTGATACCACTAAGACGTCGGAGTAGTGCGCTCTCTCACCACCCCTTCTCATCATTGATGAGTATGTCAACCTGATACCACTAAGACGCCGGAGTAGTTCACTCTCTCATCATGCCGGAGTAGTGCGCTCTCTCACCACCCCGGAGTAGTGCGCTCTCTCACCACTCCGATCACGTGCTCTAAAAAAATTTTTAGATTTAATCGAGTCACCTGCGATGATCATGCCTCAAACTCGTGACTAGTGGAAGATAAAATTAAGCCTCGAACTACCATCTTAACGATAACCTCCTATTTTTTAAACATCAGATTGCATGTGTGCTCTAAAACATACTGTTTTATCCGAAAGGCGAGACTTTCCGTGACAAGACTTGCGGCGATACTCCAAGGACAAGATGGCCTGAGCGCAACGTTCCCTCATCAAAAGTCCTGGTATTTTTTTTACCAATCTATACTCAATCCTACGGACAATAGCGTGGTTACATAAAGCTTCTTTTAACTCTGGTAATCTTTGGTTCCAATAATGAATTAAAGATTGATGATATATTCGGGTATTTTAGTTTTTTCATTTGGTATTCCCGTTATCTGCCACGTAAATCCCAGTTCTGTCCATCTAACATAAAAAATGGACTCCGTTAGCCAGCTTACATGAGGACTAATTGAATATCTAAGTTTGTACTAATTTATAGTATTTTAAAAAGGTTTAGCAGCGGGAGCATTGCACTTCTACTACATTTAACTTTCACTTTAAATTGGATATTTGTAACAACTTAAAGAATTCTGGTTTACGTTCCAATTTTTGGGATTTATGTACCTCACTTTGGATATTCAATCTGGTGGAGACCAGAATTACCTTAGCTCTTATTTACCGGTCATACTTTGAAGCAGTCAATCTAATCTATATAGGGTGCTCGACATTGACTACACTTCGGCCAGATCAACTTCAATTCAGCACCAACATACCATTTTGGAATACAGGAGTTTCAAAGAGCCTATTCATTCAAGTATATACTCTCAACGGGATTTAAATTCTGATCTTGCCAAGCTAAACTATCTTGGGAATCTTCTTTACATGCTACCTAAGCTATGTCGGATACTACCATTACAATGTATCAGGGTTATACTTCCTTATAAATATGGAAAGTTTTTTTTTTTTTTTTTTTTTTCTTTTTTGATAGAATAAAAGGATGAGGGAAGGGGGGAAGAACATCTCCTGGTGTAGCTCCCCGCTCGGGCCCCAACCCGTTAGACTTTTATTCGATTCGGGCCGCAAATTTTCGCGTGCCCTTCCCACCAATTGAATGAATACGTCAGCATAATTCCACTATGACACCGGAGTTTCGGCTCCAGAATTAATATGGAAAGGTTACTAAATATTGTTTAAAGTATATCTTACATTATGGATATCATGCTCCAATTACTCAGCAAGCTTCAAATGAGTCATCTGTTATATTCAGGAATTGCATAGCTTATCTATTGCTTATGTGCCAGCAGGCTATCCCAGCCTGGTTCTTTTATTTTCTTTACTATTCATATGATTTGATGTTGTTTACATCACTTCATATTTAGGATCGAGATCTTCAGAGGAATTTATCCGGATATTTATGTTGTAGATGGAGACTAATTTCTATCCCGAAAGTTCCGATTCACGTTCACCAACCCACGCGCGCGGGTGTGCATCGCACGACCCAAGCCCAGGTGGTTGGATGCTGGACGTGCATTCCATTTTTCGTGCACGGATTTTGCGCAATGACGTGGCTTCATATGAGGCACTTGTTTGTCTCGATCCAACTGCCCAGAAGTTTTCTATGAGATTGGGAGTCTAGAGTTTTGTATTTTTTTGGGTTCTTGGATGCCTACGAGCCCTGATTCTTGTACTCTATATAAACAGAGGCTGTGAGGGTTTATGATTATTGATGAAAAAATAGGATTTTTCGAGAAGTTTGTAAGTGAGATTTCAGAGAGAATATCTGAGAGATTTTGTGAGTACCTCCGGGTGTATTTAAGAGAAATCTTGAATCTTTTAAGGGGATTAAAAGAGTTTCTGAGAGAGAGTGTTTTGAGGGCTTGTACCTGATTCAACTCTTAGTGAAGCCTTGCAGATCCCGTGCCACCGTGGACGTAGCCCAGTTTAGGTGAACTACATAAAATCCCCGTCTCTCGCTAGTTTTGATTCTTGTTTCTTGTATTTTTCTATTTATTTTATTTATTTCTTGTTGATTATATCGCAACTGCGTGCTTGGTCCTATTAATAGCGATCCTATTAGAAAATTTTTTTGTTCCATTTCTTTTCAATTTGTATCGAGGAATATTTCCTATCTCAGTGTCAGCAACCCAACCCGGATAGTGCTCTCAATTATTTTCCAACTGCTTGTCATTGCTACTGCTATCATCAGTTATTTACTCGGAACATATTGGGAAAACAGTTCAGTTATCACAAATTTTATTGCTGCTGCCATCCATTACTGCTACTGCTATTTCAAGGAACCAAGGAGCTCACTTTCTTCGACAAAGATCTACTTCAACTCCTTAGATTACTCATATATACTCTCTACCACCAAATATCATACAGTTTCATTACAGCACAACCAAAAGAAGACCATCCTTTTCCCCAAGTCGATGGCTGAACTATGAGCATTTAACAATTGGCAATGCCTATCCAAGAACTGCTATTGGGAGTTTATGCTCGATCTAAGCTTATCATTTTCTGTTTCAAACATTCAATCTCCTTTTGTAATGATTGTTGCCTGCTGTTCTTTGTATATATCTCTTTCACTTTCTTCTCAGTCTGCTATATGTTTGCTGTGAAATATTACTGTGCATTGTAACCAGAACCTATATATTGATGTACTCTTTACTCTACTGAATGCAATATGAGCATTTGCTTTCTACCAAAAAAAAAAAAAAAAAAAAAAAAAAAAGTTTAGCATTCATTCGTAAAATCAAATAGTTTAGAATTTGAATAGGGATGGTGATGGATCGGATTTAGATCGGATCATCCAAAATTCAAACCTGTTTCATTAAAAAATTCTTCATCCCATACTCGTCTCGGATCGGATCGATATAAAAATCTATTTAGATCGGACCGAGTCGGGTATACCCGGTCTCTTAAAACCTAGTTTGCTTAAAATTTAAACGGATCAGATTAAGTCAGGTCGAATCGAATATATCCGTCCCATATCTAATTTACTTAAATATTTTATTAACATAACTTTTTTTTATATATAAACAGGTCAAGTTTGGATCGAGATATTCTACTATCCGTATCTGATTCGAATCCGAGTCAAATTTATTTTATATAATTCATATCCATTTATAAATTAGGTAGGTCGGGTTTTTATCCATCTTATCAGGATCGGGTCGGGTCGGAGTATCCATGAGGTCGGTAAAAATTATCATCCTTAAATTTGGATAAAAATAATTAAAAATTTCAGGACTTCTAGTTCTTTTATTTTTTTAAAAAATAAATATAAATATATTATTATTATTATTATATTAAATATAATAATCCGATGGAAGATTTATTTTTCCGTTAATCCCAGCTCAACGGCCCAGGAAAACTTCACCGCGCAAAGCGCATCGTTTAACCCCCTCTTATTTAAAAAGGACTAACGGGAGGGTGACGTTTTCGCGGAGGTTCCGATCCCGTCGTCTTCTTTTCCCTTTCTGTTCCCCACCGGACCTCGCCGTAGGAGCGAGCTCCGCCGCACCGCGTTTTTTTCCTCTTCTTCTCCCCGCCACCATCATCACCACCTCTACGGTAGGAGGAGGAGGAGGAGAGGAGGAGGAGGGAGGAGCCTCCTCTCTTCTCGCTTCTCTCTTCCCTCTTCTCCTCTCTCTCGTTCGCCAGAGCGCTGAGATGATCGAGAAGAACAATCCCGAGGGCGCGAAGCGATACGCTCGCCCCGGTCAAAGGTATTCGCCGTTTTCCTGGAATCGGTATCGGGTCACTTCTGATAATAGGGATTTATCGGACTCGGATTTATCTTTTTTGTGGATATGATTTTTGGTGGATTTTCTGGATTATTTGTCGCTGCTTATGGCAATGGTTCTACTCTCTGTTCTTTATTTCTTTCTTTCTTTTGATTGTTTTTTTTTTGGTGTCATCCACTTGTCATTGACGTTCTTTACTGTTGATGGTTTGATGTCTCAGGATCCGATCCCACCACTGGCGCAAATCTGGAGGTATTTCTTGCGACTCTCTTCTTAATTTGTTTGCGCTGATATTTCCTGTTTCTGTTATTGGTAAAATGTGTGCAATACTTGTAATAAGTATACTAAAGCTGCAAACTTGAGCTAATTGAGTGGGCTGAATATACTTCTGCATATGAGGCAATGTCAAAGTGAAGACTTATAGCCAAATTGTGTTTAAGAAGGATGGAAATTTATATCTTTTTTTCATTGAGGTTAGGCTAAGTGCAAAAGTCATGGCTGAAACATATTGGCTAGTAAGCTGCTGGTTTCAGCAATTGTTTACTCATCTTGGATGATTTTAGGAAGTCTTGGTGAATTTTGGTCAAACCTTTTTGGCTTTTGTATATTACAAGACAGCATCAAAACATTTTGGTTTTGGTATATAACATACAACATCTAACTTTTGGGTTTGGTAGTTTATTGACAAAAAAACAAACTTTTGGGTTTATAGCCAAGTTCTGTTGGACATTATTTACGCTTCTTGGGCATACACATGGGTAAGTGGAAACGAAATCAATGGCCTGTGGTATCCTATTATCTTTCTCTCTTTGCTTTAGGTATTAAAACTTGCATATGATCTATTTCACAAAAAAAGGGTCTTTGCTATTGCTTGTTTCCTTTTCACACGGTTGTCTAGAATATCACGTGGAAGAATATATTTTTGCGTGAAATTATGGACATAGGCTCCTGCTGATCACTTTGAAATTGATAAAAGTATGCCACGCTTGCCTCGCATATACAGATTCATTTGGAATTGCTGAGATGCAGCTTATTTGACCATGCTGAGTATTCTATCATTTCGATTTCAAAAATATCAAAGTTATGCTAAGTTAAGAAATTTAAGGTGCCAAGAAAAATTATGAGTCAACTATCAGTGATCCAAAAGCTACATCTAAAAAAAAGTAGTTCCTCTTGTTTTTGTTAGTAGATAATGTGCAATTAATTATATTCCAATTTTTTTGGCAAAAAAGAAGCTGCTTACCTTTGTGTTTAATGAGGTTTGCAAACACTTTATTGCTTAAAACTTGCATGCTGTAGTTGCTTCATGTTCCAATGTATAAAGGAGACAGCAATCACCAAATTAGCTAAAAAACAGTCAACCTGCATTTGTGTGTTGTTCTCTGCTGCATGAAGTCACACTTCTCATAATACTTAATTATTATAGTCATAGATGCTGTTGATGCACATTCCGAGGGGTTAGTTGATTGACTTAAAGATGAACTCAACTGCACATGAATATAATCATTGTCAAGATTTTGATTTGTTCTTCATTATCAATAATATCTCCTATGTGATGCTATTTAAAATTGGCATTTATCTGCCAATACTTGACATTCTGTATAATAAAAATAAAGCAATAGAATGCTCTGGTGTTATATCATTTAAGTCTAGTATTTCATAGCCAATAAATTAGCAAACATTTATTTTGGAGTCATACCTTTTGGATTTGAGAAGATTAGATACCCTTTTCTCTCGAGAGGAGCAAAGTGCATCTCTTGATCATGTGCCACATGCCACGTACATGCATGTGGTGCAATAACAGTTTTATTGACAATATAATGTGCACATGAATCTGCACAGGAACATGAAAAAGAAATGATATGCACTCTTCTGCATCAGACAGACTGGTTTCCCTACGTAGATCTAACTATTTGTGCATCCAATGTTTTGCAATATTTTGCATTTCATGTGTTCCTCTTCTGCACAAGTGCTTGAGTTCTAATTGGTTTGTGCTTGTCTGTTAGATCGATTTGAAAAAGTGAATTACTCCTATGGGATTGATGGGGAGAAGAGCAGGGATGTTCAAAATGAAAACGCTCATCTAGTATTAATACCGATGGATGGGTGTTGCACCAGTCAAGCGGCGCAACTTCTAAACGAGCGTAAGTATGCAGTTGCAAGTCACTGTCTGAGTCTTGGAGTGTCATGTAAACTTCAAGCGACAAACCTTTATCATAGTCATGTGAAGTTGCTGTCAAGGGCATGATCCATATTACTTTCTTGTTGTGTTATCAGATTGATCAATGGGAAAATAAAACTATAAACTGCCAAATAAACTTTTATGTAGCTCACTCTGTTGCACCTGCTTAACTGTAATATGCATCTTATGTATTTTAATATTCTTTGACATTTCCTGCATGTCCACCAGTATCTTGCATTATAAGATGTACCATGAAATAGAATTAATAGTGAGTGGCATCATAAAGATACTTCTTTGTGAAATATTGATGTCTCAAACATCAGTGTAGGACTCAATGCCAATAATGGTGTGACCCATTTATGATGGTTCTGCGAATAAAAAAACTATTGCTGATATTTTGAATCAAGTGCATTCCTATGTTCTCATATATATATATATGCATGAAGGATGGATGTATGCATGCATGTAGTACACACAAGGTGCAGTTATCATGTATAGTGTGTTAAGATAGGTCTTTACACGGCTCCAAAATTTAATGTTGTTTGTTAAAAAATGGAGTTCTAAACTGTTGGATATGATCTACTAGACTTAAATAACCTTTTTATAGAAATCATATACTTTCTGGACCTCTTTTGTTTACATCAGGTTATCCAAAATCAGAGAACTGTCTTGTGCCAACCATTTATTTGAGAGGTCTTGATGTATGGGCAAGAGAATTCTAACATATATTTTTCATAGACAGACTTTCAAACCTTGTAGATTAAATCCAGTAGTTTAGATTTTCAATTTGCAATTTTATTGTTGAATTTTGTAGTGGGTGTAAAGTGCTCTTTTTATACCGCTTGTGTATTATAACCGCATAAATCGATAATATACATAGATAGATACACACATATACATGCATGTAGATAGGTAGATAAAGTTGAACTCTATCTATTGAAATCCTGAGAAGTAATTTCATTTCTTTATTTATGTTTACCATTGCATAATTCTTTCCATAGCCATGTCTATCCAACCATATCGTAGCTATCCAGAGTCGGCTTTATGAATCTCATTTGCTAAGCTAGTAGCACATAGTTGTTAAAAAATATATCAATTAGTGCTATTTTCTTGGGCACACCTGCCTAGCATACTGAAGCAGGTCAAAGTTGACTGTCAGGGAACACCTTCGACAGATGCTCATATACATTATTGCTGCCCAATTTTTCTTATAGTTATATACTAAGAAACAAGTTGCATCTTCTCATCCTTGTCATAGACTTGTTTTATTCATCAAGAAAACCATACTCTTTGTATCATTCTCAGAGTCAAAACCCCTATATGGCACTGGTCTGAAAGTATAGCATGAGTTACAAAAGGCTAGGGTGTTCACTACTAGGGTTAAGTGGTGAATGTAATCATCAGGGGATACTCTTGATACAGCTGGCAGTGATATCATGTTTGTCTTTGATTACTGATCATGCAGGAACTTGTATATTTTGTCCATGTTGCTTTAAGATGCCAAATCATTTTCATGATCTGCATGCACGTGAAGGACATGCTTAGCAATTGTTATAATCTTTCGTCTTAAGTAAATCTAATCCAGTAGTCTTATTTTTATGACTTTATCAAGTTTTCATTGGTAAGAATTTGGAAAGCCAGGGTTACTGCCCCAGAACTGTTGCCTATGGCAAGTCCTGCCTCCCACTCCTAAAGGCCATTATTTAGAATAATCCAGATTCCTCAGGTTTGTTACAGGGATTAGTGTGTGTTTAGCATTTTTCTTTGGAAAGTATGCACAACCATACACTGGAGTAACCAAATTTTAGTTTTTTTTTTTGTGTGCTGTTAATTATCTGCAAGATTCTCACACTATTTACTTTTTTTTATGTAGGTTGGGCAAATGCCATGCACTTGTACAGTGATCCATCAATTGATTTATCTGGTGGGTTATTCATCTTTATGGTCTTGTAGGTTCTGTAAATTTCTGTTGAACCCTTGCTGGTTTTGGGAATTACTTGGCTTAGCCGGGTCAAAATTTATATGTGAAAAATTGAATTGATAATTGTTAATTTTAAATTTGTTTTCAGATGCTTGTGGTCTTTTTGGACATCTCCATTCTAGCTTCTTTTGCTGTCTTATAAAGAATGGCTGTTCCTAGTATTTTTACCATAATGCACCGTTTTTTGTGTTTATGCTACAGTGAATGAAGGTTATTATATTTCATATCCAAGTAATTGCTCTTCTGGATGTTCAACATTGCAACAGAGATTTCTCTAAGAGTTCTAACTCATCACTTCTAAATTTTGAAAATTCAATTTATTGGCCTCTCTTTGTGGCGTTAATCTTTGCCTCCAATATTAGTAGCTCCCAGTGAAAGTGGAGGTTTTACTATTGGTAGTGATGGTCAAGTAAAGGTTTCTGGTAATCTGTTAAATCCCTTCAGTTTCTGATAATTTAGGGCCCTTTCGGTATTGCCATGGATTTCTGTGTTTTGTTTTAAAAAACCCAAGTTGTGTGTTTTGTTTTAAGACCCAAGATGCCAATGAACTCGACCGAATAACATATATAATGGATCCCTTTTTTTTGGTTAAAAAAATTGTTTGTAAATTATTTAGATCTTTTGATGGCAAAGAATTAATGCTTTCAGAAAGTGTGAAAATATAAGGAAGGAATAGCAGAAGTTTTTGCAAACACTATCTTCAACATCAATCTTCTTATTGTGTTTCACTAATGTGTAGAGAAACAAAAACACAAGAAAGTACCAAACATGCCCTTAGATAAGAAGTATTGGAGTAACAATAGAAGTTCATGCATGCAGCATTATATTCTCAATATTGAAAGGTACATCTACTGAAACTATGCATGATATACGTGAAAGATGCCAGATACACTGCACCCATGCTCCCCTTTTTCTCTCTTCTGTGCTTGTTCTTGTGTGCACACACTCCATCACACCTATATGATGTACCAATCATTGTAATGATTATTATAATTCTGATTAGGTTTACTTATGTGCATTTCAATTCTTTACCTCATTTTCTTCTGGTCCCTACCAGAAAGACCAGTGATGTATTCTGGAGCTGGTGGGTCATCATTGGGTCACTCAAAACTTCCTCATCAGGTGAATATTATTGCGAATCTTTCTGCTTTCTGTTCTTATTTTCTTTTTTAAAATTTGGTTCTCATCCCTTAATAATTGCTGGTTTTTTACTATAATATGCAGATGGACTTTCTGTCTGAATTACGACGAGCAATTCAAAATGCTCGGACCGGTGCTGCACCAACTGCTGTTGATCGTAGGTGATCGCTTGCAAGGATGGACTTGGGGAGTTTTGGAAGCTATTTGATGGATTATATCATCATAGTTTAGATGCTGTACCATTTCTATATTGAACTAGTTGTTCTATCTCACTAATCCCAGCGGTGCATAAATGCATGGTTGTAACGAATACTGGAAGCAGCAGAACAGAGCTACTGCCATTAAGTTTGGTGTTTCTTGTTTTATGCCTAACCTACAAGATGGATATTGGTTCTTCTCAGGGGCTCCGCCCCTCCCTTCATGCTTTACAGATTTCCCCCTATTGGGAACGTTCTCTTCTACCCTCCTACCATTCCAAAATATAACTATACTTTTAAATATAACCGCACTTGTTTTTAAATATAAAATTATTCAAAACATGACTGATTTAAAATTTAAATCTTTCGAGCAATTATAGAAATATAATTATTCTATATATATATATATATATATATATATATATTATTAGAAGAAATATGTTTTTTTTAGTGCTTATGTTTCCATGTTAGCATGCGAATTTAACGTATGACCAATTAATTTTTTTATAAAAATATACATAATGATTCCTTCAAGCGACACAGCACTCCCTGCCAATTTCTGCTGTCCGCGTACAGATTTTCTGGTGGTGTGGTGTCTTTAGCCAGCAGCATTCAATATATCGTTGGCGCAACTCTGCTGCGTGCTTTTTGCTCAATGGTTGCCTGGTCGAAATTAAAAAAAAAATCATCATCATCTAAATGTTGGATGTGATTGACCACGCTGAGGCTGGTCCAGAACCGACCAGACCCTGAATCAAACTTAATCACTCCGCCCATTCCACCAAGATCCAATTTGAATTAAACTTCAAAACTTTCGTTCTAGGTAAAATTTCAATCTGGTTTGTTCTATCCATCACATGTATCTAAGTTTATTCGTAAGTAACTCTAATATTCATCTCAACTCATCATATTTTATCATTCTTTCGAGAAAAAAAAAAAAAAAAAAAAAAAAAAACGAGCTATACAATAATGATCTCTCTTCTAAAAAAATATTTTAAATTTTGGCACTAAAATCAGGCTCGGATATTAATATATATATATATTCATATTTATTTTATTGAATGAATATACATTTAGACCAGGATACAAGTTAAAATACAAAAAGTGGTGTTCGTATTTTTATTTTAAATAAATATAGATATAAATAATAAAATAATAAATATAAACCAAATAATTAAATATTAAATTTTTAAATAAAAATATTATTAAATAAATAATAAATTAAATTAATAATATATTGATATAATTATATTTTTTCAATTATAAATAATATATAAAATTAAATAAAATTATATGTGATGTGGAAGGATCGCTGACGTGGAGGAACTAGCGGCCGCCACGTCAAGAAAAGACGCCGCGTCAACTCTCCAGCCCGTATTCACTACCGACCTGAGCTGAGCTCTTTCAGAACAGCAGGCCGAGCTCAGTCCTCTGCCAGGTCGTGCTCGCGAGCCCGGGACGTCTAGGTCGGAGCCGCCTTTCGCCCTCCAGAGCGAGACCCTCGGAGGCTAGTGCCCTGCGGTCGAGGTCGAGCCACGAGCTCACCCGCCGATGTGGAGCCTCTCCGAGCGCGCGCCCTCTGTACCGGATCCGCCTTCCGCCCTCCAGAGCAAGACCCTCGGAGGCTAGTGCCTTGCGGTCGAGGTCGAGCCACGAGCTCACCCGCCGACGTGGAGCCTCTCCGAGCGCACGCCCTCTGGACTAGGTCCGCCTTCCGCCATCTAGAGCGAGACCCTCGGAGGTTAGTGCCCTGCGGTCAAGGTTAAGCCAAGAGCTCACCCGCCGATGTGGAGCCTCTCTAAGCGCGCGCCCTCTGGACCGGGTCCGCCTTCCGCCCTCCAGAGCGAGACCCTCGAAGGCTAGTGCCCTGCGGTCGAGGTCGAGCCATGAGCTCATCCACCGATGTGGAGCCTCTCCGAGCGCGCGTCCTCTAGATCGGGTCCGCCTTCCGCCCTCCACCGAGGCACCCCCGCGAGCTCGGAATATCGAGGTCGGAGCGAGTCATGCCGTCCCAGCTCGGCCCTTGTCCGGACGAGGTCTTCACCAGCCCAGAACACCGACGAGCCACCCGAGGATTGCACTGAAGCACTTTCCAGGCTGTATTGACCACCTACGACCGCCAGTTATACCAATCTGGGGATTCGAATCCCGCGGGCAGCGGCCCGCCATTCGAAGCACCCCCAAATTTTTCGAAATGAGGCAACCAAGATGAGTGGCGGAGCGCCTGACAATGCCCCCTATCATGAATAAGGAAAGGTCCCTCGGGACACCGCCGCATGCGCCTGATAGCCCGGCGGGGATCCCGAGATAAACGCCGAACTGTAACCTGGTTCACAGCAAACCCAGAGGTAACACACACAACAACTTCAAGACACAGAGGAGAGAAAAAAAAAAAGAGAGGGAGACGAAGAGGTGCAACCCCCACAAGGAGACGGGGGCATGGCACCACCACTTCCACCATAAGCACCGGCGCAAGCCCAACCAAGAGGGCCAAGCGCTACTACCACCATAGTTGAAGGGAAAGCGAGGGAAACAAGGAGGGGTGAAGGAACAGAGCATCCCTCTATTCCCGCTATCATTCTCCCCCGGCAACGTTTTCATCTTTACCCACATTTTACACTCCTCCGAGAGCGGAGTCCATCAAGAGGGGCCCGACCAGGAGGATATGTTCCCCTAGATCGTCATTGACTTGATCGTCGGAGTACTCCCATCGGAAACCCCGACCCAGGTCACTAACCCCTATTTCACAGGTCCAGGAGCAAAGGGCCGGCGAGCAGCGAAGGGAGCAGCAAAGCGACCACACCCAGTACGAAGGTCCGGGACCCGAGGACCGCGAAACCGACGGGGAAAGCGCACTCTGGCGCCGACAGTAGCTACGGCCACGACGGTCTTGGCGGCAACAATATGTATTATCAAATATTTAGATATGTATATATATATATATATATATATATAATATGAATATGAATATAGATAATTGTTAAATATTTAAAATCTTATCTAGATTTTGGTTGATTTGGATATAAAAAAAAAAATAGAAAAATATTTTTTTGATAAAAAAAAGGATAGGAGGATAAATCCTGGTGTAGCTATCCCTTAGGCTCCCAATCCATCAAGTACTTGACATCACTAAGACTCGACCGATAGAATGGAGACAGAAAAAATTCTAATCTTTCATTCACATTAATGATCATGGACTCCAGGATAAATCGAGTCATCGTAAGAATCTTTTTTCAAACCAGCGATCGGATAGTAGTGAGACCAGAGCTCTGCCAGTAAATTAAAAGAACATCATTCATTATTATTATTATTATTATTATTATTATTATATTATTATTATTTCATCCCTGTTAAGCTTTTGATTAAGATGAGGTTTAAGGTTGGTGAGTTGGACTTGGATGGCTGCTTGTTGGATTTGTCCCATTACCCCGTGACCATGGAAAGGATTTGTCCCGTTACCCCGTGACCATGGAACGTGAAAAACATGGCAGACAATATGCCATTCACTATAATATAAAATGCCAAAAAATACCCTCTAAAATACCCCATCGAGCGGTCGGAGTCACTGGCCACCGCAGCTGCTCTACTTCTCCTCTTCTCTATTTCGTCTGTCCAGAGAATACGAGATTGCTTGTTCTCTCGTCTTCCGAGAGGGCCGGGGATTGAAGAGATCGCTCGATTCGTTTCTCGGGGAAGTCTTTGAGATCTCCGAGCTCGTAGACGACCTCTGGGCGTAAGGCATGCGTTTTTCCGGGTTTTTTCCCATTAATTTGAGTATAGTAGAGCCCTAAGCTTGATCTATTAGGTTTTTTTTTTTTTTAAAAAAAAATTTATCTACATTGTTTCACAATTGATCTACTATCTTAAAGATCCTAAAATTATATGATTAGATTGAAGAAAGGGAAATGAATCTCTGGCTAACGCTCTCTCTGGATTCATTCGTGGAGCAAAGAATCCGCCCATGTTTCAGGAAAAGTCAGTTTTTTTTTTTAAAAAAAAATTGTCTTTCTCTCTCTAACTGTTGTTTAGTATGGATGTTCCAGATCAAATACTTAGATTCCTGATCTGTATATTACTTCATCCCTTAATTACTGACTGAAATGAATGATTTTACCGATTTTTTTAATCTGCCATCTTTCTCTACGATCCGAGCTGCTGTTTTTCCCATCTTATTCACTGCTTGGCATAGTCTTGTCGTTTTTTAGAAAAAAATGGTAATTCTCAATATGCTAAATTCTCACCTTTCTTTAATTTCCTTTTTGTTCATCGGTATGTTTGTGTAAGTTGCAGGTCTCTTGTATCACATCAAGACATGGAGTCTTCTGTGGCACTTTACAACCAACTCAAGGTTCTTTTGTCTCACAGCATGTATCTTTTTCAGGATTGTGTTTTTAAGCTTCACTCACACACAGATTATGATTCGGCATGCTTTGTATTGGGGAGTAACTTCTTTTAGTTATTTTTTCGTTCAAGGGGGGAAATACTTAATTCTGATTAGAAATATCTTGTCGAATACCACTATGCGTGGGCATGGGTAAGTATGAACCACCACCCTGATTTTTCCATTTGTCTGCAGTGATTGAATTGTAGCTATTCGTTCATTTGTCCAATAGGCCAACTTTGTGTAACTCTACTGCATGACACAGTTGTCATAATGATTTTCAGTTTCTTTATCTTTAAATGTATGAAGTGAGCACTCTAATCATGGGAATAGAGAGCAAAAAGCCAAGGGAAAACAGGACATACTATGACATTTGAATTCCGGTTATATCATTAACGCTTCCATGTTATCTCAACATGTACTGCAGCAGCTAAAGGATCATTTAGTTGTGAATCAATTATTTGCATATTAAGGCACCAACATTTGTGCACATTCATTATTGAGTACCAAGTCGAGGAGTTCAAAAAACTTGGAGGCTAGTGGATCATGTTTAATTAAAAAAAGCACTATTACCGTATCAGAATTGGATAAAATTAAAAGCAACTAGCCATTTGAAGAACACTATCCACCTTTCAAATGAAAAGGCCTCTGATATTTAGAAAAAGATGCATTTGTTTCCCTTTCATACAAGTACAAGAAGGGGAAAAGCTGTGCCAGAATATTGTTCCTCTTGTTCACAAAATGACATGGTCAATAAAAGCTCTAATAATTGTTTCATCTATTTTTTGAGCAGTTAATTTAAATGATTCATATATCATTTGATGCAATGCTTAATTTCCATTTATGCCTTCATCTGAGATGTAATTTGCAGTGCATTATAAATGAGGTATCTCTACTTTTTGAGATATGAAAACGATCACCATAATTATCACTAATTGTGTCTATGTTGTCTATAAGCTGCATTATGTCAATGCTATGCATTCTGATTTAGTGTCTCTAAACAGGTGGCAGAGCCGTTTTTCTTATTAGCTGGCCCTAACGTAATTGAATCTGAGGAGCATATTCTCAAGATGGCCAAGCATATAAAAAATGTCACATCTCAGTAAGTAGATGATGATTTGAGTAATACTTGATTAACACAAATGACATATGAGTCTTGTAATATAATTAATATCTGATTAACATTTTGAATGGCTGATAGGCTTGGCTTACGGTTGGTTTTCAAGTCCAGCTTTGACAAAGCTAATCGTACTTCTTCGAAATCATTTCGTGGTCCAGGGTTGGAAGAAGGCTTGAAGGTAGCAACTGCTTTTATCTGGTTAACCTAAATTAAAAACTTTGACTCTTACATATTAATATGCTTGATGACCAGGAAGGATGTTATTGTTAATAAAAACGATTGCTGCTGAAATTGGCATCTTTTTTTCATGAAAAATGTTGCAACCTTGCTATCTCTTTTTTGTTTTTTAAGAAATAAATAACTCATGTTTTCTGGATTAATGAAGAACCAAAAATATTATTTTCATCTTTTCCAATTACAATTTCCAATTCTGTTTGCAATGCATGCCAAAGCATTGCTTCTTATTAAAAACTGTGATAACCTTCCAATAGTAATCTAAATAGTTAATTCAACAGAAAACAATAAGGTCTTTCCACACACTTTTCCAAGCATGAGTTCAAGTAATGCAAAATCAATCATAGGAGAGTTGTAAGAGCGAGAATATATCTCAATCCTGAAAAGGCATCTCCTTCCAAAAGAAATTCTATCAGCACCATGATACTCAAACTTATGTGTTAATTCTATCAGATGATGTGAAAGTTTTGTTGCATGTTTTATTTTAAATGATAGATTACAGGAACACCCTCTCAACCTCTCAACTTATGCTCAATTTCACTTACACCTTTTCGATTTTAAAACGTATTAACCTAGCCCTTCAAGTTTTCAAAATGTTCTAATGTGGTCCTATCGTTAGTCCCCATTAATGGAATGATGTCACGTGACCATCATATGATACTATTATTTTATAAAATGATCAAAGTATCATTCTCCTCCCTCCCTTCTCTTCGATTTCTCCCCTCCTCCACCATCGATGTCCCTCCTCTCTCTTCTTTCTCCTCTTCCAATCCTACCCTTCTCCTCTTCCTCCTCCGTCTCTAATCCCATCCTTCTCCTCCTCTTCCTCCTCGTCCTCCAATCCCACCCTTCTTCTCTTTTTCCTCCTCCTTCCTCTCCGATTGCTCCCCTCCTCCTTTGCCACCGACGTCTCTCCTCCCTCCTTTCCTTTCCTCCCCTTCCTCCTCACCTTCTTCTCCTTGTCATCCTTCTCCCTCTTCTTTCCTCCTCTTCCTCCAACCCCATCCTTCTCCTCCTCCCTTCCTCCTTTTTTAATCTCACCGTTCTCCTCTTTTTCCTCCTCCAATCCCATCCATGAAGCCTTCAAGACCACCCTTCCCTTCCATGTCGACCTTAGTGATCCTGCCCTTCCCCTCCATGGTGGCTTCCTCCACCAGTGATCCCTTCTTTCTCCTTTTTCCCTTTCTCCTCACTCCCTTCTCCTTCTCGTCATTCTTCTCTCTCTTCCTCTAATCCCACCCTTCTCCTCCTCTCCTTCCTTCTCCTTTTATCCCACTTTTCTCCTCCTCTTTTTCTTTCTCCTCCTATAATCGTACCCATGAGGCCTTCAAAACAGCCCCTCCTCCTCCACGCCAACCTCCATGGCCCTGCCCTCCTCCACGATAGCTCTCTCCACCTCTGCCTTTTTCTCATTGGTGATCTTTCTTTTCCCCTCCTTCCCTTCCTCCTCACCGCCTTCTCCTTCATCCTTCACTCTCCTCTTTTCCCATGCTTCTCCAATCCCACTCTTCTTTCTCCTGTTCATCAAATCCCACCCTTCTCCTCTTCTTCCTCCTCTTCCAATCCACTGTTCTTCTCGTCTTCTTCCTCCTCTTCCAATCCACTATTCTTCTCGTCTTCTTCCTCCTCCAATCCTACGCATAAGGCCTTGAACGTGACCCTCGCCTTCCACAATGGCTCTCTCCATCTCCAACCCTTCGTTGCTGGCAACCCCTCTTATGTGGTTGAAGAGCATTTTCATCCATTGCAATGACGAGCTAACACCGCCAGCAATTAAGTGACCATCGGGATCACATTGGAACATCTTAAAAACTTGAAGGACTAGTTTGATACTTTTTAAATTCAAGGGGGTGTAAGTGAAATTGAGCTAAAGTTGAGGGAGTGTTCTTGTAATTTACTCTATTTTAAAGTGATGTGCTTGAAGAAGACAAGAAAATCAAAATATTTCCTACAAGGTACAGGATATTCATGTATCAATTCAGTTTTATTTAAATATTTTGAGAATAAAATATTGTTTCAATATAGTATCTGTAAGAATCTAAGAGGTATTTATAACTGCATTTGGTTATGCAGGATAGAGTACTAATAAATGGATTTAGTAGTTAAGTGAAAAAACTCGAGCTTCATTTATCTCTTAAAGACATATAGTTAGTTTTCAATAGATTTCCTTCATATTTTGTTATTTTTGTTCAGATAAAAAAAATTCTGACTAATGGATTTTATGAATTTATCTCTTTTCTATAACCATTTAAACGTTGTCAATCTCTCACAGATCTATTTTCTACATTTGATTTGATTTCCTCTCCTTCAAGCATTTTTTAAAAAAGTTTACCATCCTCTGCTTGTCCCAGTCCATGAATATTCACATTGCATGGAATTCACCTTGGTTTACGTGCTTTGATTTAAATTCCAGATCCTTGAGAAGGTGAAACTAACATATGATCTTCCTATCGTAACTGATGTGCATGAGAGTAGCCAGGTAAGTTATTGCTTCAATGCTTGTTTTAGTTATTGTTTTAATGGAGATGTGACTGTGTGTTTAACATGGAGATTGATTTTAAATCAAGTATGATGCCCTTCCTGACTTGTTCCTGATTTTCTTTTCTAAATATCTATGTGCAGCATAATGCATTTGAGAACATACTTCTTTTTTTGGTCAAGGATATATAATAAGATGCTGAGGCTTAATCTCCAATTTTTAATCTAGACTGAACATTTGCATAGAGGTGTATGCAGCAGCCGATCCAAGATTTGACCAATACCTTCACATTAAGCACACAAGTATGCATTGACTACGATCCTGACTTGTGTACCACATAACACTCCTTGCTTCACATCAATCAAAAAAGAATTACAATCAGCTTTTCGTTTAATACCATAGGAGAAAAATAGGTTTGATAAATTAAAGTTTGTCACCTAAATCTTGATAATGTTTTTCATACCAGGGCCTTTTAATTGATCCTTTGTTACCATTAAGAAAGTCTAAGGCACCCCTCCTTTAGTAGTTTACTCTGATTTGTTAATCTTCTCTAGCTCAAGGTCCAGTAGAATGTATAACTTAATTGACAGCTTATCACATAAAATGCAAACCATAAAAACTAGATCAATTTTCTCTGGCATTGTCAAAGATCTCAACAAGGTTCAAATATCACTAGTTCAGCATGCATGGAGTGGACATCAAGAGGAATCTGCAATACCAAACGTTTGATCTCAAAGAGTTGCAAGTATATTACCTCTAATTGTAATAAAACTTTAATATGGTCTCCCTTATGTCCTCAATCTACCTCCTTTCCACTCCTCGGTCCTCCCCAGAAAGTTGATACTTCTACTATGTATTATACTGTTGTAGTAGCTTACTTTAACTTTTGGCACTGATGGATCTTTTCACATCTCAAAACCCCATCTTTGTTTTTCCTTTAATATGGCTCACTTTGTTGTATCTGCTGTCCAATATCTTCAAGTTGCTCAACTAATCAATTTCTTTTATTTCACAGAAAGGCTTTTCTTATTCCTATTCTGTCTCGTAATTATTTATTTTAGATTCTTTAGGTTAGGCACAAAAGCACTATCCAACCTCCCTTTCCTTCCCAATCCATCCATCAATTCACTATATTTTTGAAGTTCAGTTGCTCAACTTACATATTATCAGGTTGGAATACATACCAAAGACATGCTTTCTCATGTCTAAAAAGGCAATGGAAGTTTGTTTGGAAGTGGACTTGAAAAGATACTAGGGATAGTTCTTAGAAGCAAGGATTCAGGTCCCGGCGGGACATCCCACGGGACACTGGGATGGGATATTATCCCATGTATCAGGACAGGACATCCCACTAGCATCTCGTGTCCCAATTGGGACACCTTGGGACATCTCCTCTCCCGAGTGTCGGGACGGGGTGGGACGCCGATGCGTCCCGTTCCAGGAAAAAACTGGGATAGTCCTGTCCCATGGGATTTAAAACCTTACTTAGAAGGATCCTTGTTCATTTGGAAACTGCAAGAAACCTATTGAATCTATAGCTAGGATGCTCTTGGAAATCAGATCAAATTTAAGGTCCCTTCTTGAGAGATAAAACTGTAAATCATAATACTCATCAAATGTGAACCCTTTTTTACAGAAATTGATATTGTTATTCCTCTATTTTTTCAAATGAAAAAATTGGACGTTGAAGTCATGGTGAATATCATCTTTATTCATTCCAAACGTTTAGTCTTTCATGAGGATTGTTAGGTCCATTAACATTTGTAACTTGCGAGTGTCCTAAACAAGAGAGGATCTTTTCAATTTATCAATTATGTTTTTACATTGCATTAGTTTTTATTTTATTGAACTTTTGGTTTGCCTCATCTCCATCTCTCATGTTTCACTGTTGAGAATTCTGCATACAAGTCTTTTATAAAATAGCTTATAGGTACACTTCTGATTTTACTCATGATCTTTATTTTGTTACTTGCACCCATGAATCAAACCAAGATTGACTTTGATTATTTTCGAACTCCCCTCTTGTTTGCCTGTTGTGATTGTTGAAAGGTTTGATTCTTATGTTTTATGTATTGGTGGTTGTAGCCTTTTGTAGAATATAAAAGTTTAATCACTTTGTGAAACACAGGCAGTGCTAACAGTTTTTAACCTGATTCCTTGAATCCAGTGTGAAGCTGTTGGAAGAGTTGCTGATATTATCCAAATACCTGCTTTCCTTTGCCGCCAGGTATTGTTCCCAGGCAGAATTCTGACCTGTCCATTTACTGATTAATGTGATGAATTTTGAATTGGTCATTTTGGTAGTCTAAGTGTTTCCTCCCCTTGTTTAATTTATGGTAGTCTGTTGTAACAGACAGACCTTCTAGTTGCAGCTGCCAAGACTGGGAAAATAATCAACATTAAGAAAGGCCAATTTTGTGCTCCCTCTGTAAGTGAATGGTGATATTTTTGATCTGCTGTTTTCAGAACTCTGTTGATACTTTTTAGGTGCTTGAAAATATTTAGTCAGAATGCTGCATTTGATGCATCCCGTACACATCAATCTGTCAGGAAAACTTCTCCAGCTTCACATGCAGGTGGAAATGCGGAGTGGCATTTTGCTTATGTTTTCTGTCATATAATTGATAAATTTGTGATGACAGCTTCTCTTTCATAAAAATAAAACTGTAGTCCAAAATTTTCATAGATTGTATTCTGGTTTTAATGAATTGCATGCGGTGTTCTATCAGATATAATGTAATTAGAGCTTTTGTGGTTCCTCAAAGTTTTTCAAAAAGGACATGAGACTGGTTTGACAAGCCTATTCTTCATTTTTTTGACTGGATAGTTATAGTTAGGCTATTTTCTTGAACTTGGCAAGTTTCATGAAATTGATGTATTCTAGAAGTAGCAAGTTTTAAAAGAACAGCATTTAGCTGCTGCTTTTTAGAATCTGTTTGAGAAAAAGTGCAGTCTAAATACTTAAAAAACAACTGTCATGAATTTATAAAGGGGATGGGCTGTTAAACATGCTGAAGGTGTTTTTACAGTGAAATATTATGATATTATATAAGCTGATCAAAGTTTGGCCCCCTAATATGTTTTATGACACTTTTTTTTTTTTGCTTTAAAAACCTTATCCTGGTATAAAAAGGAATCATGGGTATAGAATTGCAAATATCATTATGGATTATAAATAACAAAAGATTTCTCTTACCTGGACTACAGTTACATGCAACAAGCTTGTAGTCTACTTCATATCATTGCAAATTATTGGAGTTCAGGTTAACAAAGTTTGAACTTTGCGCATCTTCCAAAATTTTGCTATGTGGTGAAAAGTCAATGGACAGGGAAAATGTATAATTTGGTTTATGAATCTTCAGATCATAAACACCACAATGGCAGTTGGAAGATAAGTTGTGTCAATGAGCAGTGTCTGGCACCCTGTAGCAAAATCCATTTTACCTGGGCTTCCTACGTAACTGTCCTGCCAATGCTGTCAAATGTCTGCAAGGGTTATCTCATGATATGTGACTATCTCTTATGGTCTTTAGGACTTGGGAGCCAAAACCATTCGTTGTAATATTTCTTACTTTTTGTTAAACTAAGCTTCTTTGCCACTTCTCCTCAAAAAAACTGATCTTATACCTCACAATCTACAAGTCCCTTCGGAGTGTGGGTCTGTCATTCTCTTCTGATGAAGCCTTCTGTAGGGACCGTCTAACCAGCATTTGTATGTTTGTCCTGGGGGAGAACAACAATACCTCTTTCTCTTTTCCCAACCAATTTTGATCCTATAATCTTGGCTTTCAAAAATTTTAAAGCTAATAAGCAAGATTACATACTTCTGCAAAGATTGCTGCACCTAACTAGCTCATACACGAAACTCCAATTCATCCAATGAAGCTTCTTTGTACCATTATCATGAGAAAAACCATTCTACAATTCTTTTTGCATACAAATGAAGCTCCTGTACATCACATGATGCTTATTTCTGCCACTGTTACCTTTCCAAGAAACATCAGTTTGCGGTTTTTCAACACTTGCCTACCTTCATGGGCATCTTTAACAGGAAATCCTTGGCCATTGGGTTTTCTGTGGTGACCCAACAGAAAGTCTATGTTTAACATAACATAAAAAGAATTTTTCTAGTAATTTTTTTTTCTTAGCCCTTCATTTCACTGAATTGATTGGTAAAAAATTGAAGTCTCTCACATACATATGCAATCTATGAACTTCTTGTTCTTGTCAGTTTGCTGTCTGGTAAAATCTGAGATCTCCCTGTCCTGCAGTTTTCTCGGGGGTAAGTCTTTTGCCAATGTATAACTTTTACAGTTTTGGTAGTCTCTATGATCTTCTATATAAGTTGCATGAAAATGAAACAAACAGCCATGACAGGTCTTCATGCTTGTGGTATTAAAATCAATGTAGTTACTATTTTATGGTTGTAATCTTTTTGAGTGCTTCTTTTTGTGATAAATTCATTTATACTGCATAACATGTATTGCTTTTTAATCTTACCATATGGTAGTCATTTTATCTTATGATTACATAAGCATTATATAAAAATTTCCTTCTAGAATCTAAACCATAAAATATAAGAATTCATTTTCATAAATAAGAAAGAAAGTAAATGATCCACCCCTTAGGCAAACCAGTTATTTTCTTTATATTATGATCCATTTTTATTTTAAGCATTCTTGTAAAACTCTGTTTCGTTGTGCTGGAGCCCCATTATGAATCCTGCAGAACAAGTTATGAGTTTTCTTGACAAGAAGTTGATCATTCATATATAGAAATAGAAGTATTGTGCCCAAATGTTTGCATATTCATGCTTGCATTTACATTGTTTTATTCATTCATGCATGTACATCATTTTATTCATACATGCATGTGCATTTTGATCGACTTTGGAGTTTGGCAGGTTATGTTAAATTCTGCAGAGAAGGTCAGACTTGCTGGAAACCAAAATGTTATGGTTTGTGAACGAGGCACCATGTTTGGCTACAGTAAGTTTCCATTATTTGTCTAGATTCTCACTTCCTAGTTTATCCTAGTAATTGTATCACTGTGCCCATTCCTCAGTTTAATATCATAATCAATCATATATCTGTTTCTTTGTTGCAATCTGGGGTTCACCTCTTGTTCTACATGGGTGGTAACTCCAATGGATCCCAACAGCACTCAGCTATTGTGGCTTGACCTGTGGTTGTTCTAAACAAGGTCAATTTGCAGCATTTGGGCTGCTTGCGAAGCCAGGTTGCATATGGATGTGCTGTTGCAACAAAGCAAAGAATGAAAGGGAAATGTTGCAGTAATTAGTGGGAAGTCCACTAGCAGGAAACCAAACGCACAATATATGCAGGATTTCTGCAGCTAACCATTTTTTAAGAGTAACCTAGTACTGAATGATACTAATTGAACTTTGTCAGTTGGACTATAAGATGAAATGCACCTTGGAGATTGTGGTTCTTTATTGTTGAACTTAGGGATACTGCAACAGAAGTTAGGGTCCATCAGTTGCTGAAAAGGGAAACTTTTCCAACTTAAATTAGGTGACTTTGTGCAGCAAATTCTGTTCTCGAAAGCAAGAATGTTGTTTGTGTGGACTTTGTCTCAACCTTTTAAAGATGGCCATAACTAGAAATTGCGAACTGAACTTTTTCATTTAATGGTCCAAAATCTATACGGCTGGATGGTGATCTCAATATGGCCTTGGATTTTTGTCCATTAGAGAGAATATTCTACAGACCCTCATTGACCAACACTAACAAGTTATAATTCCTTTAATTACGTGCATATCAATGGAGTAGACTATGTCCTTTTTTTTCTTTTTTTTTTTTGATAAGGAAAAAGGGTAGGGGGGAATAAACCCCGGTGTAGCTCCCCCGTCGGGCTCCCAACCCATTAGACGATTGTTCGATTCGGGCCGCAAATTTTCCGCGTACCCTCTCCACTAACTAGTGAGTACGTCAGCCTAACCCCACTACGGTGCCGGAGTATCAGCCGCTCCGTCCCCGCATCTAGAAAATCCGGAATTTAATCGAGTCACCCAAGGGATCATGCCTCGAACCCGTGGACGGAGAGAGGCGGAGCCGCGCTTTTATCAACCGTGCTACTACCGTAGTGGTGACTATGTCCTTTTTAATTTTATCAACAACATGTCAACCATGTAGA
This sequence comes from Areca catechu, assembly GCA_021397845.1. Classification (NCBI taxonomy): domain Eukaryota; kingdom Viridiplantae; phylum Streptophyta; class Magnoliopsida; order Arecales; family Arecaceae; genus Areca; species Areca catechu. The sequence goes on along the minus strand of CM038048.1, from coordinate 93,598,200 downwards.
ATTTAGTATGTCTTCCTCTGAGCTTTAATTTTGTCATTTTTTAAAATCTGCAGATGATTTGATTGTTGATCCACGCAATCTCGAGTGGATGAGGGAAGCAAATTGCCCTGTTGTAAGTATCGCATTCCTGTTCATTTCTGCATAGATTTGTTTAGTGTAATTGTTGTTCTGTTAGAGATCTTCATTATTGCTATATGCGCAAACCTATGGAGAGCAACGAAGTTTGAATATGCATAGTATTGCCCTCAGATAATGGATCTGCTACATGGCATATTGCATTTGAATTTTTTGCATTTCAGTATTGTCCTGTTTCATAATCTTAAATTGTAAAACTCAAAATTCTAATTTCAGAGGCTACCTCAATTTTGGTATGAAACTCTAGGGAAGTCAAAGGATTATTTATGATGTTTATAATTGTTTTCAGGGAACATGCTTCTTTTTCACGTCATAGCATTTTTTCTAACATAATTCTTAACTATCTATTTGTCGTGCTAAAATGTTTTCCAATTCTTATTCAAAACAGAACTTCATTCAAACTTGAGTTCCTGGATATATGCTTTAAAAAATCCTACTATGTTTTGTGTTACAGTGCTATAATGCATCAAAATCATGGTGCAGCGACCTCCAGCTAACTGTAAATACTTATATGACTTGTAGCTTATAAAAAGTTCACTACAGTGATGGTTTTGTATTATTATTATTATTATTCAAATATAATATCTGAAAAACCTTAGCCATGTAGTTTTATGTCATTTATAGTAAGTGGTTTCTATGTCTTTGAAGAAGCTGACTGGTGGTCGTTGTTTTATTAAAGGTTGCAGATGTTACACATTCACTACAACAACCTGCTGGGAAAAAGGTGCATGCTTGTATTAACTTTTAAGTGATTCATCTCTTAAATTGATTAGCAATGAGCTGCTAAGTATAACATGTTGACGTATGTGTCTGCTGCTATATTTGACACTGGCTTCTTATTTACATCTTGAGGTGAGGAAAATCTCCTTCCCATGACTCAGAGTACCTTGTCATCTTATTTTAAAATTCCTACAACTAATACCAAAGGTGAGAAAGGACTGTTTGACATGTGAACTTAAAGTCATATATTAAAGAACAGTTGACCCTTAATAATATTCTTCTTTCCTGACATATTTGAAATGGAAAAATACAATTATTAAGGGAAAATAAGTAAAAATATGGACAAGAACAAATAGGAATGGAGTTGTAAAATTCTTGGAAATGTAATTATCTTTGCTTGGAGTTGGTAGACAATCTAGAATTTCCATGCAAATATCAAAATGGTGGAGGTGTAAGGTGTGATTTCAGACTCTTGGGGCATGTTTATGTTGTTTTCTCACAAAAGGAGAAGCCAGAATTACTCTAGCTTCTCTTAAAAACACTTATTCAATATTTTCTTCTTGTAGAAGTACTTTTCAAATATGGTTGCCAAAACAATTATTTTTTCTGGGAAGAACTTTAAAAATTACAGAAGTACTTTCTTTAGGCAACACCAAAGATATCCATTATGAGGAGAGGCAAGCCTTTGTGGCATTAGCTGTAAGTTTCATTGATGGGTATGTGTGTACATGGAAAATTATCAAGAGAAGGCAACATAATTTTGTTTTTGGATTTGGTTACCTGATTTTTGGACGGCTCATGCAATACACCTCAAGGGCAGGTTTATAAAGAAAAGGGGGCCTATTTGGTGAACATCTCCATGTTTCAATGTTTATTTAAACATTCAAGTGCACTCGGGATTCCTTTAGTTGCTGCACTTCTATGTTTTATTTCCTTCAAATTCAGATGAGGTGAAAATTTTGTTCTCTATTATCATGTTGCACAGGCTTATTTTCTGGTTTGACTAAACTGTAATTCCTAAGGTTATTTTCAGGCTTGTACAATATCTTTAATGTGATCGAAATTCTTAAAGATTATTTCCATCAAAACAGAAATCTGTAAAAGTTACTGGAATTTACTGACTTGAAAGGAATTTTTTTTTTTTTTTTTGGGCATTTAGCTGGAAGGTGGAGGTGTTGCAAGTGGGGGTCTGCGTGAACTAATACCATGTATTGCAAGGACAGCAGTTGCAGTTGGAGTGGATGGAATATTTATGGAGGTAATATTTGATAACAATTATTTTTTTCTGTAACAATTCTTTTTATAGTTACTGTTGCTTAGCTTCTTGGTTGACGAGACTTGATGCTTGAGATTTTAAGGAGATCAAGAGATCACTCTTGTTTTTTTCAAATGTCTATGCCTAACCATCTTTTAAAAAACCCCCAACATGCTCTACCTCTAAGTGGCTTAAAACTAATCAATAACATCACATGCTTATCATAGCCTTCATGAAGCATACGGAAGTTGCAATGTACCTTCTATGAATTTTATTAACCAAAAGGGAGATTATATGATTAATTATAGTTTGAATTCATTTGATTTGAATTTTAAAAGATAAGTTCTCTACTTTAGCTTTGAGCAATCAAACCTGGAGTTGAATTCATGTTCTAGCTAGAAGAGATTATACAATGTTAGAGAGAGAGAGAGAGAGAGAGAGAGAGAGAGAGAGAGAGAGAGAGAGAGTTCCAAGTCATTTGATTTGAATTTTAAAATAAATTCCCTGCTCAAGTTTGACAGTTCAAGCATCAATCTCCATTTACACTAGATTCTTTATTCCTGTTTGAGTAAATGAACCTCGATCTTCATTTATGTTCTTGCTAGAAGAGATGTCATAAGATGCTAGCACCAGGCTTTCTGGGCTATCTTTACATTATTAAAGTAATTAATGCTATAACTATGTTGAGTTATGCATAAATCTTGATCACCTCTTTCAATCTTTTTCTCCCCTAGAACATCATAATGATAGTTTATGCTGGGTTTATTTCACTTGCTGAAAGGGGAACACATTTATAATCTTTATTTGCATACTGAAAATTGTATAAGCTTGTGAATAAGCTCCAAATAAAGAAGTCATGGTTGAATTGTTCTTACATAAAGCGCACTAGGATGGATCTGCATTTGTTCCACAACTTTCCAGGGACATCTTTATTCCTCAAGTTCCTGCTGATCCTTTTTCTCACATGGTAGGTGCATGACAATCCCCTAAAAGCACCCGTCGATGGCCCCACACAATGGGTGAGTCTTGTTGTAATGGCATTTAACAGAGTGAGTTTTCACCAAACAACTTTACTGATTTGAGGTTCTGCATTTTGTAGCCTCTGCACCACTTGGAAGAGCTACTAGAAGAGCTCATTGCAATAGCAGTAAGTATTTTTATCCTTCCATAACACTGATTTTGAAAGCTGTCAAAATCATATTATTGTCTATTGGTTGATATCAAATCTTTCTTGTTCATGTATGTAGAGGGTCAGTAAGGGGAAAAAGCCATTCAAGATGGATCTCACACCCTATCAAGAGTAATTTGAATCTACCAGGATGAAAGCACTGCAAGTTGTATCGCAGTTAATCCACTACTCATGCATTAGCGATGTATCTCTAGAATCCAAGTATTTTTTTTCATCCCTTTTTCTTCCCTTTGTGGTATGACAGTGTGATACTCTGACATTACAAGTCAGGCCATATGAATTTGTTGTCAAATTTATTTTGTTTGTACGTAAGTTGCTACTTGCCACTCACTTTGGCAGCATATTTGTTTTTGTCTTATTGTCCTATCTTGTTATTCTTCTTTTCCAGAGTAGATGGGGAAACTCATCCTGAAAAGCTTCCTATTCCATGCTTGCATCACAGGCATCTAATTGCAGAATTCTGGCCTTTCAAAAAGCAATTCTGCAATGAGACTTCTTTGGCTGTATTTTGATATCAGCAGTATAAGAGGCTGATGGATTTCACAATCTGGGAATGGATCATCTTTTCTTGGTACTTCCAGAAAGATTCTACCAATACATAATTGAAAATTAAAAGGCAAAAATTCACGGTTGTAATTGGCATCGATATATAATCACAGTTAAGAAAGTGTCTAGGTAGTATCATAATTCTAATTTGAAACTGGCCTCATGCATTTGCAGAGGACATAATGATTCAAGCAAATGTAATGAAGGAAAATAATCAAGATTTTTAATTATATCACCGATAAATTTAGGGACAATAATCAGAGGATATATTGCAATTTAAGCATGTGAACCGTACTTAGCAATAAATCTGGCTGGTGAAACACTGCTTAATGAAACAGATTTAATGGTTTCATGCCTCAGTTAGATGATTACTCACATGAAATTGATCTTTTGGTTTTCTTCCTTGGGCCCATGTCAACTCTTCTCCACAACCTTTATAAGGTCTATCAAAAATCATTAGCTTTGATCGAAGAATGTGAAACTGATGAGAGAAGACACGATGGTGAAAAATATCTGCAAGTTGATCAACTGAGGAGATGAAGCAAACTCAACATCGATTGAAGATGGAAGTAGTTTGCAAGTGGCCTTGATCTCAATAGGATTGGTATTCATTAAAAATTTTCAGTACAATTATCAAGTTATCGAACACATCAAGTTTTATTTTGGAAATTTTGCTGCAGTCAAATGTCATATTTAGATGGAGAAGTGAGATGTGGTAGATGTTAATATTATAAATAGTAATCTTTCTTATGCATTATCTCATGAATTTCTCGCACATGGTGCTATGTCATAATTAATTCAGATCTTTTAGTTGGAATGAGTTTAACTGCAAGTTTCTTTTATATAATGAGTTGAAATTGGAATATGATTATGCCATATTTCTCCAAGATGTCATAAGCATTCATAATTTATGAATAGAAGTGGATTGTTTGTTCTTTCAGGAAATAAACTAATTTTTAGCATTATATACTTGCAAAACATTGTATAACATGGGTTTGTGCTTGTTGAATGACTTGTTCCCTAATCCTGGATGGTTTAGATTTGCAAAGTAATTGAATTGGTTTAGCACCAGGTCATTGTCTTTGTTTTCATATGAGTAGGTTCTCAAGAAAATTCTAGACACCTTTATGATGAAGGCAGTGCAAAGAGCACAGTTTCTGTGCTGCAACTGGGAGCAGATTTAGTGCATTGGGTGCAATAAAGTGGTGAATGGTGATCAGTTTATGGGTCACCCAGGATCTATGGGCACCAGGGGACTAGATATAGATTATAAAGAGGAGTTACTAAACTGGAGGACAAGATGAGAATAAGACTTATTAAAAAAATAAATTAAAGGGGATTTGAATTCTGAATTTCCAGCAATTGTTAACAAACCACCGGACCTCAAAAGATTAAGCTGTTTGAGATTGAGTCAATAATGTACAACAAAATTAACACAAAGTATGTTAAAGAAAGAAATGGTTGGAGATACAAATGAACTGAAAGTAAAGGATTTTTTATAGACTCCATAAATCAAAAATCTTAACATATAACTCATTAATCACAAGTTCGCCACCATTCCTGATATGTTTTATTTTGTTTTGATCAATCACATGGTTTGTATGTGACATTTTCTCTCTTAGAATGATCAATTGACAACCATCTTTTTCCTGCACTGGGTCCTGTAGCAGCATACCAACCTGTTAAACAGTGAGAGATTTGAATTATTCACAACTAAAATAATTAAATGGCTCTTTTTCAGTTCTTTAAGTTCTGTTTTCCTCTCCCCTGGTCGCCCCTTCTGCAAACTTCTGTTCATTATATTAATGGATTGTCCATCTTTCTATATATATATATATATATATATATATATATAACAGTTTTTAATATGCAGGAACATGTATGACTGATGAGCTGCACCATTTGCATTTTAATTCTTTTGCTGATCAAACCAGAGTATGTCATTGCTCAGCCAATATCTTTGACCCAAGTCTTGTTCTTAAATGAACTGTCCACAAGCGAGAAAAAAACCTCCCTCAGGAGTGTAATCCATGGAAGGACAAAGCTATAGTATTGTCTTTTTTTGATGGATTCCACATAACTTTAGACAAATACCATCTCTGCTGACACCACCTTGTAGAGGATGCACGATGCATGCAGTTACCGAGATGGAAGGAAGCCAACTTCGAAGCGCAACATGCTCTGAAAAAAGTTCAGGCAGTGAAGACATGGGTATTTATTCAACAAATAGCAGCCTGAAACTTGAAAATATTATTTCCAAGGTCCACAACAATGATCCATATCAATATATAAATAAGATTTTAGCAATCCAGCTCTCACCTTTGACACGTTGCTGTCCCTCTCTTTACCACTTCTTTACCATGAACTGGATGGACAATTGATCTGAAATCTTATTTTCTCATCTAATTTGAGCAACCAACTTGCCGAAATCTTCCCATTCCTTGTGGATTTTAAGATGCAGATAAATATAGCAATTAACTATTTTTTTCTTTTCTTTTTTCCTTTTTGTGAATAAGAGAAGGGGGGGGGGGGGGGGGGGGATTGAGGAGGAGACCAGCATAGCTATTTTTTTTTAGACATGATCATAAGAATTCTCGCTCCACTAACAAAAAAATTGATATAGGATGATAATAAAGACGGTTGAATCTTTTTCCATCTCATGGTGAGTACATCATCCGAGTTCCATTTAAGCATCATGCCGATCATTCGAGTTCAGAAAGTTTTTAGTCAATCATATATCTACACGTTTAGATCTTAGAAAATTAATCTAAAATTTATTCGAGTCAACCATAATATCATACTTCGAACCTGGGATGTACGGGATATAGAACATCACCCATTTTCCTCAAGCTATCACTTGCTTTCTAATTTCCTTCATATCAATCAGCCATGTTGGTAGGCATGTCAGTCTATTACGTTATTTATGTGTCAGTGGATATGGTTTTTTTCTCTTCTTACGTAACGGATGTGATTCTTCGTTCACAACTACCACATCTACATGCACTTGTGGAGGTGGTTGGTGGGTAGCTTTCATGGTATCTGTAAGCTCCTTGGAATGAAGGAAATTAGCTAATATTTGAAAGAGATATGTGCACTAAATTTGGCTCTTGGATGACCATATGATGTGGCTAATCTCTGTTCATCATGATGGACATATATACAACCTGATGTAGCTCGATCCTGTCAAGCTGTGGGTTGATATGGCCTCGTGATTCCAACAAACTTTTTTTCCTATGTAGAAAAAGCTCGTTGACAATCTGAGAAGTACAAGTTCAATGCTTTGAATTTTATTTTTATTTGTCAATCTTATTATATTGTTTTATTTAGAAAAGTATGAGTTGTTATGTCTTCCAACTCAACAGGTTGAATCAAAATAGGAAAAGAAATGCATATTAAATAAAGAGAAATATATAATTTCTTGACTATTATTTGGATGGTGATCATATATTTATGTCAAATCCATCCAAAAATTAAATTAATTCAATTTTTTTTTTTTTTGATGAACCAAAAAAGGGGAGAAGGAGTTAGACCCGGACGTGGCCATCTCCAGACGGTCTCCCAACCCCAGCCAGGAAATGTTCGATACATGGCGCATATTAATTTTTTCGCAACTGTTCTTCACCCAAAGGTGAGTACGTCCACCTGATTACTACTGGTGTCAATTTTTTCTTTTTTTAATTTTACTCTCGGACTATTTTTCTATTTTTTATTTTACTTCCGGATTTTTCGATCAAAATATGTCCAAAATAGAACTCGAACCCCTGCCAGCTAGTTGTGAGATCTCACAGCCAACTGTGCCACACGCCAGTGACAATTAATTCATTTCTTAAAGAATTAAATGGTTACCTATCACAGCTCAGGTTTTGAACTCGGGTAGAGAGGAGTGCCAGTCATCTATTTATGTAATGGTCTAAATATTTTTCATGCACCACCTTATTGTTTCATGTGGCACAAGATGATTGGATTATGGGAGCTATATTAGATGGATTATTTCATTGCTATAGGTAACTTTTATCATAATATATATATATATATATATATATATATATATATATATATATATATATATATATATATATATATATATATTTACCAACATAGCATCAAGCAGATTAAAACAAATAGTTATTTTTATAAGATCTAATCATATTATATTAATGAAAAGCACTTGCTTCATGAGTTATATCTCAGGGAACTTATCTAATATCATGTACAGAGCATTTTTCATGTCAATTTCACCCAAACTTGTGAACAGAGGATACATGTCAATATAGCATTTAATATTTTGTTTACGAAAAATATACATGCCTTGTTAACTAAAAGCAAATGCTAGAAGTTTTCATTTAAAAAAAAAAAAAATCTTGAAAATACTTTAAACTAATCTAAATAAAGGTGTAATGTTTGAAAATTTTGGTCATGGATAGTGCTTATCATCATTCATCTCTTAATCCAATTTCTCTTATTTAAGTCATATCTAAATAAATAAAAATGTTATTAAAATTTTAATAAATAGTAATTATTTTTACTCTCTTTTTAATTATTAAATAAGAACTTCTCTCTGAACTGTTACTCCAACGGAGTTACATCAATTCCTTTTCGACTATCTATATACTATTATTAATTATAATTACTTTATTATTGTTATGATATCTCGGTTTTATTTTAATTAATTATTGGGTCGATTTCTGAACCAATTTTAATTTTAATTTTTTGATTTATTGATCAAATCAGCTGGCAAAAGAAAGGGTCTTCGACTTTGTATTATCACATTGATCCGAAAAAGACTTAGCCTAATATTTTTGTCTTCACTGGGTCTTCGACTTCGTATTATTACCTTAGTCCGAAGACCATGCTTCATATCTATGGCTTTATATCTGTTCCGGAAGATAAGCTTATTAACTCTGAGTCTTCGGCTTCGTATTATTATCTCAGTCCGAAGACCATGCTTAATATCTATGACTTTATATCTGTTCCGGAAGATAAGCTTATTAACTCCGGGTCTTTGGCTTCGTATTGTTATCTCAGTCCGAAGACCATACCTAATATCTATGGCTTCGTATCTTTATTTATGATCCAGGAGATAAGTTTATTTACTGTCTTCGGCTTCGTACGTCCACCTTCTTGATCCGAAGACTTAACCTAACATCTTTATCTATGGTTTTAAGCAAGGTTTATTTACTTTGTGTCTTCGGCTTCGTACAATTACCTTGATCCGAAGACTTGACCTCCCAGGCGAATATCTTCGGTTTTATTCCTTCAATACAATCCAAAGAGCGTATGATCCTACTTTTAGATTGTAAGTGTTTACTTTTGTTACTTCCGAAATGGATTCTTCTGAGGTATGTAGCTAACATTTCCTTCAGGAACGCTACTAAAGAGAATGTTGAGCTCACTTCGGATTTATTCTTGAAGAAGGAGGATTCATGAACACGTGGGTTTCTTGGACAAACAGTTGAAATATGTTTTGGTTGTTGCAACCATCCACATGGTCCAAAACCTCATATTGGATAAACTCCGAGTGTAATTGTTTTTCCGACAGCCACTACTTACGGTTATGGGGAGGTTGCGTTCGCCAACTCCCATAACCGTAAGTAGTTACATTGGAGCTTATAAATACTGGTAAGAGGGGATACTCATGGGGAGGCTGGTTCATTTTTCTCTCTTGCATTTCGAATTTCTCTCTTCCCTCTCTGCTTTCAAAACTCTCCATTCTGCTGCTGCTGCCTGAGCTTCTTCTGACTTAGGCATCGAAATGTCCTCCACCGGAAAATCTCCGATTAGGAATTTGTTTTGCAGGTTTCGGTCGACGACGATCCAGTAAAAGAACCATTCTATCCGGTTGGCAGAGGTTCAGCATCAACAATTATTAATTAATTACTTCAATGTTATTAATACGGAATTCCCACCTTAACTAAATTAAATGTAAATGGTCAAAGGTCACGAGTCAAAGCCACTCAAACGCTGACACCTGTATAGCAAAGTCGCAAACAACAATTAGATTCCGGTGACAGCGAATTATTTCAACCAAACCATATATTTGGCTTGGAGATCCTAAAACAGCCATTGCACTGGATCCACAAATCCATGTCTTGGAGAGGTCCCTCTCTGTTATAAATAATATCTTGGTTTCCACTTCTCCTCTAGCTACCACCAACCTCCACAGGTTCTCCTTTTGTGCTCTCCTCCACTCTCTTCTCCACCATTGGGTTTTCTTTCTTCTTTCTCTAACAACAAGAGGCAAGGATGAAAGCCTCTCAGAAGTACTCTCCTTCTCAGATCTCTCTGCACACCACCAAGAAGGATTGCTGGTTGATCATCCATGGCAAGGTCTGCTTTTCTTCTCCTTCTCTTCCTCCCCCCCACCCTTTCCTTTTTTTTGTTCTTTCTCTGCTATAAAATCCATGGAATCTAGAATATATGGGGCTTTCTATTATTCTCTAGCTAAGTTATTTATGTTTTTCCTGAATTTTTTCATGCAGGTTTATGATGTGACCAACTTCTTGGAGGATCATCCAGGAGGGGATGATGTGCTCCTGCAAGCCTCAGGTACTTTTTCCATACTGTCATCTATTCCTTGGTTATAATTTTACTTTTTTTATGTCCTTTATATTCTAAGCAGGCAAGATCTTATTGGTTTGATGCATATACACAACTTCTTTCCTTTTTCTTTTCTTTTTTTTCCCTACTCATCATTTCTTTGATGAGATTCCATTTTTGTTAGCAACAAAAGTCCAAACCAATGTTTTATCCCTCTATATCTATGTTTTTGTTTTTCAAACAAAAAAGTTGTCAAAATATTTAAATGACTTGGATTAGACAGAGCAATAAGTTCACATAAAGAGAACTGGTGCATCAATATATCTTGCACAATTCTTATACTTTGGTTTGTTTGCATCGGAAATTTGGAACATGGTGTGCTGCTGGGGATGTGAAGCCAATGGAGATGCAACTCAGAAGTTTGAGGAGGTGGGACACAGCTCCACAGCCTTCAGCATTATGGAGGGCTACTTGATCGGCGCTGTCGAGGGCTACGAGGGCGGCGCCGGCGGCGGAGGAGCCCGAAAGACCAAGGAAGCAGTGGGTGGGGTGGCAGTGAAGGCCAGGACAGTGCAAGAGGGGAAACCACCATCTTCCTCCAGCTTCTTGGACCTCCTCCTTCCTGTGCTTATCCTTGGCCTGGCCTTTGGCGCTTGGTATTACCTCACCTCCAATTCCAAGGCCTAAGACCTATCAAAGGGTCAGCTTTGGTTGGATGGTCATTCCTCAGCTGTTGAGTTGGATGGAGAGCCATATGAAATAAAAAGGATTCATCTTGGTTGGATGGTCATTCCACAGTTGTTGAGTGGAGGGAGAGTCATATGAAATAAAGAGGTCCTAAAGATGATTTTTTTTTTTTTTTGAGTGTTGCTAGTAGTCTTAGCTGGTTCACCAAATTTAATTACATGTTCGTTGCCAGGCTCTGCCCATGATCATGCTGAAACTTAGAACCAATTTGAAGAAATACATATTGGAATTTGGAAGTGAAACCATTACATTAATCTCCAGCTAAACGTGTTTATAAGATGATATCTCCTGTTATTTTCTTAATACGGAAGAAGATGCTATATTTTCTGTAAGAAAGTTAGTAAGAGTGTGATGCAAGTAATCTTTGTTGGTTTACCAAAACTCTGCCCATGTTTTTGGAAAAAGTAAGAATCTATCTGAGGAAATTCATTTTTGGAAGTAAATCCATTATATTAATCTCTTGTGGAAGTGGTTCATGCTAATCACTTTTCTTATTGCACAGTTAATTACCATGAACCAATTCAATGTCAGATATCTTAGATTGCCTCTTATCATCTTGGTTCGAATCAATGTCGAGGAGTTTTTATAACCATGCAGCTAAGAAGTCAAGAACTTACTAGAAGAAATGCGTAATTGTGAACTGGTTGAACGAATCCAGTACACCGGATGAGTTAATTTTGGAATGAGAATGAGAATGAGTGACTTTCATTTCAGCTATTTGGTTGGAAGGAGGAGTCCCATTCTGATTTCAATGGCAAATAGTAATACCCCAATAATATCTCAAAATTTAATCCCTACTCTTCTTTAGTATTCAAATCCCATTCCAAGTTTGATTCTGCTCACGAGCCGATATGGCCATTTCGATTCTCATTTCTATCCATTCCGATTCCAATTTCCATTTCAATCACTAATCAAAAACACCCTTAAAGGATTTTAATTTTATACCAATCACCTCATTTTATTACAATCAACCTATTCAATATCATATGCCACAATGTGCCTCTTATTATCTCAATTCAAATCCTTGGATGAGGACTGAGAATTTAATTCAATATGGAGGCCAGCAACAGAATGCCTTGTGCTAGTTAGTGGAAGCAGAGGGGTTTGAGCCATTAAACTTGCATCTGGCCACACCCATGGTTCTCTTCTCCTTCTCCTTGAGCTCAGTTTAGCATCTCCCAATGCTAGGATTGGGCCAGAAGCAGCAGGAGCCTTGCTGGTTTCACCTTGGGGGTGGATTAATTGACTTCCAATTGAATTCTCCATGATCGTAGTGCTTGAAGGCAGAAGACGCTGCCATGGTCTGCAACTAGATAGCTCTGTCCATTGGAGCATTGTTTATATGATTGCTTAATGTCTTCATGAGGAAAGAAACGTGTTCAACTTGATAGAATTATGGTCAAAAGAGGCATGCTTGGCTCTAAACACCAAGCACTCAAAAACTTTGTGAAGACTATTTTGCGCACTCTTTGTTTGAATTTAAGGCCAAGTTGACAAGGTTTCACATTCTAGAGTTATGGTGAATTCTTGGCTAGGCTGACATAACACATAGATGGCATGAAATTTAGGTTATTGATTACTGAATTTAATTAAGATCATAGAAGGTATTGGTTATGAAGTCAATGCTTTTTATATTATGATCAGCAAGGGGACACACGTAAGGAGGAAAGGAGGCAAAAGGTCTAGGTCTAAAAGGTTTCTTTTTGCTTTTAAGGACGGTAAGAAGACAAATTTATGGTGCAAATAATTTTTAAGTTGTGTGCAATCAAATGCTTTCTGTTCACCTCGCATGCTTAGAAGGAAAATGGTAAAATAAATTAAAATACAATACCGGTCTAAATTATAAATTACATCCCGTTTGAATTGTCTATCGTCTATCACCGTGTCTCGTGTAGACCCTTATGAATTTAAGGGGGGTACAATTTGGTACAGGGTGATCCACTCAGGATCAAGGATGATTTGAATGAAGGTGATAAGATTACTGTATTGGACTGCACCCTAGTGATCCTATATGATAATGATCACAGATCATCTCTACTTCTCAAATCACTGCTCAACTTGGTGATGGAAAATCTATCCTTGAGGATAAGTATCCAAGATCAACCTAACATTGCTGATTTTCGGATAAAATTATGGGATAATTTTGCCCATCGATCCGATGGATGAGTATTGGCCAAATGTTTGTACGTTGCGTATAAGAGATTTTTCGAAAGTGCATTCCAGAAAAGAGTCATCTAGGAAAGAGCGTTCGCAAGGGAGCACTGTTTACAAGGGATTTGAATTCTTATCCCATTTCCTTTTTTTTTTTTTGGCCATATTGATTTCTTTATTTCATAACGTATTAGATCTATATATCTATCTATATATCTGAGATGCATAATTTTTTGTTTTTATTGGTATAGTATCTAAGTTGCACAAATTTTTCTATAGCTTTGTTACGTAGATCTGTTTGTTTTTTAAGATGTTTGATTAAGGGCAAATTTTTTTGGAGCTATATTTATGCATTGAATGTTGGGTTCATCCTTGTCTTTGTTTTAAAATGATAAATTGTGTACATCAAGTTAGACATATATTTATAAAAAATAATGAGCTAGCAGATTGGTTGGCCAAAAAAAAGCTAGTAACATCAAAAAAATATAGGCTTTGAGTCAATGATTTTATTTTGAGACCTTATTGATTCCCATACCCCCTCCTCCTACCCCACCACCATTAAATAGCTTGAAGGAAAGAAAGAGTAATGGTGTCTTAGTTTAAATTACTCACATATTATGTTTCTGTATGATATATAAAACAATCAAAATATTTTTCTTTTACCTAATATGAACTTTTTTTTTCGATTCCCTTTTTTAGTGGAAGTGTGGAAGTTTTTTTGCCATTCTTTTACTAACAATAGAATAATAAGAAACTTGTGTACCTAAACAGAAAGTATATTATAAATTTATAAGGAAGAACTACTTAAAAGAGAAAAAAAATTGGCTTCTATCTGCACATCATACTTGATTTATCTTGGCTATTTGATTGGATTGTTTTTAATAATATTTTTTTTAATAAATAGTTAAAAAACTAATGCTGCTTGAAATATATTTATGAAACTAATGTAGTTTCGTTTGCATGACGGTCGCATCAGAAATCACATATTGAACATATAATTTTAAATTTCAAAATAAAAATATAAAAATATTTAAAATAATATAATAAAATAATTTTTTTAAAAAATAAAAAAATAAAAGAAGTTATAGGGACAACTTGCGGCTTCATCTTATTTCTGTATTTTCATTTTTCAAATAAAAAATTTAACAAAATTTAAAAAAACAAAAATAAAAAATTAAAAAAAGTAAAAAGTAAAGTCGAATTATTACCTTAATAATATTATACATTTTTGATATTATAAAATAAATTTCATTATAATATATAATAAATTATAATTATATATTATATTATAATATATATAAATATTTTATAATATAATATAAAATTTATAATTTATCCGGTGCCAGTTCTTTCACTAGTTCGCCCATCAAGCCAATGCTAGTTCGACCACCAGTCTGATACTAGTTTGGTCGCCAGTCCGCCTATCAGGTCGGTGCCAGTCTGGCCACCAGCACGGTGCTAGTCCAATCGCTAGTCCAGCCACCAGTTCAGCCACCAGGCTGGTACTAATCTAGTCGCCAACCCGATGCCAATCGGTCTCCTACCCGGTGCCAATTCGGTCACCAATCTAATCGCTAGTTTGGTCACTAGGCCAATGCTAGTTCGACCACCAGTCTGATCATTAGCCTCGTGCTAGTTCGGCCGCTAGTCTGGTTTCCAGTTCGCCTATCAGGTCGGTATAAGTCCAATTGGCACCAATGCCAGTCTAGGTCGCCAATTCGGTCTAATTGCTAGCCCGATGCCAGTTCTGTCACCAATTTGGCCACCAATCTAGTTGCTAGGTCAATGCTAGTCCAGTCGTTAGCCTGGTATTAGTCCGGTCACTAGTTCAACCACCAGTTCGGTGCTAGTCCAGTCGCTAGTTTGCTTGTTAAGCAGGTGCCAGTCCAATCGCCAGTTCGCTTGTCAGGTAGGTGCCAATCTGGTTATTAGGCAAGTGCCAGTTTGGTTGCTAGCCAGGTGCTAGTCCGGTCGCTAGTCTGGCTGCCAAGCTGGTGCTAGTCCGGCTGTTAGGTTGGTGCCAGTTCAATCACCAATCTGGTCGCTAGGCTGGCCACTAGGTCATTGCTAGTCTGGTTGCCAGTCCGGTCATCAGTTTGGTACAAGTTCAATCGCTAGTTTGCCTGTCAAGTTGGTACTAGTCTGGCCTTCAGCTCAATGCTAGTTCGGTCGCTAGTTCGACCATCAGATTGGTGCTAGTCCAGCCGCCAGACTAGTGATTGGACTGGCAGCCAGACTAATTCCGAACTGGCATCAGGCTGGCGATCGGACTGGCACCGAGCGGTGGCCGGACTCGTGACCAGACTGGCATCGGCATGGCGATTAGATTGATGACTAGACTAGCAACTAGACTAGCACCGAGCTTGCAGCTATACTAGTAGCCGGACTGGCATTGACTTGACAAGTGAATTGACGATCGAATTAGCATGGGACTAACGACCAAACTAGCACCGGCCTGGTGATCAGACTGACAATTAGACTGGTACCGAATTGGCAGTCAGACTAGCTCCGCTAAATTAAAAATTTTATTATATTATAAAATATTTTTTTATATTTATTATATTTTATAATATAATATATACATAATATATAATATATAATTTAATATATTTATTATAATATTTATATTATTTATTATATATTATAATGAATTTTATTTTATAATATTAATATCTTATAATATTATTAACGTAAAATTTATGACTTTACTTATATTTTTTATTTCTTTAAAAAAATATTTAAAAAATAAAAATGTAGAAATAAGATGAAGTTGCAGCCTTGCAGGTGTGACTAAGCCACAGGTTGTACATATGACTTCTCTTATTTTTTTTAATTTTTTTATTCTATTATATTATTATAAATATTTTTTATATTTTTATTTTAAAATTTAAAGTCGGTTCAACCTACGGCTTCTGATATGACCACCATGCAAGAACCGATGGCTTCATTAAAATGAAGCCATAGGTTCAACCTGCAACTTCTGATATAATTGTCATGCAAACAAAATTATGTTAGTTTCGTAAATATATTTTAAACAAGATCAGTTTCTATCATGCCCCGATCTAATGCTCGGCCAGGTGCATAACAGACAGTAGCATATCCTCAGGATTTGACCCCATCGGATATACAAGGCTTAACTTACAAATTAGCATTTAGTCAAGGATAAAACATAAATCACTAAACTTTATTATTATTATTATTGTTTTAATTGAGCATTTTAATCCACCTAACAGATGAAATCTCTTAAATATTCCAAATATAAATTGATCATAGTTAAACCAAATTTAAACTAACATGAACTAATAAACTAAATCCTAAAATCCTAACTTCTCACTAACTGGTCCAAAGCTCGGTGGATCTTCCTGATCTGTAACAAAGATAATAAAAACAAAGTATGAGCTTAACCGGCTCAGTAAGTTACTACCACTTCCAATATACATACATAAATATGCCAATAATAAACAGTAATCATAAACACATCATACAACCAGATATCCAGCATCAAAATAATATAACCAACAACATTATGCAAATGTGTATACTTAAATACAACCGACACAGACATGACACGATTATGGATGGCCAACCATATACTTTACTCTCCTAGTCCCTCCGACTATGGCCACGATCGGCCCGCGACTCGCCCCGAAAGAGAATAGAATCCTGACTACACATACCGCACAATGGTCATGTACCAGTAATCGTCCCACTGGAGGCCTGGAAAGAAACTAACTCTGAGTATCATACGAAAAAAACATGCATCCTCTGCATGTGCCTGCCATGCATGGCTAAAATAAGGCAACTAGCTCCTGTATCACATACCGCTCAACGGTCATGTGCCAGCGATCGTCCCGTTGGAGGCCCGGAAGGAGACTAGGTCCTCGTGTGATCATAGTCGAACTA
Source organism: Areca catechu (assembly GCA_021397845.1). Classification (NCBI taxonomy): domain Eukaryota; kingdom Viridiplantae; phylum Streptophyta; class Magnoliopsida; order Arecales; family Arecaceae; genus Areca; species Areca catechu. The sequence goes on along the minus strand of CM038048.1, from coordinate 93,581,017 downwards.
GAGAGCGACAACACCAACATGCATGACAATGAATGCAACCCGATGCAGATTAAACCGTACCACACATATTTGCAACAATCATAACATATTTAGCATGTAATACTAGAGGTCAAGATAACTTACCAGAAAGGATTTTATATTGCCTATTTGAACCTCAACTATGATTCTGCTTTTCCGACAGGCCAGAAGAAACTCCTGATAAGATCAATTATACAATCAATTCCTATCTAAGATGAACTAGTATAGGAAAATAATCCTTAGTCTGGTCTGGGTCTTGGCCTAAACCCAAAACTAATTCAAATAATTTTTATTATTATTTATATCGCACACATTTTTTTTTCCTTTTTTTTTGTCTTCTTCTTTCTTTCTCTTCCCGAATCCCTAATTGCTTTCATCCTCGGTCGACCGAACCACCCTCCCCCCCGGCTGTCGGTGGCGCCCATGGAAGACGATCATCGAGAGGAGGGCTCGGCGATCCCGGAGGCGGACGGCGGTGGCGTGGCCATCAGAGATCCATAGCCTAAACCAAAACCGATCCTAAAATCTTGATTAAACCATCTCTAAATAATGAGATAAGGGGAAGAGAACTCACCGGCCTTGAAAGGACTTTCCGGATGCTCGCTGGAGAGGAGGACGAAGGCGTGGAAGAGTCGATGGAACTTGATTCGACGACGGTAGAGAGGGGTTTAAAGAGGAACACGATGGTTTTCCTCGCCGTTTGGGGAGCGAATACCGTCCGATCGGAGTCCTAGCCTATCCCAAACTCATCGTTGACTCTTCCCCTCCCCTCCACGACTCTCCCTTCCGAGTTCTCCGACGAAGTCTTCGGCCGATCAACGCGAACACCCCTTCCTTGTTTCGGCTCAAACTCTTTCTTTCTTTTTTTTTGTTTCTGGGTTCCGGATGAAGTCGGCAAGGGCTGCCGATTTCAGCCCGCCATGGCCCATTTATTCACCGGGCTTCACAGTTTCGTAGATATTTATTAAAAAATATTATTTTTTTAAAAAAATTCGTATTTGCTCTCTACCTTGTGAAAATACTAGCAATAAAATAGATGTTTGAATCTATGGTACAAGTTCGTTTAGAAGTTAAGGGATGGAAAAGACTCCATTTGGATTACCAAACACCCTTGAAATGGAGCAAGAACAATATGCAATGCGATCATGTTGACAAGGATACCAAGTTTAACCATCGAAGCTGGAGGCTGACCCCGGGGTTAGCTGCCAACAAACAAAGGCTTTGTTAATCTCCAATTTGCCTCCTATCATCTACTGCTTTCCAAAAAGCAATTTTGGACGTTTTTAGATGCAATCTTGTTTGAATACCATCACGCAGGACCCTTCTAATGGGAAAAGGAGAACGGATTAGTTGATGGACCCTGGTTAAGAGTAAGTAGACATAGAATGATCATTTGCTAACTTTAAGATAACTAGGAACCTTGATGTATTGGATTGACAAAAGTGTTCGTAGAAGGGATTTAATAGTATCAGCTGAATCAAGAAGCTAGAAACCATGCATTTTAAACTGAAGAACTGGTGCATCTTAGAAGTTCGAAATCATTTTCCATTTAATGGTATCGGCTGAGTTTAGTGGTGCTTATTATGGTATCATTTAAGTTTTGAGAATCCTTATTCTCAAAAAAAATAAGAAAAAACGGGGAATCAAGTGAGATGAATAAGTTTATTGATGCTGGACAAATCAAAGAAATGTTGCATCTTAAGATATATAGTAGCAACAACAACTGAAGCCGATCCGGTGTGTCACAAAGGAGTGATATATATCTTATTAGCCATCTCTGTGTATTGACTAAATTATTATAACAGACTCTTGCATCGATCTAAACTCTAGGCACCACCTTGGTTTTGTTTTCTGTTCACATAATAGTTGATTACTATTATTAAATCATTAATTTGAGGGGATGAAAAACTCTGCCATGTTCTCATTCTCCAGGATATGAGAATAACTAGGTGGTTGAGACACATGGAATGATATCCCTCATTTTTCTTTTTGGTCATGGTCTTCCATTTGCCAATGCCTCTTTATTATTATTATTTGATGATAAGGTAGATAAATCATACAAGATGAGTATGAATATATTTCAGAAAGTCAGAAAAAAGATATCCCTAAAAAATATCGGCAATAGAAAAGTATCAACCCAAATCTCTTCACTTGAATATTGAGCAACAAATGAGACCATCCAATTCGCAATGCTATTTGCCTCTTTGTAAATATACCTGATGTCAGACCAAACACATCACGGTAAAAGGTCACAAGCATCCCAGATAAGAAGGTAAGTAGTAGTACCATGGTCAGGGTATCTCTACAGCCAGCCCACTACTAATGTCGAGTTTCCCTCAACAATCAAATGGTTTGCCGGAAAACAAGTTTAGCAGAAATAATACCCTTCCAAGCAGCACTAAGCTCTGCACTAGGTACAGAAGCGTCGACAAGTCGCACATCCCTGATTGCAATAAGCCTGGAATCCGAATCTCGAATGATGAACCTAGCTCTAGCAGTATTGCCAGTCATATTGCCATTAAAATTAATTTTCAAGAATGTCGGGGGTGGGGGCTCTCAGGACTTAAATACTATCATCTTGATTGTAGAAAAGGGATGGGGGTCCCAGGTATCCCGATTTCTGAGCATAGAATCCGGTAGCGATGCATCTACAGTCTCCATAGCTAAAGACAAGGCCCTCTCTATCGCTACTCTCGCTGGCTGCCATTTCATCTCAAAAAACCCCACATTCTAGGCAAGCTAAATTTGATAAGCTATATATGTAGCTTTAACTCCATCAATATCCGTGACATGTGGCTTTGAACTCCGTCGTAGAACCTCCAAGAAAGTCTAGATAGAGGGCTTCTCAAAAGAGATGGCTAAGTACCAAACCTGCCTAGCTGATGCTCTCGGCCAGTAAAAAAGAGCATGGTCTAAGATCTCCTCTACCAATCCACAACAAGGATAGGAAGCCAGAATATCAATCCCTCCCACTCTCAAAAAACCTCTAGTGGCCAGCCGCCCTCCCTCTTTTTTATTTGCTGAGATCAAAGGCCATGACACTAAAGTTTAATGCGGCCAATAAACATCCAAAAGAAAATGACCCCTTCTTTGTTGAAGTCGTCATAGATTGTCATCACCCCATTGTTGAAAATATTAAAGATTGCCAAATGGTATCTGTTTAACAGCTGGACTTTAGGTAGTGATATCATTTAATTGGTGACTATTTTCTAATGGAGTATTATATATGTATTAGCTATCCAATATAGATGTCACCCACTTATATGTAAGTGGATTAGCTGACCAAGAAAGGCTAGTGAAGCACCACCCTCCCAGATGCCTGCAATACAAGCCTCAGGCTCTCAAGTTATAGCCAACCACCTCCCATTAAAAACAAGAAGAAAAGATGGACATGGTGATATAAACAATAGTATCACATTCATAATTTCATTTGGGTGATATAGATTTCAATAAGGGGAAATAGCTATTTTTGAATCAAGTTAGATAGTTGGTCTTCCTCTGGATGAAGAGTAGTAGCTGGCAACATGACCTTTAGAAGGTCCCGAGGTTAGGAACTTCTTAGAAACATGTTAGAAAAGAAACCAGAAAAAGATTCAATATTGAGAAAAAGAAAAGAAGAAAGAAAATGGGAAAAGAAAAGAAAATTTTAATGTCGCCATTTGATATTCTGTTTCATATTCTCTTGAGAAATGTCACAGAATACCTTCAACAAGAAAAACTTGTATTGTAGGCAAACGAGATGTCATAATAAAGTCTTCTATAATTTGCCATTCTTATAAAAAAAAAAAAATCTTTTATAATTGGAATAGCCACAGAATCCTTAAATGAAACTAATGTCCATCCAAATACCCTCCATATTGATTTAAATTTTATAAGCACCTGCCATGGCTGATGCTGACACAAATAATCAAAACACCAAACTACCTACTCCTCAAAAAACTGAATCCAAGAAACCGAAACAAATAAAGTATTAATCTCAAGTCGGCATCTAAACATTTGAACAATTCAAGTCAAAGCTTGCTACAGGAAAAGCTTGGCAGATCTCTCTCCATTCCCTACATATTAAGCGTGCAGCACTCTTTCCAACATTCCAAGACTTCTAATTCTTTCCCCCACTGCATGCAAAAATGGAGGGGCTGATCCCCTTTGTCTATAGAGCCATCAAGAGAAAGAAGTCTAGACTTTACTACAAGTGTCTCTCCTCAGGTGCAGCACCGTCCACCAAGGCCGAATTCAATGCCAATGGCCACATGTTCATCATGACCCCTCCACCAGATCACCACAAGTATAATATCTCTTCGGGTACCGCAGGGTTCGAGATGACTGAATTCAATACCAGAGTCCATGGATTCATGACACCTCCACCAGAGAAACTTGAGAGGAAGGAGATGACGGTATGTTCAATGAAGTAGGTCTTTTGATGTAACTTGTAAGTGTCAAGAGTGTTGTCTACATGATTTTTGCAAGCAAAGAATTTTTTTCCTCTTGATAGATAAAAAAGGATAAGGAGGTTAAACTCGGTGTAGCTTTCCTCACAGGCTCCTATCCTGCCAGGTAATATTCTATTAAAGACTCTTAAATTTTCATAATTTTTTTCTATCAAGAGGAATGTACGTCACACCACCGAGACAATAGCTGGTAGAACGAAAAAACAAAGAAGAAGAACCCTCATCTCTCGTAGTACGGAAATATAAAATTTATGACCTTGTAAAGAAGGTTGGCATATGTAGCACTATAAGAAAGAAAAATAGCTTTTGGTGCAGGTGCATGGGCAAAAATAAGATAGCAGTTGCTTGGATGCTCCGCAGCAGATAAAGGAGAGGACAGGATAGTCTGTACATCCTGGAATATAAAATTATTTGGGATACCATAATTTTTTTTTTTGATTTTTCAAATAAATATTGTATCCTTCATGAGAATTTGGTATCACTCTCCATCGTACTTCCATGGTGAATGTATCTGGCCTGTGGCTGATATGCAGAACGGGAAGTGGATATCCTACTTGTGTCCAGAACCAAACACCTTTGGAGCTTGATATGCAGAACGGGAAGTGGATATCCTACTTGTGTCCAGAACCAAACACCTTTGGAGCTTTGAATGTTGAGATATGACATCCAGGTTAATAGGGATAGTGGGAATTGTATCTTCTTTGTACCCACTTTGTGATCACATGCTCTGAATATTCGATCCTTGTATAAGATATAATATATAGCACATGGAACGTCCCTCAGGCCTCCAGACTATATATTAAGTTCCTTGTAATGTAATCTAAAACTTTTCATCAGGGATAGCTTGATTTAGTTAGGTACTTCTAACTCGTTTACCTTGCTCTTCTACGTACCCTTTGGAGATCATATGCTTCAAATATACTATCCTTAACGTAGGATAAGACAATGAGAACCATGGGTTGCGCTAGTTCAGAAAGTGCTAGTTTAGTTGATGCTTATTTAATATACTTTATGATATAAAATATTAAAAATTATATTTTTAATAAATAAATAAAATATTTATAAAAAAATTATAAATAATTTATAAATTTTATTTAAAGATATTTTAAAAATTTTATTTTACATTATGCAATATTATTTTTATATACCAAATATAATAATCCACATTAATAGTAATCCATATTGCCTTTCGATTACATTTGGTATATTACCAAGCAATCCAGAAAGATGATGTGGATTACCAGTAATATAGATTACTAGTAATGTAGATTACAAATAATGTAGGTTATTGTATTTGGTATATATAGATAATGTTGCATAATATAAAATCAAATTTCAAAATATCCCAAACTAAATTTATATTTTATTTATAAAAATATATTTTATAAATATTTTATATCATAAAATATATAAAATATAAAATACTTTATATTTTTACATTAAAATTTAAATTTATTTTTTATATTAGATAAATTTAATATAAAATTTATATATTAAATATATAATATATTAAATAATATATTGATTTTATATTAAATATAATATAATATATAATTTATATTATGTTATACTATATTAATATTATAATTTTATATAATTTTATATTTTGTAATATTATAAGATTAAGGAAAAAGGAGAGAATAATATTGTTTAAAAGATTATATGAGAGATGGTAATCTGATTTGGAATATCATCAAATTACCATCCCTTTCAGATTACTTCTTGATTGGCAATCTAAATTACTAGACACAATATATTCCATCTAAAAACTATACCTAATATAGTAATATAATTGAATCCTATTAAATTATCAATAATCTGGATGGACTACCTGTTACCAAACAAACCTTCAAGATTGCCTAGCAATGGATCAAAAGCAACCTTAAAGATGTCAAGAGTGATTTGGGAAAAAAACCGGAGGAAATAGGGTGATGGAATTTATTTTCTGATATTTCACATGATGCATTTACGTTTACGACCAGTTTTGCAGGCTTCTGATAATCCAATTCCAAAAGATTCAAAATAATATCTACATATTAAGAATATAATAATTTAAGTAAAATTCAAAGGCCAGTTTACCAACGTTCTTGCCAAACAATATCGACAATCCTTGTAAACAAGCGAATGAAAAGTTCCAAAGGCACAACAAGGATGATTGATCATCCATCTTTATATTCTGCAGGCTACAATATACGTATTGATGTTACAAAACCCAGCATGTTCCACCCTCACCCCTCTCCACTCGAGTGACTATATGAATTCACACCAGACATGAAAGAAATTTCGGAGAAAGGAAGTAAACCTCTTCGCATCTCAAAAAAAAAAAAAAAAAAAAAAGTCCTCATCTACTAAGGCTGCAAACCCCAAGGGGTTAAAAACAAAAAAAAAAAAAAGAGGAGGAGGATTCACCACTTTCCTCCACCCTGTAAAGTGTAAGGTTACCTGAATCAAAGGATGTTTTGCCTATCGACACCGAAAGATGACTAGATCTTTCTAATTACCATCAGCAACAGCAAGCTGTAAAGGGTTAAAGATGGCGGATGGACTGCATGCATGGTCAGGCAGAGAGCCGGAGTGCCATCTGCTGGAGAAGCAGTCTCTTTTGAGCAGCATTGATGACCCCATTGCACTCGGCATTGACAAGGACCTCTGTCATGATTGCAGCAGCATGCCCGGTGGGCTCCTCAGATGCCCTCCTCAGCATAAACACCTGCACCGACACCGAACCACTCTGTATACATTGCTTCCGTTTAAAAAAAAAAAAAAACCTGTCTGTACAACTAACTAAACACTCCACTGCGTTTTAACCCAATTTATCTGGTATAACTAATTCCTGTTTAAGGTTTTCACTAAAATCACTGACATGATTAACAAGTATAAAAGATTAAAAGAAGTTTAGATAACACTTGAATACAAGTTGAAAAGATGTATGCATCACATGATTTTCTCATACAGCCTTATTCAGGTACTACCAGAACATAACTAAAAATGGCCTCCATCATCGATGCATGTGGCTTCTTATTTTCTTCTTTTATCTCAAGAGAACAATTGCTTGTATGTACCCAGATAAAAAGGAAGGTGGTTGTCTCAACCAAGTTATATGCTTCTATTCTGTCCTTTAAAATGCATGGATCAAACTTGTCTAGACAAAAACCTAGGTTAAGTCAGACGAACATGATACATGTAAGAAAAGACAGACTTACCTGCCCATGATGAGTTATTTCCAGGCAACCGGGCTGCTGGATCCATGGTTCCCCATCGACCTGGACAGGAAATGGGCTGTGGATGTGCAATCTTATCACGTTCCCTTGGGCCAGCCTTCTAGCTTGTGAAAGTCCTACCTGTCGAACATTGAACATACCACTTATTAGAGACGAACATATTGTTTAATTCTGTGTTTTCTAGATTATACGTTCAAGCTCATGACCTAAAAAATGTTCCTGGCAATCATCTCAGTCTATAAGTTATACTTCTAACTTTTCCTCCAAAACTTCTATTTCTAAATTGTATGTTTTGATGTGTCTGATCATTCTCAACACATATATGTAAGCACAACCACAGAGAATATTTTTTAAGAAAAAGGGCTTGAAACCAATCATTCTAAATCCAGTGTGTTTATAAAGTCAACTGATAACAATAAACTTTCCTTCCCCTCATAGTATCAGCAATGTAAATTTGAATTTTTAGTAGAAACTTGAAAGAAAATAATCATACCTGAAGTTTCCCAAGATGCCATGTTCCAGATATGCACACAACTTCAAGTGTTTTATCGTGCATTGATTGGAGACCAAAATCATCATCATGCTCATAGTCATTTTGCCAAAGATCCACACCACCCATATAGCTTCCAATATTTAGCACAAGCACACCTTCAGCATCCTAATAGCAGGAAAGTGAAATGAGAAGAGAACAGAAATGCAAGAGAGCAAGTAACAGATTGATTGAGTGCATGCATGCTAGAGAGAGAGAGAAGGAGAGAAAAAGAGTGCTTTTTCACCTCTGGGATTTCAATCTCATCACCATCAACTTCGAGGCTCACTTGCCATGGTAAATCAGCGCAAGCTCTGTCCACCATATCCTTGGCACCTTCTTTGGCATATCGCAATTTGTTCACAAACTGTACATAACAACAACAGTCAATCACAATGTTCCGCAGTATGGTGTGGAAAAACTTAGATTACCTTTCGTCCTCATCTTGCTAAAAAACTTTAAGGCATACCAAGGTTTTCTACAAATTACAGCTGAAGATTTAAGTTCATAAATGAGTTGCTTTGAAACTCATAGTTGCCCAAGTAGTTCTTGCACAATAGAAATAATGTTTCATCTACAACAAAGAAATGAAACTAATAATGACCGCAAATAATCTCTTGGCCAAATTTCATCTTGGCATGAATCATGTACAAAACTGGATATCTGCCTATACAACACCACCTCAATGCTTTCCTCGAAGCACATATTGCTCAAGACAATGATAACTGAAGAAATGTATCTATTCAACAAATACATGACCATGCAATAAAAAAAGAAAGACTTCACTTATCCACTTTGAAGATTCTTCCTCCGGAAAATCTAAACTTAAACTCGCACCAACATCTACCTCAATTTGTTAACAATTGTTCATTATTTTTCATTTGACAATGGGTAAGTATTGACAATGACCTGGTCAGAGAAAGCTGATAGCAAAAAGGGATGTATGTTACTTCATAATTTGCATCACGTCTAACCCAAACCATTATTTAATGTCTTTTTATGATAATGTACCTGTAGAGAAAAAGCATAGATTATCTAACAGAATTAGTTAGACAGTTGAATAGGCACTTGATTTGTGATGATACACTTGCCTCATATTTCGCTTAGCTCTTATAATAAATGTCTCAAAATGAATAATGCAATTCCATATATCACAAAATTTTCTTGCTCCTATGTCTACGATCTTTCCGCATTTAATGGACCTAGGAGGGCTGTTCATTAATTGTACGAGTTTAACTGCTAGATAAAGGAAATCAGTTTCTATGCTTGCAAAGTTGCTGTAGGTTTTATGGCATGCTGCACTCTTGTCCAAAGCTTCCTCGACCAGGAAGTCTGCACTGACTCAAAAAATTCCCACCAGACTAGAAGCAGGTCATAAAGCATTACTCCAATGTTGATTGGTCCATTTTAGTTTATAAATCCACTACCATATAAATGGGAAGATTTATTTAATCAAGGAAAAATTGGGTCCACGACAATAGATCCTTTGATTACCTTCTGCAATTTACTTTTGCTTTCCTTCTTACATCACTCACCTAATGTTACATGATATCCAGGATCCATAACATATCAAAATGTTATGTAATTCTTGGAATTATATCAAAACATGAGACAGACTTTGAACATAAAGACAATTTTTTCTACATTCCAAACTCTTCTAGATGTGCAGCAAAATAGGACTCCATCAATAAATATTGCAAGTCTAAAATCAAGACCTCAAATAAATTTGCTTCCCTGATCCATATCATTGACACATCAATAAGATTTCTTGCCTTCCCTTGAAAACCAGTCAGATTAGTTTATTGTCCTGAAAGAACCCCTATGATATTACAAAACTCAAAATTACTCTTCTTAAATAGCAAAACAAGTACCATGAATCCATGCCTGCATGGTTTTATCACTGAACAAAGATTAACATAAAATAAACTAATGTTGGATATCATATAACCTAAAGAGATAAAGCAGATAAAGCATTACTTTAAGTCTTTACAAAAGGCTTCATATTGAACCCTTTTTTTGTGTGAAGCTTCATAATGAACATTTAACAGAACTTATGAAAGCAGTTCACAGAAATGTAAACAGTATGCTAAATGAGAAATATATAAAGAAACATAACTACCCAGAATAAAAAACTCCAGTAATTAGGGAGTGCAGGAATAACCTGGTTATAGAACTTATCAGGTCTTTCTTCACGCATCATGTGAAAGTCATATGCAACCTTTGCATCACATCCAACACCTACACGATATGGGTAGAAGGGAAGAAAATGATAAGTACTCAAGAAAATTCACACTGACCAAAGTGGGTAGAAATATAAGCCAGCACACCTAGATAATTTGTCATAAACTTCAGTTTCTTTGTACTGCAGCTTTGCTCCTTATCATATTCTTGGATAGTAACATTCCAACGGTCAAGCATTGTGACTGCTGCATGGTCAATGTCATGAAGCAGAGCACCCAAACCACCTTGTCCTTCAACAGAAGACAAACCTCCTCCCCATCGCAAAACCCTTGACAAGTCATTTCCTGTTCCAAGAGGTAGTATAGCAACAGGTGGAGGAGATTCAAACTTTTCCTTTTCAATCGCATCGAGAACCCAGCCTACAGTACCATCTCCACCACAGACAAGAACTCTAAAATATTGCACGTTATGGAACAATGCCAGTCCTGCCTCAGGTCCCTGGGAAGCACTAAGCTCAAAAACCTGAAATTATGATCCTTAGAATCAGTAATATTACCAAAGACTGATAAATATTGCACGAAAACTGAATACTGATGACAACTCCAAATGGTATTGCATAACAACTGAGTGCTGATGACACAAATGGTTTGAAAACATTCATTTAAGTAGTACAAATTTTAGAACTTCAAAAATGCAAAGTTATCAAGGTCCTTTCTAATTAGTAATTTGAGCCAATTCATAAAAAATGCTGCAATGTGTTAAAGAGAACACAGAAGGACCCCTCTCCCACAATAGATCATTCAAAGGCAGAATATGCCAAACAATTGTCAAGAACAAATGGAAACAGACACAAATCCGTCATTCCAGGGTTTATTATGTCATAGATCAGATCATGTCAGACTTCTGCAATCTTTTTTCCCCATGCATGTAACATCTTACACTATAAATGATGAAAAGTATTAATAAGATAATGTAATAGCTAAAGCAACCTAAGGAAAACAGACCTGTAGAGGATTCAGCAACATGTTCAGTCTCCTCCTAAGAGAAGGTCCATATTGAGCTCCACTCTTGCAATTGATGAAAACAAGAAGAGGTCTAGCATCCTGTGGCAAATCCACCAATTTGTACTCCTTTTTATTTGTTGTGATCATCGTGCCTCCATTCTTCTCGATGGAACCATTTTCAATGACTTCAAGGCTTGCTAACCCACCATCCTGCTTCATAGAGTATCCATTCTTCTTTTCATTTGAGTTGCCCAATGCAACAAGCCCTCTAAGCATGGATTCAAGTACTGATCCTTTTTCGGAATTGTTCTGCAATTTGCCATTAGGAACTCCATTAAAAGAAGTATAGTTGTTCCCATGCTTGCTCCGGTTACGTTGCCTTCTCATCCGACTCCTAACCGATGATGCTATAATCTCTTCCTTGATAGAATGTAACACGCCACCAGTTGCTTGTCCCGTGCTTAATTCTTTCACACAAAGTGGAGACAAAACAAGCCTTCTAAGAGGACCCAAATCACAAACATTGCCTGTCTCTTTTAATAACTTGGCATGACAGTCAACATGTATTAGGCGCTGACACCACAAGCATCGCCATATAGGTGAAGCACCAAGGAAAGGTATACCACATGGTTCATCACAGTAATAGCAAAAGGAAGATGTATCAGAATTGTCATCCATTTCAACCCATCTTTCTGACCAATGGTGCAGCAACTGGGATGCACCAGCTTGTGCTACACACTTGCAATCCTTCGTGGCATAGACGGAACAGTGAAAATGAGCTGCAACACCACATATGGAGCAATGGTGGAAAGGAACGTTACTAGCACCCTTTGCACCAACAGTTTGTGGGGAGACCAATGAAGATAAACAGACACAACATGTTGAAGGCTGCTCACTCTGAAAATAATCTTCCGTCCATGTATGGCGTGAAGTTGGACATTTTAATGTCTTCCATGCCTTCTTCTTTTCCCTAGCAGCAGCTTTGACCCAGTTAAGGGATGCCTGCCTCTGCAACTTAAGGAACGCATAAAAGAGGGCCAACAGTCCAAATGATCCAGCTGTGACAAGCCAACCAAAAATATTCAGACCAGACACATCGGCTTCAGCAGCTAATTTGAAGAGCGCAGAACCCAAGTCCATCACTATCCACCAGACTTGCTCCTTCCCAATATATGTTGCCTCTTATTGAACTCAACACTCTCAACAAGCCCTAGCAGCAAAGAGATTCCAAAGCAAACCTGGAACCAAGGTGCAACCAACATCAAGTCTCTAATTAAACAGCACTGAGATGGCACTAGGTTTTCTGCAAACAGAAACATCATGAAAAATCGTGCAAAATTGAAAAAGCTAGATTGTTAACATCTGAGAAGGAGAAAAAATTGAGAAATCTAAAATTAATATGATGACCAATAGCAGGATAGCTGTAGCTAAAAACATTGCAAAACGGAAACAAAGAATTCAAACAGAAAATTGGCTCTGAGAAGCATTGTTAGAACAGGAATTGATTTGACCCACGAACAATTTTATATCACAGCCTTCTAAATTCATCATACAAACATAAATAGGTACGCATAAAAATTGTGATATTAGGGCAGCAATAAAGGAGAAAGTACAATCTTCTTTTAGGTCCAATACATATAACAAGTCCAATCCATTAATCAAGTTTCAACCAGCCCCCATTTCCAATCAATACCAAACAGCATGCTACCCGATCTTTATCAAAACCCTCATAGATACATCTCTGCCTTCCCTCCATCAATTACCGTTCCTTCCGCCGAATTGAAACATATCCATAGTTTTCAAACATTATTAGGAAATAAAAACTAGGAGACCGACCTTACACCAACTTCATTACGAGAAAACACAAAGAAATTTCAAAACAATAATAAAAAAAAAACGAGGTTACAGATGCACCGCACGCAATCAAGGTTCAATCGATCCATAATCCAACATTAAAAAAAAATCAAACCATCGCATAAGCCAAAAAAAAACAGTCAACAACAAGACCGACAAGAACAACAAGCAATCCCCAAACCATCCAATCAAATACAGAAAAGATCGGCACCAGATCTATCCAAGTCAAACCTAAACCAAAAAAAACCAAAACCATCCCCCGATCCCGCATTCCCAGAAGCCAGAATTCGTCCCGGAAACGAAGCAAAGCATACCTCCGATATCGAAATCAAACGCCAAACATAGAGAGAGAGAGATTTTAGATTCGAAGCCGCCCGAAAGCCTAAATCTCTCCGGATTCGTTTCCCCTTCTCGATCTCTCCCTTGAAATCTCCGAGGGAAAGGAAGCGCAGAATCTTGGGATTTCTTTCGATGGGGGCCGGGCCGGAAAACGTCGTCGTAGTCGTCGTCGGCGTTGCCGGTTTATCTATAGGAAGGAGAGGAGACGGCGTGGTTTAAAGGCGGAGGAGGCGGGACTCCGTAAACGAAAGCGACGATTTTTTTTTTCCACCCCCCCCCCTCCCCCCTCTCGTGGTTTTCGTTTCTTTCTTTCTTTCCGCCCCCCTCCTCGTCCTCCGCTTCGCTTCTTGTCTTAGTTAAATAAAGAAAAGTTATTAAAAAAAAAAAAAAAAGGGCGAAAGGAAGGAATCCAACCCCTTTCTTTTCCTTCTCGGTCACGCAGCTTGGACTTCCGCGGAGTCGGGGATCCCGAGGAAGTGATTCCCAGTCCGCGGTATTGCCGCGAAGGAAAGAAAGCAACGGAGAATGACCGACCTAAAGAAAATTTTAGGTAGGTTATCTAAATTGAAGCTCTAAATTTAGATAATTTAATCTCCTTTTTTTTTTTTTTTCCTCATTTTTATTTAGATATTTTTATCGGATGTAAAAAGGTTCATGATATGTCTTTTTTCACAAAAAGCATGATTGTTGATCTTTATTTTATGATATTAATGATCGGATCATGCAATATTTATTTTAAAAATATATAGATAAATAGAAAATATAAATCAAATTATTTTAAAATCTGTATAAAATAAATGATTGATATGATCCAAACACGATGCAAAAATGATAAATTTGCTATTTTGTCGAGCAACTTCGGAATAAATTTAATTTAATTTTTAATTACTTGTAATTGGCTTGATTTACTATTCAACAAATAGTTGACTTGATGAATTTTGGTAAAAAGCTAATATAGTTTTAGCTAGGTGGAGTATAGTTTGGGCCTGATTGGTCTTATACGTTGGATTTGGACGTGACGTATATCTGGTATATGACAACTGCGTAAAGCTCCAGGCCTATTCTAGTTGAAACATTTTAGGTCCATTTTAATTGACTTTATTTAAATACATAAACCTATTATCATCAACTTACATGGTAGTAAGGTTCACTCCTCCCACGACCTCAAAACTTTTATTCAATTTTATTTTAAAAAAAAAGAATTTCTCTGAGTAGACTACTCATAATGGCTGAAACAATATCATGCCGAAGAGATGGCATAAAAAGTATGGCTAATTTGCATCTCTATCCACCTTTTTATAGAGATCATACATAATGGTTACCTTACAAAATGAAGCAGGGTCATGTGGTCATGAACATGATCATACCGGAAGGAGATGATGCTACTGGGCTGAAACTTCTTGGATAATGTGAAAAATTAGAATTTTTTTTTTTTAAAAAACTATATATTTAGATTACCTATAGAGGCTTTAAATGATGGCTATTGTTCATTAGCTCACCTCTCTGCCTAACCCACTAGACAGGGGATTACTACAATTCTTGGCAGCCAACCACATGGTACAAAGTTATGCAGGATATGGGAATCACAAATCTTTTGGAGTATTACAATATTAAAGTTTGCATGCCATGGTGCAAAAATAAATCCATGAAAGATGAAGAAGGAGTGCGCTGAAGGAGCGGTCGGTGTCTATTGGATATTGTGCCGTTGTCTCCCTCATTTTTCTCTTGTTTTAGGGTTTGGTCGAAGGGTTTGTGCGAGTGGATTTGTGCTATAGATCGCCAGCAAGTGTGTGCTGCGTCTACGGATGGCGAGTCCGGAGGCGATTCAGGGCTCTGGAGCATCCGGTACAGAGGGGGATGGAGGAAGAGAGCATTTTTGGGCGGAGGTGTTGCAAGGTCCGCAACGGCTGCCACAGTGGACTCCTATAAGCTAACGAAGGAGGAGATCGACCGGCTCCAGCATAGTTTCACCAAAGTGCTGGTTATGCTGGACTCTTTTTTGGAGGAAGCCCGGAGCAAATGGGAAGAGTTGGCTGTCATTTTTCGCAGGCCTTGGCCGAAGGGTTCCGGCAGCCTGGGTGGGGAAGGAAATCCGGCTGAAGCTCCAGCTCCCAACAGAGCCCGAGGTCTTCCCGGTGGGGGACGACCATGTGGTGGTGCGGGTTGGGTCAAAGGAGGTTTGTGCCAAGGTTCTCAGATCCGGCCCATGGTACGTTGGCGGACAGTTGATGGCCTTCGTGCCATGGAGAGTGGATTTCCACCCCAAGAGGAGTCCTGTCAACACCACCGTGGTTTGGATGAGGTTACCGGACCTGCCGCTGGAGTACTGGGACACAGCGACGATCCTGACGGTGGCTGGAGAAGCAGGTAATCCCCAGTCCCTTGATAACTTCACCGACTTGAAGCGTAAAACCGGCTTCGCGAGGGTGAAGATGGAGTTAGACACTACCAAACCGCTTCTCCCAGGGGTGTTGATCAGGGGGGGAAAGCATTCTGGCAGCAGTTTGTTTTCAAGAACCTGCCGCCAGTGTGTTTTCGGTGTGCGAGAATAGGTCACTTGCAGGAGGCATGCAAGTTCTGGGAGGGGAACTGCAAAGCAGCGACTCGGCATTCCTCACTGGGTCAAGAGAATTGGTGGTGGAGCAGCAGCCTGCAACCAGTCAGGAAGAGGAGCCGGAAGCTCGGGAACCCAGCTCACTGAAGGATGGAGACATCCTCCCGTTTGGGTCGTGGTTGGTCATAGCTAAGAAGCGTCAGCCTAGACTGGAAGGAATGGAGGGGAGGGCGCCATTGTTCTCGGATAGAGGTAAGGCTCTCCTGTCTTCACCTGATCCATTGTCTTCCTCCCCCACCAGACCTTCCCCAACTCGTCGCTCGTCTTCACCAAGCTCGCCACCTGATTCGGAGGGGTGGCAGAAGCCCTCTAAGGTGGCCAGGAGACAATCACCGGAAGCCTGTGCTTCGGACTTGTCGGAGGGAGGGGGTTCGCAGGGAGAAAAGGGGTCCTTCTTTGCAGTCTTGGCTGAGGGGATGCAGATTATCCCGCCCGAGGAGGGCCACAGGGATCAGTGGTGGAGGTCGACACAGTTTCCCTCAAGCGTAGCAGAAGCCCGTCTTCTTCTCCTTCCCCTAACAAGGCATCCTCAACTCTGCTGCACCAGGTTAGTCTTCATATTACTTCTGCTTGCCCTTATTGCCTGACTTTGGGGGAGTCGCAGTTACATACTATCTTTCAGTGCAGCCGGGCATGAAATGGATTTTAGAAGATTTTAACATGGATTTCAGAGCCGCATGATTTTTGGAGCATTACCCTTAAAACTTTTAATGGCTCATGGTGGACCGGCTCAATGGTCCACCGCACGAACCGCCGGTCCATGGCAGCCAAGAGGCGATGTAGGAAAATAATGGTTTAAATCAAGTTGAACCAAGAGGCGGCGTAGGAAAATAATGATAAAAGGAAAAAATATAAGTATTCACGTACTCAGTAAATGAAATAATGTGAAAATTTAATTGGTCCAGAATACGGATGGTTGACGATGAGACATGGTTCACACTTGACTTGGTTGAAAACTCGAAAGCACCTATGGACCGGCTATAGTCCAGGAAGAAAAAGGTTAAAGAAAACAATTATAAGAATTCAAACACTCTACTTAAGGAAAATTACGTATGCTTGGCTTTATACCTACAGAACATAGACGGTGAGAGAGACCTAGTTTAAAACTAATTCAGTCTCAAAACTCAGAAACCACCTATTGGTTTTGACGAGGGTCCTCGAAAAAGGGTAAATGGGACAAAGACATAGCTCGTGGACCAACAGTAATGGCTGCCGTGGACCGGCGGTTCGTGCGGTGGACCATTGAGCCGGTCCACCGTGAGCCATTAAAAGTTTTAAGGGTAATGCTCCAAAAATCGTGCGGCTCTGAAATCCATGTTAAAATCTTCTAAAATCCATTTCATGCCGACCACCGAGCTTCGTTTACGCCGAAACATGATGGAGAGCTTCCTCCGGCGCCGCCCAAGCTACCGCCGACCTCGTTGCCAGTCGGAGAAGCCCCCGTTCGGCCGGAAAAATGGTCGAAATGCCGTCCGCACACAGCCACGCCGCCCAACCCGCAGCGCCGTCTGCCCAGCCGCGAGCCACCTTCGCCGCAGCGCCGTCTGCCCAGCTGCGAACAACCTGCAGCCGTGTCCGCCCCTCCGCCGTCTGCAGCCGTGTCCGCCCCTCCGCCGTCCGCTGCCGTTCCGCCAGCGCTGTCCGCTACCGTGTCCGCCCCTCTGCCGTCCGCTGCAGCCGCCTCCGCCCAACCCGCAGCCACCGCCAGTTGCCGTTCCGGCTTCGCCGCGAGCCACCGTCTGCTCAGCCGCCATCCGCTATTCCTTCCATGGCCTGTTGCTTCCTCTTCCGCATCACCGCCCACGGCCACGTCTGCCCAGCTATCTTCGCCCAGCCGTCACCTCCGTTTCCAAGCTCCTGAAGCTGCTTGTCACCGTCCATGCTGTTCAGACCGAGATGTCCAAGGAAGCATCGGAACGAGAAGAGATGTCGAACGACGCTGGATGGACGCGGGATTGTGCGATAGAATTTTTGAGTTTGATTTTTGAAATGGGGATGATCGTAAAAAAATATCAGATAAGGAGATAGCGCAGAGTTTGAAAATCAGATTGAGATGAGGAAATCACCGCGCTTTCCACACGGACCCGACACGGTATTTTTCATCTATGAATACCTCGGTGATTCTCTTCTGCAGGGGGAGGAATTTTGGAGAGGTTCCACTTGTTGTCCGTAGTTCCAGTTCCTGTTGCTGTCACAGAGAGTCAGAGTCGGATTAAAAAGGGAGAAAGGGACCCTTGTTCCCTTACTTTTCTTTTATTTTCTATGTATCCCAATTTTTTATGCAATAATTTATTTGCTTCATATTAATCCATGATTGTTTATTTTTATTTTGAAGTAATGCTGGAGTCATGTTGGATTAGCGTTTAAGGTAAGTCGAAGTGAATTAATTTTGACTGATCTATACCTAAGGGACGGGCCGTGATCCACGGGTACGGGCCGTACTCTTGAGATAGGTCATATCTGAATTATTTTCACGAATTTATTATTTGCATCTATTTCTTGCATTAGTTCTAGTTTATTTTAAATCAAAAGAAAATTCTTTTTCAAGATAACTCCAAAGTCTTTGTGGGATCGACCCTTACTCCCGCTATTCTATCCTTTAGAGTAGTGGAATTAAGGTTCTAAATCGGTGCATTGCGACACGCACCAACCGATACGCTTGGAAGCCTCCTATGATGAAGATTTGGATCACTGCACTCTAGGATTGAAGAACCGGACTCCAAACTGATCGCTCCTGGCATCCGGATTTCGATCGAACTGATTCCAAAGCATGGACACCGATCTTCAGAGTCGGATCTCAAGAGAATCTGCCAAAAAAGACACCAAAAATAGTAATTAAACGTTGAAAATCAAAAACTAGAAAGAAGGCTGGCACCAGGGTTGTTGGTTCTTCCGGGGATCTTCTTCTTTGGTTGGCTTCTAGGATCTCTTCAAAGCATTGGATGAAGGCCTTGAAGAGACTTAGGGATCAGATCTGATGGAGGGATTGGATGGATAAATAGGGCGTCGCACCCTAGTAGAACTTGGACGTCGCACTCAAGTGTTCTAGGTGTCACACCTAGCACCTATCAGTCGTCGCAGCTAGAAAGGAATTGGAAGATGAACTCGGCAGAGTTTCATTTCATTTCATCAAATATTCATTATCTTTACAAGGGGTACAGGATCCTATTTATAAGATTATTCCCTACAAGAAGTACAATAGGACTCTATTACATTTTTGAATTTAAAAACTTCCTTGCAATCTTGGACTTCTCCTTGAGCTTGAGTTTTGAATGGCTTGATCCTGAATTGGACGACAACTCTCTGGAGCAAGGCGCTAATTTCCTTCTTATTTCTTCTTGAATCACTGTGATATCTGAAATGGGACTCCCTTGGTTAGCTAAAGGAATTTGAATGGAGTTTGGATGATGGATAAGTCCTCTTGAATTTGAATGAAGATTGGATGAGAGCTTTCATTTGAAGTTTAAATTCCTTAGAACTCTTCAAATAGGACGGCAACTTGGAATTAGCATGAAGAAACAGAAGCAGATGGTGCACTTCTCCCTTGGGCGTGATTTCATCTGACGTGGAATCCTATTTGAAATTTAAATGAAGAGAGCTCCTTCCCATGGACTCTTTCTTGTTTAAATTTGAACATCCCTTGTTTCTTGGATGGGCCATTTTGGAAGTAGGCGACAAGAGAGGGGAAGAGGGCGCCAGATGAAGCAGACTCCTTTTGCTTTACTCCTTAACAAATAATTTTTTTATGGGCTGACCATGTGGTGTTGTCTTGACTTGTGTAGCATGTCCATATTCAAGTGACAGGCCATGTGTTATTGTCCCCTTGGTGATGTGGCAGTAGTTGTCCTGAAACCATGCAAAGATGACACCAAAATAGGCTAGCATATGGCAAGAACTTGTGCTAGCACATAGAGTTACATGGACTTGTCTTGAGCTAGCACATGGGTCTTGAATTGAGTCACATGGGTCTCACAATTGAGTTTCCCTTGTAATACAGGACTCAATAACTAATTAAAGCCCTACTTGATCAATTGGACCCCAATTTGATCAAAAGGCAATCAAAAGACAAGATATATAAATAAGTGATTCAACTTGGTAAAAGGGGTTTAGCCCAAAAGGCTAAATAAATAAAACCCAAATTCCAGTTAGTAACAGGGGCTAACCCTAACTAACACAAAATAACAGAAATTAAAATAAATTATTTACATGAATAAAAGGGTTGGGTCCAGGGTTTCATTCACAGGTGATCCACAAGGATGTGGGTTCAACCTGTCGATATTTTCGGGTCCTAGTGTCCTCACCAATTCTTCCCAGGTGGGAGAAACTTGACTCCATCGAGTAAGGGTTAGACTGGCTCAAGTACTTCTCTAGCAAGTCCGGGACGATCTTCTGCAGATCCTCTCGAGTTATCCAAGTGTCATCAGACTCGGGATGTCCTTGCCAACGAACCAAGTATCGCTGGTAGTCCTTATTCCGGGTAACAATCATCTTGTCATCCAGAATTCGTTCAACCCTGTCTCTCCGATTTGTGGATTTGGCTATTAGACACTCATGGGTTGGTTCACTTTCAAGAATAGGATTAGGCCCAAAAGGCTCACTAGGTAGCAACATCGGCTCCCTATACTTTACAAGATCTGATATGTTGAAAGTTGGACTTATATCCAAATCTAAAGGTAGGTCTATCTCATAGGTATTAGGTCAAAACTTATCAATTATTTTATAAGGTCCCGCACTCCGAGCATGTAACTTTTTGACAGTTCCAGATGGAAACCGTCCAGGCCTGAGCCTAATCATAACTTGGTCCCCTACTTTAAACTCTTTGAACATTTTGCTTAAATTAGCCGTTTGTGCATATGAATCATTGCTCTCTTTAATTTTCTTATTTATTTCTTGATGCAAGTTCTTTATATGCTGTGCAAAAGACTCAGCTGACTCAGATATACATGCATAAATAGGTAAGGAAATCAGATCCAATGGCTTCCTAGGCTTGTATCCATGAACGATTTCAAATGGGCTCTTCCCTGTAGATCTGTTGACTGAGTTATTATAAGCAAACTCCACTCTCGTAACAATAGATCCCAATTAGCAGTATTTTCTCCCACTAGACTCCTCAACAGGTTCCTAAACTCCGATTTACTATCTCAGTTTGGCCATCTGTTTGGGGGTGGTAGGCAGTAGAATACTTCAATTTGGTTCCTAGCATATGCCATAAGGTTTTCCAAAAGTAGCTAGTAAACCTAACGTCTCGGTCCAACATAATGGTCTTAGGCTATCAATGTAACCTAACCACTTCGTTCAAAAATAATTTAACCACTCTAGATGCATCATAAGTTTGGGAACATGGGATGAAATGGGCCATCTTAGAAAACCTATCTACTACCACAAAGATAGAATCATGTTTCCTAGCAGTTTTAGGTAATCCTAAGACAAAGTCCATACTCAAGTCTTGCCATGGGCAATCTGGGACGGGGAGTGGGGTATATAGTCCAGTGTTCTGTCTAGGTTGCTTAACTACATTACAAGTCCTACACTGGGCTACCACTTGGGCAACATTTTTCTTTAGACTTAGCCAATAAAACTGATCCTCTACAGCCAAGATAGTTTTATTACGCCCGAAGTGTCTTGCTAAACCTCCTGCATGTAACTCCTAAATAAGAAAGTCTCTAA
Organism: Areca catechu; assembly: GCA_021397845.1. Taxonomy (NCBI): domain Eukaryota; kingdom Viridiplantae; phylum Streptophyta; class Magnoliopsida; order Arecales; family Arecaceae; genus Areca; species Areca catechu. The sequence continues at coordinate 93,559,142 of CM038048.1, read as the reverse complement.
GTGATATCTTGGGAACACACAACCTATTTTCCTTGAACAAATAACCATCCCTTAAAGACATACTCACTAAATTCAGTGGATAGCCCTAGCTTCACTTATTCATAAATATTCCCAAAATCCGGACAAAATTCATATTCTTCCTTTAATCGTTCAAATTCGACTACTTTGGTACTCACACAATTCAGCAACATTGTTCTCCTACTAAGTGCATCAGCTATCCTATTCTCACTTCCAGCATGGTGCTTTAGGACAAAAGTATAGGCTTGTATAAATTCGACCCACTTGCCATATCTAGGATTTAACTTTTTTTGAGAATTTAGGAAGCGAAGTACTTCGTGATCAGAGTAGAGAACGAATTCTTGTGGTAGCATGTAATGCCTCTAATACCTAAGAGCTTGTACTACCGCATACAACTCTTTATCATATGTAGAATATTTCAACTTGGTATCACTCAGTTTCTCACTAAAATAGGCAATATGATGATTTTCCTGACTTAATACCCCTCCTATTCCTACGCCTGATGCATCACAAGCGACCTCAAAGACTTTGGTGAAGTCGGGTAACTTTAGAACTGGTGCCTTAGTCATTCTATCTTTGATCTCTGGGAAGGCTTTATGGACAGCTCTAGTCCAGTCGAATTCGCCCTTCCTAATGCAGTCGGTGATTGGAGCAACAATCGTGCTAAACCCTCTGATAAATCTTCTATAGAAGGTAGCTAACCCGTGGAAACTTCGAACGTCATGAACATTCCTAGGTATAGGCCACTCAGCTATAGATTTCACTTTCTCAAGGTCGGCGGTTACTCCTTCTGGTGTTACTACAAAACCTAAGAAGATGATTCTGGTTGGCATGAAGCTACATTTCTTAAGGTTTGCAAACAAAGCTTCCTTCCTAAGGACCTGGCAAATCTGACGGAGGTGGTCTAAGTGATATTTCCTAGTCTTACTGTATACGAGGATATCATCAAAATATATGACCACGAATTTTCCAATAAATGATCGTAACACTTGAGTCATAACCTTCATAAACGTACTTGGGGCGTTTGATAATCCAAAGGGCATCACCAACCACTTATATAGGCTATCTTTGGTCTTGAAAGCCATTTTCCACTCATCCCCGATTCTAACTCTCACCTGATGGTAGCCACTTTTTAAATCAATTTTTGAAAATATGGTCGATCCGGCCATCATGTCTAGCATATCATCGAGTCGGGGTATGAAAAACCGATACTTTATCGTAATCTTGTTAATAGCCCGGCTATCTATGTACATCCTCCAACTGCCATCCTTTTTAGGTGTCAAAAGTGCTGGGATAGCACAAGAACTCAAACTCTCCCTAATAAATCCCTTTTTCATAAGATCCCTTACTTGTCGTTGTAGCTCCTGATGTTCCGTAGGGTTCATCCTATAGTATGGAAGGTTTGGCAATGTGGCTCCTGGTACTAAATCAATTGCATGTTGAATATCTCTTAATAGTGGCAATTGATCCGGTAAATCTTCAGGGTAGACATCTTTGAATTCCTTTAATAAATCTAGGATCTCCTTAGGGTATTATAGTTTTGGTTGATCCTGAGCTTCCTTGGTAACTAAAATCCAAACTGGTGACCCTCTATCGATTTCTCGTCTTAACTCCTTTGCAGAGATCAAATTCAGATTAGACTCTTTTTCCTTTAAGTGACTTGACCCTCTCTTAACATTGTCCTTTGGTGGGGTCGCATTAATCACTATCCTCTTCCCTAGATGGTGAAATGCACACGAGTTCGATCGTCCAAACAGGGTGGCATCGTGGTCATATAACCAAAATTTTCCTAAAATGATGCTGCTAATCCCCATCGAAAGAACATCGAACCAGACTCTTTCTTGGTAGGATTGTACCTGAATTGTAACCTGGCATCGCAACCAGATAGAAATGTTGGTTGCATCGATCCAGGATACCTTATAGGGGGTCGGGTGTGGAACAGTTGGTAAGTCTAGACTCTTAACTACATTAGTAGAAATTGCATTGACACAACTCCCACTATCAATTCTAACCTTACATACCTTATCCCCTATTTTAATAAAGGTCTGTTGGATGTTAGTCCTACGCCAATCCTCATTCCTCTTAGTTTGAGTCAGGATGCATCTGACCACTCCTAATCGGTCTGAGTCTAAGATCTCTTCCTCCTCCTCATATTCCTCCACTAACTTAGCTTCAGCCTCATAAACCTCTTCCTCACAAGGGTCACTAATCTCAGGGTCCTCTACTTCAGGTTCCCCTATATGTAAGGCTCGCGATGAATATTGGCCAGCATAATGACCAGTCTGATTACACTTAAAGCATACTGGGGTTTGGTTTCGATCCTTCTGAACCATAGGTGCCTTACCCTTGTTATCTCTACGAATGGGCTGGGGATTGGGTCTAGGTCGATTTGCAGGGAATCGGTTATGGTTTGGCCTATTTCCAGGGGCATTAAATCTAGATGAATCATATTGATAGGTAGGTTTCCTTGGAAATTTCTCAGCATCCCTAGCAACCTTATAGGCATGTTCTAAATCATTCACTTCTCTTAGAATCAGTTCCCTCTTAATGTCCTCATTTAGGCCTGCTCTAAACCTAGACGAAGTAACCGACTCAGACTCGGACACACCACACCGCATAACATACTCATCGAAAATGGCTATGTATTCGGACACAGTTTGATTTTCTTGGGTCATCTTCTACCACTGATCTAAAAGCCTTTGTTCATAGGAGAATGGTAGGTATTTGGCCCTTAATTTGAGTTTCATGTCCTCCCATGTAGCTATATGTGGGTCTCTTCTCTGTCGACTTAACCTTTCCACATTACCCCAATACAATCGTGCTTGTCGAATCAACTTAAACTTAGCAAATTTGACCTTACGCTCTTCTGACATGGTGTACCATTCGAAGTATTGATCCATATCACTTTTCCAATCAAAGTACATCTTGGGATCTAAAGTACCATCGAATGTGGGGGCTTCTAGTCTGATACTCCTAAGGGCTCATGCTTCCTGATCATCTATGTCATACTGCTGCCTCCTAGGAATAGGATCAGGTGTAACCTCTCTACGTTGGGCTCGATACCTTGGAATTGGATCAGGTATGGCCTCTCTACGTTGGGCTTGATGTCTGGGGATTGGATCATGTGTAAGCTCTAGAAGCTGGGGTCCTGGACCATACTATGGGATAAATTCCAGTGGTGTAGGGTCAGGTTGAGACACATGAGATCCTTCTAATGAACCTATTCTTTCATTCATTTGATCAAACCTCTGGTCGAATCTAGCACTAAACTGCCTTTGTTCTGTACTAAGCTGCCTCATTTGCTCAGTCAAAGATCTCATAAAAGTTTCCATCGTGGGGTCCATGGATGTACTAGATTGGTCCTGGGGGACCTGGTATGGGGTTCCCGACCTAGTAGTCATGCAAGGATACAATGCACTCAAACAAACCTAATCGACTATGGATAGCTAGACCTAGAGTCCAAACTAGATGCCTAATCAAGGTGGCAAGCTAGTTTGTAGTAACTCAAGACATGGCCAGTTAGGTGTAAGGGGAGTGTAGGTCCCTGATTGCCAATCCTAGACACCAATCATAGATTGGCCAGGTAGGCGGACCAGCTCACTTGCCCTTCGGGATGTAATCCCTGAACCACCGTTCTAGACACCAAGAAATGGGCACACACAGCTTTAGTTGACACGATTGACTTGACACTAACTCGGACCCGACCAATTGGTGTCCCTAAGCTCACTAGAGCAATTAGGTTCTAATCAATTTTAATTAGGGCTTAGGCTCGAATGCAAAGTGGGTGGTTTTGGGCTAGGAAAAGGTTATGAACTCCTCCCCCTATGTTATATTGTATGCCCTTAAAAATCAATTAGAAAATGAATGCAACAAGCAACTAATAAAACTAAACCCTAATAATTTTTTTTTTTTTTGGGTAGAACCTGTTCTCAGGTCGAAAACAGAGAATTGCAGTTTTCACAGAAAACCATAAATTGTAAAAAAACTTACTGAAAATACTTTGAATTTCAAGGAAGCTAACAAAATAAATTTCATATTTTTTTGATTTTTATACGTGCAGAAACAATTAAAACAATAGAATATATACTGGAAAGCCGAGATGCAGAATTTAACTAAATGCAAGATTAACCTAATCTAAACCTGCTATGATACCAAATTTGACGCAGGACATGGATGCGACGCAGTACTAAATATTGATTTAAATTTTATGTTAATCGAGAGCAAATGTTCATTAACCTAACAGCCTATTGAATAATACGTTAAAAGAATCTATATCAAGCAACTAAAAACTGGATTACATCACCAGCATGCATACCTAACAAAATAATTAATTAGTTGGATCACGGCGATTGAGAAACCACCCTAGATTAGGTTCCTATTTTCTAACATCAGATCTAGAGGAAGGGAAAGAGATTTTGAGTTACCGATACGCTTGGAAGCCTCCTCTGATGAAGATCTGAATCACTGCACTCTAGGATTGAAGAATCGGATTCCAAACTGATCGCTCCTAGCATCCGGATTCCGATCGAACTGATTCCAAAGCATGGACGCCGATCTTCAGAGTCGGATCTCAAGAGAATCTGCCAAAAAAAATACCAAAAATAGCAATTAAATGTTGAAAATCAAAAACTAGAAGGAAGGCTAGCACCAGGGTTGGTTCTCCCGGGGATCTTCTTCTTTGGTTGGCTTCTAGGATCTCTTCAAACCATTGGATGAAGGCCTTGAAAAGACTTAGGGATCAGATCTGATGGAGGGTTTGGATGGATAAACAGGGCATCGCACCCCGGTAGAACTTGGACGTCGCACCCAAGTATTCTAGGCGTCACACCTAGCACCTATCAGCCGTTGCAGCTAGAAAGAAATTAGAAGAAGAACTCGGCAGAGTTTCATTTTATTTCAAGTATTCATTATCTTTACAAGGGGTACAGGGTCCTATTTATAGGATTATTCCCTACAAGAAGTACAATAGGACTCAATTATATTTTTGAATTTAAAACTTCCTTGCAATCTTGGACTTTTCCTTGATCTTGATTTTGAATGGCTTGATCCTGAATTGGGCGACAACTCTCTGGAGCAAGGCGCTAATTTCGTTCTTATTTCTTCTTGAATCACCGTGATATTTGAAATGGGACTCCCTTGGTTGGCTAAAGGAATTTGAATGGAGTTTGGATGATGGATAAGTCCTTCTCTTGAATTTGAATGAAGATTGGATGAGGACTTTCATTTAAAGTTTAAATTCCTTGGAACTCTTCAAATGGGACGGCAACTTGGAATTAGCGTGAAGAAACAAAAGCAGATGGCACACTTCTTCCTTGGGCGTGATTTCATCTGACGTGGAATTCTATTTGAAATTTAAATGAAGAGAGCTCCTTCCCATGGACTCTTTCTTGTTTAAATTTGAACCTCCTTTGTTTCTTGAATGGGGCATTTTGGAAGTAGGCGACAAGAGAGGGGAAGAGGGCGCTAGATGAAGCAGACTCCTGCTTTACTCCTCTTAAAATATGAGGCGCCAAATAATTTTCTTATGGGCCGACCATGTGGTGTTGTCTTGACTTGTGTAGCATGTCCAAATTCAAGTGACATGCCATGTGTTATTATCCCCTTGGTGATGTGGCAATAGTTGTCTTGAAACCATGCAAAGGTGACACCAAAATAAGCTAGCATATGGCAAGAACTTATGCTAGCACATGGAGTCACATGGGCTTGTCTTGAATTGAGTCACATGGGTCTCACAATTGAGTTTCCCTTGTAATACAGGACTCAATAACTAATTAAAGCCCTACTTGATCAATTGGAACCCAATTTGATCAAAAGGTAATTAAAAGACAAGACATATAAATAAGTGATTCAACTTGGTAAAAGGGGTTTAGCCCAAAAGGCTGAATAAATAAAACCCAAATTCCAGTTAGTAATAGGGGCTAACCCTAACTAACCCAAAATAACAGAAATTAAAATAAATTATTTACATGAATAAAAGGGTTGGGTCCAGGGTTTCATTCACAGGTGATCCACAAGGATGTGGGTTCAACCTGTCGATATTTTCGGGCCCTGGTGTCCTCACCACATCTTCTCCCAACTCGCCATCCGATTCCGATGGATGGCAGAAGCCCTCGAAAGTGGCGCAGCGCCGCTCCCCTAAGGCGGGCCGGTCGGCACAATTGGAGGCTGATGGTGGTCTGGGAGCTCTCTCTGGGAGCTTTGCCCCGTTGGGGGACTGTATGGAGCTTGTTTCGATGAAGGCAGGACCGACGGACCACCTCATCTTGGAGCATGGCGCCATCTCTCTCAAGCATGGCTAAAGCCAAACAAATTCCTCTGACCCCCCTCTTTCTACGGTGGTTTCTGACTCTACTGATAAGGTGCCTCCTTCTAAACCCTGCCTATCTACTAATTTGGTTGCTGCCTTCTCTAGGGTTACGGGTCAATCTGGGAGGAATGTGGCCGTCCCTGGGACTGTGGGGAAAGCCCCTGTCCGGGTTCGGGAGGCTGCTTCGAAACAGAGTGCTTATGGGGAGGGGTTATCTGGGGTCTCTAATCTACCCTCCGTGGAGCCGGTGTTGGTGAATGTTCATGTTGTTGATGCCTTGTCTGGGGGGCTTAGGCTGCCTGGGAGGGCCCTGTCTAGGACGAGGACTGCTGCTGATGTGGGTGGGTTGGGGAAGGGTTCCTCCTTACCTCTTGTGGGGAAGTCCTCGGTGGCTGTCTCGCCTGTTGGTGTTCTGGGGGAAAAGGTTGAATTTGGGTGTGGTAGCTCTTTGGACGGCTCGAGGTCAGTGAAGCAGGGTTTGGAGGGGTTGTCAGGGGCCTCCCTGTCGGTCTCTCGAGCTAGTCTAGTCCCTTTACAACATAATCCTCTGTCTCTGTGGCTGCCTTTCTGTCTCCTGAGGGTGGGTAGTGTTCTCATGAAACTGTCTCATCTAAACTGAAGACTGCTCTGGGTTCGGTGCGGGGGTCGTCTGGGGGGTCCAGGAAGGAGGATGATACTCCATTGCCCAATGTTCAAGGGCCTGGTATCGGGAAGGTGGAGCTTGTCCAAAATTTAACCTTGTATAGGAAAGTTTCTTCTGTGTCTACTGCTGTTGGGGATGGTGCCGAATCGGGATCTGAATCATCCAAGTCCACCTGAGTTCTAATGAAAATATTAGTTTGGAAGGTTCGGGGGGCGGGGAAACCCGCCTTTCTTTCTACTTATGGTCGCTTTCTTCAACTGTGCAACCCTCAGATGTGTATTATTCTGGAGACTAGACTTTCGGGTCCTAGTCTCGAACATGTGTGGTGTCATTTTCCCTGTAACTGGGATTTTTATTCTATTGACTCTCATGACCTGTTGGGTGGTATTATTGTCACCTGGGATCAGGGTGCTGCTAAAGTCAGTACTTTTCATCATCTTCTCAGATGGTTGCCATTGTCGTATTGGAACCTAATCGGCCTTCTTGGCTTCTATGCGGTATCCATGCCAGTACTTCGGATAGGGAAAGGACCGTGGTCTGGGAGGAGGTGTCTGTTTTGATTGACCAGGGTGTTCCCATTGTAGTTGCTGGAGATTTCAATGTAATTGATCGGGCTGAGGACAAGAGAGGCGGCAGGCCCTTCATGGAAAATGCTGCCTCCTTGTAGTTCATAAATTTTATTCATGATTCTGGCCTGGTTGACTTGGGGTTTGTTGGACCTCGGTTCACCTGGTGTAACAACAGGTCGGGTGCTGCTAAGGTCTGGGAGAGACTTGACATATGCTATGCTATTCCGTCTTGGCTCTCCTTGTACCCTACCCACTCGGTTCGTCACCTCAGCCGAATTGCCTCGGATCACTGCCCTCTCCTTCTTTCGACGGATGCCCATATCCGGGGTCCCACTCCTTTTAGATTTGAAAAGTTTTGGCTCTCATTTCCTATATCCAGAGAGATAATCAGGGAGGTGTGGAGGACTCTTGTTCGAGGTGATGCCTTTTATCAGATATTTAGGAGGCTGGAGCTCCTTAGGAGGCGTCTCGTCCGTTGGAATAAAGTGGAGGTGGATAATATTTTTTCCAGATTGAAGTCTGTAAAAGATACTATCAGTTACCTGCAGGATAAAGAAGATAGGTTGTTTATCACAGCCTGACCTTGACATCCTTCGAGCGCACCTTATCATGCACCATTCTCTGCTTCACCATTAGGAGGTCATTTGGAGACAGAAGTCTAGAGTCCAGTGGTTACAAGATGGGGACAGAAACACCCGATTTTTTTATCAGGCCATCATTATCAGGAGACACAAAAATGCTATCCGGGTTTTACGTTCCTCTGATGGTCAGTTGTTGGAGGATAAGGGAGCTATTCGCAAGGAGATCCTTTCCTTCTTCAGATCCAGATGGACGGACTCCTGTCCGGTTACTCCCTCTGTTCCCCCTCACCCCCGTCCACTGTTCTCTCTCCTTGTCACAATGCTATCTTGCTGGCTCTGATTCTCGGGGAGGAGGTTCGATCTGCCCTGTGGGACCTAGGGGAGGACAAAGCCCCTGGCCCTGATGGTTATCCTCCCTTCTTCTTCTGAAGATATTGGGACATTGCTGGCTCTGACCTTATTACTGCTATACAGTCCTTTGTTTCAGGTTCTATGCCCAACTCCTGGAAGTGGACCTTTATTGTTCTTATTCCCAAGCATCCCGATGCCATGGAGCCTGCTCATTATAGACCTATCAGTTTATGCAATACCCTCTATAAAGTATGTGCTAAACTGATGGTTAATTGGATGAGAGCCATACTTCCTCAGCTCATCTGTTTGGAACAGGGAGCGTTCGTTACAGGCCGTAGCATCTCTGATAATATGCTTATTGCTCATGAGTTTATGACGGATCTCAGCCGAGCTTCATCTCGTCGAAGTCTGATAGCAATCAAGCAGGATATGGAGAGAGCATATGATAGGGTCAACTGGGATTTTCTCCTCACGGCCTTGCATGCCTCCGGCTTCCACTGTACTTGGATCTCCAGGATCTTGACTTGTGTTATAAGACCTCCTTCATTTTCTTTGCTGATTAATGGTTCTCCTACCTAGTTCTTTATATCTAAAGTGGGCCTCCAGCAAGGTTGTCCCCTTTCTCCCTCCCTTTTTATTATCTGCGCTGAGCTTCTATCCAGGACACTGCGTGCATCAGTCCGGGACTTGGGCATCCAACCGTTTGTCCCTGCTCCTGGTGCCCCTCCGATCTCTCATTTTTTATTTGCTGATGACTGCTTCTTTTGGGTCGGGCTTCAGTTGCTTTTGCCCAGGGGATTCGAAGGGTTATGGCGGATTACTGAATGGCTTCGGGTCAAAGAGTCAATCTTCAGAAGTCCGGCATTTATTTCAGTCCTAAGATCTCCACTCGTCTCCGTCATCGAATTTTAGATGTTCTTGGTATTCAGGAGCATCAGGGTACTCTCACCTATCTGGGGTGCCTATTTCCGGATCCAAACTTTCCAGGATGGATTGCGCTCCGATGGTTTTGGCTGTGCGGGAGCGGATTAAAGGATGGCAGGGTAGATCCCTCTCGACCATAGGGAGGATTATCCTTATTCGTTCTGTTCTCACCTCTCTCCCGATCTATCTCCTATCTCATGCTGTTATCTCGAATACTATTATCCTGAGTTTGGAGCAGATGATATTGGCCTTCCTCTGGAACTCTTCTCCTAACCGTCGAAGGATTCATCTTGTGAACTGGCAGACTAGATGCAGGCTGACTGATCATGGCGGACTGGGTATTACCTCTTCTCAGCAAGCGAGAGGCTTTGCTCGGCATGCATCTTGCTAGATACTTCTTATGTCCTGATAGCATGCGGTCGACTATGTTGACGACCCGCAACGGAGGCTATTCGACTGTCCTCGACGGATCTTATTACCCTCCAAGACACTGTTCGGCTATCTGGAGGGAGATGCTAGTAGATCGGTCAGATTTATGACGGACCCTTGGATTTCTGATATTCCTCTAATTAGATGGCCCACCTTTATCTCAGTTGATATGCCGGACACCATTTCTATTGCTGACCTCATCATTCCAGGGAAATCCCGATGGGACAGCCAGGTGGTGATTTCCATCTTCGGGGATATCCTGGGTCGTCGGGTTCTTTCTATCATTTTGCCTATGCTCTCCGCCCCGGATATGAGAGTTTGGAGGCACTCTTCTTCCCCCCGAGTGCCCATGTCTGATCTGCTATCCATATTTACTCCGGATGAGTATGCAGACTCCTCTTTCCATTGGATCTGGGCAATTCCAGTTCATCCTAAGCTCTCTCTTTTTCTTTGGAAGCTTGTTCGGCATCAACTCCCGACCAGACTTCTGTTAGCTTCTAGAGGCATTCACATGCTCCTTGCTGTCCTATATGTGGGTTGGAGGATGAAACCCAGGCCCATGCCCTGTTTTCTTGTGACCGGGCCTCAAGGGTTTGGCAGGTGGTTGGCTTTGCTGAGCTTATCTCCCGGACCCAGGATGCTGAGGAGTCTTTCCTCTCTACTTTGAGATCAGCTCGAGAATTCCCTTATGCTAACCTCCTGGCTTATCTTGCTTATCACATATGGATTACCAGGAACGATCAGGTCTTTAACTCTGTTAGATGCTCTCCCCGATCGCTGGTTGATAGGGCTACCGCTTCGGCCTATGAGTATCTTTATTCGACTGGGAGGTCTTTGGAGATCTGGGATCCCTGTTCTGCTCTTCGAGCGCCTTGGATGGTTTTCGTTTCCTGGGTACCCCCTCATCCACTGTACTTCACAATCAGCTTTGATGGAAGTCTCTGTCATAGATCTGGAGGCGCTGCCTTTGTCATCCGTGACTCTCGATCGGGCTTCCTGGCTACGGGCGGTTTTCCTCTCTTTGATACTTCCGTTCCCGGGACGAAATTGTATGCAGCCTGGGCCGGCATTAGGTATGCCTGTCAGATTCTCCACTTTTGAGTGGGCCAGCTCACACCCTCTTGGTTCGTCCGGATGGGAGGTCTGGGTCCACGGATATATGGGTGCCACTGGTAAGGTGAGGCTGGTGCCATGTCAACGCCCCTTGGATGGTGCTGCGGTGCTCGATGGGAGGTTCGACTCATGCGCCCGGGGTTGCTGTGCTGCCTACTTAAGAAAGATAAACCGCCACTTCTAAATAAGGACATTTCTTTTGGATAGTTGGTTGGGATGTCTATCCTAGAGTTGGTATTAGAGCCGAGGTCACGGGTTCGAGTCCGCACAGGTAAAATTCTAGAGGGGTTTTTGCTAGGAGGATTGTTAGGTGGGCCAGCTCACACCCTCTTGGTTCGTCCGGATTGGGGGTGTGGGCTCACGGGTATGTGGGTGCCATTGGTAAAGTGAGGCTGGTGCCACGTCAACGCTCCTTGGATGGCTCACAGGTATGTGGGTGCCACTGGTAATGTGAGGCTGGTGCCACGTCAACGCTCCTTGGATGGTGCTGCGATGCTCGTCCCCAGACGAGAGCCGACTCGATGATAGTACACTGAGTTGATGCTGCGATGTTCGGTGGAGGGGTCGACTCGTGCGCCTGGGGTTGCTACGCTGCTTACTTAAGAAAGATAAATCGCCACTTCTAAATAAGGACGTTCCTTTTGGATAATTGGTTAGGTATGGACGTTCCTTTTGGATAATTGGTTGGGACATCGATCCTAGAGCTTGACCATCTCATCATCAAGGGAGATTCATTGACGATCATTTCCTAGACCGTTGATCCTAGAGCTTGACCATCTCATCATCGAGGAAGATTTCTTGACGATCATTTTCTGGATTCAACGGTCCATGTCGGCATCCTCTGCCCATCCTATCCTGAGGGACATCTACTTCCTCTTACGGGATTATATGTCCATTAAGATTCGTCACATCTATAGGGAAGCTAACTCGACTGCTGATTAGGTAGCCTCCTTCATCGCTCAGCATTCCATCTCGTCGGTCTGGACCGAATGGTATTTAACCCCTGTATAGCTTAGAGATATTATCCTCTTTGACTTTGTAGGTTGTATTCACTCTCGTTCACTTTAATGAATATCCCGATCTATCAAAAAAAAAAAAAAAAAAAAAAAAAAAAAAAAAAAAAAAAAAAAAAAAAAAAAGAAAAAGAAAAGAAAAAAAAAAGAGAGAGCAAGAGACTAACAGGTCAACCCATGGGAAAATCAGATACAGAAAAGATGAAATTTAATATCATCTGAAGTACTAATTATGCCATTCAGTTGGCTCTTGCCCGGCCTATTCCAACTCCAAACATGGGACAAATGGCCATCTTGGCGATAGCTGACTTAAAACTGTCGTGAAATAAAGATCATGGAAGTAAAACATTATTTAAAAATGGTCAAGATTCTCAGCCTGGAATGACTTCAGTTGGAGGAATTGATTGCTGCTTAAGGTGGTGCAGGGGATAGTCAAGCCCAAGAGCATGACCGTAAACTACCAATAATTTATTGGTCTTTGACAAACCAAAGCATTGACAAAGTAAAAGTCAGCATGCCTCTAGACATTTTTGCTTTGGATCCTGGACAAGAAGTCTCAGCAACAAGTAACTGGAATTGGGAAGAGGCCATATTGCATCCTGCTTATTTATAAATTTCAAGGATCCTAATGAGAAAGCACAATCCAATTATTGATAAAGCAACCGTGTCTTGCAACAGAAATTCTACACAATATGAACATTGGATGCTACTTTAGACTTAAAATTCAGCTCCAAATGCTATGGTTACTGGATTCCATCTTAGTATAAATAAATTCTAATAAGATTTTTGTTTTTGCAGTAATATGCTCGCAATGATAAGTTTACCTTCATCATTGATGTCAAGTCAGCAATATATCAACCTAATTATAATTAGGAGTTATCGATAAGAACCTCTCTTTCATAACTGAATCTTTCTATGAGCACCAAGAACAAGCTTCTTGAATCCAAGCAACCATACATATATCCTATAGCCATTTAAATTCAAAGAGGATAGTGTACTGTATACCAAACTCGACTGGAAGAACTGACCTCATTTGAAGAGTTCAGATTAGCAGGTCCAAGACGTATACAGCGCACCTCTTTGGTCGTTACATCTGGCGTCACACTTGCACAACTTATTAGGTCAAACCCTTTTTTTGCCTTACAACCACTAGTTTGTTTAGATTGTTGCATTCCTTAACCCCCTTACTTTTTGGTGGCCATTCCTTAAAGCAATAGGCTACAGAAAAAAGGCCTTGCCTTTTGTGCATGATGACTTTCACTTGGAATGGTCACTGCAGGCTAAAATTTAAGGATAAAGATATAATAATAATTACCAATATCATGCCAAACCCAGGTCAAAAAAAGGAAAAAAAAAAAAAATCCAAATTCAATAATAATGGCCAAGGTTTTTATTTCCAAATTCATCATTTTTTTGCTTTTCTCTGGTTAAAGAAATGTCAGAATTCTCAAACTTGGGTCCTGGATCTCAAGTAATATTGGGAGTAAAAAATGATCTCAATGTGTGAAAGAAGATGAGAAGGTTTTAAAAATTTAAAATTGAGTTTCCAATAAGATAAGTTTGGGATTTATTCTAATATCTCAAGCAGGATTTCCGGTACCGAAACCCGTAATGATGGCCGGCCGATATGGTACGGTACCGGTACCATATCGACACTCGGTACGGGCAGGCATGCCGGTTCTGGTGGCCGGCCGGTATGATATGGTATCGATACCGTACTAATACTTAGTACGGGCACGCATGCTAGTATGAACTGGCACGTCCAATTTTTTTTTATTTTTTGGTTGATAGATTTTGACCGTTTTAGGTTTTTATTTTATTTTTTTAGGGTTTAGGATTTAGGATTTAGTGTTAAGCACCTTTAGGGTTTGGAATTTAAAATTTAGGATTGAAGACTTGATTTAGAGTTTAAGATTTAAAAATTGCTAATACATTAATTCTAATTAAAATAAGATATAAAATGATAATTAAACTAAGATTATCAGTAATTAATGAAAGTAAAAGATAACATATAAATATAATTATATATCAATGTTTGGAATCGGGTAGAGTATCGATGTCCATAAATATAGGGATCATTTATATACTGTGTAGGAAGATCAGTAAATTTCTCTAGCCATGCAGCAAAATACTCCTCTAAGGTCATCTTAGGAGGTGTGCGTGATAGAACAAACTCATTGCAGATCCTTTGCTGAGATCCCGACTCTGAGAGCTATCTAGATACTGATGATATAACAGTGCAGGGACCCATCCAAATATACTAGTAGCAAAATCAGATCTATAAGATGCTCCGGGCTGCATGAGATAATAATCACTGGAAGATGATATCTCGATGCACCATATAGACCATATGGACTAGAAGCTGCCGGTAGCTGCGGGTAAGATGATCCTGAATATATGAGGATAACCGTGATACATCCATGGATCCTATTCTACATGCAAAAGCTGCAGCTACATCGTGTCCCAAACGACCTCGTGGAGCCCGTCGCCTATATAAAATCGTATCATCACGGGATCTACCAGCTGGTACTCAATGGTCTCTATCCTATATGACATGACTAAACTGCGACTCCCTGGTAAATCGAAGATGAATAGACATCTGCAACTCCTGTCCTCCGGCCCCTCTCTGATAATTAGATCCTCCACTATCTGAAGAATCACTAGCACCACTCTCTATGGTATCTGAATCTGAATGGACTGAGTGCTTCGATGGAGGTGCAACTGCTTTTCTTTTTCCTGTCTCCGGGCCGAATAGATAGTGGAAAGGAACGATATGCTGTATATGTTAGAGTCCTGTGAGGAATATTGCTTGTTGTCCATTGTCCAGCATCCACCCCAGCTTCGCTAGCTACAAAACTAGCTGGTCGAGAAGGCAATCCTGACTTATCAAGCTCTGACTCCTGCTGCTGACTCATAACCCATCCAATTAGTAGATCTTCGTTCTCATCAACATATGAACTTGCAGTGGGATCGGGATATTTCAATTCAACTTCCTCCTGAATGTATTTTAGCCTCAACCTTAAATTATAATGTACATACACAAGATTGTTAGAGACGTTTTTGTTTCAAATGGTTTCTTTGCTTGGAGTGGATAAGACCAAATATAAACCAGTTGCACTCACATCCAATGAATAACACAGTCTAGGAAAGGATCTTGACTGCAAGAACCTTCAAATTTTTTACAGATCCACCAAAATGCATTAACCATTCAGTTGCAAAAGACATTACATCATTTAGAATTTTAGATTCAACAAAATAAAAAATTCAATATGAATATAATATTACACTTACTGCTTAGTGGTACCTATCAGGATTCATTTTTGATTTATTTCTAATTGCTATAGTGGATCCAAATGAATATATGTCCTCTTTAAAAAATTTCGTCTGCCATAAAAAAATTTTGTTATCATATGCTACTTATTGAAATTAATGCTAATAAAAATCACTCAAAAATTTCAACCTTACTTCTTCTAGGCATATAGCAGCCATATCTGGATCGAGCTCCATCTTGTAGATAATATTGCATAGGGCAGACAAAAGTTTTTCATCCATGGCAATGTCCGGTATGGAGTATTGGAATATCGGATTCAGATAGTAAGCTACATATATATTTTAAAAATTAGTCAAGCATACTTGTACAAATCTAATTGAATTTAAATTTTTAGGGACTTTATAAATTACTGCGTACCTGCTAGATACAAATATGAATTCATTTGATAACTCCACCATCCATCAATGATTCGGATATACTCAGTAGCATATGATGGATATACCTCTTTTGATCTTTTTCTTTGTCCTTTGCATCATATAATGCAGGAAGCCTATCTGAGCATACCTTTCAGAGTCCACGGTACGAAGTACCTCATATAAAGGCTTGATAACCTCCACTATCATCTTAACCCGCTACCAGAATGTCTGTCTCGTCACTAAATTCTCCACATTGATTTTCTTAGTATTTATCCTGACATATCTGCTCTGCTGCTATTCCTGGCTGACAAACATCTAACGCAACTCTGCTTTATTACCAAGAAGACAATTAAGTACTAAGTAATTAGTAGCGAACTATGTGACCCGTGGTCTCAATATTTCTTCCATGTAAAGCTCCTCATCAATGATAAGATTCATGTATGGTTATATATAAATCTGGTAATCGACTGTGCTATCTCAACTATCTTCTGCACCCTGCCGATTTTTTCAATATCCATCAACATGAGTCTAAACATTGTGCAACACAAAGAATTCAGAAAATATGCGATCACCACTGTATCAAGATCTGCCCTGCGGCCCTGCACTGTGGTCCATTATCTATGATGACATACACGATATTATGCTCTCCCACCTGATCAATCGCCTCCTCTATCAATCTGAGAATATAACTGGCATCGTGCATCTCATCTAAAACATCAGCATACTTCTGGAAAAAAAATTTCATCATAATAAATTAAGAAATTGATGATGCTTCATCTAGTAGAACCAGTCCAACCATCACACATCACGTCAACCCATACACGAGCCACTTGCTTTGATAAGAGGCTATCCATCCTTCTAGCTCCTTATTGTTATCCAAAAACTGACCATAAATATCATTCGATCTTAGAGGATCTACACCTGCACCAGTAGCTTGTATAGATGGAATAGCAGAACGATAATATGGATTGTCTACTACGTGTGCTAGGATATGACCAAAATGAAATCATGAGAAAATAGCACACCACATATCCTTTTTATCCTTTTTCAGCATGGTGTCAATCTTCTGTTGCTTGAAATCTCTGCTGGGAAAGGCATGTAGATCGACATCATAGATAGTGGCTCCTGCTAGAATGTCCTTGGAAAACTTCCTTCTAGTACCAAATGCACCCAACATGGATGCAATAAGGTCGGTACCTCTCCTGACGGGCTTGCTGATTGAGATCCTCCTAAACTGTGTCTCAGACTCTCCTGCAACACTAACAAAATCGGATCCTGATCCCAACTCAAAACCTGATGACCCAAATCACTGTCTATGCCTGGTCGTCTCCTCTAGCTGCCTCTGCTTATACAAACTCGCCTGAATAGCAATCTCCATCTATGCCTCCTCATCAGAAGGAATAGATGCTCCCTCCGACTTCCTAGAATAATAAGAAGGTAGTTCTGCGGCTCTGTAGTCCACCTATGTCTTCTTCTTTATTATTTTTTCCTTCCTAACTTTGAAATCAATAAAATGTTTCTTCATCAATTGACGGACCTCTCGTGGACACTATCGACATACAGATATATCAAGATAGCCGCCAACCAAGTGCTGCTTCAACCTTGTTACCCCCATCTTTGAATTCGGTATTGCATCATTTACACCTCCAGTGATGCCGACCCGATAGCACTCTCAATGCAACCAACCAACGTCGCGCTCTGGATCATTCTTCCTCCTCGATGGATCCATACATGAATATTTAAATTACATATAAGATCAATAATAACGTTTATTAATTAATACTTTATTAATCTTTTTTTTTATTTTTTAAATTTAATAAATTTTAAAAATAAAAATATTATAAAAATTTTTTGATCTTATATTCATATAGGATTTTATTATACATGCTACATATATTTTTTTAAGATCCTCGAAATGCATTAAAAGCTAATTTTTCTTCATATTAAGACTTAAAGTACTATTTATAAAATGCATCAAAACTTGGATAAATCAATATGAAATTTATAGTGAGAGTAGCTTACGAGCCCCAGATTAATAATTTATAATTATATTTTTTACTAATTATTTTTAATTAATTTTTTAATCCAAAATTAATTTTTAATTTAAAAAATTATATACTTAATAAAAAATCAAGATCTTAGTATCATTATGTAGATCTATCCTAAATCTACCACATACTCTAAAATCATGGCTAACAAAAAAAATTTGACAGTATTTTTCCTTAATTTTTTATTTTACACGAATTTTAAAAAAAATGGGAGAAGGAAAGAATAGAAAGGGAAGCTATTCATACCTTGATTCTAAATTTCTGGATGTCTGATTGTCTTAAAATGAAGGAAAAATGACTAAATAATCGTTCGTTGAGTCGAATGATAAAAAAACACAGAGAGCACTCTATTGATTTTCTTAAAAAGTCAACACGATCCCCCCACCCCCCATATGGCTACAGTAGCCAACAGGAGAAAACCAAAAAAATCGATTCGAACCGGTCACGAACCGGCCAAACCGACCAGTTCGGCATAGTTTGGACCGATTCAAGTCTAGTTTGGTCCGATTTTGGATCAGTTCGGGCCGGTACAATTTTTTTTAATTTTTAAATGGCTGGGAACCGATTTATAAGACCGAATCGTACCGACCAGCCACCGGTCCAGTTCAGTACGCTTCGAACCGATCGGTTCGGCATGGTTTGGTGGTCCTTGATCTCAAGTATATCAAACTTTTATGAATTTACAACTTTCTTTCTGAAACTCATTTAAAATAACAATAATTGTAATTTGCTGGTACATCCAAACCTGGCTTTATTGGTTATCAATGCTGTAACAGATATATATTATAAAATACATGCATGAAAAAGAAATGGCTAGTAAATATTCCCTTACACCATTTCTATACCTTTATATTATGGTCACGGGAAAGATTACCTCATGTGAAAGATTACCTTAGTATTAGAGTATGCATCATAGGCTCACTAATTCACAATGAAGAACGCCAGTGTTATAGGATTCTAATTTGCTAGCTTTTCAGCATGTATTCAAGTTTATCTACAGTGAGATTGCTTATGGTGCTGATTTCAAGGTTTTTCTATAGCAAGGTTTTATGTCCCCACAAGATAGAGTTTTTGACCATTCTATCCCGTTCTTGTGAGAATGGAATTGAGACAGGGTCAGGATTATGAAACTCATTTATGGAGGGAGAGAAGAAGAAAGAGAAAAAAAAGAAAGAAAGAATAAGAGATGAAAAAAAGAAAAAAGTGAAAGAAAAGAAGAAGAAAAATGAAAGCAAGGGAGGAAGGAAGAATAAAAAGAAAGGAAGGAGGGAAGAAAGGAAAGAAAAGTAGAAGAGAAAGGAAAGAAAAAGTAGAAGAGAAAGGAAAAAAGAATGAAAGAAAGAAAGGGATCTTAAAAGAAAAAAAAGAAAATGAAAGAAAGGAAGGCAGGAAAAATAGAAAGGAGAGAAAGGAAAAGAAAGAAAAGAAAGAAGAAGGAAAGAGAGATAAAACATATCTATAGGGACGTATGACCAGAACTGTAATTGGGACGAGATATGACAAGACAGCGAACCATACTTTCTATGAAAAAACTAGGACACCTCTATCCCACAGGATTTAAAACCTTGTTCTATAGAACAATGTCTTGCAATGAGACAACATTTGCAAGGAGCATGCAACTATCTAAAAGGATAGAGTATTTATCGATCATTTAAGGCCCAACAAATTCATCATGAGCATTCCAAAGGCAATGTGATTTAAACTAAACTATTAATAAAGGCCTATTGACACAAGGTGAAGAAAAAAACCCTAAGCAAGATATATTGGACAACTTTAAGAGAGAGAGAGAGAGAAGAAGAAGAAGAAGAAAGGAAAGATCTGTGTAGAACACCATACCTAATTATGAAATTTTAGCATCATACTTAGAATTCCTTTTTATTGAGCGCACCCTCTAACAAAAGCTTTATATTCTGTAATTAAAAAAAAAAAAGAAAAACCTACATTTGAACTAAAACTAAGAATGAAATATCAGATTACAATCAAAGTCATGGAAATTAGAAGTAGAGTACCATTTCCTCAATAAACAAGAACAATAACATTGTAACTAGATAAACCTTCACTAAAATAATACCTTATCAGCTTGGCATTAATTAAGTGGCCATTGCAGGGAATGCTAGTGAATGGGGATTTAGATCCTCCATACCTCAGAAGAAAAAGGATTTGAGGGCACATGTTACATGTTTTACTTAAAATTGCTCTTGTTTAACTCTTTAATGCTAGGCGAATAGGATGGAAAACAAGGAAAACTATCTTGGATAAGAGTACATGCTGGCTGTGGCGACTTGTATACAATTTTGACACATTTACCCGTAGCATTAAGCTGTTAACCACCATGAATATTGTCAATGACCATGTACATCAGGAGCCAATGTAGTATGGCAGATGGCATAGCTAGGAACACGATAGCAGTTTTTTACCTTCTTTGCATCTCTTGCATTTTCCTCCTCTCATTCAGTGTCCTTATCTATTAATGGAGCTTGTTCTCTATATTATTTCCCTTCCTTCTGGAAATTATAATATAAGCACAAGATCAGAAGAATAGAGCCGAAATTATAATATAACAACCAAAGCAACCCAACTTTGGGTTCAAATTTCTGGGTCCTATTCTTTCAGAATTTTTCAAGATGGAGAACTCAATAATAAGTATCAAACACCTGTATCCATGAAATATAGACACGAAATAGCAAGAAGTTTCATAAAGCAGCAAATCACCTAGTGTAATTTCCTTTTTTAATGTAACAGAGAAGCTATTTAGTAAACATATTTGCATGTGCAGACCTAATGCTTTAAGAGATAGAGAAAACAAAGCCATATGCATCTCTTGAAGAAGCAAATGTGGTTTTTGTAGCCAAAGCAAGTAAGCAACTAGGAGATACTTGATATGAAAATATTTCTGAAGCAAATGCAAATAGATATTGATATATCATAAATTTCCAACTGTCAATCATGCAGAGAACTGTGTGCTCATTCAAAGATAAAAAGAAGAAACAAAAGCAACCTTATAAATAAATTATGAGATCACTATCCTTGAAATGATTTTCAGGATTGAAATATAAAAAAGATAGACCAGGCACAATAAATTTGCATGAGACAGGAAATAGACTACTCACTAGAAGGAATCTAGCATAGTTGTGGTGATATTACATACAAAAAAGAATGAGTTCGAGCCATGGTTTTTTAGTTTGCCAAGTACAAAAATATTACACATCACCCATATATGTTAATCATTACAATTGGGATAAGACAGTCCAGAGGAAATTTTAACAACTAATGCACAATTTTGCATCTATAATGTGATGCAGCCATCAATTTCATGATAAAGAACATAACATGGGTAGACATATTTGTGTATGTTTGATATTGGGGCCGGTGTTGAGGTAAATTGGACTAGAGAAGAAAAATGAGATGATATTTGTACAGCCTGTCAAGCTTTGGATGTGCATGCTTGCATGTTGATCAAGATGACTTGGTGGGCATGCATTTCCACTAACTAAATTTTCAATACCATCTTTTGATAGACAGTGGAAATATCAAAGTGGAAAAGCCATCTTTTTATAGACAGAAGAAAATACATAATTCGAACAAATTCAATAAACCCAAACCTGGTGGCTAAGTGCCGATCATTTCCGTCTTTTGATATAGGGCTCCCATTTTTTGGCTTAACTGAAAGATCAAACACTGGTTCCACTTTATCTTCTCTATGGAAATTGAATTTATCCTCATTATCACAAAGCCACTGACAACAATCCAATTCACCCATCTCAAAAATTCTATTGATTGGTCCTCACCATGATATCCTTATATCCGACCTTGGCAAACCCCTTCTTGAAAACAAGCCTCATTCACTGCAGAGGTCCTATTGCATGAGAGCTTCTGAAAAATAATTAAATCTACTGCATTTAAAGATGTGGTCATGCATCCAAACTCGAAACTAAGCCCCAGTGATGGCAAAGGATCACTTACCTTATTAGTTTACGCCAACGGCTTTGGAGACAAGTTTTTGGTTCCAGGAAGCTCCACCATTGAATCCATCTGAAATGCAGGCAAACCACCTTGTTTTCTTGAGCTCGGAAAGGTTTCCCCAGAAAAGGGTGAAGTCTCCAAGGCAGAACCAGAGCGGCATCCTCCTCTTTGTTTGTGTGGCTTAGGAAGCTTACATTTAGAAGATGTTGCAACCCTTTCTAAAATCATAGAGAAAGGACCAATGCCAGTCCTGGTAGGAGTTTTTTGAAAGCCATAACCAGATAATGGTGTTGTTTCAAGCACAGGCAAGTCAAGACCCAACTGCTCTCCAAGCCCAGGCGATTCCATGTAGTCTTAGAATTAGCAGGAGAAAACATCCAAATCCCAAGATCAGATGATCACTTAGTCCCCAAAGCAGACACCTTTGTGGACACCAAGCCATTTTTCAGCACAACCTTTCTCCTTCCTCATAAGGAGATAGAAGCCAATTCACAGAAGCTTCAGCATTGCAATGCGACAACTGATCTCTAGACATAGAACTGAAACTACCGCCGATGCCGGAATTCACATTATCTGAAGGTGAAGTCAGCCAATGTATGCAAGCACCAGCGGTCGGAGGCGGTGCCGAAGAATCCCAAATATCTGAGTTCTTGGTGACATCCGTTCCACCTCCACCGACGATGAATATACCTCTCGGCCTACATTTCCTCCGGTGGTGGACTCCAGCAATCACATAGCCGGCTGCAAAGCAGGCAGGCGTGGGAGTGACAGAGGACCCGCTTGCGACATCTGGGGAAATGGAGGCGTCGTGGCCCATGTTCGTGTATTTGAACTCTTCTGCTCTCCTTTCTTCATGTCCCAGACCACCTCAAGAGCAAAACTGGTTAGAGTTTTCTCCCGGCTGGAAACCAGCAAGCTCCAGATGTAAACGGATTCAAAGTCTCAACCTTTCCCTCAAAACCGACGTCAGGCCAAGGATTCTTACAATCCGACGCATCGCCGGAGCTCCGAACCTGCTCTTCGGAGCTCGGCTTCCTCGTACTCCACCTCTGGAGTAGATGAGGGGTTCTGGGCGCTTCTTCGATTCGAGCTATTTGGACGCTTCCAAGCTAGGTTTCGAAGCATTCTTCTCACAGCCCGGGAATGCCTTCCCGGAATTCTTGGAGGCCAGCGTTCTAGAGACCGGAGGGATCGATATGGGCGTTCCTTGAAGGGAAGAAGAGGAATTCTGGCAGCCTCTGGAGCCAGAAGGAGAAAAATCTCACCACCATCGAACTCCTTCAATGGATTCCTCGGACTCGGCTTCTTCGCTAGCGTTTCTTCCGATCTCTTTCTCCCCAACTTAGAAGGTGGTCAGTTCATGGCGTTTCTTTCCCCTCTCCCAACCTTGCCCTCGTGGAGACCGGAGGCAAATCCGCTGAAGGGAGGCAAAAGAAGTTTTTTTATTCTCTATTTCAGCTCGGGTCCGTGCGGTGCACGGCACGCACCCGTCCATCGCTGCGGAACGTGCGATGCACGCCGCGCGTGTCCCTGCGCAGCCGTCCATCGCGCGATGGACGGTGCGCGCAGTGGGCACCGTCCAGAGGACGGAGAACGGGGGCCCCTCGACGCACGATGAAGTTGCCCCTTTTTCCCGACCCCAGTTCCGTGGGAGGTGGATCCCAGTGACCTGGGCCGTTAATCTGGACACCTTATGGGCAGTCGGACCGATCGGTGGGGCAGGAAATGGACGTTAGAGATTCGTCTCGTTCTCCCAGCGCCATGTAGAACGGTCGTCATTTAAAATGGCCGGAACCAGGAGTGGAGGTAGGTGGAAAGGAACTCTCCATTACGTTTGCTCGTGTTCTCTGGGCTGGGTCACAACCATGGGTGACGCCGAGAGGAAGAAGATCGTCATCGACACCGATCCCGGAATTGGTAAAAACCCTAATCCTCATATCCAAAAATGATAAAAAAAGCCCATAATTTCTTGCTTTTTTTTTTTTTTGTGGGGGGGGGGGGGGGGTCGGGGTGGTAAAATTTGTGGATTTAATGTGAGTTCTGTGTTCAGATGACGCGATGGCGATATTTGTGGCGCTGAACTCGCCGGAGATAGAGGTGATTGGGCTGACGACAATATATGGGAACGTCTATACGACGCTGGCCACAAGAAATGCATTGCATTTG
Organism: Areca catechu; assembly: GCA_021397845.1. NCBI lineage: Eukaryota > Viridiplantae > Streptophyta > Magnoliopsida > Arecales > Arecaceae > Areca > Areca catechu. The sequence goes on along the minus strand of CM038048.1, from coordinate 93,535,330 downwards.
GTAATTCACCTATCCCATGAATCATTTCTTTTTTTCTTGTAGATCTTTTGGATCTGGTCTGGAAAATGATGAACTGCTCTTCTGGTCAGTAGAGATTCGTCTTCGTCGTCTTCTTCTTCTTTGTGAATCAATCTTCTGAAAGGGTGTTAACCAATGTTGAAGTGTATACCAATATTTTCTGTTACATAGGAAACCGATTCAATTTATAAAAATAATTGAACTGAGAAAAAAAAGGGTGGAAGTTTATGTAGTGATATGGCTGTTACGCTGACGTGGCATGTCTCATGTTCGTCGGACGTGGTCCGAACCACGTGGATATTTTCGGCAAGCGAGATCGGAGATGGTTCCACCTCGACGAGGTCGAGCCAGGCCCTCTGCTTCTTCGCCAGATGGCGCTCGGATAGGGTCCACCTCGGCCGAAGTCGAGCACTCCTCTGCGGTTCCGTCAGGTGTCCGTCCAGGAGGGATCCATCTCGGCCGAAGTTGGCGGCCCATGCTCCTTCGCCAGGTGGTGCCCAGAGACGGTTCCATCCCGGCCGAGGTCGAGCCGGGCCCTCCTGCTCCTTCGCCAGATGGCGCCCAGATACGGGTCCACCTCGGTCGAAGTCAAGCACTCTCCTGCCGCTCCGCCAGGTGTCGCCCAGGAGGGGTCCACCTCGGTCGAAGCTAGCGGCCCCTTGCACCCTCGCCGGGTGGCGCCCAGAGGCGGTTCCATCCGATCGAGGTCGAGCGGCCCTCCTGCTCCTTCGCCAGATGGCGCCCGGATACGGATCCACCTCGACCGAAGCTAGCGGCCCCTTGCTCCCTCGCCGGGTGGCGCCCGGAGACGGTTCCACATCGACCGAGTTCGGGCCGGGCCCTCCTGCTCCTTCGCCAGATGGCGCCCGGATACGGGTCCACCTCGGCCGAAGTCAAGCACTCCTCTGCCGCTCCGTCAGGTGTCCGCCCAGGAGGGGTCCACCTCGGCCGATGCTGGCGGCCCCTTGTTCCCTCGCGGGTGGCGCCCGGAGACGGTTCCACCTCGGCCGAGGTCGAGCCGGGCCTTCCTGCTCCTTCACCAGATGGCGCCTGGATACGGGTCCACCTCGGCAGAAGTCGAGCACTCCTTTGCCGCTCCGCTAGGTGTCCGCCCAGGAGGGGTCCACTCGCCGAAGCTGGCGGCTCCTTGCTCCCTCGCCGGGTGGCGCCGGAGACGGTTCCACCCGGCCGAGGTCGAGCCGGGCCCTCCTGCTCCTTCGCCGGGTGGCGCCCGGAGATGGTTCCACCCCGGCCGAGGTCGAGCCGGGCCCTCCTGCTCCTTCGCCGGGTGGTGCCCGGATACGGTTCCACCTAGGCCGAAGTCGAGCACTCCCCTGCCGCTCCACCAGGTGTCCGCCCATGAGAGGTCCATCTCGGCCGAAGCTGGCGTCCCCTTGCTCCCTCGCCGGGTGGCGCCCGGAGACGGTTCCACCTCGGCCGAGTTCGAGCCAGGCCCTCATGCTCCTTCGCCAGATGGCGCCCAGATACGGGTCCACCTCTTCCGAAGTCGAGCACTCCTCTGCCGCTCCGCCAGGTGTCCGCCCAGGAGGGGTCCACCTCGGTCGAAGCTGGCCCTGCGTAGTAAGGCCTCCGGAAAGTGGGGGCGCGAGTTTCAAAATCGCCACTCGGACAGCGCGCGCCGTGCCTCGCGAGGAGCGCCGGTACGGTCCGCAGTGACGCGCGAAACCTTGTTTACATCGGCCCGACGGGTTCCGCAACCGAGAAGCGTAGTCCTGGCAGACAGGAGCCAGCAACGAACATCGTCAATGCCTGGGAAGGAGAGCACCCGCGCTCGGCCCAAGGCCTGGCCAGTATCCTCCCTCTCCCCTTTTTCTCGCTGGGCTTGGCAAGCAAGACAAGGAGGCCACCGGGTTCCCGGACCCGAAGGGGAAAGGAAAAAAGAGAGAAAGAAAAAAGTGAAGGCTGAAGGGAGCCTCCCGAGGGCGGGAGCGGGGGTAATGTGATGGGATAAAAGGATGGGAAGAGCGGATAGCCAGGTAAGTGGAAAAAAGTCTGGGAAAAAGAAGGTACCGAGAGTAGGATCCAAGGACCCGAGAGGAGTCCCTCGGCGTGAGCTCGGTGAAGAAGCTCGGTCCAATTTCCACTCTTCCTAAGACCTTTTTTGTTAAGATCTTCTCTAAGTTGGGACTCCTTCGGGGACCCACCTTGGAGATTCTGTTCCATCCCGCCGTTCTCTAACTTGACCGTCGGAGCTCCCTCGCCGGGACCCCGGCCAGGGTTTCTGACCTTGTTTTGCAGGATCGGAGGCTCGGAGACCTCGAGGCGAGACGGTCTGAGACCGGTACCAGCTTTGAAGCTATAGGCCACGGCGGTGAGATCGGCAACATGTAGTATTTGATTCAAATCGCAGGGAGAGCTACAAAACTATCACCACCAAAGCATCATCCTCGAAAATTATTCAAGAAGCACCAGCCTACCATATGGAAAATTATGTTTTTGAGCTTATCAGCCATTTCAGATATGATATTTTCTAATCCTGATGGAGATGATTTACATTTTGATATGAAATTTTGAGATTTACAAGATCTCTAATGAGTGATGTAGGGGCTGGGTGGGGGATGTAAATTGATGATAGGTACTCAAGCTGGTAAACCATCCCATGATCTGCAGTGGTGTTTGGCAATTAATTATCAGTTATTATATTTCTTCATTGTTTTTCTAGTTTTCATGAAAAAACCAAATCAATCCAAGTATAAACCCTGGGCGTTTGGTAACAAGTTTATATGATTGTATATTGCATAAGTACTATATAGTTAGCAACATTGGACAACCAAAAGAAGTTCTTCTGTGAGAGCACTGTAGTAATTAGTAATAGTTGCTGTAGATCATGGGATGGTGCATGAGTTTCGAAGTACCTTACTTATTTCACTAGGGTCTATAATAGAAATTCAGCCTCCACTGTATGGTTATTAGTTAACCTAAAATTCATCCTTTTGTTAGGTCTTTTGCATGTATTCCATTATCAATATTTGAAATTATATATGCCCTCGGGAATTAATTATTTTTACATATTACCTTATGTGTTATTTCTTATTGCACATAAACCCTCAACATAGTCATAAAGAAGGATCGTATTCACAAACTTACAAACTCGAGAAATAGGATATCATTCTAGCAACAGGGAGAGTACTACCGAAGAGACTGATGCCCTGTTACTGCAATTAAAGACCACATGCTCTGGATATTTGTATACATAAGATAACCCGCTGTCTAGTGTATCCTTTGAGAGGAGTTCTGTCTACTATATCATTACATGATTTTATTATTATTTTTGTATAAACACTAAGTATAGATGATTTACTCTGTTTCAAAAGTGTTATCTATCAATTTTAAGAATAACCATTTCTTGTAGGTTATTTGGTGTATTTTTTTTGGTACATTTAGATTGGTGTGCAGGAAAGTAATAATTTAAATTTGATTTGCTTCTCTTCATCATTTTTTTCAACTGGTTTAGTGGAGATCGCAGAGCGGACGGATATTCCAGTGGCTGAGGGATCTCATGTGACAATCACGGTATGTAGTGATCAATATATTATTACTTTGTGGCTACTGCTGGAAGACCACTTGTTCATCTTTCACTTCTTTCTTGATCTAGATCAAATTGTTGTATGAAAATACTGATATTTATTAAGACAGCTGAAACTAGTATTGACTGTGGCAAATTTTACAGTTGTACATCCAGACTAGGATGTCTACATGCCAAAATTTATGTATATTCAAAGTTATCTATATTGAGCATTGTTGAACGTAAAAAGTTCTGTGGAGCTCCTGGCAGCAAAAGTTTGTCAATGCCTAGAGTTCTAATCAAAATCTCTTAATTTTACAATTCAAAGGGCAGTTCTTTGACTTCTCAGTGCATGAAGTTACCTGCGTGCTATTTCAGTTTCATATTTAGACTTTATGACACTTACATTTCCACCTGCTTTTGTGAACAAGCTGGATTTTGGTTTTATTGATGCATGCAAATGACCATAAACAGTAGGCTAGGTGCGTCTCCTCCAGTGAATGTATGAGTATGTAAATAGTATTTAATTTCCTGTGCATGTACTCATGTTAGCTTGCAGTAGATCCTCTCTTCTACACCGACACTTTTCTTTTCCGAAAATTATTCATCAAAATATAGATTAAATCTTATAATAACATTACTTTGTTTTCTAAATGTGTAAAGAAAGGTACAAAGCTTAGAATTGCTGATTTCGTCCACGGCGTGGATGGACTTGGAAACCAGAACTTTCCTCCACCTAAAGGAAAGCCCATTGATCAGTCCGCTGCTGCTTTTATGGTTGAGCAGGCGAATCTTTCTCCTGGAAAGGTTACTGTGGTTGCACTTGGCCCGCTTACAAATGTTGCCTTGGTCAGTTTGTTGTTCAGTTGACTTGTATTCTGTACATATTACTCTTAATAAATTATCTTTAGTTAACTTTTTCTAGCTCTTCTTGGTATTGAATCAGGCCATTCAACTTGATCCAGCATTTCCTAACAAGATAGGGCAAATTGTTCTTCTTGGTGGTGCATTTTCAGTGAATGGGAATGTCAATCCAGCAGCAGAGGCAAATGTATGCCTAATCTTTCCTGGCAGCTTTTGTATGTTTATTCATATGATGCATGCATCTATGGTTGGTGTTACTTTGGATTTTCCATAATTTAATGTAATCGCCTCACTTCACTTTCAAATATTTACAAGAAGACAAATTCATAATTATATTATTGCACAATATTTGCAGATCAGAATGGTAATTTATTCAACTTTCTCTGGTAAACTCAGAAATACCATTTATATTTTAGCATGCACTGTGGGCATTTCACAGGCATCCCTTCTACGATGCACATAGGAAGATATTGAATTGTCAGTTATCTGTTTTGCTTTCTTCAAGAATTAGACTACAAGATCTTATAGAGAAGAGACTGAAGACTGAAACTTTGACAGCTTAAAGCTGAGGCAACATGTTGAGTCATATATTTGCTGAGTACACCGGTCCACCTTAGCTTTGCTTTTCTGATTATGCAAAAACATTCATTGCATAGAATTCCTTTTGTGCCTGTAAGATTCAATTCTAATTCTGTTAAAGTGAAGAGTTTACTTTCATTATACAATCAAGAGGATGGTTGCCTTATATACAATACAGCACATTTCTATCATTATGAAGAAAGTTAACAGGGTTTTTGTTATCATCTTCTAAGAAAGGTATGTCATATGAACTATCTGCTTGTTTAACTTAAGCAATATATATCGAAATAACTATTATAGATGAATGGACTTTTATGTTCTGTTTGTTCCAACCAGCATTTGCTCAGTGTGAGTTGTATATTGAGGACATGTTTCTATGATTAAGATATGACAATTCACTATTCTTACTTTTTTACCAAAAGTTGACTTTTTTTAACAAAGATAGACCATCATCTTATCTTTGTTTCTGCAAATGGAGAAGCAGATCTTTGGTGATCCAGATGCTGCTGATATTGTGTTCACTAGTGGAGCTGATTTTGGCTGTGGGAATAAATGTAACGCACCAAGTTATTCTGACAGGTAAACTTTCAATCAGATAACTGGTATTTTATTATCCATAACTTGGTATTTATGCTGTCGAAATTAAAAACTTTTGGTTGTTGTGGTACCACCTACATTGCTATCACTTGTTGGAGAATCCCATATATGGGATACGAATTCTCGTTCTCAAGATGATGATGTTGTTGTTGATGCCACAAAGAGGAAGAAGAGAAAATAAAATAAAAGATATAATTAATAGGCATGCAAGACTTCACTACGAGAAAAATAATTACTTACAAGATAAGAACTCATACTTTCAATCTCGTATAATTTCTCTCAACAAGAAGTCCTAAATCTCTCACAAAACTCTTAACTCTCAAAGAGACCCTCTAGCCTCTATAAGTTTTCTTTGTCACTACCACATCTCCTGGAAGCCCTCTAGTCCTCATATCTAGCCCCTGGCCATCTATCCTTCTTTTATAGCCTTGTGTTGAAGAGCACTTTGACAGGAATCCAGAGATTCAAAATACGTTGAAACAGGACTCCAAAATCTCAGACAACCCTTGTTCGACTCCTGAAGCCTTTTGGCCGTCTAATCGGTATTGAACGCACTGCAAATTATACTGGATCAAGTCCGATCGGTATTAGAACCAATGTTGGCCATTGGATCAAGTTTTTAGATGGTTCATGGCCCTTGGATCACATAAAAATCTTGCTAGATCAATTTTATCAGACCACATCTCTTCTCTACCATCAGATCACGTGCATCATGCACCTTAGCCGCATGATTACACAAGAGGACCAACTCTCTATGAGCCACGATGAAAGATTGAAGGAAAAATTTTGGTGGACCACATCAAGCCCCCCCGTGGACTGCACAGTGGTCCACATTGCATCATGATGTCCCCTAGGCCACATGGAGGCCTGGGTCGCGTGCTCTAGGCTACACGTCTGGTTGGGCTAGGCCCCCTTTTGCACTCCAGTTGGGTTTGGGCATGGTTTGGGTCTTGTTTTACAGACTCGAGGCGTAGCCCAATAACTTCCACCTTGACTCGATGTCCAGCCTCTATCTGACTTTGAAACTTATAACTGCCACGTAATGCCCTGAGATAAATGCCTACTACTCATATATGGATAAACATGGAAATTGAGTTAGGCCACTTGATCCTATCTCTATCATATGTTGTACTCACCTTGATTTGAGATCTGCTCGGAAAAGTCTCCTGCAGTAATAGAAACTTTATCATGTGACGTCGCCTATTGTCTTTCCAAGTCTCTCGTCTTATGCACGATCTACCTGCTCTCGAAGCTCCATCTTGTACTGAGCTCCTGTCTGTGTCAGGGTTCTACCTCGTGTTAGACTTCCTATCAAGAGATATGTCCTCTATACTTCTTGCCCTACAAGACAGCCCTAATGCCATGGATAACTTTCAGGATTCCATTATCGGCTCTCCATGTATAATAGTTTGAATCCAGTTTCCACTGAGATCAGATTCTTGCTGAAGCTGGATATGTATCGAATCTCATCCAATTTTCTCGATGTTCCATCATGAAGCTTTAAAGTTGACTATCCCTTCATCCTTGATGGTATAGCTCAATCTGTTTGGTAGGTGGACAACACACTCTACTCTCTAAAGAGTCGAATAGCTCCTTTTTGCAATACACATGATGAGAACATGCAGAATCTAGAATCTATTACTGCAAAAAAGAAGATATCTTGTCAAATACCATGAGTGCATTACCGTATCCATCATTGTTGTTACCATCGACCACCGCCGTGGTAGCATTCATTCGATTTTTGAATTGCGAGCAATTGTTGACTCCGGCTTTGATTTTGATGAATAACAAAACATCGAGTATATATAAGATACTAATGTTTTGTTGGATTTGTAAGATTAACATTTCAGGTACCCTCCAAATTCTTAAAAAAAAAACTTGAGTGATCAACTACTAAACAAGAAAATTTTCATGCTTTAAAAAGTCTTCACAATTTGAAAAGCCAAGGATATAGTATTTTATTGAAAAATTTAATGATGGAATGAAAAATCATATTAAACTTTCAAAATTCAAAGTTTGGCACACATTTTTGAAGTGGCACACAATTCGACTTAATGTCGACTCAAGAATCTCAAGTATCAATTTTTAGAAAGTGGCATGCAAAGCTTTTCAGCCGGCATACCAAGTCTGATACCTACTATCCAAGATCGACTCACGGACTAATTATCGATGCACCAGGAAATGACAGAGGATTAAATTTTTGGAACAAATTTAAATATCGATACCTAGACTCTAAGTGTCAACTCAGATGTCGACTACAAGGTTAGCTCATGCTTAAGTATCGATGTTACAGGATAATTCCAGAGAGCTACATTTCTCAGAAAAACTTTAGTGTCGATTCAAGGACAAGATTGACTCGAATGACGACTCACAAAGTGAAGTATCGAACTTGCAGATCTGACAGCACATAACGGTTATATTTTTAAAACTGCAGAAAATTGGGTTTTTGGATCAAATGGCCAGTTCTCACCCTCTAATAGTCACAAACTATTTTTTAAATACTTTGAGTGTATTTATTACACTCCAAATTCATTGAAGAAGTAATAGAACCATAGTAAAAAGATATGTGTTTCCAAGAGAATCTTCCAAGAGCTAACTTCTAAAATAAAAGTCTTTGTTCTTAAAGAGTGTGCTTTCAATTCTTAACCACCAATCAATTATTATAATCATTGAGGCTTTTCATTAAAGAAGACAACTTAAAGCATTCTCCTCAAGCTTCATCGACTTTTCTTTTGCTCTTTTAGAGAGCTCTTTTGTGCTTGAAACCAAGATTTTCGGTACCATCTCGAACTGCTTGGTTCGGGACATACCATATTGTACTGGCCAAGAACCGGTATGGTTCAGCCCTAAAAAATGGTTTGGGATTCGAACCATAAAAATAACTTGAATTGAATCAATACTGGTCGGTTCGGTACAATACAGGTTGGTTCAAACCGGTACGGCCTGGTTCAGTTCGGTTTGGGCTCGGTTCAGCCCGGTTCGGTTCGGTTCAGGTTCGGTTCAGCGATCCTTGCTTGAAAGAGGGGAGGAAGATAGTTTTTTTTTTCAATTCACCATGTATCGGTATGGTATGGTCATTGACCGGTATGGGTCTCGGTACCAGTTTAGCGATCCTTGCTTGAAACCTTTGTATTTTGGTTTATTTGTTGTAACTAGTTTCAAGGGAATTGAAATCAGGGAAGAGATTTTCCAAGCCTTGAAATTGGATTGCTAGTCTAGGTTGGCTTGTTATAAGGTTGTGTTGGTAAGCCTAAGTAAAAAAATCAATAAATGATTTGATTTGTGAGCTCGGAAAATAAATCGATTGTAATATTAAGGAATTATAGTGAAATTTTCAAGGAATTTTTGAAAAATGAACGTAAGTGCTTGGAGTGCACCGAACTACTATAAAAATTTACGTTTGTGTACTTTGCTCTTCTTGCTCACCATTCATTACAAGTATTGCATATAATTATAATCAACATATTTATGTTTGCAATACAATCATGTCATTTCTTTTAAAATTCAGCACATACTTATTTTAATTTTTTAAGAAATCCAATTCACTTCCTTCTTAGGTTGCTTTGTTGGACAACAGCAATCTCTAACATGACAGTTCATCACATCGGTAGCACTTAATCTTGCTAATATCCTTCAACTTGAACCTGGACCACTTGCCATGCGATTCTTTACCACTCCGTCCGCTACCGTCGCTTTTCTAAAGACCGCCAATGCTGAGTTTCCGCTTGAACTCGAGCTTGATTCTCTTGCTTGAGAGTCTCGTTTTGAAAAAGTGTCAAAGTGACTTTCTCCCTCTAGATGGTGCTCTTTTCTACTAGAAGAGCAGTCACCAAGGACTTAAAGAAGTGCAGGAGCAACGATACCAAAACCAATGTCCTGGTCTTCTTTTCAACCTTCTCACCTACACTGAGAAGATCTGTAAGAATCTTTTAAAAATTGCTCAGATATTCCTACATACTTTGTATTTCACTCATCCGCAGTTGATAAAACTACTTCCAAAAAAATAGTGCATTGGTGAGAGACTTTATCATGTACAACTCCTCAAGCTTCACCTTTAGCACCATCAGGGAAGTTTCGCTCAGCACATGAATCACCATATTATCTATCAAGTATAAGCAGATCCTGCTCACTGCTTACATCTAAAGTTACCTCAAACTCTTGTCCTCCATGGTAGCCAACCTCTCCTCACATATAAGAGCGTTGATCAATCTCTGCTGGATGAGCATATTTTTCACCCTTGCATGTCTGAAAAAGAAATTGCTCTTTCCATCGAATTGGTTGATGTCGACTTTGATTGTACTTGTCTTCTCCATCTTCTTCAATCTCGATCAACGTGAATAGTTTGGAACTCTAATACCAGTTGTTATGGTACTGCTTGTACTGATACCACTTATTAGGAAATCTTTTATATGGAATATGAATTCTCGTTTTCAAGATCACGATATCATTGTTGATGCCACAAGAGAAGGAAGAAGGGAAAATAAATTAAAAGACAATTAATAGGGCATGTAAAACTTCCTTATGAGAAAAATAATCATTTACAAGATAACAACTAGCACTCTCAACCTCATATAATTTCTCTTAACAAAAAATTCCAAATCTCTCACAAAGCCCTCAACTCTCAAGCAGTCCCTCTAATCTCTACAAGCTTTCTCTGTCGCTACCATATCTCTTAGAAGCCCTCTAGATCCTCACATCCAATTCATGGCCATATGTCATTCTTTTATAGCCTCTGTGCCAAAGAGTACTGTTGCTGCGCTTACCCCTGGACCGGACTTGCCTTGCTGTGCTGGAGAGCTCCTCAACCGGCCAACTTGCAAAAGGTCCCCTGGGTGCTGGAGGTGCTCCGGCGGGGGACATTCCGATGCTTAAGTTAGTAGGGGGTTTGGAGCAACAGAGTGGAGAGAACGAGAGAAGAGCGTAAAGTGGAGAAGAAAGAGCGTCTTACCCCTGTGGAGGCCCCCTGGACACCTTTTATGGGCATGAGATACTGCCAAAATTCGTTAGAGGACAGAGACGAAGTCCCTGATTTGCTCCTAGGAGGATCGAAGTGATGGTCAGGTGGCATAAAGTCGTGGCCATGTCGTGGAGTCCGTTGCAACAGAATTCTGGTACCAGCTGGAGAGAATCTTCCGGAACTCTCGGACGGTTCCCCGGATGCGGATAAGCCCGACGAGCTAAGCAGGAATAGATCAGCCGGTCTCAGGTTGGTCGGCTTCTGATAGGTTGGCCTCCAGTAGGTCGGCCGTCAGTAGGTCGGCTACCATTGGGTCAGCTGATCTTCAGATGGACCGGCCCCTAGAACAATAAGCCCAATGGCCAATCGGCTCGTTGGACCTTCGGTGGGGAACACGTCAGGACCTCCAGAAGAGCCGATTGGTGGGAGCTTCAACGTATCAACCGGCTGAACGCCTTGTCCGGCCCAACCCGGGCCAGCCGGATGGATATAACAGTTGCCCCCTTGCTGCTGGGCTTTGAGGAGGCACGTGACCTCGAAGTGCAGGAGCATAGTATTTGGTACAAACTGCACCCGTTCAGGCTTGATCCGGGATCATTGCGACGGGTCGCTTCGAATCTCCCACGATCGGCCTCCTGGACAGGTGTCGGCCTCTTATTGGGGGCGCAAAGGTCGCAGTCAATGACGAAAAGGCATCATGATGGAGAGTCAGGCTGGCAAGGATATTGGCGAGAACGAGGGGACGCGCCGCACAATGTGGCAGCATCTGGGCGGTCGGCTCCAGCTCTTGTGCGACTCCTTCACCGTTGATTCGGCACTTACACGGATCGCCGTCTGCTATTGGGATCAGCCTGTCACTTCGGTCTTGGGTATGTGGACGGACGCGTCTCCCGATGGGGCGGTTGAAACGCCCATGAAGAGAGAGGCGGTCCCCCCCCCCAAGGACCTATTAAAGGAGGGGCGATGTGCTCCGGGAGATTTTCTGGCTGTGCTTGTGCTTTGCGAGAGAAAACTTCTTCTTCTTCCTCCGCGAGACTCGGCTCTTAGGAGTTCATATTCAGGTTAGCTCCCAAGTCCTTCAATATTACTAGCGACCACTAGTAGGGGCCCCGTCCATAGACCTAGGCAGCCAGGGCCGAGCGAGATCCCATCGACCATGACTCGAGAGCGGGTCGAGAACCTTAGGGCTGTGTACGGGATCCCCACCACTCTGCACCTCATATTGCCGGGCCGAGAGGGGCGAGCGAACAGTCCGTTAGGGCCAGGGACCTTGCCAATGTACGAATCCCACCTCAAAGCCGGTTTGAGGTTCCCGTTACATCCTTTCTTTGTAGAGGTCTTTAGGCATTATAGGATAACCCCGGCACAGTTAACTCCGAACAGCATCCGGATCATATACTGTTTTGTCGTACTGTATCATAGGATCGGACTTGAACCTAGGTTACCCCTCTTCGGCAACTTCTTTCTTTTGAAAAAGGACTTTAGGAGCCGAGAATGGTGGATGTTCAGTCCCCGTCGCAGCCGAAAAATCCTAAAGTGTCTTCCGTCGGCCGTCCATGGGTGGAAGGCCCGATTCTTCCTCGTGAGCAGTCTCCAGCCCTGGAGGTTCGAGCCCTTGTGGAGGGAGCCATGGGCGAGGCTCCGAGAGGGGAGGTCGATCTTGATGGCCAACCAAGCTAAATTCAACAAAATCTTTGGAGCTGGCTCGACCGCGGCGTTTAAGCTGCTGGGCGAAGGCCGCCTTCACCGGACAAGGATCAGCCCCCAAGGAGTTTTAGGCAAGGGCCGAACTGTTTCTCTTCAGCTTGCGCTTTTGACCTTGTCGCTTTTCTTTCTTTGACTAACCCTGAATTTCTTTGTGGCAGGAGGGGGGATGAGGAAAATAGACAAGGCCAAAGTCATTCAACAGGCGGTGCGGAAAAGGCCCGCCCCAGGGTCGGCCCCAACATCGACGGTCGAAAGACAGAAGAAGCGGGAGGAGAAGTAGCCTGCACCCGTTGTGGAAGTGGAGTCTGACGAGGATGACACCCCTCTTACCGAGGTGCTGGCCAGGAAGGCATCCGGGGCCTCAACTGTTGCCGGGGAGTCAGCTGCCCCACAGGAGCAAGAGTGGTCGGCACTACCCGGCGCACCGGCCGTGCCAACCTCTGCGTCCATCGGCCCGGATACAGCGGGGCCCTCGGAGGGCAAGGGAAAGGGAACAGCCGCGGAAGGGGTCGACGACAAGGGGGCCGAAGAGGAGTCCGATGACGAAGTCCGCCAGGAGGAGTTCCAACATTGGAACGCTCTCGACCACCCCCGGAGAGCGCGGAGCCTGCATAGGGGGGCGATGACCGACTTTGACTGGGAGCGGTCAATCCAGAGAAACCTGAGCGACGTGGCGGTAGAGTCTTACCGCAATCTCATGAGGGCAAGGCACCTTACTTGATCCTTTGCCTCCATTCCTCCTTCTTTCGGCCCTAACTTAGCCTTATATCTACAGCTCCTCCACAACATTTCTCTGATGGATGACGGTATCGGCCGGGTACTCCACGCAGTGAAAACCTCCGCCAGAAAGGTGCAGGAGCTGGAGGCTACTCGAGCTGCCATGGAGACAACTCAAGCTACTATGGAGGCATCCTTGAGGTCTGCGGAGGAGAGGTCGTCGGCCGCCCAAGCAGAAGCCGAGTCGTCAAAGGAGGCCCTGAAGGAGGCAGAGGGCCGACTGGCCGACCGGGAGGCCAGCCTGAAGAAGAGGAAAGTGAAGGTGGCTTCCCTCACTCACCGGCTGCATGAAGAGGAGGGTCGGTTCTCGGAGGCCGACAGGAGAGCACAGGCCGAGAAGGCAACGGTGGTGCAGCTGACGGCCCAGCTTGAAGAAGCCAAGGAGCAGGCAGCGAGGCAGGTCCGGGATGCGGTAACGGCATACAAGGCCTCCTCCGAGTTCGACTAAGAGGTCGAAGAGGCAGCGTCGGACTTCTACAAAGAAGGCTACGACGACTGCTTGAAGAAGGTGGCCCTACTTTACCCGGAGCTGGACCTGTCAGGTGCGGAGCTGAAAGGGCCTGCGGAGGAGGGGGAGCCCCATGTCGAAGGCGAGACGGAGGAGGCCAGGGCCGAAGTAGAGGCAACGGACATCCCGGTCGAGCCCCCAAGTGCTGCGGTCCCTGTTGTCCTTCCAGTTGTAGCGGACGGGGCCGAAGCTGGGGCCCTGATGCACCTTCCGTGGGCCTGACCTAAGTGGTTTATAAAGGTCCGACCCACCTTTTGTAAGCGTATGCTTTGAATTTAATGAAAGACCTTACAGTTGTCTCATGTGTATATGTGTGGAATAGATGCTTCCCTTTTAAAATCCTTCTAAGTATTTCCAGTCAGCTTCTTCATACCACAGGTTACCTTCTTTTTCTTCCGAAATTTTCCTAAGTATTTCCGGTCGGCTTCTTCGTACCACAGGTTACTTTCTTTTTCAGAAGGCTATTCGATGCCGGCCTGGCTTAGATACTTAGGAAAATTTCTAAGTATTTTCAGTCGGGCTTTTGAGGTCCGAAGCAGAAATGTTGGCAAATGTTTAGTTCGGACTCATGGACCAGGAGATTTGCTCCTAGCTTGATCCGTCAACTAGCTTGGGTTTGCCATCTGTTCTTCCCGTGGTTCCTCATGGGCCATGTGCGGGGATTGCCGACCAGAGTCGGACTTTCGGAGTGGGCTGCCCTAGAGCCTCTGTCGACTGGAGTCGAACTTTCGGAGTGGGCTGCCCTAGAGCCTCTGCCGACCGGAGTCGGACTTTTGGAGTGGGCTGCCCTAGAGCCTCTGCCGACCGGAGTCGGACTTTCGGAGTGGGCTGCCCTAGAGCCTCTGCCGACCGGAGTCGGACTTTCGGAGTGGGCATGGAGGAAACTGTAGACTTTATTGATAGTACTTGCGAAGGTTGTCTACATTCCACGGGCATGATATTTGCTGCCTGTCCAACTACTCAAGTCGGTAGGTCCCGGCCCGGATTACTTCACTGACTCGATAGGGACCCTCCCAATTAGGAGAAAGCTTTCCTTGCTCGGTCGGTCTCGAAATCTCCGTCCTTCGCAATACCAAATCTCCAACCTGGAAGGTTCGCGCCTTAACCCTCGAATTGTAATATCGAGCCATCTTCTGCCAGTAAGTTGCCATCTTCATGCTTGCTCGTAGCTTGGTTTCCTCCAGCAAATCCAGGTCAGCCCTTCGTTGCTCCGAGTTGGTCGGCTCGGTGAGGTGACCAACCTGCAGGGATTGCAAAGAGATTTCCATAGGTCAAGTTGAACGGAGTTTCTCCAGTTGCCGTCCGAGCGGTAGTCCGGTACGCCCACAGTACCGAATAAAGCTCTTCCGCCCAAAGTCCTTTGGCTTCATTCAGTCGAGTCTTCAACCCATGCAAGATCGTCCGGTTGGTGACTTCCGCCTCTCCATTGGATTGGATGGCCGACCGAGGTGAGCCGATGGAAAATGTGGTATTGCTGGCAAAAATCTCGGAACCTTGAGTTGTCAAATTGCCTTCCATTATCTGTGATGATCGTCCGTGGGATGCCGAATCTGAAGATAATACAATTTCGGACGAAGTTCTCCACCTTGGCTTCTGTTATCTGTGCCACTACTTTAGCCTCCACCCATTTGGTAAAGTAATCGATGGCCACGAGGAGAAATTTTCGTTGGCCAGATGCTGGGGGAAAGGGTCCCAGGATGTCCATGCCCCACTGGGCAAATGGCCACGGCACTGCAAGCGGGGTCAGTTGACTGGCAGGCCTCCTTTGGACGCCCGAATACCTTTGACACGCGTCGCACCTCTGCACGAAGTCTGACGCGTCTTTTTGAATTGTGGGCCAATAATATCCCTGCTGGATAATTTTATAGGCCAGGGATCTTCCCAAGGTGGTCGCCGCAAATGCCTTCATGGACCTCCCTGAGTGCATAGTCTGTATCGGTCGGCCCCAAGCACTTCAACAATGGTTGTGAAAATGACCGCTTGTAGAGGGTTCCGTCAAGGACGACGTATTTAGAAGCCGTCAAGCGTACGCTTAGCTTCAACTGGGTCATCCGGAAGAGTGCCCTGAACCAGAAAGGCACGGATCGGGTGCATCCAAGATGCCTCCTGCTTAACCTGATGGATGTCGGTCGGCTCTTCTGCAATGCTCGGATGTTGCAGATGCTCCACAAAGGTCCGGTTGGAGGTGCCGACCACAGTCGTGGCTAACCGCGACAGAGCGTCCGCCTGGGAGTTCTACAGCCGAGGTATATGGAGAATCTCGAAAGACTTGAGTAAAGATGTAAAGCCTCGTACCTTGTCCAAGTACTTAGCCAGGGTTGGGTCCCTTGCTTCAAATTCGCCATTCACTTGGTTGACTACCAACTGGGAGTCAGAGAAGGCCCGAATTCTACTGATGCCCAACTCACCAGCTATCCTTAATCCTGCAAGTAAAGCTTCATACTCTGCTTGGTTGTTAGATACTTGAAATGCAAAGTGCAGGGCATACTCCAGACATTGTCCGTCAGGGTCGGCTAAAATCAGGCCTGCCCCACATCCGGCGAGATTGGAGGCTCCGTCTACATGAAGAGTCCAGGTGGGCTCGCTCTCTTTTGCTGGATCGGCCACAGGTCTTCGGCAATCGAAGAGGCGGCCTCCGGCCCCCATGTGCATTCTACAATAAAATCAGCAATTACTTGAGCCTTTAAGGCCGATCGGGATTGAAAAGAGATGTCGAACTCGCTCAGCCTGACAGCCCACTTAGCGAGCCGTCCGGAGGTGTCAGGACTTCGGAGGATTGCCCTGAGGGGCTGGTCAGTCAGCGCGACGATCGGGTGCGCCTGGAAATAGGGCCGGAGGCGCTTCGCCGCCATGACCAACGAGTAAACCAACTTTTGGACTTTATGGTACCTTGTCTCGGCATCGTGGAAGACTTTGCTGATGTAATAGACAGGTTTCTGCTGGCTGTCTTCACCCACTCGCACAAGGACGGCACTGACGGCTTCGTCAGAGGCCGACAAGTATAGGTACAGCGTCTCCCCCTCTATTGGTTTGGCCAATAGCGGGGGGTTCTTCAAATAGTCCTTCAAGGCTTCGAAGGCCGATCGGCACTCGTCGGTCCACTGAAAACGGTCCGACCTGCGTAAAGTTCTGAAGAAGGGCAAAGACTTCTCAGCTGACCGGGAAATGAAGCGACTGAGAGAGGCAATACGGCCCGTGAGCTCCTGCACCTGCTTCTTGCTTGTCGGATGTGCCATGTCCATGATGGCCCTGATCTTCTCATGGTTGACCTCAATTTTTCTTTGGATGACCAAGAAATCGAGGAATTTCCCGGAGGTCACCCCAAAGATGTACTTGGCAGGGTTTAATTTCATCCGATGATGTCTCAGCGCGTCAAAGGATTCCTGCAAGTCCCTGATGTGGTCGGTCCTTCGGAGGCTCTTAACAATCATGTCGTCAACGTAAGCCTCCATATTCCTTCCGAGTTGCCCTTCAAAGACTCGGTTGATCAGCCGCTGGAAGGTAGCGCCCACATTCTTCAAGCCGAAAGGCATCATCCTGTAACAATACAACCCCCTGTCCATGACAAAGGCCGTCTTCTCCTCGTCCTCGGGGTGCATCCTGATCTGGTTGTACCCAGAGAATGCATCCATGAAGCTCAATAGCTGGTGGCCAGCTGTAGCATCCCCCAGTTGGTCAATTTTTGGCAAGGGGAAGCTGTCCTTCGGACAGGCCTTGTTGAGGTCCGTATAGTCCACGCGGATCCTCCACTTTCCACTGGCCTTCTTCACCATAACGACATTGGCCACCCACTCCGGATAGTGGGACTCCCTAACAAAACCGGCATCGAGGAGTTTTTTCACTTCTTCAATGGCCTTCTGCCTTTCGGCAGCAAAGCTTCTTTTCTTCTGTCGGACGGGTCTATACGTTGGATCCACCTTGAGTTGGTGAGTAATAACATCCGACGGGATGCTTAGCATGTTCGAGGCCGACCAGGCAAAAGCATCAGCGTTGCTTCTCAAGAACCCTATCAGCTCTTGTTGGGCTTCTTCACTTAGCGTGCTTCCGATTTGAAGTACTTTAGTAGGATCATCCTCTCTGAGTGGAACAAACACGACCTTTTCGACAGGTTGACCACAGTCATCCGTTTCATCCCAGGGATCCAGTTGCTCAAGTGTGGGGCGCCCATCCAGCTACTTATCATGTATGGCTAGACATTGTCTGGCCATCCTGCGATCTTCCCTCAGTTCCCCGATCCCATTACGAGTCGAGAACTTTGCCAGCAAATGATAAGTGGATACAATGGCGCGGAACTTATTGAGGGCCGGTCGGCGCAGGATGGGAGAGGGGCGCATAAGTCTCAAACTTTTTAAAGAAATCTCTTAGCTTCGGGCTTCGGTGCCGAGTGGGTCGGCCGTCGTCACCAGGAGGACGGACTGCGGGGACTTTGTCGTTTTGCTTCTTAGTGGTTGATCTTCCCTCTGCTTGGCGGCGGCTTGCAGATTGCTCCTCTGCCAGGGCGTACTTGTGGGCCCTGGTCAACAGCTCGGTGTAATCCTTTGGAAACTTCTTGTCCAGGGAGAATGTAAGCCTGGATGACCGGAGCCCTCTCTTGAAGGCGGACATCGCCACCGCCTCGTTCAAGTCTAGGACTTCCATGGCCATTGAGTTAAAGCAGGCCATGTAGTCCCGGAGGGTTTCCCCTTCCTTTTGAAGTATGAGGAAGAGGCAGTCGGTGTTCTTCGGGGCTCGACTGCATGTCCTGAAATGTGAAAGAAAAAGAGTCTCAAGTTGAGAAAAAAGACCGGATCGTACCTAGTCGGATGGCCGCGAACCACATCCAAGCGGCCTTCTTCAGGGTGGCTGGGAAGGCGATGCAATGAAGGACGTCGGAGGTGCCCTGTACCATCATGCGGGCTTTGTAGGTGCCCAAATGATCCAGTGGGTCGGTGGTACCATCTTAGGGGTCCACCTGGAGAATTTTGAAGTGTCGGGGGATAGGCTCCCCCAAGATCTCAGCAGAAAAAGGTGGGCGGGTATCATACGCCTGCCCCTTTCGGCCTTCTGGCGCTCGATAATCTCCGTAATGTGCTCTTCCATGCGCATGATCTTACTGCCGTAGTCATGTGGGTCTTCAGCAGGGCGCCGACCACCGAGAGGGGCGAAGTCAGCGAAAGATGGGGAAGTCGACCTTGCCCTCTTCCTGCTAGTGTGAGCACCCAGAGACCTTCGGGGCTCTGGAGCAACGTAGGAGAGAGGTGGTGGCTCCTCCGGATGCCGACTCCGCCCGGCAGCTGGCTGGTGGTTGATGCAGGACGCCGCGGGTGGCTGCCGCCGGTCATCGGTCACTTCCTGGAAACGCTGGACCGCTGAGGTGAGTGTCTCGATGCGGTTTACCAGCATCTGAAATTATTGTAGCCCCAGAGTGATGGTGGGCTCGGCGGCGGTGGCCGTGGCATCTTCTCCGCGAGGTGCTTCAGTCCCGTGGGGAGAATGCCTCCCTCTGGCGGAGACACTTCGCGTTCTTTCCCTTGCCATTGACAACTTTCTTCAGTCAATCCCTCCTTTTAGAGAACGAAGGTTCAACCCCTTTTTCTAGCGCCAATCTGTTGCTGCGCTTACCCCTGGACTGGACTTGCCTTGCTGTGCTGGAGAGCTCCTCAACCAGCCAACCTGCAAAAGATCCCCTGGGCGTCGGAGGTGCTCCGGCAGGGGACACTTCGATGCTTAAGTTAGTAGGGGGTTTGGAGCAACAGAGTGGAGAGAACGAGAGGAGCGTAAAGTGGAGAAGAAAGAGCGTCTTATCCCTGTGGAGGCCCCCTGGACACCTTTTATGGGCGTGAGATACTGCCAAAATTTGTTAGAGGACAGAGACGAAGTCCCTGATTTGCTCCTGGAAGAATCGAAGTGATGGCCAGGTGGCATAAAGTCGTGGCCATGTCGTGGAGTCCGTTGCAACAGAATTCTGGTACCAGCTGGAAGGAATCTTCCGGAACCCTCGGGCGGTTCGCCGGATGCGGATAAGCCCGACGAGCTAAGCAGGAATAGATCAGCCGATCTCAGTTGGTCGGCTTCTGATAGGTCGGCCTCCAGTAGGTCGGCCGTCAGTAGGTCGGCTACCATTGGGTCAGCTGATCTTTAGATGGACCGGCCCCTAGAACAATAAGCCCAATGGCCAATCGGCTCGTTGGACGTTCGGTGGGGAACACGTCAGGACCTCCAGAAGAGCCTATCGGTGGAAGCTTCAACCATATCAACTGGCTGAACGCCTTGTCCGGCCCAACCCGGGCCAGCCGGATGGATATAACAAGTACTTTGAAAGAAATCTAGAGATTCAAAGTTTAAACTACGTTAAAAAAGGACTCTAAAATCTCATACAACTCTTGTTTGACTCCTGAAGCCTTCTAGCCATCCAATCATCATCGAACACATCATAAATCATGCTGGATCAAGCACAATCGGTGTTGGCATTTGGATCAAGGTTCTGGGTGATTCCTGGCCCTTGGATCATGCAAAAACCTTGCTGGATCAACTTCATCAGACCACATCTCTTTTTCTCCATCGGATCGCGTGCATCAAGTGCCTTAGAACTATGCTAGATCAAGCACAATCAGTGTTGCGGTCCTGTGTGTTGTGCGTCTGCCTGCCCGTGAATGCTGGGTCTCCCACGGGTGTGTGCTGAAATGAGGCGCACCAAACATGGCCTTGACCCTTTTTTATTCAAACTTCTTATTTTATGGAGCATCGATTAAATGTGACAATTTCTGTCATAATCTCTATGACTAGCGTACAGGGCATATGCTATCATATAGCATGCTGCTTTTCCTTATTTCTTCTCCTCAGCCTATGATCATTTGCATATCCTGTTTAGCCCCTATAGGTTGTAATTAAGGATCATAAATGTTATTCTTGATGTTAAACATATGAATTGATCATCGACAACTACAGAAACAGTTAGTCATGACAGGCCTTTTTATTAAAATTCATGCAATAATAATGACATTTAAAGTTGATGGTGCTGCATTATCTATTTTCTCATTGAATAAGTAACATTTTGATATCATTCCAGAAGCTGATCGAAACAAGCTTGCACTATCAAAAGGCAAATATGCTCAATACTTGTGCAAGATCTTAGAGATTTACTTTTCATATCACCATGAAGCCTATTCAACACAAGGTTCGTTGTAGAAGGAGAAATTATTGAGAAATGATGCAAAGGCAGCACCACTTGTAATGTTCTTATGGCTTATGGATATATTTTTGGATGCAGCTGTCTACCTTCACGACCCAACAGCACTTCTTGCAGCAGTCAATCCATCACTGTTGACTTATACTGAAGGTGTGGTACGGGTCCAGACAAGTGGCATCACAAGAGGCCTTACAATATTGGATAATACCAAGAAAAGGTTAGCAGATTTTGCTATCTAGAGATTAATGACAGGCACATTTAACAATAATGGAGGATGAACAAGAAATTTAAACAGAGTATGAGCTTAATAATCCATTTGTATTTTCCTGTCACATCCTGATATGCATTTATCAACAATCTCCTAAAACTACTCGTGGTTATTTGAGTTTATTTAGATATCAAAGGTCATAGTTGTGATGCGGGTATCACTAGTGCAATATTGCCAGATCAGTGGCCCTTCTCTTAAATTCTTCTCATGTTTAAGCTACAGAAGCAAGCATGAAATTCCAAATTTTATTATTATATGGTTCATTTGGATCTCAGATGATCAATGGTAATGATGAGACAGATAATCACATCATGCTAGGGTGACTTACAAAATTAACAACAAAGTACTTTCAAAATAAAAATTTATAGTCCATTTCCCTGCAAAGATCAGGATGAGATTCCAGACATCTACCATAGAAAAAATTGCTTATAGGTGTTGCAGACTTTGAATACACGTTTGTTGGTTTTTCCGACCAGATAAGAGCCATGAAGTTAATGTCTGGATTGGACAAAACTAATGCAATTTTAGCCAAAACGACAAAGTCCTGTTTGTTTGTCAGTATTATAAATATCATATCACATTAAATTCTAACACACATTATCATTTTATACAACACTTTAGAACTTCCTCGTACTTGATATGAAGATGGACAACATCCTTGTGGAAAGGATCTCTGTTTATTACTGTATAAATGATTTTAATGAAAAATAGAAATCTTATATAGCTTAATATTATTTTAATTGATTTTGTTCTTGGACATTTAAAAAGGACCCAACAATATTTGCCGTGTCATGGCACTCATTGGTACTTCAAAATGCATCAGCACTCATTAATCATTTGCACACCTTAAATAGATAGCTGAAGATTCTAAGAAGTGTCTAAGCACCTGTAATTTTGCATAAAACCACTTACTATATGGAGATAAATTCGTTTCATGAATGAAATAAGACCAATGAGTGTATTTGCATAATAATACTGAAGATAGATTCATAAAACAGACCTGAAGAAAGGACAAGGCTTGTTGGTCATTATGATGGTTGTTCAATTCCTATCAATGCATGTCAATGCTACATGAGATTGTGCAGACACGGAAGGCAGATAATTTCCATTGACTCAAAGATTCTGTCCTACATTCTTGCTCATATTGTCATGATCCATTCATCTACTGCATATGCGTGTGACACACATGCGCGCGCGCGTGCACGCACAGAGAGAATCACATCTAGTATTTATGTTCATATATGGTCATGATAAATTTATCCATTGCTACTTCTAATTAAAAATAATTGTGTTGACAATGGTTTTCTTCCTATCAATTGATAAAAACAGAGGGGTTTTCATGTCCTTCTGCGAAGAAATTTAGGATATACAACAGGGTTGTACTACTAAATTGTAGATCTTCTGACTTACTCTTATTATCTTGCCAAAACATTCCAGGTATGCCGAAATCACAGAGTGGTCCAATAAGCCAACCGTGAAAGTTGCTGTCACAGTCGATGCTCCTGCCATTGTTGAGCTGGTCATGGAAAGGCTCATGAACTCTTAGCAGCAGTGATTCATAGCTGGTCATCAGCTGGTTTGTTGCTTTTCCAAAACATCTCTGCTACTGATGGTATGGAAACTGAGTCTGTGATCAATAAGTTGCATTTGTAACAGTTTCCTTTTACTGCATATTCCGTGACAAAAGAAGAGATCGGTATTATTACTCTCCAGTACTGTAAGATCATGGCATGCGATCAGTAACCGAGTAACATTTTGGAATTTTTAAAAAATGTTCAACAGGCTCTTTTGGTGCAGATTTCTTAGTGCAATGAGATTCTTCCACGCACTTCAGGAATCATAGTGCCTTTAAGCCCTTGTAGTTTGGTGGTTTGCAAGTCCATTGATGGAGTGCTTGCTTGAAGACAGCAAAGATCCAAATTTCACAGGGTTTTCAAAAGTTTAATGAACCCAGGCCACGCTAGAAGGCAGATTTCCCCATGTATTCTTGATTCATTTCACTTCTGTCATTAAGAGTATATAATAGTTTGAACAGGGAAGAGATATCTCCCAAGCAATTCTGTTTTTGGAACTTAAGCTTAGGGCAGTAGCATACGCAATCCAACAATAGCAACAAAATTTTTCATGACTGGAAAAACCACATTCATAACTGGTGTTATCCCCGAAGAGCCCATAGTTTTTACATGCATGATACATGCTATTAAATAGTGATCGAGTAAAAGAAAATCCAAGCATACTGGATTTGCAGTGGGGAAAAAAATAACTTTGGAAGTGCTTGGTTTGTGACCAAAATTAAAATTGGAATTGGAATGAATTTGAATGAAATCGGAATGATCATATTTTTTTTTGTGCATTTAATTCATGATCAGAATCAAAATCACAATAATATTTTGATACTATAAAAAAAATAGAGATTGGATTTAGAGAAATTAAGGTATTTTATTTTTCCCTAGCTTCATAATAGAAATGGGATTCCTCCAAGGTTAATTGATTGCCTCCAAACCTTTAGATGGCTTCTCTATGATTGCCATCCCTCTGGGTAATCTGAACCCACGAGTGTAGTTGGTTTCATGCTAAGAACTGATCCGTAGAGGATCAGAAAACATGGAAGCTACTTGATATCCTTGGAAGGCATGATCTTTGCAAGAGCAACCGAGATTGCCCCCATCATTAACCATGGCATGACTCTCAATGCCCTTGCTTCCAGGACTATAAATGGTTAGAATTAGGATAAAAAACGAATTGGGTGCCAGTACATTCATATTTATTTTATTTAACAGATATAAATATAAATATAAATATTAGTTGAATACAATATATATATATATATATATATATATTGAATATAAATCAGGTTCTAGAATTATGGAAATAAATATGTATATAAGTTAGATAATTAAATTTTATAGTCATAGACTAAAATATATTATTAAATGGATGATAAATCAAGTTAATAATATATTAGTATGATTATTTATTTTACTTAAAAAAATTATGAGTGCTATACAAATTAGATAATATTATAAATGGAAATCGGATATTTGGATATAGGTTTTATAGTTGTCTATTTATATCTATATTCTTAAAGAAAAATATATATGGATACTATTATGATATATCGATACAACATAAATTAATTATCGGCTCAATTGCACGACGAACTCCTTCTGAATGGGCACCTAAACCGGAGCACCTGAAGGGAGGCACGTGGGATCGGTCTTCGACCTAGCCAAAGACATTAGTCCCGAAGACTACCATCACCAGCTCCCAACCAGTCTGCTGTACATCAGCTATAGAAGGCTGATTGGAAAAGGCCGACCCGAAGACAACATCGGCTTCGTACAACTCACTTTGAAGGGAAGAACACCGATGCGAACAATAGAAGTGTCTTCGGCTTACCTTGCGGGAGATAAGCCGAAGACAGTCCGCCGACTCAACGCCAGCCCTTTTCGAAGACGAAGCACGGGAGGGAATCTCCAATTGATCCTAAATCTTTGAATGTGGACGGTTGTTACGATCGACAGCGTGGCCACCACCTCCAATCTTAACCATATCGAGGTGGCCATGTGGCCACTAACTTCAGCTCCAACGACTCCAGACTGGCCAGTTCCGGTCGGCAACCATCTACGGTTATGTGCGGGATAAAGTTAATTAACCCCGTCCTAACTATAGGTGAGTAAGCCTAACCATACTCTGACACAACAACTATAAATACTGGTAAGAGGGGCACCCAAGGTAAGCCAGATAAGCCTGGAAAGAGAATACTTTCGTTATCTTCCTCTTCAGAAAGTCTCATTTCTGTTGTTGGAATCTCTCTCTAACTTAGGCATCGAAGTATCCCCACCAGAGAAAATTCGGTCAGGGACCTGTTTTGCAGGTATCCATCAGGGAGAGCGAACCGGCAATCCAGCAGCTCCGTCCGGTCGATGAAGGTTCCATGTCAACAGATACAGATACAAATATTAGTAGGATACTTAAATTTTTAGGTAGATTTAAATACAAAAATAGATTTGAGTGTATGTTATTCAATTTACTTCCATCCTTAATTGATGTAAGCTTATTTTGGATAGCTACAACATGGATCATTCGCTCCCTCACCTACCACAATGTTACCACATTGGACATCCCATGTGATATTGTATTCGTTCTTTAGTGGCAATTCCCCTCATGACCAGGCATCTCTCGATCAATGACAAAAGCCACAAGGTGGGGTACACATAAACCATCTCCACACCCTTTGGTTATAATTGCATTTCGATTTTGACATAAGGGATGTTGATTGGGATAAGGAATGTTGCTGGAGAATTTGAGCTGAATGGTGAGGTCAGATCCGAAGGTTGTTACGAGCTCCAGATTTTGGGAAATAACCTACAAAAAGTTATAAGCCGGTTTTCCGATATGGTCTCTCTAATGTTTAAGTCAGTCCTGACTTAAGGACAAGGAAAAGTGGTGGAAGAGTGGGAATGAGTTAAATGGACCTGCTTGGAATCCACTGTCACTATTTATTTATAAAGGGAGAGAGCTAATCGTGGCGATTGCTGATTCCATGGATCATGTGCAGACCTTGATAGGGATCACGAAGGAGATTTAGGTTGAAACTGGGCGGGCCAAGCCAGGCCACATCTCTATCCAAACTGGCCAGAAAAAAGATTTCAAGCTTAGGCTTGAAATATTTTAAAAACATCAGGCCTGAGCCCAACCCGAGCCCAAGCTTGAGCTCGGCTCGAGCTCGATTATATCGGTCTGAATTGAAATAGCCCGAATAAAACCCGAACAATTTAAATAACAAAAAAAAGATCGGAGATACGGAGATGTCGGGTGCGAGTGCTGGGAAGAAAGGAGATTGGAGCACGGGGGGGAGGGGGCCGTAGGGTCGTGTGGGAGGAGGGGCAGGGGTATTGGGTGCGGTGCCGTGGCCGGGGGAGGGAGATCAAAGCCGAGGGTGCGAGATCGCACTGGGAGCCGAAGGGCATCAGGTGCGAGCGCCGAGGCGGAGAAGAGAGATCGAGACGGAAGTGGGGGGGGGGGGGGCTGTGGGGTCGCACAGGAGGGGACAAGGTGTCGGGTGCATATGTTGGAGACTGAGGAAGGGAGATCAGAATCAAAAGGACAGTAAGGTCGCATGGAGCTGGGGGTGCGGGTGCTATCAGGGCCGGGGGGGTTGGTGCGGAGCCAGTGGGTGGCACAAGATATACCATCGGGGTTGGGAAGGGCGAGGGGCGGTGGCTGAAATGAGAGAGAGATAGGTGCGGAGTGGCACTTGGCAAGGGCGATAGGTTGGATTGCTAGAAGCTGGAAACAACCAAAAACAAGAGAGATGGCCTTTAATAGTCCCAAGCTCGAATCGAGTTTTGGACATGCCTATTTATGGGCCAGGTTCGGACCAGATCGGGCCAGGCTAAAAGGGTGCTCGAGCCCGACCTGAAAACTGAATGGGCTTGGCCTAAAGCCTGGTCTAAATATTTGAAGCATGGCCCAAAGCTTAGCCTGATTTTGGGTCAGCCCGAAGCCCATCAAGCTGGCCTGCTCTTGTTCCAACCCTAATCACGATGAGGGTTGTGGTGAGGATCCCAACGAGGATTGCATCACATGCTTGCGACGTGGGTTGGACTGAGATGATGACCATATTGGGCTACTGTCCAAATCTAGCACAAGTCAGGCCTCAAGGGTTAGAGGATCGTCCGATGGATTGGAAACTTTCGAGGTGGAGGCTGGATGGAGTCTGGTGCGGATCAAGATAGTCCGTGATTGAGATTGACGGAGCATGGCACGGATAGAGACAATCCAAGGTTGAGGTAGAACTCCGGTGCCGTAGTGCGGTTAGGTTGACGTACTCACCGGTTAGTGAAGAGGGTATGCGAAAAAATTTATGGCCCGAATCGAATAATTACCTAACGGGCTGAAAGCCAGAATGGGGAGCTACACCGGGGTTTACCCCCTACTCTTTCATTTCATCAAAAAAAAAAAAGGTCGGGATAGAAGGTCAGATGTAGCATGTACTGATCGAGGTGGAGGTTCAATGGGTCAGGATTGAGATTGGACTCGAGGCCGGTGAAGGTCTATAACAATGAAAATTTCATGATGTATACATTGGAATGCTCAATAATGGCGGAATGGTCCTGTTATGAGGATTTTTTTTTAAATATTATTTTTTAAGAAATAATATTACCAAAATATGATCCTTTTGATCAATATTATGGTACTATCATTTTTTGACCACTTGTTCCCTTTTTTTTTTTTTTTTTTTTTTTTTGCCACGTGAAGAAGATGCATGTTTAACCTGTATTTCTTTAAGAAGGTGCATATTCAACCTATGCCTTCTCAACCACCCAAAAAAAACTTGAAAAACCAAAAAAAATTAAAGACTCAGGTTCTACCTGCATCTTCTAAAGCAGCCAAAAAAAAAATTCTTTATTAAATGAAGCCAGCCTTCCAACAAAAAAAAACTTTTACATCAAATGTAGCTGATCTTTATATTTTAACATAATAAATATTTAAAATAACATAATAAAATTTAAAAAATAAAATAACATAATATAATAAAATAAAAAAATAAAATAGTTGCAGGTAAAGTGAAGTCATACTTGCGACTTCATCTTATTATTGCACATCATTTTTAAAATAAAAAAATAAAAATATTAAAATATATATAAGTAAACTCATAAATTATTATCTCAATAATAATATAAAATAATAATATTATAAAATAAAATTTATTATAATATATAATAAATAATATAAATAATATAATAAATATATTATAAAATATAAAAATATTTTATAATATAATATAATATAAAAATTATAATTTAATTGGTGCCAGTCTAGTTATCAGTCCGGTCGCTAGGCTAAGAAAATGTAGGTTAAACCTGCATCGTGGTAAAAAAAAAAATACGTGGTCAAAAAAAAAAAAGTTTGGTAATATTGACCAAAAGATCATATTTTATTGCTAAGATGGTAGCATGGATTGGTAGAGGCTTAGCCTCACGTAATTGGGATGGCAAGCGGGATACTCACCGGTAAACCATTTTATTTTATAAAAAAAAAAAAAAAATCACATCTTGGTAATATTATTTTAAAAACATAATATTAAAAAAAATCCCCTGATGCTCGGAATGGTAGCTTACCCGTCAGTCCTGCCGAGATTTTTTGAGTCCCTGTAATATCTTCGTTGGGCAGCTCAATTTCATCACCAAAGACTTTTAACATGCACACAGGAATGCCACATGTCAATAAATGATGTAATACGGGGTTCAGCAATTGGGCCTCGTAGCACGTTTTTTTAGGACAGCAGTGAAAATACTTATTAAAAAGTTAAAAAAAAAAGAAATCATGAAGATAGTACCCCGATGAGTACTTTGACTCTCATTCTCTGATCATGAATTTAAAATTTAAATTTGTAGATTACTCGATTAAATTAAAATTTTTTTTTATAAAATTTAATATTTTAAAAAAAAAATATATAAAAAATTATGATTCAAATTAAACATGAACGGAAAGGCACAGCAAGGGTTTTTCTCTTTCCCTTCCTCCTTTTTGTTCATTAAAAAAGAAAATTACAAAGAATTACTCTACCGGGCAAAGTAACTGCCGGTCCGAGTCTACCTGCGAGGAGAGTTTCCCCTCTGACACGAATGAAAAGGCGTTAGATAGTACACACAAAGCACGATCCGACAAGTTCCCCGATTCCTAAGATCCATTGACCGTCCGATATAATATTGTATCAGATCCAACGGTTTCCGTAAACCTCGTCCCCGAATCATTTCGGTGTTCCCGCACACTCACCCGATCCACTTTTACCTTGAACCGTCCGACGGCAACCCGTGGCAACAACACCCACATGCAATCCAGCCACTAGCAAATCACGGCAGAAAAGTGGTGGCATTTTAGTAGATAAACTAAAATAAAAGGGTGATTTATTTAATATGGTACCGTTTGAAAGCCTCTGTGTTCTTCGGACCCAGCTTTCCTTGCTGGGTCGGCGTCTTGCGGGGTCAGCCTATAAATAATCCACGAAGGAAGCCCTGTAAACCTTCGAGAATTTCCTCTCCGCCATTCTCCGCCCTCTGGGGCTTCTATTCAAAACCCTACACCAAGGAAGGTAAATGGCCCACGAAATCCTCCACCAAACCCTAGAAATCCCCGAAGATCGGGCCTCCGGTGAGCAATCGGCGACGGATTCCGGCGACCCTTCCCTCTCGCGGTCCGGCTCCTCCAGCCGCCTGAACGCAAAGGCGCCCGAGTTCGTTCCCCGGTCGGCGGCCACGGATCGGATCGATGCCCGCAAGCCGCGGGTGGTGCCGATCCACCACGGCCCGCCGCCGGTGATGCACGTATATCACCCGGCGCCGCCGAGCCCAACGTTTTATGCGCCGGTGTCAGGTTCGTTCGAGTACTATGGTGGTGGAGGCGGTGCGGCGTTTGGGGAGCAGGAGACGGTTCCGGGGCCGGCCGATCCGGATCCCGCTCCGCCGGCGAGGGAGGGACTCTCGGAAGAAGTTATTCAGAAGATTACGAAGCAGGTAAATGATTTCTCGAATTCTTTCTTTTAATTTTGTGTTCATAAATTCTGTTTTTAGAGTCTAGTGGTATATCATATGCTTGAAAGGAAGACTATGAAGACAGATTTTGAGTTGTTGGATATGATAGACGGAGTGACTAACTAATTATGAAAGACCATCAAGGATTGATTTTGAGTTGATGGATATGATAGACGGAGTGACTAGCTAATTATGAGAATCATTATCAATTGGCTGTAGTTTTATGTAGAATTCTAGCAGTTGAACCAATCTTTGTGGAATTTTAGCCATCCGAGCTATTCAGGTTTTGTCAAGATATTCAACAAAGTGCTTGTATCTATATGGTCTCCACGTTATTTCAGCACAAGAAAGCTCGTTTCTGTATTGTATGGACCTCTTTGAGAGTGATATTTGAACAAACAATCCTCTTTATAAGGCATTAAACCTTTGTTTATTGTAGACATCTCGTCCTTATGCTATCAGTCGCCAGGTGACCACTTGAATTGTTTTCGATGATTTCTGAACGTGTTTGGCTTTCAATACTTGATTGACATGTGATGAATAGCGTTGTCAGTGCTGTGGTTTAAGGGCCTCTTTTTCTGATTCAAGCAAACTGACTGTCATGTTGACACGACTTATATTACTTTTTGTGGAATAATCATAGTCTTGGTTTTAGTAGTTCTTGTCCTAAAGTTAACTTGAGGAACCTTGTTGAATCCCATATTTGTTGGCTTAATTCATAGCCAAGCAATAAAAATTTCATATAGGGTTCAGAAATGAGCTTCGAATAAGTGGCGTGCCTTTGTGTGGTAGATAATGTAAATTTGTCTGAAAAGCCTTAGTGCAACCGACCTATAACAACATCGATATGCTTTCTGAAACCTTCTTTTTTAAAAAAAATACTTGGCGGTCCCTCTTTTGGACGGGATCAGCTTAGTGGTTGCTCGATCCAGTTCTGATTAAACTTATACATGTTTTACAATGGACTCTCAATTTAATGTAATACTTTCTGAAAGAGTGGATTAGAGTATGATGACTTCTTTTTGAAGTTTAACTCTTCTTTGTTTTTTTCCCTTTTTAATCGTTAAAGCAAATTCTAAGTCTGGATATAAAGTAGCTGAACATATTCTCACTTGTAAGAAATAACTGTATAAGAATTGCTATTGCTCATATTGGCTATTGTTTTCCTAGTCATGTGACTCATTCTTTTGATACCTTAGCTTAATTCTGCAAACACAATTAATTTCTGATGCAAAATTCAACTGTATGTATGATTTTGTAAGATCATGCTATCTGAATATAGCTTCCTTCTTTTTTTAAAACAAGATTTATTATTTGATATCTGCAGGTGGAGTATTATTTCAGTGATGTAAACTTGGCTACGACTGAACACCTGATGAGGTTTATGAGTAAAGATCCAGAGGGATTTGGTAAAATAATTTTTGTTAATTAGATTTTAGTTTTATTATTGTTTTATTTCTTTTGATTTTATGTTTTATATTTTTTTGGGTGAGATCTGAGATATGTATAGAGTTTTATTCTTGTCAGCCCTTTTTTAATAGGTGAGCTCATCTCCAACAATGATGATCAAGGTGCACATATTTTTTTAACTTTAAACTGGTCATGCTGTAGACATTCAATTATAATGTTCCCAAAACAAATTGAAGTTGAGCTATGTTAGACTTTTAGACTCCTGTATTATCTGTAACACCTTAGGTGACCAGGCTGTCATCAGATGTTGATGGGATTCTTTCCTAAGGATGGCAAGGGATGATATCTACTAGTCCTATGAACAACAATGGATGGTCTTAGGGGGTTTTTCTATTGATGAGTAGCAAAAAAAACTTGGGACTAAGGGCTATCAGTTGCATAGAGGGTAATGGTAGCCTTTATTTAGTTTTGGGGAGGTTAAAACTTTAAAGTTTGTTCATGCTTGTTAAAATATATTTCTCCAAGACTCCAACCACATTCACAAAATGGGGTACCACAACTCGTTTAAAATACAATATTAAAACAATTAAGTATCGTGGGATCAATAATATCTTTTTTTGTCTATGTTTAGTTGAATTAAAGGTTTCATAATATATTTCACCCATGTACAATGTGTGCTAGGGAGGGTAGTCATCGGGTATTTTAGTTCAAATGAACACAATCTACATTGTTCTTTTATATGCAATACTCCTTTAAAAGGTCGAAAATATGATGCCCAAAATGTTGTGATTCCAGGATTGATGGCCTTTTTAATCCCTTTTCCTCCTATCTTTGCCATTTAAATCCAAGGCATTATATTTCCCACCATAGATGGTTATTAGGCATCTAAGCACCCTTTGAAGAATTGTATTGCAGCTATATAGTTGTATTGCATCAGTATAAAGCAAAATCTCGTTGGCATTGTTTCATGACATCTTAAGTACTATCCAATCCTTAGAATTCAAAGAAAAAAAGCAAGGAGGCATATGATAGTCATATGACATGTAAGCTATGTAATTCTTACATTAATTCAAAATAGAAGAATTGCTTGTAAATGCCGATAGTCATAAGTATAATAAAGTTACCTGATTCATCATATGAAACTTTTCTTGTGAACAAAAACCAAACAACATTTTAGGATTTTGACATTTAAAGCATCATAATTATTTGCTATCCTGTACATCCAATTAGGATGTGATTGGGAAATGCATAGTGGATGTGCTCTAGTAATTAAGACATTGTGAAAGTAAGTCATAAATTAGCAATTCTGGTTGCTCATATGTTGTCATTGTGCATAGTTATTAGTTGGAACTTTATTGTTTCTACTTTACTTTTAAATACTTTGATTGTCAAATCAATGAGTCCCTTTTTTTATAAAAAGTTTATATGTGCTTATGGATTATTTGAGCAATTATGGACATGTCACATACATTTATATCAATTTTAGTTTCCCTTTTTCTACTTTTTAAATCCATAGAATAAAATATGTAAACATTACTTTTAGCTTAGTATCTTATCCAAAAAGATGCCTTATATTGAATTTGGAATTATAGGAAGGAAATTTGGTTAATTAAAATTCTCAATTGCTTTTTTATGAATTTAACATTCCTTCATATGGATTCACAAAAGGGAAAAGAGAAAATAAAATTATACTGATTGTATTAAAAAGTATTACAATTATTTTTAAAATCAGTTGCTATGATTGCTATTGCGGTTTTGGCCCAAATCTGCTATGTTAACTATTATAGCAGTGCTATATGGTGCTTGGGTATGAAGCACTCGATATATCAGTCGAAAACCTGCTATAGCAGCTGTTATGCTACTGCTTCAAAGTTGTTTGTTTATTTCATAGTAGGCTGCACTAGTTTCCAATTGGATGACTTGGATACATCTAGTTCTGATGCTCATAGTGTAAACCTCCTAAAAAGTAGTAGATGATGATTGATCATTGAGATAATCAATTGGCAATTGGTGATCCGACGATTTTATCCAGACTCTAGTGAAGATTATTATTTATCAATGATAATGTTTTGTTTGGTGAATTAAATTATATGATTGTGGACGTCTTTCTTTTACAACTGATGTTGTGTGATTCTGGACATATTTATTTTATAGTTGAAGTTATGTGATGGACATTTTTATCTCATGAGTGATGTTATTATGTTTGGTGGATTACAATATTTGTCATTAGATTAATGGAGTTTTGCATTATATGCATGTTAACATGATATTATGTTTTTGTGGGTGATATTCTATATTTTTGCTTGTGATTTCGTTTTCATTATGTTTTGCATGAAGATGATGCAAAATATTATTTTGAATTTTTGATACTTAGTAAGAAAAAAATACTTTTAGTACATAGCACTTGCTATATTACTAGCTATTTGCCATTTTTATGAAATCCTCTAGCAGCTACATGCTTGCTATCTTTATTTTGATACATTGGGTATCATTGTAGTGATAAATTTGAATCTTTATCATAGTGTATTGATGGATGCATGGCATCAACATTTTGAAATCTACATTGATATAGGAATACCAATTCCAAAATGGGTTAGGAAGGAAAAAGGAAGGAAATGTGTGAGTTTGTAAATTGCTAATAACCATGGAAGGTTGAACCATCTTGAATCATTTTGGTGGTGGATTGGGATGGTTTTGGCCAAGGAATACTGAATCGGTACTGGGCTCCATACCAGTCACCGATCGATATGGTACGGTACCGTACCATATCGT
This sequence comes from Areca catechu, assembly GCA_021397845.1. Taxonomy (NCBI): domain Eukaryota; kingdom Viridiplantae; phylum Streptophyta; class Magnoliopsida; order Arecales; family Arecaceae; genus Areca; species Areca catechu. The sequence continues at coordinate 93,501,639 of CM038048.1, read as the reverse complement.
GTCCTATACCAGATCCAAGAAATTGTAAAAAAATATTTTCTTTTTTCATGGCAATATTGTTTAACTTGAATCAGATCCGAACCGTACAAATTGTACTGGTACAGTACTGTGCCATACTATATCGGTCCGGCACATGGTATTTTGAATGATCCAGCATTCCGGATTGTTTTTCATGGTTGAACCGTACCAGCTCTTGGCCGGTATGGTATGGTACACTCCGAACTGGATGGTTTGGGACGATACCGAGAATCCTGGTTCTGGCCTTCAAAACAAGAACTAGGGAGGAAAGGAAAGGGAAAGGGGGAAATGGTCTCCAAAGGCCACCGAAGGGTTGGTGAGGCCATCACTGCCATTGCAAAGGTAGGGGGGGCTCATCTCTATCTGACATTGCTCGAGGGAGAGGAGGAAGGAGAGGAAAGAGAGAGAGAGGGAAGGAAAAGAAAAAGGAGAAAATGGCCTTTGGTGGCCAGAGGCGTTGCGGAGGCCATGGGCCTCTGTTTGGTCAAAACAAGGGCTTTAATCCCCTGTCTCTTTTATTTTTAAGAGGAATCAGGGGTTGCTGACTTCCCCATTAGTTTTTTTTGATATTTCATTGAAGTTGGCAAATTGAAGCCCCTGTTTCAATCGAATAGAGGCCCATGGTCTTCATAGTACCTCTGGTGGCCTTCGGAGGCCGTTTCCTCCTCTCCTCTTCCTTTCCTCTCCTTCCCTCTCTTTCTTTTTCCCTCTTCCCCTCTCTACTGTGTCAATTTGTCCTCAGCACGAAAAAGTACTATGGCGTACCGAACTGTAGAACTGTATTGCTGACTAGCTGGTCTGGGATCCAATATTGGCATGGCGAACCTTGTCGAAAACATTTGAAAAGGGTACATATTTTCTTATGTATGGTCCATATAGACACATGGATGATGAAAAGAAGGCTTATGAAACAAATTGTGTGCTTGTCTAACATCGTGGTGAAAGAGATTTATGGTGGTTCTCGTTGGACTTATTGTTGGTGGGGTGGTGGTTGTAATAATGGGAAAATTATAAGGTTCTCTAATAGGAAATATAGAAGTATAAGTTAAGCAATAATAAATGGCTCATGCTTAAATGAGAATTTCCTTTTGTTAGAGAAGCGTGCCTAGTTGAAGATGGGTTGTTTCTAAGGTAGTAGAGCATAAAACCCTCTGTTAGCCCTCTATTTATTTGCTTTTTTATTATTTTTTGAAACTGAAGCACTTTAATCTATGCATATATTAATTGCCTAAACCATGGGTGGGTATTGAAGCACATTCCCTTGTGTATATAGCGAAATACATCTCTCAAAAAAATTAGAATAAAGAGGTGCTTATGAAACGGGCATATGGTTGAACTTTGTGGAGAGATTCTGAAGTTGCTTTTTTTTTTTTTCGGGGGGGTGGGGGGCGGGGCGGGTGAGAAGTTTGCTGCAACTAAGATACTTAAAATAATAAGCTGATGCTTATCAAAGAATATATTTTATATTCATTGTCAGTTGCTTAGTGGTAGTTTTTTTTCCTCAAAAGAGATGTTTGCATGCAAAATCACACGGACGTGAATTTAGGAAGTTTATGGTGCATGTTCAACCGAGTTGAGTATTTATTAATTTTGATATAGTACAGAAATAAAACTAAAAAATTGTGAAATGTGCAAAAGTATCTGCTTGAACAAGCCCAAGTGGTTTCATTTTTTTAAAAAAACTTTTACAAAGGAAATATCTCAATTTCTTCAGCTGACAACCTGACACCATGTCTCACAATAAACTTTTCTTCATGGTGCTTTATCAGAATTTCTAGATAAGATCATCAAGAACAGGTAAGCTTGATGAAACAATGTATATTATGGCACCTTTTTTAAGGAGGCATATCAAAAGATCTATGCATTATGCTTGTGTATGTATGCATTATTGACATGATGAATAAGGTAATTATTGCCTTGTTTGGTTGTTTAACTAATGTTGTTGATGCTATGAAAGCTTTTAATGATGGATCGAATGAAGAAAAATGAATTATAATTCTTCTTGCATGGTAACTTAAGGCTAGTGAACATTGGGAACATGTAATTGTTTAATTTCATTAATTTCATTTACTTTTTAGTATCAAAATGGACATTGGGAACATGTAATTGATTAATCATGGGCATAAGACAATTATGCTGGCATGTAGTAGTGAGTGAAAATCTATTTCAAATAGGAATTTATGAAGTATATATCAGAAAATATGTTGTACACATACATGGTAGTTCAAACTTGAGGTTGTTTACACCCTTGTCAAAATTCTGAGAAGATTCAAACTCCCAAAGAGGGAAGTGAGGGGTTGGTTTGGTGAGTTACATACTCAATATCACATGCATTAGACTGTTGGTTGACAATGTAGAATTAGTAGTAATGATAAAGCTCCTTGATTTTTGCTTCATAATTGTTAACATTTTGTGTGCGTTTAAGATGTTTCTTGTTGAAAATGGAAGGCCATGCATGATGGAAAAAGTTGAGGGTCCATGTTAAGAATGTCCAGGGTGGTGTGGCAGGCAGCAAGCATTGAAGTAATCAATGGCCAAGATTTGGGAGATCTGCAAGATAGTTAGCTTATTATATTTATGAAGCATTGGATTCACCACAATTAGCTTACAATATTAATAGATGAAAAGTGAGCCTAATCTTGAAATAACAAGTAATGGAAACATGTACTACTAAAGGACACCTATCCCTGTGGTTTCACCTCCACATTGCAGGTCTTTGTTGACCTCTCCATGGATCTTTCAGTGCACAACAAATTGTCCAACATAATGATCTTTGACCCAAAAGTTATAAGATATTAGCATAGTTGACTTCTAATATTGTCAAATTTCAAGTATAATCCTTTTAGAAAAATCCATAGTAAAGATCCCACTAAATACAAAACCATATCACAGAGTTTACACAGGAGTCTATTAAAACCCTTGTATGTTACTTCCCCATTTAATTTAGAGATGGTTAATATTTCACAGAAAACAAATTTCTAACTGAAACAAGATCATAGAAGAATCAGTGGAAAAGCTTTTGCTTGATCCCAAATGCTTTTAAGCAAGGTTCATCAAACCAATGGCATTCGTACCAGCTGGCGACCTGTTTGGTATGGTATTGGCACATGCTATACCATACCAAGGGGAGGGAGAGGGAGAAGGAGAGGGAGGGGGGATAGAGAGGGCGAGAACTTGAAATCTGAATGGAGACTAGGAGAGTGAGGACTCACATGACTAGGATCTCGTCATCATCATCAGGCATAGATGGGATGTTGTCGAATGGTATTATCAGAGGATAGAAGCTGGAGGTGGAGGTAGGAGAGAGAGAGAGAGATGATGCAAGGGCTTTGAGCCTTTTGATGGCTCCAGATCTAGCAACAAGGATCGTGAGAGGGAGGACTCACCTAGCTAGGATGTTGTATTATTGTCGAACATGGATAGGATGCCATGGTTCATCGAAGGACAGAGGTCGGAGGAGGATTTAGGGGGGAGAGAGAGAGAAGGAAGGGGGAGGTGAGGGCTTTGAGGATGTTGGAAGAGCTGGAGAGGGCTTTGGGAAAGGGATTTATAGCATCTTAATTTGATCAACTGAACCACATCGGTAGCATACTGGTCTAGTTTGGTATGGCCTGAACTGGCTAGTTCGGTATGTTTCGGCAAATCGTGCTTTCAAGAAAGAGAATAATGACAATGATGGTAGAATGGCACCATAGAAAGATCAGTAAAAACACTAATATTGATCCAATAGCACTACCACCATCAAAATACAGTTCTACAGTGTATGGTTATCATGGTTTGCTTGGTCATCAATCTTTGTTTAATTTATAGTCTAGAACATGCTCAATGAATGTTCCTTTGTTTATTCTTAAAAATTGATGACCAAGCAATTTTTAAGAATACGGTACGGTACCGTAATATACCAGTACATGTACCGATCTTGGTGAAATTGAGAAAAAAACTTTTCCCTCCCCCTTCTTAAGCAATGATTGCTGAACCGGACCTGAACTAGACCCGAATCAGGCTGAACAGAGCCCGAACCGGACTAAACCAGACTGAACCAGGACATACTGCACCGAACTGACATGTACCGGTCAGGTTCATGGCATTTTTGATGGTCCGAAATCCCAAACTATTTTTTTAAAGCTGATCCGTACCGGTTCTTGGCTGGTACGGTTTGGTATGTCCTGAATCAGACGGTTTAGGACGGTTCCGAAAACCATGGTTGTATGACTTGTTCACTTGTTCCTCTCAAAAATATACATGGATGCACTCTCCTTTTGCAATATGGTATATCTGATCTATTGAAAAGTTTTAAAAAGGAAAATCTAGGCTACTTGGTTTTGATTGGCCTAGTTATTTAGAATTACTGTTATTTTGTGTGCAGTACCAATATCAGTCATTGCAGCATTTAAGAAAATCAAAGCCTTGGTTCACAACAACTCTCTGCTGGCCATGGCTCTCCGGACATCATCAAAACTTGTAAGTTCTTCGGCCATACTTACCTGGTTTTAGTTCACAACCCATATGCCAGTCAAACCCTCTTCCCCCAATTCTGCTGATACAAACACATGTACTAGTCTATTCATCAATAATACACTTATGCTAGTGTTATGTTGTCGTTATGCCATCTATCATAACTTTGATATGGTTATTTTACAGGTTGTTAGTGATGATGGAAAGAAAGTCAGACGTCAACAGTCTTTTACTGAACTAGAGATGGAAGAATTGCAGGTTACATATAGTCTGTTCTATTTGGATTTATCACTTTATGTGCTCTTAACATAAATAATGGGTTTGTTTGTTCCCTTTTTTCCTTTTAGTCACGCATTGTTGTGGCTGAAAATCTACCCGAGGATCATTGTTACCAAAACCTCATGAAGGTTTTCTCTGCAGTTGGGAGGTAGAGGTTTCTTTTCCATATGTAAATTTGCTATCCATAAGTTTTCAACATCGTTAACTTAAAATCAATGCTGTGATGCAGTGTAAAGATAATCCGTACATGCTATCCTCAGGCCCCAAATGGTGCAACTGCTCAAACTAACAAACCAACAAAACTTGATATGCTTTTTGGCAACAGGGTAAACATCTTTTTCTGTTAATATTTTTATTTGATCAACGTATAACATTATGAAGGGGATACATTATTACTTCTGGATCAGGCTTATATGATGAGTGCTTAATCTGTGGTTCTCTGCATTTACTGTATAAATTATGCTTTTGGCATGACTAGTCTTAGGGAATAATTTTAAAGGATACATCCTTTCTTTTTGGACCATTGTTTATATTTTTCCATGTTTAGGATTTTATATAAGATGTTTTCAGTTTGAAACGGTGGATGTATGTATACTTTTTCAAAAGCAAGGGAGAGTAGATGTACATGACTCATCAGTGCTTTTATAGACAGAAGTAGGAGACATTGTATCAAGAGAGATTTATATTACTCGTATTAGAAACCACCTGATTTGCTATCAATTGTATTTTGCTTCTTAATATGAGATCATGCTAATCAAGCTCAAAACAGGAATAAGTAAATGCAGTGGTGACTGCTAAACTGAACAATGGAGGAATTATGAGGGTATCAACATGACTGAACGAGAGCACCTAGAAATAACAAATCATTGAGTTCACCAGAAATGAAATGAGTAGAAAACAGTAACAAGCAAAATTATGGTCCCATGAATCTCTCTGCAAAGACATACTAAGTTGAGGTACAAGATGGAATTTGCAGTTCGAGTGAGCTAGTATGTTTTGGTAAGGAGTCGTGGTTAAACAATCTTAGAGGTTGAAGTAGGCTTATTATCTCCTTTGCAAGTAGCAATCATGAGAACAGTTGCTGCAAAGCATTACCATTATCTGATGATCTTGGCACGGCCAGTACTTCAGGAGAATTACTAGAAACATGAGAGGAATAACATCTTGAGTAGCAAGGGCAAAGCTCTATGCAGGTGTTTGCCGTTGCAACATTATTGAGATAATCATGGTCATATATTTAGTGTGCCACGTAAAGGTTAGGGGGAGATCTTGATATTAACTGAAAACTTAATTTGGAGATGCATTAGAAGTCGATATTGGCATCTCTCCACCTAATCTTCCGATGTCAAGCAAGGCAGAAAGCACATTTGTGGCCTCTGATTTTGAGCTCTAGCCAAGTCATCTGTCCCAACATAGATGATAGATGCTTGAATACTTCTATCATCTTATCGTGTGCAAAGCATTTCAACATGATTTAACATTTGTGTGCACATTAGATCGTGTATGCTCTGGTAGTCATATACTTCTAGTATTGGAATACTGATCAGGTAAAGGCATGTGGGTTAACAAAGGTGACCTCATCTCAATTGTCAAAACCGTGAAAGAACCATAAATCTTCTTGTTGGAGCAAGCTTTATACGAAGCTCCATTGAATTGGTTTTTATCTATCACACTTAATTCCTTCAATTTTTGCATCCATCTTATCAAGGAATTTAGCTGCTTAAGGTGTCCCATCTTTTTCCTTTGTAAAAGGCAAAAGACTTTGAATTGCCAATGAACCAAAAGACTTCATATCACAGAGTGTTTAACTAGTGTTGAATTGCCAATGAACCAAAAGGAATCAAAAACAAACTTTGAAGCTAAAGACAAAGTAAATGAAACATTAAAAAGGAACACAGATTACTCAGACTATTCATTGGGAATTAGCTGAATTTTAGTGGCAAGATTCAAAGATGGGAGCACTTCGACTTCAAAAGTGAAATGAAGAGTTCCTGATTCTAAAATTTCACAAGTCACTGCACTGGAGCATGAAAATTAGAGTTGAAGAAGCTAGTGAGACCAAATTACTATATCAAATTGGGAGAAAGGTTTTCGCATGAACTAGACCTGAGATGATATGATCACTGAAAGTAGTATCTTTGGCAACCCAACTTCCTTTTAGGTTCAAGTTGACTGCATACTGATTGGAAGGGCAGCAATCATCCAAAGACATCAAAGCAAATTAACCCCAAATAGTGGGGCATAATATGTGGTAATAATTCAGCACTAGAAAACAGCCATTTAAAATTTTTATTAAGCCAGATGAGATTGAAACAGAATGCATAGGATCTGTGATTCTCATGTTGCCCGCATTTTAATCTTACTGGCCAGATGGCTCTTTATAGAAGCCTTAGGTTGGAAATGACTGATAGTAATGGTAGTGTTTGGGAAATTTAATAGTCAGCGTCCATCAGCTTGAGATGGAGGAACATTATAAAGGGAGCTGGGGCTGAAATAAGTGTAGGTTTGCTGGGCTCCAGGAACCTTTCCACTATGATTTTGGGTTTCTGAATCTTGGTGATGCTTTGAAAATCAGGCAGTGACGTGGGCGCAGAAATGATGATGCAAGATCCTAATTCTGCCATGGAGGGGCTATCAATGCCATGATTGAGGATTTTTTAAAGTTTAATGAAGGATTTACTATGTTCTGATACTATATTTTTTGCAGGAATCAAGTAGTAGTAATTCTTATCATACACTATTAAGGGAAATGACTTCATGTTTACATGATACTGAACTGGTCTATATGCATAAGCATACCACAATTACCACGAATTTTGTTTCCAGCCATACAGAATTTATGATGTAAGAACATAATAATGGCATAAAACACCTGCCAAGAAGAATGTAATGAAATACATATTTAAAAGAGGTTTATGGATATCAAAATTACATTTTGATTTTGAATATATTTGTTTGTTTATTTTTTTTCTGCCATGCAATTGTGCAAGGCATGAAACAGCAGTGTGATGCATAAACAAGACTTCTCCAAACTCCGTTAAAATGTCAGATTGCCATCCAAACAAATATCTTGCATAAGCTATATACAAATAGGTGCTTACATGAATGCTGGGCTGTCATCTGTTCTCATGTTTCATAGTTCATACACATGCAACCGTAAAGAAAATAGACAGCCTTTTCTAATTATGTTCCAACATCCTTTTTTTCTTGATTCATGGGATATGTGCGAAATTATGTATTGTAGTTTTGAAGTTATTTTATTAGTCTGTTATGTGGATTTGTCTACCTTGTCATATGCCACATGTGTTTTTTTGTGCAGCAGTAAAGCATTTAACTCGTGGATCTAACATTTGCAAACATATTTTAAGTTATCATGGTTAAAACTATACAAATTAGAAGAGTTAGATTTTTTTCTTTAAAGCCTATTTTAATTTCAGTATGTTTTAGATTCAATTTCACTGGTCAGACTTGTAGATAGCCTGCTTAGAAATGTTCCTTTTTATAATGTAGCATAGGTGTGTCTGTTTTCATGCATAAGACTCACACTGGTGTCCATATTTTGATTTTTTTTTTAATTTCATGTACAGTTGCATGCATTTGTCGAGTACGAGACTGTTGAGGATGCTGAGAAAGCAGTAAGTTTTAGGTTTGTGTCTTCTTGTCACATTGTCTTGTGGTTATATTGGTTTTCCTGGCATGCAGGTTGCTGAACTTAATGATGAGAGGAATTGGAGAAGTGGGCTCAGAGTTCGTTTGCTGCTTAAATGCATGGTATTGACATTTATCTTTGCTTTCCAATTGTATAGACATGTATCTTCCATCAGATGCCATCTTCACTATTTGCAGGGATTCTTTCATTGATCATAAAAAAAGGCTCCAATGAAGGGGTATTTGCCTGTCCTGCTGTTGTATCAGTAGGGTATTTCATGCATGTGCTGGGATGCCTGAAGTTGAACCAAGAAATGGAGACAAAGGGATAGAGAGTTTTGTTTCTAAAAAGGGGAAAGGGAGTTAGCAGAACCCTCAATCCCACGATTCCCAGGGATTACCCCAAGTCACCTTCTAAAAGAAACTTGGCTTCACACTTTCAAGCATCATTGGAAACAGTTTTGACTGGAATACTGTGCTGTTATGCCCTTCAACTTTCAATCTATCTGTTTCTGTTCAAATATGGGATATTCTTCAAGCATCATTATGGGGCATCTGAACACTTCCTCGATAATCATAGTCATGCTATTAGTTTGCTTTTTCCAATATATGTTTAGTAAATCTATGGTGACTTATTTTCTCATTAGACTGTTATTTGCAAAGCGAAGTTTTGAGAGACTTCCAATATCTGACTCTTCTTGGGTTATAGATGCAAAGTTCTTGAACTAAAATTATACTGAATGTCTTTTACAGATTTGTAGACTAAATGAAGGGAGATGGTAAAACATTGTAAAGATACCATGTGTTGATATTTCATCATAACATCAGGATGAAGTTCAAAATTTTTAGTACTGTACATTGATTCTTTGGAATGTATGTTTGTAACAAAAAGGTAAATATGTTTTGAAAAACATCTGATCTTATTAATTTTAAATCATATTTGTAAATATTGATATATTCTAACCCATTTTCTTAAGCAAACAGGGCTTGAAAGCTTGCCGACATATTTGGATTGCTATTTCCCACTGCTATTGACGTTTCTTACTGTTTCTCTTTCATTTACATCCAGCATATTTCTATGGTTTAATGGCATTCCTTCAAAGGCTTTTAGAAGGGTCAGAAAATCTTTCAGATACAAGTTGTTGCTGATTTTTTTCTCCATTTCAACTCCAGACAAAACATGGGCCAGGTCGAGGGAGAAAGGGAGCGCATGAAGGTGATGTTGATGGAGAGGATGATGTCTCCACATCTAACCTGCCAAATGAGAAGCAGGTGGAAGATCCTCAAGTATCCGAAGCATCACATGAGAATGTGGTAAGGAGCCATAATATCTGGTTCATTTTATTTATAACTGAATTTAGTTTATTACTAAACAAAGTTCTGAATTTAGTTTCTTACCTAACAAAGTTCAGTTTACCATTCATTCCTTTACCCATAATTCCTGGTTCTGTTCCATATCCGATACATCTTTTCTTTACAACAAAAATGATAAGTCTGGCTTTGCAAATAGTTTTTCTAACGGTTTTCATTGGACAGGGTGAGGCCCTTCTCAATGAAAAGGATGGTGGATTGAGACGAGGAAGAGGTCGCGGCTGGGGAGGGAGGGGTCGAGGACGTGGCCAGTACAACAGTAATCGTAATGGTGGTCATATGGTAGGCACACCACCCTCGAGCCATCCTATTCACGCTGAACAATCTGCAGTGGCTAGCAAACAACCTCCTGGTCCTCGCATGCCAGATGGGACAAGAGGATTCACCATGGGTCGGGGAAAGCCGGTAACCCCTGCCAGTATGGTTTAAGGACCGCTATATAAATAAGCTCTCCTGAATAATACGTTTGGTGTGTTGTGGGATAGAAAGGTGTTGCAGTGTTATTGTAGCTCTGGCATTAGTTTTGGTAAATGCCTTGGACTTTCTGATTAGACTCCAAGAGATCCCTACATTTCTACCCCTTGGAAGTTTTTTTTTTTTTGGGGGGGGTTTCTGAACTCCAGATGCAGATCCAATGTTTGTATTTTGTTTTGTTCTTTTACCTCTTTTAATTGATAAGTTCTGGTATATATATATATATATATATATATATATATATATATATATATATATATATATATGTATATTATAAAGAGCAAGGTGATTCAGGACCATAAATCTTAGTGCAATATATGATACATAATTAATGCTGGATTTACTTTTGTCATAGTTCTATGCAATAAAACTATGTTGAAGGTCTCAAAGGACATCATTGGGTGTGTTTGCACGGACTAAAATTTGATGGTATACTTTGGTTCTAAACGTCATTGGGGGTTATAAACTGTGTTTAGGAATCTATTTGTTTGGCTATATGGTGGAATTTTGTATGTTCATTGATATTGTGAATTCGTTAATGTCAAGTTGGTAGGATTTTCCAAGAGCATGATTTCTCCCTCTGTCATCTAGTATTTCTTCACTTTCTATTGTTGATCTCACAGCTTGGAAGTACCATGTAGAACTTCTCTGCTTTTAATAAAAGTTTAGATTTTGGTTTGAACATTGAGCCATGATTCAATCACAAGCTTGCAAATGCATCTCCAGACCTGGTGCAAAATTCTTGTGTTTATGTGTCTGATGTCATTGGGTAAGTGTAGGTATGAGTATGCCTCTAGTAATATAATTGAAAGTTATAATTTATCATAAAAATGTCAAGATTACATTAGTATAAATTATTTAAAATATTCATGTTGGAGTTGTAATTTAGAAAGGTTACTTATTGTTTTTACCGAAAAATAAAAGGTCACTTATTGTCTGGTACATTGCTTTCAAGTTTTTCTAGTTGAGAATAGAGAAAATAACGATGCTTGATATATGATTTAAGTGATTATTTTCTTTTAATTGTTGTAAAGATAATTTTGTATAGGAAAGTCAGAATTTGATAATTTCAAATTCTTGTGAAAGGATTCTTGAAACGTAAAATTAATATCTCAAGGTCTTAACAAAATTCCAATGGTTTATGGGTCGTGGTAAAAAGCTATATCTGGAATTAAATGACAGCATCCTTCTATTTTTTTCAAAATCCACAACAATTTATAGAAATATATAGATTTTGGTGATCTCAAACTTTTTAGAACTACTTATGGAAATCTACAATTATTTATAGAATATATATATATATATATATATATATATTTTTTGATCTATAGAAATGGTAATTTTGTTAAGGTGCTCCTGGGTCTCCAATGTGGTTGGATTGGGATAAGCTAATTGGTAATGAAAGTAGCATGGATAATGTTTGATTGGATTTGATTTCATATCTAAATCTATCTTGATGTGGTTAGAAATTTAAGCATCCTGATTAATATTTTTATCCATATCTATGTTTTAGATAATTATTTGATCTATATTCGAATATCCGGTTCTCTTTATAATTTATATAATTTTATATAGTATTTATTAATTTTTTAAAAAAATATATAAGCATACTAATATGCTATTGGCTTTATTTATTCTCTCCCTTGCATATTAATAAATACTATGGATTAGGTTTTCTCTGACTCCTTTCATAAAAAAAAAAAGAAAAAAAGAAAGATTTATCCTCCACTTAGTAATATATTTGATTATATGACTATAAAATTTTATTAATCAATTTATTTCTATATTTATATCTATATTTTTAGTTTTTGATTTATATCCATATCCGTTTAAAATAAATATGAATATGAATTTTTGTATCTAATTAATATTCATATTTATAATTGTATTCATCAAATAAAATAAAAAAAAATATGGATATACGGGTATCCAATCTGTATTCGATCTAGTTTTAGTCCTAAAGCCAATCCTTCCTTGTTAATGGCATATAATATCCTATTCTATTGATATATTTTATGGGTTCTAGGCATGCAAAATTGCAATGCAGTAGGACGGGGATTAGGATAACCAAAATTGAGTTGGATTAATCTGTTCCAGGCCTTTTTTTTTTTTTTTGCCCCCCCACCCTTAGCTATCAAGCCATTCAAGTAGCATTGTTGAGCACAGAGAGACAGGAAAATACGTGATCCAAAAGTCAGTTTTTTCAAATAGGTCATTTGTTCTAAACTAACCCACTTATATCCTTTGATTCCCAACATATTAAACAAAAAAGAATGCAGCTACTTCTCTAAATATTTTTAAAAATTCTAATGTTTGCAAAGATTTCAAATAAAAAAGCTATCAGAGTTTTATTTTATCATAAAAACTTTAAAATAGGAAAAACATGTTAATCAGTAAAGAATTAAAATTATAGAAAATGGTTTTAAATAGTGGCAAATCTTCGTTTCTTATATCTCTACCTAGTGCAATTCTATACCCTATGCTGATTTGTTCAGAATAAACCTGTTAGGATATGACAAGTTTGGTCTGTTCATGCTGATCTATTAAAAGCCTGAATAAAGCCGATCAATACCCAAGAGACACAGGATTGATCAACGTCTAAGTGACGTAAAGCCAATCAATGCCCAATGGACACAAGTATGATCAATGCCCAATAGGCATAAATATGATCAAAGTCCAATAGGCACAAGTATGATCTATGTCCAATAGACACAAATATGATTCATAATTAAGAAACATGAAGCCGATCAACGCTCAACAAGCATAGATTGACTAACTTCCAGGTAATTGGCTAATTTTTATGAAAAGTAAAGCTTATTAATATTCAAATAATGCAGTGATCGTTCAACCTCTGGAGAAGGCTGATCAACTATAGATGAAGGGCTGACCTACTATAAATGAAGAGCTGACCGACTATAGATGAGGGGCTGATCAACTATGGATGAAAGGCTGATCAATTATGGATGAACTTTGCTGCACGTGCTCACGATCCTGGATTAACCGTTTAACAGCTAGATGCCAGCTATAAGCGGTTAAGTTCGTGGCTTATAAATACCTTCGAGTGCGATGATGATGGAACTTCGGCTACTTCTTCTTTTCTGCACCATTCTTTGCCTAGTTTTCCTTCAGATCATATCTGTTCCAGTTCATATGCCATTAACAAACTTGAGCCACCTCAACACCCAGATCCTCTAAGAAGACGACAGAGAGCTAGATCAAATCAGCTCGATCCACTTTTCTTTTGATTCAAGCTTGTTGTAATTTGTTTGGACGCAACAAAATTCTTGCATTTTCTTTCAAGAAAAGAAGATATTCCCGTTTTAGTTTGATAAGATGTTATGTCTAGATACAAGAACGCCATGGCATTCTATATCTAATTTCAAACCAATGGACTAGAGGTTGTTTATGAGATTAAGCATGTCTTTGCTTTGATTAAAGCTTACAAAGTTTTGTGAGTATCCAAATCAGAATCCAGACAATCCAAAGAAAACCTGACTCAGCTCAACTATTTATTACTTGAATATAGTTTCGTCCGAGTCAAGTTTGGGCAGGCCAGATTTAAGTCAATTACAGTTAAGTTGAGCTACATAAACTTGATTTACTCGGGGATTTAGTTGATTTGGAGGAACTATGCATGCTTAGGTGAACTAAAAACTAAAGATAGAATTGAGTTAGATTTTTATTTTGTCTCCCGAGCCTCTAACCTGAATTCAAACATTTTCTTAAGGTGTTTATCAATCCAAATCTTATTCAGTTTAGCAATATGCAAGTCTAAGCTAATTCAAACCACATCTTAGATTTGGTTAGTTTAGTGTAACCTTCTACAGAACTTCTAAACACATTTTTCTTAGTCTTTTCTTCTTAAAAAGTCATTGAGTTGGGTTCTTGCTCCACCTAATTGTCCTTTCCTATCTCAATTAATAGTTTGGTTCATATTTCAAAAATTTGCTAAACTAAACTTCTTTGTATAGCTCATATTGAAAGGTTATATAATGATGCAAAAAATTAGAAAGATACGTTTTTTTATTAATAGAGTAATTATTGTTCATCATGATTTAAATTTGAGCATGAGATCTCTCACTTGGACCGAGTCAAGCCACAAGCTAGTGCACGGTCAGTTTTCTACAGCATGATTAAGTAGTATATTGACAGATATTTACAATTATTTTACATGCATTGCATTTGTATTTACTAATTATCAGGAATAAGTCACAAGAAGCTTGGTAGTGATCCTTTTTTTTAACATGTAGCAAGGATCATCCATTTTTTACGTCAAAATTTTATCAATGATCAAAACTTAAGATGCATCATGGTTGGGTCTAATAGTTGATCCAGGTACGACGCTTTTGGTCACTAGGTGATGTGAATGCTGCTCGGAATAAAGAGTCCCAAAAATAAAGGAAGAATGGTAAGTCATGCAGTATTGTGGATATCAAATGCAAGAAACGAAGACCACATCAGTATGTCACTTGCCATTCTTATCTTTTATTTCCTATAAGCTCGGTTGGCTAGAGTGCTGTGCTAATAACGAAGGTCGCAGGTTCGAGACCTGCATAGGCCAAGTTTTTATTTATATTTTTTAATAATTTTATAGTGATATGCACTATATTTCTTGCATAATATTATGCATTCATATGTATAAATATATTTTTTATGAGATTTACATGTATTATTTTTAAATATATTTGCATGGGCCAAAAATTTATTTTATATTTCTTTATATTGATATATACTACATTTCTTTACATAATATTATACATTCATATGTATAAATATATTTTTTATGAGATATATATATATATATATATTTATTATTTTAAAATATATTTTATACATTCATATGTATAAATATATTTTCTATGAGATTTATATGTACTATTTTTACATATATTTTCTTTATATTCATAGAAGTGTTTCTATCATACTTTTAGTCGTCAGGATCATGGCTAATCATTAAATATTGTCCAATATAGATTAGATAAGTTGCATAGGTCAAATTTTTATATATAATATTTGTAAGACAGAGACTTGTGTAGGAAGCTTCTTCAGTTCAAAGTTTGGAAACATGTATAACTTAAATATGGCATGGTTTGAAAGGAATCAGGATTTATTACCTATATGAATTTCCCAAGTTTAAAATGGTACATGTTATTTACTATATTATTTCACCATTTTATTCCTTTAACTTTTTTTTTTTTTTAAACATACATACTCTTTAAAATCTCCTAGGGAAGTGCAATCCAAGAGATGGAAATATAAATTATTCTGCAAGGCTTGAAACAAGCATGACCTGATACCAGTTCTGGTTTCTGGTGTGGAACAAAGGATGAGCCTCCAAGGAAGACAGACATGTCAAACAAATACTGCGATGAAGTAATTAAGATAATTTCAAACTACCGCATAGCAACATATAAAGCTTTTAGGTACTTTGCCTTGTCCTGAATTTATTAGTCATTGACAACACGTATATATATAAAAGAAGAGACAGAAGACAGTTTACTAAACTGGAATATAATCTATTTTTTAACATATAAATAGTTCTCCGATAACAAAAATATTTTTTTAGTAATAAATTTTCATTACATCCAAATCACTCCATCAAAGATTTATTTTTTTACTGTATATTATATTATATCATATTATATTTATCTTAAGCTAAAATCTAATAATTCTATAGTGGTGTAGGAATTCTATATTAATGATAAAAATAAAAAAAATTTTTCTAGTTTATATAAGATGAAGCCTTCTTTTCATAAGATCCTGCACCATAGTAGCTTGAGATTGAAGCGAGCAACACCTCATGTTAGCTTAGAATAGAAGACGAAGACATAAATTGATAACCCAACAGTCGGCCCTTCGACTGCCGTATTCCAAGCATCACCGTTCAATTTTCTCTCGGTTTAAAAAAAAACATGTTGGATCTCAACTTGGACTACGATGTAATTATACCCAACAACTTCCCTCCCTGTCGCACTGCGCTTCAATTTTCGAGAGAATCCAAAGCCTCTTTCCGTTCTGCAGCCTTCCGAGAATTAAGCAATAAATGACAGATAAAATTCAAACTAAGAAGACCAAAAAAAAAAAAAAACACTAAACTCTTCTCTCCTCCCTCTCTCCCGGTACTCTCGCCATGAGCAACCCAATCCCTCCATTCCCTAATTCTAATCTACCGCAACCGCCGGCGACGGCGCCGCCTCCTTCTTCTTCCAACCGGTGCCCTTTCTCCATCCCGCTGCCGGCGATGCGGGTGACGACGGAGTTTGACAGCGACAGCTCAGTGTTCTTCCACAAGATCTCCTGCCGCCTCTTCGACCGCCTCGCCAAGCTCAAGCTCTCCTTCCAGAACGACCGCGGCGGCGAGATCGCCTCCCCCCAGCTCGGCTTCCTTACCAAGAACTTCGCCGTTCTCTACGACGTCGAGTCCCGCAATGCCCTCCTCAAGGGCTCCATCGATCTCGCTAGCTTCCTGCAAGTCCGGGCCACCCACGATGTCAAGGTCCCTATGTCAATCCTCTCCTTATCCTTCTGTTTCATAAAGTTCAATTCTTGGCGTTTTTTTTCCCTTGTTTTGATCACTTGGCAATGGAACCGACCCATCTCTGATTTATTTTTGGATTGCATTTCTTTTCTGAATCATAATCTGGCTTGATAATCTCGGGAAATTTAAATTGAGCGATTAAAGTTGTCGGGAATATGACGTTTTAATGCTGTGTGCCTGTGTAGGTGAGGGATATGACGGTGGAATGTATTGACCTCTGAAAATTGAAGGCCAAGTTCCCCCATTTTCATTGCCTTTCCACCAGTAATACCATGGACTAAGGGAAGTGATAAATTTTGGGGTGAGAGGCTTTGTTAATTGATAAAATTGAAGTACTACCGGAAATTATCAAGGTGGAGGAGAAATGGATTAAGCGGGAAATGAATTTCTATAATAAAATCTTGTTTTTGGAAGCCACTCATTTGTCATGGTTACATTCTAGGACCGGTTTTTAGAAGGTAGCTGGGTTACTGCACAGACCATGGTAGACCCATGCTTGGCTGCTTGAGGCTAAGCTGCCTAAGCAGAATCTACATGAGGTGACATGATTGCCAAGTAATCAGCTAAGGGTCATGTCCTGCCTGTGCTTAGGCAGTCAGACATCCCAGCTTGGACTATCGTTTGAGGTGGGGTAGGTTATGATCCCCAGTGTATCTCTCATTGGTTCTCTAGAGAAGTTGTGTGGTGAATATGATATGAGAATGTTTAAGAAACTTTTAAAATTTTCTTTGTTGAAATTTTACAAATCCTACACATCATATGTAGCATTTTGGGGTCAGTCGCATCAGGAATTGTCAGGGCCAGATCATTTTGCAGTTTTTAAAATCTTTAGAGCTAGGCAGTAAAGGTATTTGCTAAGAAGGAATGCCATGGGAGGTGCATATTTTAATAGGAGGGAATAAATAGTGGAAGTTGGGTCGAAGTTATCTTTTTTTGTGCTTGCAATGCTGCCATATTAACCTCCCATTATGTAGTTTGTGGGTTGAGGTGTGTCAAGATAAACATATGTTATTAGTTTTGTCATTACCATTATGGTGTTTATTGTTCCTTACAGAATGTTGGATAAATTCTAGATGAAATCAGATTTTTAAATTTATATTTTTTCTCTTGAAGCTTTGTGTCAAAATTTTTACATTAAAAATTTGACAAATTTGCTTTATGGTTTTATTTGCTGTCTTTCTTCATGCAGATTGACTATAAGCAATGTATTGTTCCATATAACTTACTTTTGTGAATATACAAAACCTTCCAATGCAGTAATATCATGCTCTGTTTCTCTCAAAGCCCCTATATAATTTGTCTTATGATGATGCTTAAACATGAAAAGTTTCTCTTGGTCCTTCATGTCTCCCTCCCTTAAACTGTGGAATAGATTTAAGGTAGCCATACTATATTTTCGTTCTTCTTTCTCTTGTCATTATAGAAGTTCTTTGTAATCTATTCCCATCTAAGTTTCCTCTAGAAATGATGGTTTCTTGTAATTGTTCTTTTTTTTTTTTTTTTTTTTTTTTTTTGAAAAAAAATTGTGCAGTCATTTTCATGAGACAGCTCATGTTTCAGATTGGTCAGATTGGAGGGCCAAACTATACTCACATAGGCTGTTCAACAAAGTGCTTGTCTATACTCCATATTTTGCACTTGTGAAAAAAGCAAGTCTATTGTTTCTTGGATTCTCTTGGGCAATTGTTTCTTATTGAGGTATCACCATAAAAAGGTGCATGCCTCCTGTTTTCTCCCCCTCCTGAAACCCTCCCCCCTGCCCCAAAGAAAAAAAAAAAAAAAAGAAAGAAGGAAAGAAAACAAACTGTGAGTCTGTGACACAATTTTGTGATATCTCAACACCTAAGATGAAACAGTGTCATCTGACTGTTAGGTTATAGAAAGTGCACAACTATGAATCTTAATTGTACAGCATACTTTTGTTTAGTCATGCTGTTATACTCAAGGTTATATTTTCATAATATGAGCTTTTGTTGCAATGGGCTTCATTGATATATCCGTTCTTTGTTTTTGCTTAAGGAGTTTTTAATAGGTATCATATTTACCAATTTAGCTCATTTGATTCTCATTTATTTCAGGTTTATAGGGTGAACAGTTTTTTGCTCTTACAAAGACAAAAGGAACATGAATACAGACAAGATTTTGCTAATTGCACTAAAAAAACTGCCACACTAAATGCCATTCTATTTGGCAAACGGGATAAGCGGAGGAGGTTGCTATTTGCTCCCATCAAGACATCAAGTTACAAATATGCCTGTGAAAAGTCTCTTTCAAGATATATATTCTGATACTTAATTACCTTTTTGAGCATCAGTGACAACGAACTAAATCTTGTATCCACACTTAAGAATGTGGAGCATGTGAGAGAAACCAATGGCAATTGTAATCTGTAGACAAATGACTAGATGCCCTACTTTGAGGTGCATAATTCTTATAACCAAAAAGTCTCGATTACAAGGAACTGTAAGTTTGAAGTAGTCTTTGCGGTAATCATTATGAACTAATCATCCATTGTATGTTGCTTGGAAACTTTTTCCTGTCTTGATAGGTAAAGATTCTAACTTCCTGGTAATACTTTTGCTGTTCAAATTTAACATATTTATTGCTTTTAAATAGGCTGCTAAAGATGATTTTACTTAAATAGGCAAACTGTAGCATATTGTTCTAATTAATTTTTCACTTGGTGACCTTTATTCAAATGACTCATCGCAAAAGCTTCTATCTATCCATACAGAACAATGATAATGGATCCATGATCCGTCATTGTTTATGCTTGTTGCAGGATTGGCCCTTTCAATCTTTGGTGCATTTTCCTCTGCCATATATGCTGTTTAACTTTGCTATCCATATGTATTTCTAAATTTAATTTTTGTTGCCTTTGTTGAACTTCATTTTTTAAAGTACGATTGACTTTTTGATTTCTTTAGCATATTCACCTTACCCATGTTCCTTAAATTAGTTGCCTCAGTTTTTTTTTTTTTTTTTGCTTTTTATCTTTGCAAATATAAACAGAAGTTACTTCCTCATGTCATATAAAAATGTTTGAACATTCGAGCATTTAAGCGACATGTTGAATTATCTCACACTGTCCGAAGGGAGGGAAGACCAACCTTTTGACTTTAGCGCTCTTAGCATAGTAGCAGCTTTCATAAAAACCAGTTATCTTTCCCTCCCCTTTAACTCAGTTATATGGTTATAAGATTCTAGCTATCAACTCACTCTAGGTCACATCAGCATATTTATTTGCCTTGATTGATTGTTTTTGCCATTTTTCATAAGAATTTCTATCAGCTTTGCCCAAATAAAAATTTGAATGATTATTACAACTCAAGCAATATCATTTCTGCAATATCTTGTCTTTTTGTTTCATTTAATTATGATTTTTTTTGAGATACATGATGCTACTACATGATCTATGTAAATGATTAACCATACATAGAAGGACCATGCTCCACCTGATTGGAGTAATCATATGGTTTACCCCTTGTATCTATCAACGTCTGCATTGTTTCTTGGTTGAAGTTTCTTTCTTTATTCTTGTCAATTCAAGCATAGTCTTTTGCGTGCAACCCCCCCCCCCCCCCTACTCCTTCATTAAGTTTCTATCCTTATGCATGAATCTGAGTTATGTTTACCGAGGGTGCCTTTGTTCTCATCATGCATGTCCATGCCATCTCTATTGATTCTTTATCAGTTTATCCATTACAAAAAAAGAGCATCCATTGCATGAAGCTCCCACCACTATGGGGTCTAGTGTTGGTTAGATGTAAGCAGCCTTATCCTCGCATTTGGAGAGGCTATTTCCATGGTTGAAACCTGTGACACCTAGGTCACTATGGGCAAACCTCATCATTGCACCAAAGCCTGCCCTCATCCATTATTGATGTAGCTTATGAATATAATAAGAAAAACATGCTTCCAAATAATTGCTTCAAAAACTACTCTTAATTGTCATACCTTAAATTTACTCTGCATTTTTAATTCTTTTCTCTAGTTTGTTCCCTTATTCTGTTAAGTCATAAAAAGAAACCCTCAATTCACAAGATCATAAGATTTGTGTTAATCATTGATAAATATTGAATTGATTACTTATCTTGTTATAAATAATTGTGCATGATGGTGGTTTCCTACTACATTTTGCTGGGTTCCACATTATTTATATGCAATTTTATGAAATACACAATTGATTAAATGCTTTGTTTTGAAGCATTCTTTTTTTTTTTGATTTTGTTGGTCCATAACAGTCTAAAGAATGCTACTAGATTGGATGGTGCAACTAGGAATGGGTTCGGTTGGCTTAAACCAAGACTAACTGAAAATGACTACTCAGTCACCTGTTTGAAGATCAGCCTGAAACAATACTATATTCTTAATATGTGATTCTTTTCTTGCTTGCAGAAAATGTAAGAAATTAACAGCTCAAATCACAAGTATGCTGAGGCCAGACTAATACTGGTCAAAGTCATTATGAATGCATTTCATATTATCCTCCATAGAAATAGTCATAATTACATTTTTTGAAGTAATGTTGTTATCTGGAACTTGAGTAATCTCTTTTGTGCATGTGAGTATCACTGTTTAAGAGGTTCCCTTGAAAGCAGGAATATCTGTAATATTCTGCTGATACATGCTTGCATTCTTGTACTAATTTACTGCAGAAAATGATTAGCTGCACAAATTTATAATATGCTGCGCACATGAATTTTATTTTATATGATGTGAAAATGACAATGTCAAGGATATATATAACCTTGTAATGTGTGCTCAGAGGCCTTTCAATTGAAAAATTTGTAGTTGTTGCTGATTGTTGCTCTTTCTTTTTCCTTCAACTTTTATGTGTTGTTTGAAGTGGAATGTCAGACATGAAAAATTGACATCTGCTCAAAAATAATTTCTTATGGTGTTATAATTCCCTTGGAACCATCTGGCAAATTTCATACATGTACTCTATTTTTGATTTTCAGGAGCAACAAGGAGAAGTGGCAATGGTTGCAAGCCTGGCCGATCCATCAATAAATTGGAATTGTCTTCTTCTGTTCCATCAGTGGGATTGGTGAGTGTGGCAAGGGTTTTGTATGAAGGGATAAATCTTATAAACCTGTCGAGAAAAAGAACAAAGGCGGAATTGCTTTTCTCCTTAATTAAAAAGTTCATCAGGCTTTGATTTATTTCAAAGCTGTTTGAGCTATTAAGTATCAGAAGTCAGAACCATGGTGATGATCTTCTATTAGGGATGCTGGCATCACCCAAGAAACTTGCTATCCATATGTTTGACCTTAGCTTGATCTGCAGTCACAACATTTACAGTTCTCCTCTTTCCCTTAAATCTGTATGTCATGCATCAATTTTGTGCAACCACAAAATTAGTATATCATTTTTTGTTGTTAAATTATCTTATCTTAACATATACTCTTAGTGGTCAAGCCCTTTGAGAACTCTCTTATGAGCTTATACCCTTAACTCTGCTCCCCCAATCACTTCTGTTTCAGTTACATAAGTGATGATGCTGGATCTTATTTTTCTTTGATCTGGAGGTCTGTAGTCCTGCATGCATGCTTGAGCAATTTCCTTTTTAGATGTGTCAAAAGAAGTTCCTTATTGCACATATGGTGAGTGACATAATGGAAATAAATTTATGCAGCCAAAAGCAACTATTCATTGTCCCCTTGGTGAAGTTTCACTGGAGGAGAAGAAAACTGAGGAAGTTGAGAAAGTGCTATCAGTAAATGGGATTTTGAAAGGTCATATCTTAAATGGAGTCTGTACTGCATTGTATAAGGACAATGACTTAAACCTAAGATACTGCTATAAGGTGATCATCATCAACCATTTGTTTTTTATGTTTGTACAGTATATTTTGGAAATTATTTAGTTTCATCTTACCT
This sequence comes from Areca catechu, assembly GCA_021397845.1. NCBI lineage: Eukaryota > Viridiplantae > Streptophyta > Magnoliopsida > Arecales > Arecaceae > Areca > Areca catechu. The sequence goes on along the minus strand of CM038048.1, from coordinate 93,478,971 downwards.
CTTACAAGAAATTACATTGAATATTAATTTTTTATTTGTTTTAATGGTAGGATGAGGAAATGTCATTTATTCCTAGTGTCTCCTTACCTTCAAATGCACTATCCTTTGCATTCAAAAGGCATTTTAGTCCTTCAGACAAATTAAGGTTCGTCATCTATCTTCATTCATCAATTTTCCTTTTAAAACATAACTTAAATGCATATTTCTATTCTTACAATCATGTTATCTTTATGTTTTATGTTGCTATCTAAACAACTTGAAAGTAGTATACTTTTCAGGTCTTTGGAAAAAGCAAATTTAAAAGCTAAAAATGAGTTTCAACTATTTTTGCTGTTAGCTACTCATATAGCATCATTTGACATGATAAGTTATAGATATCGGTTTTGCACAAATCATCATCCCTTTTGAGTTCTTCATATCTTGAATTATTTTCATCTTTGATTATTTTCATTTCTTTTGAAGTATTTGTTTGTTATAGATATTTCTTTGTCTTTGTGGATAGCACTACCACATATTCTATGGTAGAGTCTTTGCAGATGGTACCACCACATATTCTATTGATCTACAATAGTACCAATATAAAACAAAGGAGAGGATCATTGGACTTTTCTTCCCAATCCTCCCACAATAGTACCAATATAGTGATGTTACCAACTCCTTTCTTCACAATTTTGCACCCTTGGGATGCCTAGATATTAAATATCGGTAGGAACAAGAACAAAATATGAGAATATATTAATATGCCAAACTCTAAGAAATTAAATATAGCATGAACATATTAATCAGCAATAGTAAGTGATAATTTGGTGAAAGTTTCTTTCTTTATTTTTGTTTGTTAAAACTTGATGATAAGAATAAATAAAAGAAAATTTGGTAACAATGACCCAATAGGTTATCCAGTACTTTTGTGATTGTAAATTGACTACATTTTGATGATAATCATCATGCCATTATCTTTCAAGCTTTTCTCATCAATTTTGAGGCCTGTTATGGAGCACAATAAGTTGAGAAGGCTCCATGAGAGGACCGAACAAATTTTTGACCAGTTGTCAAACATGTCAACCATCTAGAAATAAGTAAAGTAGCATACTGTTAATACTATATGATGATTGTATACTTTACATTGTCTTTAATATGACAAAGCATTTTACATCCTAAATTAATTGACAAAGTAGCCAGTTGTATTACATGCTATGGATATGCATCAAGTCTGTTGCCACTTATATATTCTATCACTCTTTGTGTATGCATTATGTTATATACATATGGTAGTTAATGCCTCTCATATTGTCATATGCACACATACTGACCTACATAAACACATACATATATACATGCTTTAGTTAGATGTAACATCCATCCATACCTTCTTAAGATTTGTAATATCAGAGCCTAGATTAATATCCCCAAACCTTTGTGATGTTTTGAGGATCACATGTGATTGGCTAATCCTTTACTAACCATTAACATTTTATTGAAACACTGTGTTCTGCTCAATGTCACATAAAACATCTAATGCAATCATCTCAGAATTAAACAAACCAATTGGGGTGTTCTTTGCATAATAATTTTGTCATTCACAGCCTTTATTCGTTGAACTGATGTTTCCAAAAAAAGGAAATGACTAGATTTCCTCTGAAACATTGAATTAATGCCAGAACGTGTTTCTTGATGTTCTCATCACCAAATCATCCTTGGAAATTAAGAATAACGGTAACACTTCAAAATTTCCATCTTGTTTTCATGTTTATATGGTCTTTTGAATTCATTACAAGTTTTTGATAGCATCAATGATTCTAGCAATTCATGCAGTTTCTGTCTGATCTAAACTAATCATTTTTTTTCCTGATTATGTATTATCAAGACATACAAAAGACACCTTTTATCCGGTCCTTAGAATTTTCACATTGTTGGACAATAGAGATCCTCAGCACTTATTGCTGCATGAGACGATCATTTCTGTTCTCTCATCTCATATACACTGAGTAATTGCCCTATAACATCAATATCACCTCTCTATCTATTGTGGACCACATCTTCAGGAATATCTATCTGCTTTATATGCATTAAACTCTCATATCTTGGCTTCAACAAACTATTATCCTGGTTTTAGCACATCTTCCATGGTAGACATACATTCTTCATCATGTCACATTGTGCCATTGATTCTTTCACATCAAAATTGCATTATTGCATCATCCATATTTCTATATCATATTCCATTGCTACTGTGGAGTTGATTTATACAATTGTACTTGATCAACTAGGTTGTCATATGCTATCGGTTGGCTTTAGTAACTCCATGTTCCTTATCAAACTACATTATTATGCAACATGTCAAAGCTATGCATCTGCAAGACCATCCCATGGACTCAACATCTTGGTAACTAAATATTTAGTTGCAGTGTTTGCTTGTACTAATTATGGTATGCTGCTTATGCTCTCTATTCTGCATTCCTGGAAATACTTCTGAAGTATATGGGATTGGCTGTCTTTTGCATTTTGGACTTGGAATGATCCACCTGAAGTTTTTCCATTTCATAAAAAAGAATAATCAGGAGGGGGTAGAGGGTTAGCATCGTATCAACTTACTGTGCATGCACTTTAGCATATCAACATACTGTACTTGCACTCCAGCACAATCATGTATTATGGGATAGCTACTTATACATTTCTTCATTCTTGACATAATTTTTTAGGAGACTATACATGTGTTATGCACTAGCATGTTTATATTGTGGTATTATTCTTGTGCAATGTAAATCACCTGTAATTGTACATATTTGGCTTTCCGTCCTGTTGATGATATCATAGACTGCTTAAGTTTTCACACAAATATATTGTAATATGTGCAGCATATCACATTTAGATGACATTGAAGTGTATCAGGAAATATTTTAGAATATTGATGAGACCTTTTATTGTGAAAACCATAATTATTCTAGAAAAAAAAAACCATAATTATGAGAGTTGTCATCAACTAACTGCTTTCAGCAAATGTCTGAATATACATCCTTGGAAAGCCTGGAAAAATTCCAAATCTACAATTATTTTCACTAGTGCTTAATTTAGTTTTAAATGTTACCCAAACTCTATCTTTCATATTACGGCATGGTTCCAAATCCTAGCAGGACTCCGACACATCGTACCATCCCAAGTGTTGGGATGTGACTATCTTGCCATCATCCTAGCATCTCAATTAACATGTCCTTGGACATCCCCCATCCCAAGTTCCAGATGGGGCAGGATGGCAACGCATCCTATTCCATGGGAAAAATGAGGCGGCGCCATCCTATGGGATCTAAATCCTGCTTATGAGTGCTATGCTTTGATGTTAGGGATTTTGAGTGTGCTTTCATGTTTCCTCAAATTTGCTTACTTATTCTTTACCATACATATTTTTAGATTTTAAAATAGTTTTTTTATATAAATGTTTGCCCATGTTGCTTCTTTCAGCTACAGGTACCAATTTGACTCCAATGATTGGAGTACAGTTTATAAGCACACTATCGATAAGGTTCTTAAATTTAAAGCTGGTTATGATTCTGCAGTGCGACTTGGATGGGCATCTCTTTGGGTAAGTTCACCATAGCTTGTTACCTTTAAGATTGTTATATACTAGTAGAATAAATGGGAGTAAAGCAAATTAGACTATGATATAACTTTTGTTTCAAATCAAAAGATTTATGTAAGCAAAAGGGAATTGTAAGTCAGGGAAAAGGGATTTAGGATTAATTGTTATGTCAACAATGCTATAACCAAGGGATATTCATATTGCATATCTTGATTGTTGTGTTCAAGTTATTCTTAGTTTCATAGTTTCTAATGATGTGTCAAGTATTCTTCTTTGATGCCATGAAGGAACCTGCTCTTTTTTTACTCCTAGATGGTGCTGTTGTTGTAGCAGCTGGAGTTTTCTTGGAGCTCAGTTCTCTGTCACCTGTTGAGCCAGCTCTAGATATCCCCCATTTGTTTTACAAAACTAAAATATCCATGAAAAGCAATGTTTTGGGGAATTCCACGTTGATTCCTTGCTATTCTTTGCCGACCATTATACCGTACACCTTATATTTCTAGAAATCTTTGCATCTCCCCTAGAAAATGGAATATTTGGATAATTTATGTTTTTTTAAACAATACCCCCTCAAAAAGAAAGCAAGAAAAGAAAAGTTTCTTTCCTGAGGGAACAAACTTTCACAGATTTTCTTGAAAGTCGTCTATGCATGTCTTTTAATATACCTTGTACCTTTTTCTGTGGTTGTACACAATCATCAGAACCTTGCTATACTTTCTATTTTTTAATATTCTTGATCAAAAAATAGTGGGCCTAATGTGACTTTGATAGAATGTATGGAACTAGATTACACATATTTTCAATTGCATGCAAGAAATAAATAAACTATCTGACTGCAATTTTGTGTAAAGGTTGATGATGATGATGGCAAAGCAAAAACAGCTCCTATGAAGATGAAGGTTCAATTCATGCTCCAAGTCCCTCGAGATGATATTGGTAACTCAGTTTTCATGTTCCGGGTGAAGAAAAGGTGGGACTTCTAGTTTTTCTGTCCTCCCTTTGTTTTGACAAGATAAGGTACGAAATATTGGCCATCGGGCCTTTGTTTTATCAATGTTTTGGATGCACCATGGGGCTGGTATATGAATGTCTATGATAACCTTTTTTCATGGCTAAACTCTTTTTTGATTATGAATCCCGATTCCTGATACAAAGTCTAATACCTCAGATATAAGCTTCCAATTAGCAACATGCTATTATGAGGTATCAACAGGTCTCATTTTTCATATTTGATTGGCCAATTATCTTACAGTTTCTGATCACAAGAAGGGATGCTAAGCAAAATCTTGTTACAGACAAATATATTCTTCATATTTTTTTTTCTCAAACGAAAACCACAGTACAGTGCTCTTAATTTTAATTTGATCTTATAAATTTATTTCAAAGGGGAGATCCCCTGTAATTGGGGTGCTACATCTTGAGTGTGGATTAATTGGTGAAAGCATATGTGATGACATTGCCATTTCACTTTCCACTATTAATTTTTGGTATTCAAAGAGCCATGACTTTAGTTTATTCTGATGCAAGTTCGAACTTCAAAGTCCTCAATCTCTTGCCATGTGTTTCTTTGCTTTATAGATCTACCATTACTTCAGTACAATATAATGCTCAGCTAAACCTAGATTTACTTCAGACGTGCTTGGACATGCCTAATTGGCCTCCTTGTGATATGTTCTTTAAACCTATCCAATGAAAGCTTATTTCCAGAAAGAATAACATTATGCCACTTTAAGATGGCCAGTACTAAACTATTATCAATTAGAATGGCCAGTTATATTAATTTTGTCTTGCACATTTTAAATTGTTTTTAGGCTTTAGTTCTTAACACAGTTTGAATATATATATATATATATAATATCAAGAATAAAAAAGGAAAGGAAATTATTAGTGTACGGCATTCTCTTCTATTCTATGTTATTGCTTCTCATTTTAATCTCAAGTAGAAATGTTAGTGCGGAGGCTGAGCTGACCATGTTTACATTATAAATGTGCAAAGAAAACAATTAAACCATAAAAACGCTAATTCTTATTCAATTTGGATTGATTTTTTTCAGTTTGATTTTGGTCTAAAAATTTTAAAAACCAAAAAAATGGATCGGTTTCGGAATTGCCGTTGGTTCATTTATATTTATATTTTACTCTAGTTCTACCAATTTATTGCTTCTATATTTATTCTATTTAGCCCATTTTATAAACTATCGTTTAGCCTATCCTATAAGCTATCAATTTAGCTTATCCTGTAAATTGCCTATTTTGCATGGTTAGGAAAAACTTAAAATGGATTATAGCCATTTAGTCCCTCTCATAAGCTGCTTATTTGATATAAGTCCAATAACCCATAATCTGATAAATTGAATCGTTTTTTTTTTTTTTTTTTTTTTTTTTTTTTTTTTTTTTTTTTTGTGTGGTTTGAACAGAATTTTCTATGATTGGTTTGGCTTTGGTTTCAATTTTAGAAAATCAATTCAAATCAATTTGATTTGAAAATTGATCCTAGATCCATCCGAATCGAATCAAATCGTGTACATCGGATGAAGAGTGCATGCAGGCTGTCAAACGTTTAAATATTTGGCTGTTGAGTTGATAGGCGAAAAAGAATGGAGGTCTTACTGCTTCAGGAACTAAAATGTAAAGAAATTAATTATGATGTACTATTTTTTGTTCTTTTATTAGGCTCCCTCACCTCCCATTATTCATATAATCTGTGAGCCAAACTGGTATCTCTCTCACTTTTTTCTGGGGTTAACTTCGGTCTGACCAGATGTTAGGCAGGATGGGTTAAGATGAGAATGAAAAACTTGGTGAATGCAATTTAGTCTCCATATATGTGAAGATTTTTGAAGCAAGAATAAACTATCACAGGCGTGGACTACTGCTAGACGTGCATGATAACTAGACCTGTCAACGTGAGCCCGGCTTAGCCCAGCCCGGTCCTGATCCATGTGGGCTAACATTATATAGGCCGGGCCGAGCTGGACTAGGCCCATTTGTATAAATGGGTTAGGAAAACCTAGCACGGCCGGCTCTATATGGGTCATGGATTAGGGTCGGGCCAGTCCATTTGCACTTCTCTCTTCTCAAATCGCCTCTCCCTCCGATCAAAAGTCTCTTATATTTTTTCTACCATGGAGATTGATGAGCCTGAGCAGGCGATGGGATCCATTGCAGAGACGGTAGAACCATCGAGGATTTGGCTGCTAGACGAGTCGATAGTGAACCGAATCGCAGTAAGGAGGTGATCTAGCGGCCTGCATTGGCTATGAAGGAGCTAATGGAGAAGTGAGAATAACCTCGATGTTAGGGCTACTTCCATTTCTGTTGTTGCAAAAATGGCGGGCGACGGTCTTAAGCTCATTCAGGTCGCAGACAATAAATGCGGTGGCGGAGGAGGAAGAGGATCTACCCTGGCGAGCCCGCCCGGTAGGCTAGCACCCCTACTGATGTCCTAACCCCTGTCTCTAACTGTCTGATATTTTATTGAGAGAATAAAAAAAAAAGAAAATCGAGAACTTATTGCCCAATATCATGTTTGCTGCTGCCGGCTTGTCGCACACCGCAGCTTCTTATCTTCTCCTCCACTCCCTTGTCACCGTTACCTGATATTCTTTTTTTCTCTGCCAGATTGCCAAAGCTTTCCTAAGTCTTAGGTAAATCACTGAATCGGAACAAGTGGGGTTGCTAGAAAAACAAACAGGTAATATATTTTTTTTGATCCATGGCCTGTTCCAATCCTAATTCCATTGAGCTCAAGGGCTACATGGGCCGGGCCAAAAAGTCTGATTACTTAAATGGGTCAATTTTTTCTAGCCCAGCCCGGTCCATTTATTGGGGCAAATGGACTGGTCCATGGGCTTAGTCCATTTTGACAACTCTAATGATAACCATTATTTTCTTTTTTCTTAACATTATGGGGAAAGCATAAGTTAAACAAGAAGGCAAAAAATCTTTTGTGGTATGTGATATTTTTTGCCGAGAATAAATCAGCTTTCATGCGTTAGTGTTGGAAGGTTTCACTGGGTGTTATTTTGGCGCTCGAAATGGTACCAGCCTTCATATTAATTTTCCATCTTAAAAAAATTCCTTTGATCACTTGTAAACTAAATCCCATTCATGTCAATGGAAAAGAAGAAAAGAAAGCTTTTTGCTGAGCTAAAACAAAGGATTTTATCTATAATTTCAATTACTTGTGTAACTAAAGTTCTACGTATCAAGTAGTATCTTATTGGAGCAACGTACTATTTTTCATATCTAGAAATGTTGCGGAAAGAAGAACTATTTTTTTCAATCCATTCTATTCAAATATCTATAAAAAAAAACAAATTCTTTTTTTCATTGATTAATTTTTTATATTATAAACTGAGATACATAACTCTTATTTATAATAGTAAAATCCATTCTTATATAATTTGGATTAATTTTTTTTCTTATCTGCTAAAAAGGTGTTTATCCTTGAACAAATTAGATTAAACTTTTTTTCCCTAATCTAAATAGGATTAAGTCTATAAAAAATATGATAAATAAAAAAATATAAAAAATATAAAAATTTTACAAGTGAAAGATTTTGACTTTTAAATTAATTTTTCCTTCTATCATTCCATCTAATTCTTCACGAAATAAAAGATAGCCTACAATCAAAAAAAAAAAAAAAAAAAAATAAAAATTTTAGTTTAATCAATCTATTTCTAGATCAAGATGATAGAATCTTGGTCCAATTTAGCTTCATTAAGAACTGATCCAAAGTTGTAGGTTTTAAAAGGATACTCAATCTTTTTTTAAAAAAAGATCATCTTCATCGAGCATCATATGATCAAGTTATGATCTCTTAAAATTTGGCATATGATTCGACTTCTTGATATGGTAGCTTTTATTTTTAGATTATATCCATCTTTGCTTGTAGTAGCTAAAATAATGTACATGGAGTTCTTGTAGTGGTGAAAGTGGTCCACATTGAGTCTGATGATTCTTCTGAATACCCATAGTAGTTAAAGTAGTACACATCATGTCTGATGATCCACCGAGATCAAAGTTTTGCTTGTTTAGAGGATTTAGCTTCTATTAAATCATAATTGAAGATGAGAAACATTTGCTTCCTTGCCTCATGGATGAACTGCTTGGCTTTGCGTAGAGATAGTTTCTAACCATGGTCTTCTTTATTAGATAATAGGTTTTGATCTCTAAACATAAGAGACATTTTTGTTGTAAGAGTTGCCAATATTTATATTAAAAGCATTGCCAATTGAGATACGACTTGGATGAGTTAGGTAATCTTCTCATCTAGTTATATAAGGCATCCCTTCATCTAATCATCTATTGAGGTAGAACTAATGGTCATACTCTTCTTTGTTCTTAGATATACTTTAAGCACGAATAGCTTTTCACCTGACTACTTGTATTATTTGCATATCTGGACCTTTCATAGATGTACAGGACTAAGACTCCGATATCAAGTTGATCCAATGGAAGAAAGAAAAATATTTTTAATCCACTTTACACGAGTCTTTCAAAAGAAAAGAAAAGTTGATAGAATAATTACAAAAATAGGGCTTTAAATCTTCCCTTGTTTTCGGTGGCTAATTTCCTAAACTATAAATTGAGATACATAGTCTTTATTTATAATAGTAAGATCCATTTTTATATAATTTGGATTAAATTCTTCTTCTTATTTTCTAAAATAATATCCATCTTTGACTAAGTTGGATTAGACTCCTCTTCTTACCTTAAATATAATTAAATCTTTAAAAAATATAATTGATGTGACAGGATCGTTGACGTGGAGCACCTGTCAGATGCCACGTCGGAGAAGGCTGCCATGTCGGATACTCTACTCGGACTCCTTCGCCGGGCTGAGCTCCCTCAGAACTCCAGGGTCGCCTGCCGAAGCCGAGCTCCGTCCTCCGTCAGGTCGGTCCCCGTAAGGCCAGGACACTTAGGCCAGAGCCGAGCGGCACCCCCCAGAGTGAGTCCCTCGAGGTCGAGTCCCGTGGTCCGGAGTCGAGCTTGGCCCTCCTCTGCCACGCGGAGCCCCTCCGAGATCGAGTCCTCTGGGCTGAAGCCGTGCCCTGCCCTCCTCCGTCAGGTCGAGCTTGCCCGAAGTCGAGCTCCTTTGGTCCGAAGTCGAGCTCAGCTCTCCTCCGCCAAGTGGAGCCACTTCGAGGCCGAGCCCCTCGAAGTCCAGCCCTGCCTCTCTAGCTCGGCCTCCAGCTCGGGCGAAAACATCGACAAGTGAAGGAACGACACCGTCATCCCTACACGCTGGCGAGCCGCCCGAGGGTCATAAGGAGGTGGCCACCAGGTCACAATAACTACCCGCAGCTGGCACTTACACTGGAAGAGGGAGAAGCTCTATGATCGAGGCACCACGCTCTTCACCAACCATCTGAACCACTTAGAACAGGAAGTCAACCAGGAGATTCGAATCCCAAGGGTGGCGGTCCCCCGATTGAGGCACTGCCAAGTTTCCCGGAATGGAGCGACCGGAGGGAATGTCAGAGCGCACGACAGGTTCTCCTATCGCGAATCGGGAAAGACGTCCCGTCCACGGCATGGGACACCGCCGCACGTGCCTGCCAGCATGAGGGAGATCCCGAGGTAGGCGTCCAACAATCACCAAGGCTTAAAAGAACCATCGACACCCCCAATGGGGAGGTAACTCGAGCAAACTCAACTCAAACAAACCAAATTCAAGCAAGTGAGGGAGAAGAGGCCACACAGAAAATCCCTCTGGCTCGGCCACCCTCCTCCCGGCACACTTGCATTTCACTCTCATACTATTCACTCCTAGCGTAGAGTCCATCAAGAGGGGCTCGACCAGGAGGATCTGTTTTCCTGGATCATCACTGACTTGACCGTCGGAGTACCCCCACCAGAATCCCCGGCCCGGGTCACTAACCTTGTTTTTGCAGGTCTAGAAGAACAGGGCAGCCCGGAAGACCGGAAGGGTGATTCGACACCGACAGCAGCTACGGGCCAGACGATTCTAGCGGCAACAATAATAAATATAAAAATATTTATAGGAGATGGATCTTAACTTCTATATCAACTTTTTCTTTTATCGTTCCATCTAATTCTTCAAATATTAAAACATAATATCTGGTCAAAATTTTTCTTTAAAAAAAATTAGTTTGACACGTCTGTTCCGAGATCAAAATAATGAAATTTAGGTATAATTTAGTTCCATTAAGATATATTCCATTTTTTTAAAAAAGTTATTTAATCAAGCACTATATAACCAAGTTATAGTCTCTTGAAATTTAGTATGCGATTAGATTTCTTGATGTGGCCAATCTTATTCCTGAATTTTATCTAGCTCTGCTAGTAATAGCCAACATGATCCATAATGAATTCTCATAATAATAAAAATGATTCGCATCGAGTTTAGTGATCTTTCTAAATATCTACAGTAATTAAAATAATTTATATCGAGTTTGATGATCCACTTGGATAAAAAAAACTTGCTTTTATCTTTTGATTCAGTGTACGTTATGAATTCAAATTTTGTAGGAACAAAAATTAGGTGCGGCAAGCAACAAAGAAAAAAATATGGGACAAAATTTTGAATTTGTCATGATTTTCCTAATACCCATCTTAAAAGAAAAACTTAAAAGTCAAAAATTTCTTTACTGATGAAGTTGTCAATCCCATGATAGATAAAATGTGTTGCATTCTTTTTATTCCCTATTTTTATAACATATTTTTTATCAATATATACTGTATAGCTAAATAATATATATAAACCAAATTAATTATTAAATAAATTAATATACATCTCTAAATAAATTGATACATAAATTTTAAAATATATAATTTATCAATATATAATATATAATTAAATAATATATACTTAATAAATTAATCATTTAGCAATCTAGTACACATCTTCAGGCAACTTGATACTAATTTCTAAAATATCGTATTCATCAGTACATACTATATGACCAGGTAATATATACTTGTTAACTTTTTAATGTATATCATAAGCATTTTTAATGCATATTCAACAGTGATCTCATATTTTGAAAATTGTATATCGATTGATTTAAAAATATATATTGAATTATTGTTGGTATATATTAAAGAAACTTTTTGTATGTATTAGGAAGTTGATAAGTATTTATCATCTATCATATAGCGTGTACCAGTGAATATGATATTTCAAAATTATATATAAATTTACTTAAATATAAATATTGGATTACTCGATGACTAATTTGCTAAGCATATATAATCTAGCTATGTACAGTATATCGATGGATATATATCATGTTCTACAAATTATGTATTCATTTATTTAAATATATATATATTGGCTTGTTAGATAACTAATTTGCTTGGTATGTATTATTTGGCTATATAGTATGTAATAATAAAAAGTATACTTTAAAAATGAGAAAGAAAAAAAAAAAGATGCCATGTGTTTTTTTTTTTTTTTTTGTTGTTATGGTATTGACAATTTCATTAGTGGGAAAAGTCCTTGATTTTTGAATTTCTATTTTAACATATATATTGGAGGGAATATGGTAAAATAAGAAGTCCATCCCATATTTCCATAAGATTTTTATTCAATCCGATTTTAAGATTATTGCAAATTATTTCAAGCGGAAAGTGCTGTTGCTGTTCCCCTGCATGCAAGTGATAACTGAATATTCCAAACATTCTTATGACAAAAATATTTGAATTATAAGAAAACCAAATAAAATATAATTGCTGAATCTTATTGAATAACAAGAGATGTAGGTCGTCTTAAGATGGTGGAAAATTTCAAAAATTCTCCGGTAAAGCGCAATTTTTCTTAACCAGGGCATCATTCTTTCACGAATAAATAACTTACTTAATTTTTTTAATAAATATTTTTTAATAATATTTTAAAAATTATATATATTTTTTATATATTGAAAAATAACTTCGAAATTTATTATTCATGCTCTATTTTGTATTTTTACTTTTCCAGGTAAGTTACTGAGATCTAATCATATTTTGATAATATTTTTTATTATATAAATATATCGATTATATATAATATAATATATATTTTATTATATATAATTTAATATATCATGATATATAACAATATATTATATTATATTATATTATAATTATTTTACAATAATAGCTTAATAATATGATAAATATTATAATTATTTTACAATAATAGCTTAATAATATGATAAATATAGCTTAATAATATGATAAATATTATAATTATTTTACAATAATAGCTTAATAATATGATAAATAATAGCTTAATAATATGATAAATATTATAATTATTTTACAATAATAGCTTAATAATAGCTTAATAATATGATAAATATTATAATTATTTTACAATAATAGCTTAATAATAGCTTAATAATATGATAAATATATAATATAATATAATATAATATATGTTGTGGTTCCGTTTGAGATGTCTGACATGGGGAGATGGTTGTTGAGTTGATAGCTCCAAGTTTCCCTCCATTAAGTGCAGGCGTTCTGAAATCTTCAAAATAAAAAAGACATGGAAGTCCAGTCATGATGAAGTGATTTTCTATGGTGGATCTTTCAATATCTAAGTTAGTCTCCTATAAAAGCAAATAGAAAAGAGATAAAACTGTAGCTTCTAAGTAGATGATATAATTGTGGAATGGGAGCAAGCATTGCCATGAAAATATTTGGTGGATATGATAAAGCATAGACGAGATAGTGGAGGTGGCAAATGGATATAGGCGAGATAGCAGAAATGGGGGTTGGCAAGGCTAAGGGGAATAAGCGAAGCTTAGACAAGACAAGGTAGTCCTAGTCTTTACCCGAATAGGAGTTTTTGGGGGGCTTTGGAAGGATCGTTGAGTCTCTTAAAGGGCTCAGGATTTTTTGGGGATGCTTGTCTAGAGAAAATCTCGTGGAGAAGACTTTCTGGGAAGAACTTCTGGAAGGAGAAGAATTTACCTGGAGGGTTTAGGGAACCGATTTTATAGACGAGATATACGGAATACTTGATATTTATAAAGGGACATTGTGCATTGCAGGAAGTGATAGTCGACACATTATTGCAAAGTGCGTGTCCCTGAATGAATGGCGAGAGATGGTGCGGAGCTCGTCTATACAGCAAACGTGCTTCTATAGGTTGCCTGTTTTAATTAGTAGCCAGTATCAGAGAGTCATGGTACAAGATCACCCTTATAGAAGAAGGGCACCCTGGGCTTTTCCTTGCATGATGTATGGGATCACATGTCGGGACTTGGGAAACATGTTTCCTATGCTGAGTTGATGGGCGAGGTGGCCTAATGCTGAGCTGGCGACCGAGATAGCGATCTATGTGGATCCACGTAAACTTGATCATTTTTAGATACTTTAATATATATTATATATTATATATTATATTATTATTATATAATTTTAGTATTATATGGTTAAGGATATATTGAAAATAAAATAAAAAAATATTTTTTATTCATGAAAAACTACCTTATTTACTTTCTAGTAAATAAATAATATTTATAAAAAAAATTATCTATTGTAACAAAAATATAAATATAAATAAATTAGATAATTAAAAATTAAATATTTTTTTATAATATTTATTCATAAAAAACGGATCCTTAAAACATCGTCGTCTCTACACTTGCAGGGATTTTTGCGATATTAATGCTCTCAAAAGTTTTTTTTTTTTTTTTTTTTTTTTTTTATGGTTCTAACGAGCCTATGGGATGTCACCATATACCGTTCTCTTGACCACAGAGTGGATGCCAGCTTCTCAATATTTGCCGTTGGTGCCACCTCTCAAAACCATCGTGGAAAGAAAGAGAGGAAGTTTTTTTTTTTTTTTTTTTTATTCACCTGAAAGATTTGGCTTTTAGCTGAGTGCCTGTGTTGACTTGTATTGCTTCTAATGGACATCAAGAGGATTAAAAATAGTTCTGAATTTTAATTAAATTTTTTTGAAACTAAATCAATATTTTAATTAAAAAAACGGTTGTAAAATTAAATATTTAATTAAATATAATTAATATTTTTAATTTAATTTTGTAATGATTTGGTTTGTTCATATAAAATTTTTAAATATTTGAATGATTTAAATTTTTTGATTTAAACGAATTATTTAATTTATTTTTAAAAAAATAAAAAAAAGAGAATCAAAAAATCAGAAAGTTATTGAAAAAAATCATAAACAAGAAAATAAAAATTATAGACTTACACAATATTCTAAGATATAGAAATATAAAATGTATATTATGGATACATCCTTATATATATATAAATATATAAAATGATATTGGTTAATTAGTTTGGCTCAATTTTTATAGATTTTGTTGATGCTGAATCCCCGCCGATCGGATGGAGTAGTTCATTCGCCGGTTCACCGTTCATGAGAGCCTGCAAAACAACTCCCCTGACCAGAATTTTTCCGGTGGGGACACTCCGATGCCAAAGTTAGCAAGAATTCAGGCAGCAGAATGGAGAACTTGAGAGCAGAGAATGGTGAGAAGAAGGAAGAAGATAGCTCAAGTTCGCTCAGAGTTAGCTTACCTGAGTGTCCCATCTTAACAGTATTTATAGGCAAAAATGTAACTACTTACAGTTATGGATGTTAGTTAGGAAAACTTCCTCATAACAGTAAGTAGTGGCGGTCAGAAAATTAGTTATTCGACGATGTGGGTGGTTACAACTAAAACAATCTTTAACCATTTTAAGTTAAAAGGCTGTCCAAAAGTTTCAGATATACTCTTTTTAGAGAGTGTCCGAAGTAGATATAACTAATTTTTCGGAGGGCCTTCCTTGGGATTGCTCGAGGAAATGTTAGTTATATGCTTCGGATACATCCCTTTGGAGTGAATAAGGAAAACAACCACTTACTGTAGTGTCGAAAATATTCCAAGGCACAGTCTTCGGACCAGGCTGAAGATACGAAGCCGAAGGAAATAATAACATCTCATAGGCATAGTCTTCGGACCAGACTGAAGATACAAAGCCAAAAAAAATAATAACATCTCATAGGCATAGTCTTCGGACCAGGCTGAAGATACGAAGCCGAAAAAAATAATAACATCCCATATGCATAGTCTTCGGACCAGGCTGAAGATACGAAGCCAAAGAAATAATAACATCCCGTAGGCATGGTCTTCGGATCAAGCTGAAGATACGAAGCCGAAGGAAATAATAACATCCCATAGGCATTATCTTCGGACCAGGCTGAAGATACGAAGCCGAAGGAAATAATAACATCCCATAGGCATTGTCTTCGGACCAAGTTGAAGAAATTTCCTTTAGTGCATTGATTTGGCTAATAGACCAAAATTTTGAAATTGGCTTAATCGTTGGACCAGTAATCATTTTATATTGAGCTGGATTATCATAACAGATGCCCCCCACTTCCAAGTTCGAAATAATTTTATTTCGAAAATGAGAGTACCAAAATTTTATTGTTTATGAGAAATGGATGACCTTGAACCTTCGAAAGATACCTCCGAAGTACCTGCCATAGTTGAAGAAGATACGACGGAAACCGAAAATCCGATCATCCTTATACAAACTGAAGATACACCAGTTGAAGGCGATCCGTAGTTTTTTAGGATAATTGCAATTCTGAGATATTGAGAAGAAAATATCAAGTCTTTAGATATAAAATAATACTAAGTCTTCGGACTTAGGATAATTCTGAACAATTCTGAGATCAAGTCTTCAGATATAAAATAACACTAAGTCTTCGGACTTAGAATAATTCTGAACAATTTTGAGATTTAGTCTTTAAATATAAAATAACACTAAGTCTTCAGACTTAGGATAATTCTGAACAATTCTGAGATTTAGTCTTCAGATATAAAATAACACTAAGTCTTCAGATTTAGGATAATTTTGAATAATTTTGAGATTTAGAAAACAGTCTGAAGATGATAATACCAAGTCTTCAGACTTGAAATAACACTAAGTCTTCGGACTTAGGATAATTGAGAATAATCCTGAGATTTCAAGACTAAGATATCAAGTTTCCATATAACAATACCAAGTCTTCGGACTTGAAATAATACTAAGTCTTCAGACTTAGGATAAATGAGTAATCATGATCGAGAAATCGGGTTTCTAAATATCAAGTCTTCGGACTTGAAAATACACTAAGTCTTCGGACTTAGGATAAATGAATAATCCTGATCTTGAAAAATCAGGTTTCCAAATAATAATACAAAGTCTTTGAACTTGAAAATATACTAAGTTTTCGGACTTAGGATAAATGAGTAATCCTGATCTCGAGAAATCAGGTTTCCAAATAATAATACTAAGTCTTTGAACTTGAAAATATACTAAGTCTTCGGACTTAGGATAAATGAGTAATCCTGATCTTGAGAAATCAAATTTCCAAATAATAATACAAAGTCTTTGAATTTGAAAATACACTAAGTCTTCGGACTTAGGATAAATGAGTAATCCTGATCAAGAAATTAGGTTTCCAAATACCAAGTCTCCGGACTTGAAAATATACTAAGTCTTTGGACTAAGGATAAATGAGTAATCCTGATATTGAGAAATCAGGTTTCCAAATAATAATATCAAGTCTTCGGACTTGAAATAATACTAAGTCTTCGGACTTAGGATAAATAAGTAATCCTGATATTAAGAAATCAGGTTTTTAAATAATAATACCAAGTCTTCGGACTTGAAAATACACTAAGTCTTCGGACTTAGGTTAGTTCTGATCTGGAACAAGATATACCACATGAGTCATCCCTGTTTTTTGGAGAGTGAAATAGGTTGATCAAACCTTGGCATTTCACAGGGTAGGTCGCATGGATCATCCTTATGCCATTTAGGAAAAGAGAAATTAAGACAGGCCGATCAAGCCTACCTCGGTACTTCGTAAGGTAGATCACGGAGATCATCCTTATGCCTTTTAAGAAAAAAGAAAAATTAAGATAGGCTGATCAAACCCACCTCGGCACTTCGTAAGGTAGATCACGGAGATTATCCTTATCCCTTTCAAATAAAGATTAAGACAGGCTGATCAAGCCCATCTTGGTACTTCATAAGATAGATCACGGAGATCATCCTTATATCTTTTAAATAAAAATTAAGAAAGGCTGGTTAAGCCCACCTCGGCACTTCGTAAGGTAGATCACGAAGATCATCCTTATGCCTTTCAAATAAAGATTAAGACAGGCTGGTTAAGCCCACCTCGGCACTTCGTAATATAGATCACAGAGATCATCCTTATGCCTTTTATAATAAGATAGGCTTCAGTGAGCCTTCCCTTGGGCTTCAGTGGCCCTAATAAGATTGGCTTTGGGTCTCTTGGGCATTTAATCAGCCTTTAAAAAGTCATCAGCTTTGAAAAAGATATCGATCTTCAAGAATATATCGGACTTTAAAAAGTCATCAGCCTTTGAGAATACATCGGACTTTAAGAAGTCATCGACCTTTGAGAATACATCGACCTTTAAAGTTCCTGCAAAATAAAAATTCTACTGGAATTCCTCCAGTGGGAGACACTACTCGGAGGTCTCCTCTTACCTTTTCTCAAGGTTGTCCAGTCATCGGATTTCTTGATTCCAGCAGATACTTAGCTAAATGGCAAGTCTAATAGTCCTTGGATCAATTTACTCTGTGCAAGGAATTATTGTGGAAGCATCATTGGCTCTTCTATTTTTTAGGATGAACAAAATTCCATCCTCCCTCTGCCTTCATGGGCCCTGATAAGATGGGCTTTAGTAGAGACAGACGACATGGTTTGAGTAAGGCATGGGACCAAGCGATATGGTCCCATGCGGCACGGTTCTAATGGGATGGCACGAATAGTGATGTTGCGATCTGGGGGACCATCTTGGCCTTCAAACTTGAAATTCGTTTCTCTTTGCCTAACCGTTCCAGGTGCAGAACCTCCATAAGAAACAGAGGGAGAACGCTTGGTTCTCTTCTTTCCATTATAGTTCTCCGCATGTCGATCTGGGAGAAAAACTTAACGATCTCAAGATGATTGGATCCGTGAAGAATTTGGAGTGAGTTTCCGATGTCGATCCTCTCTCCTTTCAGTTTGATGACTGGGTTGTGAGATGGGTAGAGGACACTGCCTTTGAATAGCAGTCTCCATCAACATTGGAGGTGGCATGCTATTATCTACCGGTGAGTTGTTTGGCTGAGAAATAGGTTGATCCTTACTTGTAGAAGCATTATGGATCTTCCCTTTCACCATTTTTGCTTTGCAGAAATTCTCCTTCAACCAAAAAAAACAGATCTTCCCCTTCACCATTTTTGCTTTGCAGAAATTCTCCTTCAACCAGAGGAAACGGATCTTTCCCTACCTGGCACGCCAATCTGTTGACACTGAATCCCCACCGACCGGATGGAATAGCTCGCTCACCGGTTCGCCGTCTATGGGAGCCTGCAAAATAACTCCCCTGACTAGAATTTTTCTGGTGGGGGACACTCCGATACCAAAGTTAGCAAGAATTCAGGCAGCAGAATGGAGAACTCGAGAGCAGAGAATGGTGAGAAGGAAGAAGATGGCTCAAGTTTGCTCAAAGTTAGCTTACTTGAATGTCCCTTCTTACCAGTATTTATAGGCAAAAATGTAACTACTTACGGTTATGGGGGTTAATTAGGAAAACCTCCTCATAAGAGTAAGTAGTGGCGGTCAGAAAATTAGTTATTCGACCACGTGGGTGATTATAACTAAAACAGTCTTTAACCATTTTAAATTGAAAGACTGTCCAAAAGTTTCAAATATACTCCTTTTAGAGAGTGTCCGAAGTAGATATAACTAATATTTCGGAGGGTCTTCTTTGTAATAGCTCGAGAAAATGTTAGTTATATGCTTTGGACCAGGCTGAAGATATGAAGCCGAAGAAAATAATAACATCCCATAGGCATAGTCTTCGGACCAGGCTGAAGATACGAAACCAAAGGAAATAATAACATTTCATAGGCATATCTTCGGACCAGGCTGAAGATACTAAGCCGAAGGAAATAATAACATCCCGTATATATCGTCTTCGGACCAGGCTGAAGATACGAAACTAAAGAAAATAATAACATCCCATAGACATTGTCTTCGGACCAAGCTGAGGATACGAAGCTGAAGGAAATAATAACATCCCGCAGGCATTGTCTTCGGATCAAGCTGAAGAAATTTTCTTTAGTACATTGATTCGGCTAATATACCAAAATTTTGAAGCTGGTTTAATCGTTGGACCGGTAATCATTTTATATTGAAATGAATTATCATAACATATTACATTAATCAATAAATTGATAATTAAATTAATATTTTAATTTTTTTATTTTATTAAATTGAGTTGAACTAATTAAACTATCCCACCGTTATATTTGGTTCAGTTTTAATGGGGATAGAATGGTTTAGACGGTTTGGTAAGGATGTTTTAAATCCCAAGACATCACTACTGGTTATTTGAAACTTAAAAGGAGTGAGATTAATCGTTATGAGAGCTTATATTAGACATCAAAATTCTCCCCTCACGTAAGCCTGATTATGAAGTAGATTGATGGATCTTCTAAGTAGGGACAATTAACTTGAACGGAGAATTAGGTCTGATCAAAAGGAGATTGGATTTTTAGCTCGCATCAAAACTCTGCAATTGAGAATGCTCGGGTGAGAATAAAACTGTGATGGTCCAACCCCGTCATCAAAATAAAGACTAATGAATTAATTCAAGGTGCCGATTGGCTTGGTGAAGCTTTTTGAAATTCTTTTGGCCAGTTTTTTTTTTTTAAAAAAAATCTTAATTTTCTTTTAAAAAACAAACGAGCCAACTAGTCGACAAGAATATATATATTCTTCTTTTTCAAGCTTTAAATATTTTATTTTCTAATTATCATAGATATGTTTATTTTATGTCGATTTAATTTTATCCGGAACAAGAGAAAAAAAAGAAATATAAAAATGAGATCATTTTAGTTATCAATCGTGTGTTTGTGTGTGTCCCCCGAGAGGGAGGGAGAGAGCGAGAATAAGTGAGGTTTCTCGCTAGTGTTTTGCTTTCTAAATGGCCATTGTTGGGCCTCATAAGAGTCTAAGCTTACAACAGGCTTCGTGCATGCGATTCCCAAGGAAGTAGAAGGAAGGATCCGGAGACACAGACTTTTTTTTTTTTTTTTAATAAAAAAAAATGGGGAGAGGAAAATCTCCGCTGTAGCTGTTCCAACTGGATCCTATCTTGTCAAGCCATATTCAATTCGGATAGTTATTTTTTTGTAATACACTCCTCATCCAAAGATGAGTACGTCTACTAAGCTACTAGAATAGAATGCTCCCTCCCATTTTTAAAAAAAATATCTGTATTTAATTAAGTCGGAACATATCTTGAATTTATAATTAAAAAATATGAGTATGAGCATCCGTCAACTATGCTATCATCTTGGTGGCAGAGACTTGACTTTTTAACCCGTGTCCTTTTGGTCCAGATTTTTTAAAAGCCAATGAATGATTGGTTTTGGTTTTACTTGCAATGTAATAAAGCATATTAACGCGAGAATCACAAGTACACAAATATATATATATATAATATTTATCAAAATAATATTTTTATGATCCCTTGCTCACACACTAATTCATCCATTTTTATATACTACATATATATATATATATATATTTAAAAAAAAAAAAAAAGCAAGAGGGGACTTTCAGTATAGTTATCTTTGATGATAAATTTTTTTATTTTATTAAAAATATTTGATACACGGTGATAATAAAAATGATTCAACCTTTCTCACCGTATTAAATAGATATGGACCATGTCTTCACTGCACCAGAAGCCGATCCTTTTCAAAATTGCCGTGGTCAAGGGTTTCAACGACTTAAAAGAGATCTCAAAAATTATTATTACGTGAATAAAACCAAGGAAAAACCACCACCACCCTTCTTGTGCTCTCCCTTGTCTTTATGTCAACCATCTCCCCCTCCTCCTTTTCCCGAATGCCACCAAGAAAAGGACAGAGAAAACGACCAAAGAAGACTTCCGGTAGAGTACTAGGTGTGAAGAGATTTCTTCTCTTCCCTAGAGTTTGAGAACCCATCCCTCTCTCTCTCTCTAAAAGACTCATAAAAGCCGCTCTTTGGAGACCTCTGATCACTGCTCGACAGCTTCTGGTAATCATCTTCTCATTAATCACCTTGATATCTTCTATAACTTCTAACTTGCATCATTTCCATGCAAATTAGGCCACTTTAGATTGTTGCAATCTTCTCCAGGACATGAACCATGTCCTGTTCCATTGAAACGGTTGCCACTTGCATCCACCATTGAATCCCATGCATTGAGTCAAAGCTAATACCAAGATGTACTCCGGGAACCATTGGGGTGGCACGTTCGAGATTCATGTCGATCCTGTCGCCGACGACGAGCACAACCAAAACATGGATTTGGACCGAGCAGCGCTGTCTCGGCACCGGCTGGACGAGACGCAGCAGAGCTGGCTGCTGGGGCCGCAGGCCAGCAAGAAGATGAAGAAGGACAAGTATGTCGACCTCGGCTTTGCTGTCTGCAAGCTCAAGGTTCTGGGATGGATCATGGGGATTAGTTTGATTGCATTTGTCGTCCTTGGCATGCCCATCATCATCGCGAAGTCGCTACCGAAGCACAGGGAGGAGCCGCCGCCACCGGACAGGTACACCATGGCCCTCCACAAGGCCCTACTCTTCTTCAATGCACAGAAATGTAAGACATCCTAACAATTCCATCTTCTTCTTCTTTTATTATTATTATTTTTTTTCTCAACTTTTTATGGACCTCTGTTTCACTCCAAGAGTTGGTCAAATGATTGGTGGGTCTGCATCTACTTACTTATTAGGATTGCACTGCAGCAGATTTGTGGGATTGTTGGGGCCATATATCTTATTTATATTGATTAATTTGGAAGGGAAATGATTGTTTAATTTTGCAAGAACAAGTTGGAGAGGTGTGCCTCATGGTCGATCTATACAATTCTGTCCTTAATTTGGCTCAGAGTGGATCTTCTGCAAATAAGTTCTGCTTAGATATATTTTTATGAATATATATGTATAGTCCAAGACTGATTGAGGTTTGCATGATTGAAATTTGGGGTAGATGAATTGGCCTTTCTGCAGAGCAAGATGGTTTGATATCAATATCGTTTTTCTTGGGCTTCATCTTGTATTAATCACACTTTGTAATTGGAGGAAACAAATAGATTAGAACTTGGCACTTCTATCTAGCCCCCAATCAAATACTTCTCATAAGAGTACTGCTCTGGTTATTTCTGTGTAAGGTGAGTTGAATCATATAGCAAAGGTTATTCTTCTTCACTGCAGTTTTTGAAATTTCTGTGATAACTGATAGTTCAATCTTATATTGGGCAATTGTTTTCTCATGGATGAAGACTTTCTTATAATAAGCTGGTGAGAAAAAGAAAATTGTCCAATTGCTGCACTAGTTAATCACCTCTGTTTCTTCGGATCAAACAACCAAGCACCTGAAAGTGTTCAAAATATACATAAAAAGGATGTCTTGTTTGGTTCTCTCTGTCAATATTTGAATACTGATGAAACTAGAGGAATCTGTTTTGAGCCACAGGAATCTAAAAGATTTTTTTTTTTTTTTCCTCAGGGCACTGGGTTTAGAGGACCAAAGCAATTTTCAGAATTCAATATCCACTCTAGAGATAGAAGTTATGTGTTAATTATCTAATTTTTCAGTTGTTGACTCTTTTGATCAGCTGGTCGCTTGCCAAAGAACAATGGTATTCCATGGCGTGGAAATTCTGGCCTCGAAGATGGTTTCGATCAGCGGGATATCCCGGGTGGCCTTGTCGGAGGATATTATGATGCCGGGGACAATATAAAATTTCACTTCCCCATGGCTTACTCCATGACACTCCTGAGTTGGTCAGTGATAGAATATGGTCATAAATACAAAGCAATTGGGGAGTATAGCCACATCAGAGAACTTATAAAATGGGGGACTGATTACTTGCTTAAAACCTTCAATTCTTCTGCCTCAACCATTGACAAAATCTATAGCCAGGTAAGAAGGAAACTATCATTGTGGTTTCTCTCTGGTGATGCATCCTTTCAGGTCTCCAATGTGAGGGAAACCTCTGCTTCTATTGGAAAGGTTGAATTTTTCATGCTGACCAAGATGACAGACAATTTATTCAAAACTTATTCCATTCTGAATTCATATGTTTCAATGGAAGTTTGAACTCATTGTCATTCAATTTTGATGAGTTTTTTTATCTTTATTTATTATTATTAGTATTTTAAAAGTGTGGTCCATAAGAGTTTCTGTTTTGTTTTTTTAATGTAAAATATGGTTTATAAGCTAACATGATTATTTAAGTCATTGCAATGTTCTAATCTCATTGCTTCATACTTGTTTTAGATACATATATATGTCAAAACTATATTTTTTGATATCCCTTCCATCTACCTCACAAAGTTGATCCTCATTCAAAGGAAAAGTTTCTTCTTAGAAATTCTTGAAATTGTTTCCTTTAAATTGTAAATGTAGAAACAATAGTTTTCTAGGATTACAATTGTCATAAAAAAAGACATACTTCATCGTTATCCGCCGCATTTACCTTCATCCCATCAGTTTTTTTAAAAAATTTCTAATCCAATCCTCCTAACCTTTCAATGAGACTTCGGTCGTCTATTAAATTTGGAAGAGCAATTTTTTCCTCTACGCAGTGCCATATTTTACATCAAGTTTCAGAGCTCAATGTCTTCTCGTTTTACCATCTTAATAATGGTTTTTTTTATTACCTTTAAAGTGGAAATAATCCATTCAATATAATTCTGAAAACTCAGCATTCATCCAGCAAACTTTTATTAACGAAGCGAACCAAATATGCAAACATGCCCAATGTATTAATTGTGGCTAATAAAAGCCAATATATTGGCAATTGCCATTGTCTATGATCACTACAGTTACTTCACATCATCTCCAATTAATAAAATTCTTGCAATGCACAATTTATCAATAAGCCTCAGCCTGAAAATATTTTATCTTCTAATAATAATCATTCAGATACTGTCCCTGAAAATATTTTATCTACTAATAACAATCATTCAGATACCGTCCCTGAAAACATTTTATCTACTCATAATAATCATTCAGATACTGTTCCTGAAAATATTTTATCTACTCATAATAATCATTCAGATACTGTCCCTGAAAATACTTTATCTACTAATAATAATCATTCAGATACTGTCCCTGCTATTCGAGATCAATTTCACAAATCCTTCTTTGCAAACCATTCCCATCAATCAAGAGTGGCCTCTTAAGTTTTGCATGAGACTTTGCCATATCTTTCAGGCTCTTGACTTCATATGCTCTGGCTTGTTTGTCAGGTTGGCGAGGCAACAACTTCTAATTCTACCACACCTTATGACCACTCCTGCTGGATGAGGCCTGAAGACATGAACTACACCCGTAGAACGCAAGTTGCCAATTCTGCACCAGACTTAGGAGGCGAGATCGCTGCTGCACTCGCCGCTGCCTCCATCGTATTCCGCGACGACGCCGCCTACTCCAAGAAGCTCGTCGGAGGTGCAGCGACGGTTTACAAGTTCGCAAGAAGAATGGATCGCCGGACGACCTACTCCCGGGGGAACCCATACATCGAGCCCTTCTACAACTCGACGGGCTACTGGGATGAGTACATGTGGAGTGCTGCATGGATGTACTACGCCACCGGCAATGGTGGCTACATGAGCTTTGCGACCGATCCGAGGTTGCCGAGGAATGCCAAGGCCTTCATGGGCATCGCAGACCTTGGGGTTCTCAGCTGGGACAACAAACTCCCAGCTGCGATGCTACTTTTAACAAGGTTCAGGATGTTCCTGAACCCAGGCTACCCTTACGAGGAGTCTCTCAGAGGATACCATAATGCCGCAGGGGTCAACATGTGCTCAGGTTTTAAGGAATTCGATGTCTTCAACTGGACCCGAGGTAATGTGCTGCTAGCTAGCTAGCATTTTTTTATATTGGTTCATGGCTGTTAGGTTTATGTAAGAATGACTGAATTGAATTAAATTTTGGAGCCAGGATAATTTTTCGAGGAAGCGAAGAGGGATTTATGAAATTTCATGCAAATTATGAAATATTGCCTTTCTTATGGTTCTTTTTGTTTGTTCTAACCAGTACATATAGCAACCACTCATGATTGAAGGTCCAAGCTTGTTCGCATCATAAAAATCTTTGACACGAGCATTTTTCATGGTTCATGATCTCGATCAATCGTCGATTGCCATTAAATATTTCATTTTTTTCTAAAACAAAAACATCATCCAGAAAAATATATGATCTCATACTTCACATATTTACACCATACTGACATGGTATGTCCATTAGGGGAAGAAAATCATTCTCAAATAATTTTTGGTTTACGTCATTTTCAGATAACTTGATAGTTCATCAGCTATGACTATAATTACAACAAGGTAGACCATGCTATTTTTTAAGCAATATATCATAGCCCACTTAGTTATGCGAGGACTATAAAAGAAACAAGTCATGGATAATATGAGAAAGAACCGGAAAAAAAAATAGAATCAAGATTTATTTTTAAGTAATGTTATAGAAAGTACTAATATTTTATTTATTATCGGTAAACATTAATACATGATAATCATTTAGGACTTTTTTTCTTTATACTTTTTTTGAATTTATTTTTTTAGAATTTATTTACTTGAAATCTTTAAACTCTTACCTCTTCTTAATTAAATTTTTTGATTGTTTTTTTTAATTATTTTTCGAGATTTTTTTTTTTTTTTTTTTTTTTTTTTAAAAGGAAACTATATCTTTATTGCAAATTGAAAATAGTTTTGAAATATATAATGATAAGAAATACTAATATTTTTTTGATACATTTCTTTTGACACATTTTTTTATTAAAAATGAAAGTAGTAATATTCTTTTTTGATACATGTTGGATGGGTGCAAAATAGAAAAAAAATGGAAGTAGTAAGATTCTTGATGGTGCATTTGGTTGATGATGACAGTAACTTTAAATTTACTCGATTCTAACAGGTTATCTTTGTTTATTGTAGGTCATTTAGAATATCCAATTCTCTAAAAAATAATTCGGGCCATATGATAGCATTAAATTGAATAATAAAAAAATAAATAAATAGCCTGTTTATGGTCAACAAGAGAATAGGGTAGGACACATGTAGGGCTCCTTTCCTCCTCCTACTTCGAGCTCTATCGTTGTTTTTTACTGATCAGTTTTAGTTTCATCTAATATCCTTTAGTTTACTAAGCATTTCATGTTACTCTCCATCAAATTTTATCTGAGCTATATCACCATCAAAATACACTAAACCCATGATAGAACTTGGTGAAGTTCTGCGCACACAATAAAAAAAACATACGCTAATTATCACACAATATATATATATATATATTCTTTTCTTTTCTTTTTCTTCATGTAGGTGGACTTGTCCAACTGAACCATGGGCGGCCTCAGCCATTACAATATACGGCGTCTATGTCGTTCCTGGCCTCCCTGTTTGCCGACTACATGGATGCTGGCGGGGTCCCTGGCTGGTATTGCGGACCCTACTATTTCTCCACCAACTCTCTCAGGACCTTCGCCGCCTCGCAGGTTCCCTGAGTTCTTTCTATTTTTTCCACTAATATAGCATTAAATTTTCTTTTTAGCAAAAAAAAAAAAAAAAAAAAAAAAAAAAATTCCTGCACTAGTAGAAGAAATAGGAAGTATGGAACGAGTGTTAAATCATGAAAATTTCATAAGAAATGATAAACAATTTTGAAGAAGCCAACGTTGCATTAAAAAAATTATGTATTTTCTTTTGCAAAAATAA
This sequence comes from Areca catechu, assembly GCA_021397845.1. Lineage (NCBI taxonomy): Eukaryota > Viridiplantae > Streptophyta > Magnoliopsida > Arecales > Arecaceae > Areca > Areca catechu. The sequence goes on along the minus strand of CM038048.1, from coordinate 93,451,621 downwards.
AATAATTCTTCTTTGGTCAGGGTTAAAAAAGCTTTTAAAAAATAACGCGTTTCCATCGCCTTGAGCTTCCCTAGCTCTGCTGCATCTATAATTAATAAGCCATGCATGCATGCATGCATGCATCCTTGTATCGATCACATATATAATTCTCACAGGTGAACTACATCTTAGGAGACAACCCAAAGAAGATGAGTTACGTGGTGGGTTATGGCAAGAACTACCCGAAGCACGTCCACCACCGCGGCGCCTCCATCCCCGCCGACGGCGTCAACTACTCCTGCACCACCGGGTGGAAGTGGTTCCGCTCCAAATCGCCCAATCCCAATGTCATCACCGGCGCCATGGTTGCTGGTCCTGACCGTTTCGATGGCTTCCACGATGCGAGGCAGAGCTACGGCTACACCGAGCCCACGCTAGCCGGCAATGCAGGCCTCGTCGCAGCCCTCGTCTCGCTCACTAGCAGCGGTGGTGCCGGCGTCGACCGGAACACCATGTTCTCGGCTGTACCACCACTCTTCCCGGCAGCACCACCCCCTCCACCACCATGGAGGCCATGAGAGCTCATCAGTATGAGCTTTTTTTTTTTTTGTTATTATGTCATTTGGTATATATACAAGAAAATAAAACGATCGAAGGTTTGTGTCATGACTGATATCGATAGCTGTTACAGATGAAAAATATATACATGTATTTATATAATTTTAAAAATATTTTAAAAAATATTTTTTTTCGGGAATATGCGATAGAATAATTTTGGTGAGATAAAATAATTTTAAAACGTAACATGATAAGATTAGAAAATCTGATACGAGAGATGGATAGAATCATCGTTCTCGTAAAAATTTAGCAATCTTCCATCCAGAAATTTTAAAATAAAAAAAAAGAGAAAAATAATTTTAAAAATTTTTAGAATAGCGAAGAAGTGGAAGCGCTTAAAATTTTTGGATGATTTATAGGACTGGAATAGAGTCCTATTTATAGACTCAAAATTTTAAAAAGAATCTTCAAAAAAAAAAAAAAAATTAATGGATGATGATGATAATTATAAAATTAATTATAAAATTAATAAATAATTTTAAAAAAAAGTTTATTTTGTTTTTGTTTTTTTTTTATTTAACGTACGCGACGTTAACAGATATAGAAATATTTGTAGCTGTAAATGGTATGGGCCATCCAGACAATAAATATTAACGAGGAAAGAGGTCTGAAAAGAGTAATCAGCACTGATGATAAGATTTCACGCTTTGTTCTCGAAAACTAGTAATGCTATTAAATTGAAACATTGCTTCTCGCTTTCAAGCTCGATGAGAGTGACGTCAGTGATCAAACTAGAACATGACACCACGACCACTCCATTCTCCGATCACCTGCATCATTCCATCGAAGGCTTGGATCGACCAAAAAAAAGGCTATAAAATATATGCTTTTGGATCAAGATTTGATGGTGCGTCACGGTATGAATATGGTTGAAGAGGAGAGAGGAGCAAAAATTGAGAAACACCAGGATCGACAACTCTCGCCAGCGAAAAATCCTTTCTGGATTTGCTGAGGATTTAAACATCTCAAATTGTCTCGAGCAAAACCGACATATCGTTTCGAATCCCACATAGTTTTTGAATTTTTTTTTTTTTTTTTTTTTTTTTGAATTTAGATAATGAGAAGCATTAACTAATTCGATGGAGATGCGTAGATGTGATAATTACTTTAAATTTTTTTTTTTTTTAAAAAAAAAAACATTTCGGATATGATCAAATTTTTAATTTTGACAAGCAGCACATTGATGGATTTTGCCTTAAAAATGCTGATCAAAACCATATATCGGACTTTCATCTACATTCAACTTTGCCTCCACAAAATCCTCGCTTGCTTCGGGCTATATTCAACATTGCTCGGTTTTGCACCCATTCTCTTTTCAACATCAAGTTGGGTGCTAAACATGTTCTCAACACATTTGCTCACTCGGGACTAGGGCTAGAACTGGACCGGCCTAAAGCTCATTGCCTGGAACTGGGCTGGGCCAGCTCGAAATTGGTTCGGATTTCGAACCAAATTTTAAGCATATCGGACTAGACTTCGAACTGTAAAATAAAGTCCATTTAATTTTTGGACCAAAAAGATGCCCAGATTCGATCCGAAAATTTTTAAAATATGATCCGAAACTGATCCAATTTTGGACTGAACCAGCCCAATTCCAATCCTACTCGGGGCCTTGATATGAGGTGGACAGTAGGGTTGGAGCTGGATTTGTCATTTCAAGCCCAAACTCTTGATTTGTAGTAGCTGCTAGGAGTTAACCTTTTATATAGATATATATAAGAAAAAAAAAAAAAGGGATGGTAGAGTGACCTACGTAATTACTCCAGAAAGTCTTTATTCTACCAGAAAATGTTTGATACGAGATATTAAATTTTCGTAATATTTTCTTAACATGAAATAAGTACATCAATCCGACATCACCGAAATGCCAACGAGAAGAGCCAAGTTGAAGATGGTCTACACGGGAATTACTACTTATACTTAGCTAGTCCTCAAAGCGGATCATTTAGCAACATGATTCTGCTACTATAACGGTATAGATTTGAGAGTTGGCAGGATGGTTGCATCTAAAGGATTACTAGAAAGAGAGAGATAATTTTGTTGGACGTATCCATACCAGATACAAATGTGTATGAGTATTCCACCTTACCAGGAGAAGGGGAGAGAGAGAGAGATAAGCTCATTAATTTCTTATTTGCTAACAAGGAAGATATTATTGCCTCTATTATTAGCAAGGATGGAATGTTAGAATTCCATTCAAAGATTGACATAGGATCAATTTGACTAGGATGTCACATTATAAGATAATCTAATAATTTTTAAAAGTTATTTATATAAAAAATAATTATAAAGTAAGATACCTTTTACAACATTGTTTGATGAAAAAAAAAAAATCAAAAAACTGATATAAAAAAAAGATTACTATATTTGATTAAAAATAATCCTATATAAAAATATGATCAAATTTATAAATATACTTATTAATAAAAAATAATTTTTTAATACCGAAATAACATTATTACTTTCAATCATTTTTATATAATAACTATAATCATATGATCTTTTATATAATATTATTTATATTTTCATTATTTTACAAAACTTTTTATATAATACGATTTATATTTTTATTATTTTACAAAATTCTTTTATTATATGAATATAAAAAATATCAAAATAAATTTAATAATCATATAATTATATATATATATATATATATATGAATTGAATTATCAACATTCAAAAATTTGCCGAATACTAACACTTCATGCTATTTATTTTATCTTCTCCCTCCGGAAAATAAACATGACACCTATCAATTTTTTACCATTTTTCTCTCACTTTTCATACCAAACACACAATCTAATATAAAATTTTATTTTTTCATACCAGACAATACGCAACCAAGTTGATTCTAAAAGAAAAAGTAAAGCTATCACTAGTAACAACCTGTTTAACATGAACACATGCAGCACATAATGGCATTTTGCTAAAAAACAGACCAATTTTTCCTTGTTGCAGATTCACAATTTCTTTTCCTACGTTTGGGTAAGAGCAGTCCAATTTATAAATTTTCAGATACTTTAATCTAGCTCAAGAAAATACACTCCAGCCAAGACCATATATGCATATCTTTTTTAAAAAATAAATAAATGGACATATTTTCTGGGTGAATATGCTTTTTTTTTTCCTTTCTCATATGGATGTATGTATTTTCAATAATGAATGCACGTTTGTTGGGTGTGCATTGTATATTCACAAGCTAGACTATATTTATAAAGCAAGACAAAAGTGTCCAAAAATTTTAAAACTGATCATTCTTGATTTCTTGCAAGAAAAAAACAAATAAAGCTATGTTTGCCAAAACATAAAAATAAAGTAGGTTATTTCTGCAAGACTTCTATAGCTGAAATTGTCCTTACAAACTTTTTAACTGTAATACAATGCAAACACTGCCAAGCATGCACCAAATAAAGTTGGTTAATTCTAATGCAAGAGTATCAGCCGCACCGGTTTTTTTTTTTTTTTTTTTTTGAGGGGGGGGGGGGGTTGGAGGAGAGAGAGATTCTTTTCATAACTTGCATTAGAACTATGACTTGAATGTAAACAAAATACTTTTGAAAAAACCATAGCCTTTGACAGCCATATAAATTTCCAGCATGCACCAATTAATATTGACTGCTCCATTGCATCTTCAACAGTCTTCCATCGAAGAATGGGAATAATGAGAAGCCTCCTTTTTAAATCCCAGGACAAAAATATCTAATTTTCCCTAGAACATCAAGGGAGTCAAAAAGAACAAAGTAATTGAGGGATTCCCATCTTCCATCCTATAAACAAAAATTCGATAGAATCTCTTATCATTCTATATGGAGATCAATCCAAGTAAAAGAGAGTAACAATTTTACGAAGGTTCTTTGCCTCCTGGCAGGTCTCCATGAGCAATCTACTATCATGAAATGCAAAACAGATGACTTGCTGTACCTTTGAGAGAATATCCATGTTGCAGAGCCTGTTGTTCCAGCACAGGAGCATTAGCAGAATAATCTAGTCCCTTCTAGAAATAGACTTGAAAATATATCATGCATTCATGCTCCAATGGATACCAGAAGTAAGGGTGCCATGAACCAAGACATAAAAAGGTCATCTATTCCCTGCATTTCCTATTATTCCTACAAATAATGAACATCCAAGAAATTCGAGGTGGTATCCGAGGGTTGAACCAGTTCAAGCCATATATAATGGAGGACAGCTTCATCATGAAATAGACTTTGACGCAGCTCTTTATGGAGTCAATCCAATTATTTTTCACAGCTCTGAAATTATGTAGGCTATTTGGGAACACCGATTCTTGTCTACAATTAAAGAAATGCTGTGCATTTCTTTGTGTACTATTAGACGAGGGTGACAGTCAAATTTTAGCAAAAACTGAGCAAGAATAGAAATGTTTTTTCTTCATATTACATCTTAATGGTGATAATCCCAGAAGAATGTGGCAAAGGAGTCGTTTCTATCGTGGATTTCAACAATTCGCTCATGGTAGAAGTAACCGTCACGGTACAACAGTCACTGGGTGCCAAATTTCCTAAGCAGGGTTGAAGTTAGAGAGAAAATGGAAATGATAAGTGGATTCTATGGATCTAACAATGGGCTGAAACATTGTAGAAAGAAAATCATGCTCGTTTCTCAATTCAGGGCCTCTGTAATTGCAAAAGAGCAAACTGATGCATTCATAAATTAGTAAGAACTAAGTAGCAGTACCAAATTAAAACTCTACTAGATCTGCAAGACACAGCAGAAAGTTCAACTTGGGGGTCGAACTTTGTTGGATTGGTAATGAAGTTCTTCAAAGTTAGTGATTATGGAGAAGAAAAAGGTAAATGCACCATCAGTAACATACCTGCTAGCTTCAATTAATGGCAGATGATCATTCTCAGGTTTCTCAATCAGATTTTTGACCTGCAAAAGAAAAAGGGTTAACGAGAAAACAAAAAAAACTAATGAATAAACAAAAAAGACTATCTTTTCAAGACGTAACTGACTAAACAATCTCAGAAGTATGTCAAAATCACTTTCATGAATCTACTTATTCAAGCAGAAGTAATTACTTATTTCTTTCAGACTAAAAGAAGCATAAACCACGTCTTCAGATGTATATGCAAACCAGAAATTAGACGACTTGATGATCCCAGTGTCATGATGTTAAATGTATAATGGCAACCAAAGTGGATGTGTTTTAACAAGTTTCAGACTTCAATTAATGGTACAGTAGCTAAACTAGCATGATACAACAGATTTTAAGAAATTCTGCACATATGGTGTCATATGCCTCCAGCCCTGATGTCAACAGCCAGATGCATCTTCTTCGTAACCATATCATCATATCACATGTTCCATATTTTAGTCTTGACAACTTCACCCTCATTTACTTTCACCATGAAAATATTTGCAAACATCTTTTAGTCCTTAATTCCTTATTATCTATCTCTTACTTAGATAATACAAAGATCAAAGCATTGTGGTTGGCTGTCCATCTGCAAAAGGTTAGTGAAATTAAAAAGAAAAAGAAAAAGGGGCACTTTTGAAGGTTGTTGAGCCATGATATTGTAATTTTTAATTTCTGAACAATTAGTAATCAAATGAGGAGGATATCGAAAGAAGAACACCTCCAAAACACCCCCCACGCTAAGAAGAGCAACCACTTTATGGCAGCCACATATGCATTGGTTTTGAAATGTTGGTACTTCGTATTATTTTTCTCTTTATCATTTGTTTCACCCAATACCAATTGCTTTTTAAAGGAAGAACTTGATCCTGGCTCCCCACCCCAAGCATTCAAATTCATTCATGCAAATCTCTAGGTGCATAGTGCATATAAAATCATAGATACCATTGTCAGTGATCACAGACAAATCATGGCACAACTACCAGGATGGAAGGAAACGAACAAGCATTTTTCTAGTATCCACTTTTCCTTTTTCATGGTTGCAGAAGACTTTGCTAGACATTCTCGATGCCAAAATTTGGCAGGGGTGTGGTTTGTTTCTGCTTCAAAGCCTATTTTGATATCTTCTAGCAAGGTTTACTTTGTACGAAACTTGGATAAATGGTTCTAGCCAACAGGGAAGAAGACATCTTAAAACCGTGATAAATTTAAAAACAAAATGTTCTTTGAGAAGGGTGTTTGATGCACAGCAACATGAGGCATTAGCATGCTAAGCTCTGCCCTTAACTAGACATGATGGTCAGGCTCATGTAGCTGATTTACAATGGTGTACTAGTAACTTGGCCAGTGTTCTGAAAGCAGTCACATTTGCAGTAAGTCGTCACTTGGGAAAAGGCCAGGCACCTACGTAAATGCATACATAAATGTAATTAAAAAAGCACTAAAATTTTAATTAAATATCATATGTATAGAAAACAAAATTAAAAAAAAATAGCATAAAAATAACCATGCAATTAAAAAAAATCTTGGAGATTTATTTTTAAAAAAAGATCAAAAGCTTAAAAAGGAAATATGAATAATTAGTAGCATAATTGACCTTACAAAAAACAATTAAGTTCTCGTTAGTTTTCATTGCTATAAACAATCTGGAGCAGTTGGTGGGAAAATCAGTTTGCAAACAACCAATTTAAATAATTGATAGAAATGACTGACTTGAATATTGAATATGCCAATGACCTCACGTTTTCACAGTTCAGAGAAATCATAAATAACTTATCCATGCCATCCATGCATTTTAGATAATCAAAGTTACCTTGCAAACTCCATCATAAATAATAATCATTCGAATTGCAAATGGAAGAACCCTTCAAAGTCAACATTTACAAAACATAGTGTTGTCTATTTTCAATTTTCAAAATGGATTTAAAATGATTAATGTTATCCTTATCTCTCCAACCATAGGTCTTCAGTAATTCTATAACATTCTTAAACTGGAAAAATATTAAATATAACATTAACCAAGCATCATTCAATGCTATGACACTCCCTAAGTTTCCTTGTGGAATAAGGTGAGTTAAACAGCTGTTATTCTTTTATTGACCAATGACTCAAAATGATAGCAAGTTGCCAACTATGTCTAGGTGGAATTATAAGTTGGAAGTTTGGTTGATTTGAATTTTTGCTAAGTACCAATTTTTTTTCTGTCATGTGATCTCACTTTCTTTGCTCTTCTAGTTCCTTTTATTCCCTCTCACCCCACAAAGCTTGCATTAGCTGCTGGTCACTCCTGGACAACTGCTCCCTGCCACATTTGTTATTTAAATATGTGTTATTAACACATATAACATAATGAATTCCCTGGAAGATCATGATTGTTATAATGTTACAACAGCTAATTTCTAAACCATAGGTTTAGTATGTATTAACTGCATCTAAATGAGGCTGCACCAATCCCCGGTGCCATTTGGCACGCTAGTGGTGCATGAAAAAGTTGTCGTTATAGCTGGCTCCTACAGTATTGCTCCTAATAGGGCTGAAACCGGATTGGATACGGATCGGATACCTATGTATCCATATCCATATTTGTTTTATTCGATAAATACAGATATGGATACGGATATTAATCATATACAAAAATTCATATTCATAGTTGTTTTAAACAGATACGGATATAAATCAGACACTGCAAATATGGATACAAATATGGATAGAAGTCAGATAATTAAACTATGAATATAGAATCAAAGATATTACTAAGTGGAGGGTAAATCAAGTTAATATCATGTTAATATACTAACATATTTTTTTTAAAGTTAATGAGCACTACATAAAATTAAATTGGATTACAAGTATGATCAGATATTCAGATACCGATCGGATCATGGTTTGCGGTACCATCCCGAACCGCCCGGTATGGTTCATATATAAAAAAATGGTCCGGTACTCCGAACCGTTAAAAAAAAATAAAAAAATTATATTCCGTACGGTTCGGCCCGGTTCGGATCTGGTTCGTGCCCGATTCAGGTTAAATAATTTTTTGATAGGGAGGGAAGGAATTTTTTTAAGATTTTGTGGACCCGGTATGGGGCAGGTATGGTACCGTACCGATTGGTGACCGGTATGGGGCCCGGTATCGGTTCCGAGTTTCTTGGATCGGATAGTTGTCTATCCATATTCATATCCATTTTTTTACAAATATGGATATGGATAAGGATATTAGTTGAATGCTCAAATATCTATCCATATTCGGATAGTTTCAGATACAAAATCGGATCTAGTCGGATATTATCCATACTACTTTTGCCCCTAGCTCCTAGCCTTTGAAGTCAACTAATGTTTGCCTTTTTCTAAGTTATAACTCTTCTTATGTCTTTCAAACATACACCCACCCCCCAACTCAACCCCAAACGACCTCCCACCCCCTCCCAAAAAAAAAAAAAAAAAAAAAAAAAAGCTTTGTTTATTATAGGTAAAAGTTAGCAGTGCAGACAAGTTACCAAACCGGTTCTCAATCAGCCATAGTGCTGGATGCAACAGTCCATGAATGGCCTAACCCTAGGCGTCTCACCAACTCATACCAATGTTGACTCATTAGTCATCTCATTCGATGTCAAGCTATGTCCAGTTTGGCAACTACCTTGGATTGAATAAAACCTTACCATATCTTGTATCACAATAATGAATTAAATCTGCACTACAATAATGGGAATAGGATTCCACCCTCCTTTTTGACTCATTTTGCATAACTATTAAATTGTCATGTGATCTCCAAAACAGCTATGCGCATATCATAGCACTGGGCATTTTCACTATTTTTTCCCTTTCACATCCATGTGCTTTTATGTGTCCTGTGCTGGTTCAACAGTAATTCTTGAAAGGGACCATTGCACAGCTAAGATCATGAGAAGACACCTATGCACAAAGAAAGGGAAGGGCTAGCATTCTGCATAGGGTAAGGGTTAGCATTCTGCATTTGTTTATTTGTTTATCTATTTTCGTGGACAGAAGGAGCCAGACTGGGCCACATAAAAAGAGCCATCCTAGTGCAATCCAGTAGCAGGCCAAATGGACCAACCCATTAAACCACATAGTAGGTGGAGGATACCAACATTCGTACCAAAGCTGCCCTGATCTAAAGGCCTTTTCCCCCAAATCTAGCACCTCGATTAGCTCCTCATCCAAGCAATGAAAACATGGATATAAAACAATGTAATTTCTTGCTTTGGACAGCTGGAGAACCTTCCACATCTGAGCACAACACTTGCTGAACAAGATAATGAATGGTAAAACAGCCTCAAGAAATTCCACTGCCTCTTCTTGAAGCTATTGTACCATAACTCCTTCCTTCCCCAAATTGCTGGAGTAAGATAATGTAGAAATGCCCCATGCACCTCCTCAAGCATGGATATGGAGCACTGCACATGCTTTTGCTTTCAGGTAGTGACGAACACAATCAATTCAGATGAGGAGAGGATCAATATTATGACTGCCAAAATATATCCAAGGAGCAGTCCGTTTCATGGAAAGGGCAAAAGAGGAAGTAGTTGTCAGAAAGGGCAGATATTCAGCAAGAAAACAAATAAAAGTATAGAAGTTAGAGAAGGCCAAGCAGGACACCACCCTCTCCCACAGCCTCTCTATAAAAAGATTTTCAGAGAGATCCCAAATTCTATGGAGAGAGGCTGGCATTAATTGCTCAGGCGTAATAGGGTAAAAATGGAATTAGGAGAATTGCTTTTAAGCCAATAAGCCTCAAAATAAGCAGAACAAATTGGGCATCAATGGAAATAAACAATTTGTTTATTTTTTTCTTTTAGGCCAATAAGGATATTGGGAACAAGGTTTTAAATCCCGTAGGACGGGACTGTCCTGGTTTTTTCATGGAACAGGATGTATTGGCGTCCCGTCCCATTCCGACACTCGGGATAGGGGATGTCTCAAAATGTCCCGATTGGGATGCTGTAGGATACTGGTGAAACGTCCTGTCCCAACACATGAGATAGTACCCCGTTCCGGCATCCCGCCGGGACCTGAATCCTTGATTGGGAACAATCAAAAACTTCATAGAGAAGACCGCAAATTGATGACACATCAAGAATGATAAAGGCTAGAGTTGCACATAAGGAGTTCCATTGATATAGGTGACAGGAGTCAGGAGTCGGGTTCAATAGAAATATAAAAGAAAATTTACATTTCGATATAAATAAAATTTTAAAGCAATGACAAATTTTACAAACTAATTGTGAAGACTAAGACTAATGGTTATGTTTGAAAATTACTAGCAATTGGGCACAAGCAAAAAAAATATTAGAGAAAATGATTAAAAACTACAAATACAAATTAAGATATTATAATAATAAACATAAAATACAGAAATAGAATATTGAATACAAAAAATGATTATACGAGAAGGAAAATGAAAAGTAACAAATTAGAAAATAAAATAAAGTGACTAGCATCCACATTCAAAATTTTCATGCCAGGACTCAAATTTCCTCTAGAAATCTCATTAGGCATTAAATATAAAAATGGTATGGGGGCACAACATGATTGGATTTTGAGAATATCAAACGATTATCTTGAGTGAGCAAATTGAAAAAAGACAAGAAAAGGGAGAAGATCTACACACAATCTGAACAGTTTTGTTCAAATTAAGGGAGAGATAGATTGAAAGGGCGAGGGGGGAAGGAGAGCGAGAGAGCGCATGCATGTGAAGAGAGAGAGAGAGAGAGAGAGAGAGAGAGAGAGAGAGAGAGAGAGAGAGAGAGATTGGTGAGTTTTTTTCCTTAGTATGTCCACCATGGTCTATGGAGAGTGTATGGTAGTTTAGAAACCAAGGGTGGTGTTTTTGATAAAAAAGTCGATATATAAAACCTTGCAAAGAAAATTCTAAGATTCATAATTCCTTTTTAAAATATTTTACAGATGTTTTCTCTAATTCTGATAAATTAATTTGGTAATAATCATATAAGAAAGTGCATGAAATGAAAGCACTATGAGCAACTTCTGTAAGGTTCAGAATATGAGAATCACAAGGCAAGTAGTTACAATTTTCTCATATAATTATCCCAATTGATGTGTATTGGGTCACCGTATGATAATGTAAATTGTTCAACAAGGAAGGCGTAACCGTCCCGAGCCACCCAATTCGGAGCATACCGTGCCATACCAGCCCAGGACAGTTTCAGCAATAAAATTGAAAAATAGCGAGGGAAGGGAGAGGGTGCATGAAAGAGAGGAGAAGAGCGAGAGAGAGAGAGAGGGGAGAGGGTGCCTGCTGGAACAAAGCTGAGGGGGAAAGAGTGCTTTCGAAGCCCTCTCTTTTGTGCATCAAAACAAAGGGGATCCCCTATTTTGAAAGGAAACAAGGACTTTGGGTCCTTTTTTATATTTTTTAAATTTTTGTTTAAAGTGAAGTTGGCAACCACTACTGAATTCACTTAAAAATTTCAAAAAAAAGGTAAAGTCGACAATGGCCATTGACTTCACATAAAAAACAAAAAAAAAACAAAAAAAGGGACTTGAAGCCTCTATTTCCTTTCAAAAAAGGAGAAAGGAGATCCACCCTTGTTTCGATGCATGGAGAAGAGAGGGATCTTGAAGCCCTCTCTCCCCTCCCTCAGCTCTGTTCCAACAGCCACTACTACTGCTCCCTCTCCCTCTCTCACTTCCTCCCTCTCTCTCTCTACTTTCCTCTCTTTTCTTCCCCCTCTCTCTCTCTCTCTCTCTCTCTTCCTTTGTCTCTTCTTCCTCCCTCCTTGCTGGTCTTCCTGTCGGTTCATGCTGAAACAGCACAACACAACACAAGGGCATACCATACTATAGTGCCAGCCTACTGGCATACGTGTTGGTTCCGAAACTGCAGACTTTGTTCCCCATCTCTTTCAAAAACTGAACTCATGCCCCCTCGATTCTCCACACAAATTTCATCTAGTTCAAGCTCCAGACCTGTCCAATTATAAGTTCAACCTTCAAACTATGCATCCATCCCCCTTCATGAATCAAGTGTGAGTATATATAACTTGTATTGGCTCTAGGCAACATGATGAGCACACAACCAGGTTGGTGGTGCTTTTGGAATGGCCAGCACATTGCTTATGCCAAGTATTCAATAGCTAAGGACCTGCTGGAGGCTGAGGCAACATCTCTGCTTAAAGGCATGGAATTAGCAATAGAATCTCCATACTTGTGCTGCTGACATACTGTTAAGTTCTCCATGCAATCTTCAACCATGGGTGAACTCCACCTTGGCATATCTACCACATCTTGAACAATATCCCCCAATGTTGACTCAAGTTTACTACATGCAATATCATTCAGATTCCCAAAACAAAGCAGCAGATTGGTAGGTCCAAGCAGCTTGAGTTGAGCAATGTAACAACTATCATATAGATCCTCATTTTATTCCTCTAACTCTTCAGGAATTAGCTAGGGAGGGAGGACTTGTTGTAACATTTTAACAATCTATTAATGAATGCCTGTTGGCCACTTCTTATCAATAAAAAAAGGTGGCTTACACCTAAAATCCTCCACAAGGAAACCACCATTAGCAAATAAGAGTACAACATGAACAAATGCTATAGTATCATTACATGGAACTTGATAAAGAAGCAAAGTGGACAATTCTAGTGCAGATGTGGATGTATGACACCTTTTTTTTGGATATTACACAAGCAGAAAAAAGGAGTACTGTAAAGTCAAAAAAATGCCAAAGGTGGGGGAAACCATACAAACACACAAAGCAAAAAACTAGAAGTTTTAAAAGGGGCCAAGAATAAGTCAGAAGGTAAACATAATAACTAAGAAATGACCAAATATAGAGCAGCACACAATTGTAAGCAAATTTACTTCAATTTCTTAAGCAGGCTGTAGAATAAGCACTCAGTGGCTATCAACAAGTGCATGTCCATTCCAATTAAATTTATCATATATTACCAAAAGGAGCTCGAAAAATAAACCTTGAACAGCGCATTTCCAAATAGCCTCAAGAAATTATTAAGCCACAAGGCAACAAAGCTTGAAGAAATGACCCTTCAGCAACAGTTGTCTTTGGGGCAGACTAATTCGCCAACAAGTCAATTCATTTGATGGGCAAAGGCACTTATGGAAAAATTTGTTCATAGTTTCACAGTTAGAAAGGCAACATGGATAACTTTTTTGGCAGAAGTAACCCAGGTTTCAGATGGTGATTACTACCAGTGACAAAGCAGGTTTACACAATGGATGTTGTTGGACCAATATAATTCCAGAGCTTGTTACATAATCGAGTGAAACTCCAAAAACATAGATGCTGCCTCTCATCTCTTTTGTGGATTCATTTTTAAGTTTTGGGGACTGCAGATCAACTCAAGCAATCACCCAAACAACTGGTACAAAAACAGATACAAAGTCAAGAAAATAAGAAAATCATAAAATTTCAACATAACCAGACTACCATTAAACCTGCTCAAGTCTCACCAATATGAATTGATTAAGTAAAAACTGCAAAGTTCTGTTCCAAAGCATCCACTTTTAATCTAAGAGCATCCAATAATTACACTTTAAGAGTCACATATGGACTTTAATAGCTTATGATTACAAAGCATCGCAAGTAATATGGAACTACACAAGCTTTCTTTCTCTTTCACCCTATACGTCTACCACCACATTCCCAATAAAACCATACTAAAACTACGAGGTCTTTTAATTTCCAGCCCATATGAAGCCTTAGATAGGCAAGGAGCATAATAAGCTAGTAATGAGTACATTGAAGGAAGCTTAGGCACTGCAAGAACATATGTATTTTGCTTACATAGCATTGTTATGCACATGAATGCACGAGATTACCTTGAAGAATATCTAAGGAAACCAATATAACAGGTGGAAATGTTTTCCAATACAATGCAATTACCAATGATATCTCTGTCAACAGAACAACTGACAAAACATAATTAGAATAGTTTACTAAAATGGGACCGAGCTTCTTTAATACAGATATAATCAGATCATGCCTGCATGAGTAATGAAAAGAAAATTATTAAACATCATTCATCATTAAACTTGGATGGCTGTCACAGAAACAACAATAACAGAATCCAAATGATACGTCCTATACACAAATGGACTTTTCAAAGTGCATTGCTCCACAGCAAGTCTTAAATTGTGGGAACAAGACATATGCAGCTCACTTTTGTATATATGTCACTCAAAATGGAAGGGGTATTGGAAAATGGGGGAAAAAGAAACTTAGACTTACTTTAGACAATAATTCCTGGCTCTCTGGTGGTTGCATTTTCAGGCTTTGGGGCAAGATTACAGTAAGCAACTCTGGCTTCTCTGCTCTTAGAGCACCTCTGATAACAGCTGCATTAGTCCCAGATGCACCTGAAGTAAAAATATGATTTTTCTGCAGTGATATTAACAGGTTTAAATGTCCAGAACTATGATTAAGTGAAAAAAGGATTGAAAGAATGATAAGTAGCCAGAATGGAAGCAAAGAAACAAAATCCTACCGTTATCACCATAGCGTAACTCAGAATCTCAATAAGCTGCTGATGCATAAATCCCATATTACGTGTCCCAAAGAAACCAATTGCTCTAGGTCCTTGTTGTTGAATAGCTAATAATTCCTGGAAAAACAAGAACAATAAATGAACTGAGAAAAAACAACCCTAACCATCTCTGTGTATAGCGATATGTTGCTATCTATGTAGGGTGCCCAGAGGTATATGCTAAAAAGTTCAAGTACTGTTTTGATATGTGTACATGAATGCAGAAAAGTTATCTGCAAGTTCACAATAATGAAATAAGATTGGAAAGAACCCAAGTTGCAATATCTAATATCCAAGCTATGCATATTTGTTCTTAAATATCAATAAACTGCTGAAACTATCAGTTAACAAGCATAATATGAAGAATACACGAGACGGATGCAATATACTTTTGTTTTAATTACTATATTAACCATCTTCCTTTCTGTGATGAGTAATCAAAATTTAAATCCACGACATAATGGTGCTGATGCACTTACTTACCATCTAATTTATGAGTAACAAACATCATTTGTATTTAATACTGAACTATATACAACAGTTACAGAAAATGTATTAGGGAACAAAAGTCATCAGTTTCTCACTTAAAAAGTACCATGTGTTTATGTCACCGTAACTTCTGAGATACATCCACAGCTTGAGACATTATCAACTATAAACCCCAAAGAGTTGACAGAAGTCAACTTTAGAGAATCATAATATTGTTTCTCATTGACTCTTTCTTTCATTTTCCCTAAAGAGGGATGCACAGAATTTCAAGAGGCTAGTGTTTCAGAAAAATCATAGGCTATCAATTGAATAGATTAAATCTTAACATCTTGGTTTTGGAGATATTTAAAGCTGATTTATTGGTTTGTGACCTTTCCAAGGCAATTCACCGCAGCCTTTGTCTGAATACAAGTTAAAATGCAACATCCAATGATTTATAAGTAATTGAATTGCCAAATCCAAAGTGGCCGACAGGACATCTGATAAAAAAATTCTGTAAGCTGGATATGCCATGATATTAAAATTTAATGATGAAAAAGATACCTGCAGATAATCGATATCAGGAATGGGCTTGTACTCTGATACAACAACTGTGCTCGATCCTTCAACAACAGACTGAGCTTGTGTAGGAATTTGGACCCCATTCTCCTCATCAGACAATATTGCCTCTTCCCTATGTTGATTCCCCCAATTACTTTCAACCCTGTTTCCTCTAGAATATCCACAAAGCCACTATACCAGTACATAAAAAAAAGAGTCCCTGGTAGTAAATCATTAAGTGAAAACCAAATATATTACAAGACTCTAAAATTAACAAACTACACAAGAAAAGAACATAAGCTTCTAACAGAAAAGGATATAATATGTGAGAAAGCATGGAGAACTCAGTAATTTGATTCACCCAAATTCTGCACTTCAAAAGTCAACAGACATTTTTGGCATAAAAAAAAAAAAGCATGATTCAATAGCACTTGACATATCCCCCAGAACAATAACTCACGCGAAACTTCAATAAAAGATGCACTGTCATATCATACAGTAGAATGATATTTTTGGCATGAAAAAGAGAAAGCATGATTCAGTAGCCCATGACATATCCTCCAGAACAATGCTAAAGTTGAAGACTTGAATCAGACAGTGTTCCATATCATGTGTAAGGCATAAATAATAGTCAAAACATACAATACTCATCTGAACTATATGGTGTCAGCTAAAAGCTACAGATAGTCTTCTTTTGAGGGGAAAAAACTAAAAATATTTAATTTATAACTTAATTTATCATTCAGGGATGTCTAGTTCTGTTTTTTCTTAAATGATTTTTTATAATGTGTAATTTTTTTGACAAGACTAATCTTAAGCTTCAAAGCTAGAGCTAAGATCTGAGATGTCTATTGATTGGTTACAAGTGTTAATGATGAGCATCAACATGCATTGTCTTTAAATAACAAACTAAAACTCGTAAAGCTCTACTTTCCCAAGCATCGGTATCACATATAAAGGTTCTACAATTGGAAATAATAAAGATTAATGTTTCACAGTTATGAAAGACAAAGGTGTTAAAGGCTCAATGCACAAAAGTCTCTTGAAGCCTAAGCACAAGGGACAAAGCAAGGCGTACACCTTAGCAAAGGCAATATGTGTGTACATATAATGTACAAATGTATGCATACATGTGGGTGCATATGTACACACGTATATGCAACACATGCATATGTACACACGTGTCGGTGAATGCTTATATGTATTTACATATACATATAAGCATTCATGCATGTATACATGCATATACATACATAGACATATGATGAATTTATAATGTTAAATATATTTGACAAGACCTGGATGATTCCGGACACACTAAAAAACACAAACACACACATTGAAGCAACACACACAAATGACAAACTCACTCAAATCATCACAATAAAGAACACACGACCAACAGACATGTAGTCAACCATGGTGACGTACACATGCACAACACAAAAACAATCAAGCATGTGTTCCTTTTTCTACTTCTTAGTGCCTCAGCAAGGGGCATGTAAGGCACCCATTTGATGCATGAGGCACTAAAGTTGTGCCTAGGTGTACCCTGCATGTTAGACGTGCCTTTAACAACATTGGAAGAATAATAAAGAACCAAAATATATATAAAGATTGCTAAATTTGAAATTCCACATATTGTATTTCTAGCATGACAAGGCAAACTAATAGAACCAATCACATCTTACAATATATTAGTGGGAGAGCCTTTGTGGCTGGAAAAACATTGCAGGATATATTTTTTTTCTTTAAATCCGCTCTCTCAAAGAATCAATCCAGCATCACTTCCAGGGAGACCCAGTAGATATTAATTTAAATATAATCCCAAGAAAGAGAGAAGCAAGAAAGGACCTCTACTAATCTAGAAAAAAAAGATGGAAAGGCCACTAGACTCCACTCCTAATACCACCCACCCTCTCTCTCTCTCTTCCGAGATACAATGCAAGAGCACTTCCCTTCTATGTTCGGACTTCATTTTCTTTCTCTCAGTGCAAGGAGAGATCACCAGCTATGTTCTCTTTTATCTCCAATCAGTAATTAAGAAAATAGAAGTATAGAAGAATATCAACTAAATAAAGAAGTCTATTTATCCTTTTTTTGGTAAAAAGATATATTTATCACTTCATAATTATTCATCCAATGCTTTTTTCAAATAAAACATGTACAATACTTGAAACAATCATATGATGGACATATAGCTTTCCAGTGCATTGCATGTGCCCAACACTAGTATGATCAATAAGAGAGCTTTACTGAACAAAAAATTTCATGTTCAGATTAGCATATCACATTTAGTAAATTTACTTTTCCAATGAATTTAAGTTCACTTTCATATACTATTCATGATAAACTACATTAAAATTGTATCATATTGATAGAACACCAACGTAGGATACTAAATATGCATTCATTTTTTCCAATATTTGAATATGACATTTCATATTAGAAGTTTATCTTCAAGTGCTAAAATATTACGGGCATTTGAATGCACAGGTAAAGCCTGCTAGAAGCCACTCCCCTCAAGAAAATTTTATCCAATATCTTCCATTTCAACTTTGTATAACCTATCCGCACAGAATTTATCAAACGATCCCCAAGATGGTAACTGTTTTCTTAATCAACTTCCAAATATTGCATAAAATTCACGAGCCAGTTCAAACTAGAGAGAAGAATGAAAAACCATAGCCCTAACCACAGACACACACAAAAAAAAATCAATACTTCTCTAATAAAAAAACCATCAATGCTGAAAGCACTTCCTAAAACAGTGTCTAACATTCGATATTAGAAATTTATCTTCAAGTGTCAAAATCTTTCGAGCATTTGCATGCCCGGCTAGAACATTATATCCCCCACTCCCCTCAAGAAAAGCCTCATCCAACCTCCCCTACGTCGACTTTTTATCGCCTATCGGAGTCGTCGAATGATCTCCAAGATACGAACTTTTTCTTTACCAACATGAATCCAAATCCCTATAGAGCCTAGCATGGGCAAGAAATCCAACTCCCAAAAATTGCATTAAAATTCACGAGATACCTCAGAACAGAGAGAAGAATGCAAAACCCTAGTCTTGGTGTGGGGGGCGCGGGGGGAATCAAAAACAAGCCAATACTTGTCTAGTAGAAAACCATCAACGCCTAACCCCCTTCCTAAACTTCAAAGAGCGGGGAGAGAGAGAGAGAGAGGGGGGGGGGGTAATAAGTTCGGCAAAAACAGAGCCAAAAACTCCTCTTTTAGATAGAGAAACAGAGGGCAAGAAGAGGGCGTTACCGTGCGTCTCGAATTCATGGTATCGCGAGGTCCCTTGGTTCCAACCCATCCCGAACGAAAGGAAGAAGCATCGAGAGAGGAGCAGGGAAAGCTAGCGTTTTGAGGGGCGAAGCAAGGGCGGGGGAAGAGAGAAAGCGCCGGGTTTGGAGGACGCGGGAGACGACCCAGGGGAGGAGAAGAACCCATTCCTTCTCCCCTGACTCTTATCATTTCCAATCTCCCTTTTCCTTTCCCAAAGAAAGGAAAACCTTTTGTTTTTCTAGAGAGAGAAAGAGAGGAATTTGATGGAAAAAGAGAGGAATGACTGGTTAACAAAAACCCTCCTCCCGTCCCGTCTGTCATGCACGCTCCTAAAAGTTTTGTCTGCTTGTCAGCAGGAGAGACAGTAGGTTTGCTTTGGCTTCGGTATCTTGTTTGCTGTTATTCTTTCAAATTTTATCAAGAATTTTTTTTGGGACTCAAAAGGAATGCTGGAAAGGTTGAAAAAAAGGAGTGCACCTTTTTCCCCACCCTTCAAAGCTGGCACGCGACTTGTGGGCTTGCACAGAGTTTTGTTTCTCGTGCGGGGCTTACATTGACAATTTGACCCCCTCACAGTCTAAACTAGGTATGCTACGAGGGGATTGGTCTTGTTTTCAAGCACCAGAGAAATAGGATAATTTTTTGTGCTCAGCATGCGTGCAATAAATTCAGCAGGTTCTGCATCGTATATTTTTATTAATCTAAATATATAATATAATAAAATAGAAGAAAATAATTAATATTAATTTTATTTAAATTTTATTTAAAATTTTTATCCAGATCAAAATATCTGTATGATATCCTGGTTCAAAAATTATGACATTTCAGTTTAAAATATATGACGTCCTAGTTCAAAACCTAGGACATCCTACTTCAAAATCTACGACATTCTAGTTCAAAAATGATCCGAAACAGTATTATGATATCCTAGTTCAAAACCTACGACATCCTAGTTCAAAATTTACGATACCTTAGTTCAAAAATGATCTGAAACAGTATTACGATACCCTAGTTTAAAAGCTACGACATCGTAATTCAAAACCTACGATACCCATGCAGAAAATATAAAATTAAAACCTTTACGACATCCTAGTTCAAAAGCTACGACATCCTAATTCAAAACCTACGACACCCATGCAGAAAATATAAAATTAAAACCTTTACGACACCCTAGTTCAAAAGCTACGATATCCTAGTTCAAAGCCTACGATACCCATGCAGAAAATATAAATTAAAACCTAAAACAATATTATGATACCCTGGTTCAAAAGCTACGATATCCTAGTTCAAAACCTAGACACCCATGCAGAAAATATAAATTAAAACCTGAAACAATATTACGATACCCTAGTTCAAAAGCTACGACATCCTAGTTCAAAACTTACGACATCCATGCAGAAAATATAAATTAAAACTTGAACAGTATTACGACACCTTACGACATCCTAGTTCAAAAGCTACGATATCCTAGTTCAAAACCTATAATACCCTAGTTCAAGGGACTAGAGAGAAGGGTATTTTGGTATGGACAAAAATCTCAAATAAAAACTGAATGGTAATTAATGCTAGTCATGCTTAGTTCCCATCCCGTCATGCTGCAATGGATATATTTGAATCAATAAAAAAATATGGTGTGGGTCATGTTGAATTTACTGCACCGTATACGGTGCACAAAAACTTTTCCCTGGAGCATATTGTGCTTGGGCTTGCACTGACAATTGGATCACCTCCATGCAGGGAGGCAAATATGCCAAGCCAAGCCAAGTAGTAAGGCTGTTAATACTCTAGCTCTTGATATAAGAAATATATAATCAAGCTCAAGTTGAGCTTGACAAAGCATGTTAATGATCGTTTTATTTATTATTTATTTATTTATCATTTAAAGATTATTAGTTTGAGAAAAACTGGATTATAGAATAGGAATGGGAATGGATGACTTTTGAATTTCAACTATTTGATTAAAAAATCTCATTCCTATTTCATTTCTAGGGAAAAATGAAAATGCTCCGGTTCTTTCAAAATCTAATATTTCCTCTCTCTTTTTTTTGTATTCAAATCATATTTTAATTTTGATTTTAATTTTGATCATGAATAGAATATGATGTGGCAGGAAGCTGATATGTAATCCCTGTCAAACGCCATGTCAGAAAAATCGCTACGATGGACACCCCCCTTGGACTCCTTTGACCGGGCTGAGCTCTCCCAGAATGATGAGGCGGCCCGTTGAAGCCGAGTTCCGTCCTCCGCCAGGTCGGCATCCACGAGCTCGGGGCACCTAGGCCAAAGTTGAGCGACCTCTTTTGCTGGATTGAGCCCCTCTGAGGTCAAGTCCCCTGGACCGGAGTCTAGCTCAGCCCTCCCCCGCCAGGTCGAGCCCCTCCAAGGTCGAGCCCTCCGGGCTAGAGTCGCGTGCTGACCTCCTTTGCTAGATCGAGCCCCTCCGAGGCTGAGCCCCCTGGACCGGAGTCGAGCTCAGCCCTCCTCCACCATGTCGAGCCCCTCTGAGGTCGAGCCCTCTGAGTAGGAGTCAAGCCTTCCTCCGCCGGGTCGAGCCCCTCCGAGGTCGAGCCCCTTGGGCTGGAGTCGAGCCCAGCCTCCTCCGCCAGGTCGAGCCCCCCGAGTCGGAGCCGAGTCCCAGCTCTCTAGTTCGGCAACCACCTCGGATAATGCCACCCGGCACCAAAGGGGGCAGAGCTACCCCCGAGGTACCAGCGAGCTGCCCGAGGACTATGAGGAAGCACCAATCAGATCATGATAACCGTCTGCAGCCATCACTTACACCAGAAGAGGAAGAAGCTCCCTCACCAAGATGCCACGCTTTCCGCAAACCACCTGCACCACCCGAAAGTGGAAGTCAACCAGGGATTCGAATCCCGAGGCGGCGGCCCCCTAATCGAGACACTATCAAACCTCCCGAAATAGGGCGACCAGAAGGAGTGTCAGAGTGCATGGCAGCTTCCTCTATCACCAATCAGGGAATACGTCTTGACCACGGCATGGAATACCGCCGCACGGACCTGCCAACGCGGGGAAGATCCCGAGATACTCACCCAACAATCACCTGGACTTAAAAGAACCTTCGATGCCCCCAGCAGAGAGGTATGCAAGCTTAATCGCAAAACACTCATCCAAGTGAGCGAGGAAGAGGAAGCCACACAAGAGGGCCAATCCACCTCATCTACCATCTCTCCCAGCACACTCGCATCCCCACTCTCACACCACTCACTCCTCCTAGCATGGAGTCCATCAAGAAGGGCTCGACAAGGAGGATCTGTTCCCTTGGATCGTCACTGACTTGACTGTCGGAGTGCCCTCACCGGAATCCCTGGCCCAGGTATCTGACCTCTTTTGCAGGCTTAGAAGCACAGGTCAACTCCAAGAAGACAAGAGGTAATCCGATGCTGATAGCAGCTACGGGCCACGACGATCTTAGTGGCAACAAAATGCATTAGGAGATGTTAGGATATGTCGATTCAAGCATGAATTAGCTACCAGTTCGATCGCTCACGCACTCCCTTCTGAATCAGATACTTCGAACCGGAGCGTCCAGAGGAAGCTGAGTGAATGGGCAAAGTGGCTTTATGGTCTTCGGCCTTAGCCGAAGACACCAGTCCGAAGGAGAACGGTCCGAAGACAACACCAACCCCACCTACGATTCATCTTGAAAAGAACAGCTCCACCACGAATAGCAAAGGTATCTTTGGACTATCCTAGAAAAAACAGGACGAAGACACCTCTCCAGTCTAGCAACGGCCCCTCCTGAAGAAGAGGGCCGAAGGCAAATCTCCGACCAACCTCAAACCCACGCGAATGTGGGCATGACGGTTACGATCAACTGCCTAGCTATCACCTCCGAATCATAACTACAACGAAGTGGCTATGTGGTCATTAACCCCAACCGTAATGCCTCTAGCTTGATTGGTACCTCTCGACAACCGTTCACGGTTACGGACATAGGAGAGTCGATTAGCCCCCGTCTTAACCGTAAGATGGGAGACAAAACCGCGTGCTGGACCAGCCATTATAAATGCTGGTAAGAGGGGACACTCAAGGTAAGCACAGCAAGATCCTGAAAAAATAAGAGTTCCTTTCCTCGCCATCTCCCTCCTCTTTAGAAGACTTCCCATTTTGTTGCTGGAACCCGTCTCTGACTTAGATATCGAAGTATCCCCCGTCGGAGAACATCCGGTCAGGGACCTATTTGACAGGTGAACCAGAGGAACGAACCTGTGATTCAGCAGCTTTGCCCCGGTTAAAAGGGATTCTACGCCAATAGGAGATATAGCCATTCCAATCACAAATCAAATGCAATAAATCTATCCAATGTTATGCAGTTACGCAAACCCGAAGGTGTCTAAGCTCTTTTAAGAATTGAGTCTTAGAGAAATAGATATTCGAGAGAAGCTCGTTTTCTATTTGAATTAAGTTCTAATAAGCAATTACCAAGCCAAAATATTCTTGGATAGCTTGATTCATTTACCAAGCCAAAAAGGAAAGCCCCAGGCTAAACCGGAAGGCTTAGAGCAACTAAGTGATAGACTAACACTCTCAAATATATTTTATGCATTCTTTGAAGACATGAAAGCATAAATTAAGGGTACGTTCTCAGACAGCAGTTTGTTTTACTCTTCCTTTTTCTGCAAATTAGGGTTTTAAAGAAGATATATAGAAGTTTTTCATGGTTAACTTATACTAAGATCGATAGAAATTCTTTATTCAGATAGTTATCAAGAGAACTAATTCCTGCCAAATTATTTTAGTCTATTGAACAGTTTGGAAAACATAGATCCCCTTGCACAAGTGGAACATTTAGTTTTTTAAAAAAAAATTATATGCCCATCTATAAGAACTGTGGCTTCAACAATAAAGCATGTCAGTTTAGAGGAACACAGCTTAGGAAACACAGCGGAATAGTTAAATTTAACATGGTTAACAATCAAAGAGCAGTCACATATCCATGAGGTCATGCCTTCATGCATGTTGTTAGGGCAAGTTGTGCGACCCAACTAGCAAAAGGCTAGATTGGATCCAAGAAATATACTAAAAGGCTAGTTTAGGTCCAAGTATCGATGAAACGGTAAAAGCTGACCAACCCATTGAGGCTGACCAGCACGTAAAAGCCGACCAACGTATAATGACTAACCCAACATGAGAAGAATGAATACAACAAAAAATGAGATAGTTATTCTACCAGAATAACCAACTATTATTATTACAGGCACGGGTTAGTTTCTAATGGAACTAACCGCTCGAGGCCCATCTAACTAAATTATGTTAAGGCCCACGTCTATAAATACCGATAAATGAGGACTTCCGAGGATAAGTAAGATCAACTAGCTAGAGCATTCTCTCATTTTTCTATCTATCTTCTCTTAGATTCTCTATCTGTCTACCCGAGCCCTTGCTGACTTAAGCATCGGAGTGTCCCCCACCAGAAATCCTTCGATGAGTGGGTTTGTTTCATAGGATTGCATGAAATTTGATTGAGCAAACCAAGAAGGTGCAGGGGAGTAACTTTGGTTCAGTAACAATAGATTGGCGTGCCAAGAAGGGGAAGGAATTAACCCTTAAAAAAATCTTGAAGAGAAAGATGGTAAAAAGAAGAGTACAAAACAATTCGACTGGGAGAGCCCGTCTACCATCCAAGAAGAACGATCCACCCTTGGACAATGAAGATGTCGCCCCAGCTGCAAGCATAGGGCGACGGCAATTGGACATTCTTCTGAACAAAATGGAAGTCTTAACTGCCACCATCCAGAATCTCCAAGAAGTAGCAATCAGCGGGCAACAACACCCCATCGCCTCTAGATGTAGTCGACGATCTCCCATACTAGAGGTATGACATCCAGAACCAAGCCACCGTTCCCGTCATTACCATTCATCAAGTCGACGCTCTCCCACGCAACGAGACTCTTAACTTCACGGCTATGGGGAAGGCCGACTTGAAGGAAAACACCACAGATCTTATTCCATCTCTTCCAACAATTCTACTCCAAGAAGCACTCAGTGGAGCCAAGAAAGTCGACGACAGGGCCACTGTGAGAAGAAATTCTGTAAGTTAGAATTGCAGGTTGCTAAACTTGACGATCAAAGGAAGAATGACAAAAGGCTGACAGCCTACGACATGCGACCACCCTTTTCCAGAAGAATCATAGAGGAGAAAATCCTGTCTCATTTCAAGATTCTCCAATTGGAATCCTATGATAGAACTATTGATCCACTCGATCATTTGGACAGTTTCAAGGCCCATATGATGATCCAGGAGGCAACTAATGTCTTTTATTATCTTGCTTTCCCGACTACACTCAAAAAAGTTGCCAGGATGTGTATTTGAGTCTTCGACCAGGTACCATCCATTTTTTTGAATAATTAGATAAATTATTTGGGGCTCATTTCACGACCAGCCGGAAGATGTCGCATAATTCGGATAGCCTCTTCGTCATCCAGCAACAAGAGGGCGAAACTCTGAGGGACTACGTGGCCTGCTTCAACAATGCCATGCTGGAAATCCCGGACCTCAATGAACATGTCGCCATCTCCGCCATGAAGAAACGGCTTTGATCGTCCAAATTTACTTTTTCTCTAGATAAGAAGTTCCCGACCAACTACTCTGAATTACTAGGACATGCATAGAAATATGCACAAGCTGAAGAATAAGCCGCAAATCAGCACCAAGCTGAAGGGAAGCCTACCCCAAAGAAGAAAAACCCTAAGGACAATGAGTTACTGCTTCCCGGTACAAATGATTCTTCAACCCAGTGACAAAGCCCAAAGTCGAAGAATTCGGTCACAAGGCTCACGTCAGCAAATTCGACACCTATACTCCTTTATCCCTTCCAAGGGAGAAGATATTAATAGAAATTGAAAAGGAGAGCTTTCTCCAAAGACCCCGGTCGATGCGAGCACCCCTAGCCTCATGCAATAATACCAAATACTGTCGATTCCATAGGGACCACGGACACACCATGGAGGAATGCATCTAGCTAAAGGATGAGATCAAAGGCCTGATCAAACATGGATACTTAGGAAAGTATGTCCACAATCAGGATCGCCCAGCCGAGGTGACTGCTCCAAGATAAATCATCGACGGTGCAGAACTTTCTAATCAGTGACCCACCGACGGGATGGTCAGCATGTTACATCGCTGATCACACTACAAAGATGACAATGCTCCGAAGAGACCTCAGACAAGTAACGTCATTAGCTTCTCTGATGACGACCTATAGGAAGTCTAAGTACCCCACGACGATCCTGTTGTAATCTCTGCCATTATAGCAAACTATGATGTAAGAAAAATTTTGGTGGATAATGGAAGTTCAACTGAGATCTTACTTTATGCTGTATGCTTTCCTTAAAATGAATCTATCAAGAGACAAACTACAGAGAACTTCAGCACCCTTTACTGGATTCGGAGGAAATCCGATAGGAGTGGAAGGGGAGATAACTCTTCCCGTAATCCTTGGAACCAAACCAAGACAGAGAATGCTTCTGATCACGTTCATGGTCATCCAGACATTCTCAACATATAATGCCATTTTAGGATGACCTGTCTTAAATAAGTTTTAAGCCATCGTCTCCACCTACCATCTACTAGTACGATTCCCAACCAAGAACGGAGTCGAAGAAATAAAGGGAAATCAATGGATAGCCTGCTAGTGCTTGATGATCCAAGATCAACGACCCATTAGCAAGATGATGCTAGAGCTGATGGACCCACGAGATCGGATAGAAGAGATTGGGGAACCGATCGAAAGAACCATCTCCATACCTCTTACAAAAAATGATCCGACTAAGGTGGTACAGATCGAAAGTCTGCTTAATGAAGACATGAAAATAAGATTGACCGACTTCCTACAGAAGAATGCTGATGTCTTCACATGGTTAGCCATAGGATATGTTGGGGATTCCTCCCGAAGTCATGACTCATGAACTCAAGGTTGATCCGGGATGTCGACCGATCTGATAGAAGAAAAGAGACTTTGCTTCAAAAAAATAAAGGATCATCAATGAGGATGTAACTAAACTCTTTGATGTAGGGTTTATAAGGAAAGTCCATTATACATATTGGCTCACCAATGTGGTAATAATAAAAAAGGCTAATGGCGAGTGAAGAATTTGTATCGATTACACCGACCTCAACAAAGCTTGTCCAAAAGATAGCTTCCTTCTATTCAAGATTGATCAGTTTATTGATGCCACCACTGGACACCAGCTCCTAAGCTTTAAGATGCCTTCTCCGGCTATAACCAGATTTGGATGAATCTTGAAGATGAGAAAAAAATGGCCTTTGTCACAGACAGGGGGCTATACTATTACAAGGTAATGCCTTTCAGCTTAAAGAATATCGGAGCGACATATCAGAGACTGGTTAACAAGATCTTCGAGAGTCAGATTGGCAAGACTATAGAAGCATACATCGATGACATGATTGTTAAAAGTATCCAAACCGACGACCATGTCAAGGACCTCGAAGAAGCTTCGACGTACTACAAAGACATCAGATGAAATTAAATCCAACCAAATGTGCCTTCGAAGTTATGTCGAGAAAATTTCTAGATTTTTTTGTTATCAATTGAAGAATCGAGTCAACCCGAAAAAAATCCGAGCTATTCTCGACATGAGACACCCCTCCAACAAGAAGAAAATTCAACAGCTGAGGGGGTGGATAGCATCATTAAGCTGATTCATCTCTCGATGAATAAAAGGTGCTTTT
Organism: Areca catechu; assembly: GCA_021397845.1. Taxonomy (NCBI): domain Eukaryota; kingdom Viridiplantae; phylum Streptophyta; class Magnoliopsida; order Arecales; family Arecaceae; genus Areca; species Areca catechu. The sequence goes on along the minus strand of CM038048.1, from coordinate 93,423,573 downwards.
CTTTCTTCAAAGCTTTGTGACAATCTAGACGCTTTGAGTGGTCGGAGAGTTGCCGACGAGCCTTCGAGGAGCTAAAGAAATATCTGGTCAATCCAACCTTACTCTCAAAACCTGAAGAAGGAGAAACTCTATATCTCTACCTCGCCACTTTGGATGAATGTGTTAACTCGGTGCTAGTCAGGAAAGGATCCGACGGTGCTCACAAACCCATCTACTATACCAGTAAAGTACTCCACGATGCTGAGGTGAGGTATCCAAAAATTCAAAAATTGGTGTATGCTTTAGTGATATCAGCAAAGTGCTTGAGGCCATATTTTCAGTCTCACCCAATCATCATGCTGACAGACCAACCATTAAGAGCTATCTTGCAATGCCCTGATACTTCAGGCAGAATGGCTAAATGGGCTATTAAACTAGGAGAGTTTGATATCACATATCAACCCTAACCAACAATGAAAGCCTAAGTATTGGCCAACTTCATCGCTGAATGCACTTGGAGCAGTAATGAAGAGAAAGGTCAGACATCTATGGAAGACTCTGAAGTCGACACCAATTCCGCATGGATTCTTCATGTGGATGGAGTATCTAATTTTTCATTTCTCTTTCAGGGCATCAAACAATCAAGCTGAATATGAAGCCCTTCTGGTAGGGCTCTGAATTACCAGAGAGCTGGACGTTTGGAAGTTGAAGGTATTCTCAAACTCCTAACTGGTGGTAAACCAAGTCAAAGGAGACTTTGAAGATCAAGATGTAACTATGGGAAAATACTTGGAGAAGGTTCAAGACTTCATCCTTAATTTGATTCTCTTTACATCAGTCATGTTCCCCAAACAGAGAATTACCGGGTCGATTCATTATCTCGCTTGACCACATTGGTGCATGACTCTCTAGGTCAAACTTTTATTGAATACCTGGAAACCTCCAGTATTTCTACCGAGGGAGGAGAAGAGGTCCACTAGATCGAACAAGAACCAAGCTGGATGGACCCGATAATCAAATATCTGACCAAAGGGACTCTGCCCGAAGACACCACTAAAGCTAAGCGGCTCTGATGGACCACCTCCAGTATGTCATCTTGGAAGCGTCTCTATACAAAAAGTCCTTCACACAACCTCTATTGAAGTGCCTGGGACCTTCAGATGCTGAATATGCCTTGAGGGAGGTGCATGAAGGCATATGTGGCGATCATCTGAGGATAGATCTCTGGCTTATAAAATCATACGCTAGGGATACTACTGACCGACCATCCAGAAGGATACAACGATCTTATGCGAAGATGCGACCAATGCCAAAGGTACGCTAATATCCAAATGAGCCCAGCCAGTCAGCTGACCCAATTAGTTGTCCCTTGGCTATTTGCTCAATAGGAAATGGATATCCTTGGTCCTTTTCCTCCGACCTCCGGATAATGGAAGTTTGTAATTATAGTTATTGACTACTTTACCAAATGGGTTAAAGCTGAACCCTTAGCTTAAATTACTGAAAGAAAAGCTGAAAGCTTCATTAGAAACTTCTATAATCTTTCGATTCGAAATTCCTTACGCCATCATCACTGACAACATAAGACAATTTGATAACCAAAAATTCAGCGACTTCTATGCTCAATATCATATTCTCCATAAGTTGACTTTCATCAGACACCCTAAAGCAAACGATGAGGCTGAGGTAACCAATCAGATAATTCTTCATGGCTTGAAGACTCAGCTAAATAAAGCAAAAGGACTTTGGGCCAAAGAGCTTAACTCAGTTCTCTGGGCATACCGGATGACTCCTCGTTCTACGACAGGAGAATCACCATTCAACCCGACTTACATGAGCGAAGCCATGATACAGGTATAAATTATTCTCCAATTTAGACGGACCGACCACTTCGTGGAGCCAGCCAATTCAGAACAAAGAAGAGCCGACTTGGATCTACTTGAAGGCATGAGACTCCAAGCACAGTTAAGAATGGTGGTATGCCAACAAAGAGTCGCCCGATACTATAATTCATGAGTTAAAGCCAAAACATTCCAACCTGGAGATCTAGTACTATGAAAGATGGAGGTATCTCGACCCACAGTATAAGATAAACTTGCTCATAATTGGGAAGGCTATTATCGGATCATTGAAGTGATACGACCCGGAACCTACCGGATCGAAAGCCTAGACGGCTATCGGATGGTCCGACCCTAGAATGTAGAGAACCTATGCAAGTACCATCAATAAAGTGATCTCTTCTTCCTCTTTACATTTTCTATCATGATCAATTGGACAAACAAAGAGTAGGCCCAATCGGCTGACTCAATCGGTACATTCGATAGATAAAGAGTAGGCCTAACCAGCCGACTCAATTAGTATATCCGATAATTAAAAGGTTGGCCTAATTCGCCGGCTCACATTCGACAAATAGAGTTGGTCTAGCCCACCATCTTATCGGTATATCTAAGTAAAAGCTAGTCAGACTAGCTAGGCCATAATGTTTCGCGGAGAGAACATTGATGCCCCTTAAAATAATTTTTATACTATGGAACCATCATTTCGATGGCACAATACATAGCAAAAATTATTCTAAAAACTAATAGTATGGGAAAAGCCGACGAGTTCATACTTAGAAAATTTTCAAGGTGCACTTATTTGAGAACATAGTTATGGAAGAAAAGAAAAAAAGATTTCATTCATATAAAAAGATGAGATTTACATTGAACATGAAAGATATGATTTACATGAAAACAAGCAAAAAATACATCATAGCTGATCTTCATCAGCCACTTCAGAGGCAGGAATGGGATTAGCTGCTTCTGAGATGGGATTATTGGAGTTGTCCATGGTGGAAGCAGGAACATCCTCGATCTGTTCATCCGATTCTTCATCGTTGGTATCATCCAAGATAATCTTGGAGTCATCCAGATCTAGATATAACTTCTTTACCTTCTTGAGACAATCCTTGAAGCTGATGTTGTAGCTCTCCACACCGGCCTCATTCATTTCATCAACAAAGGCCATGAACTTCTTATACTCTTCGATGGCCTGAAGGGCTTTTTGATCAGCTAGCTCCACCCTTCTTTTTGCTGACTCAGCCCTCTGCTCAAGTGCATTAACTTTCTTTTCCAGTTCGTCCTTCTGAGCCAGGGCCTTGTCGAATTTCTGGAGACCTTCTTTTATTAATATTTCGGTGGAGCATAGCTTTTTCTTCTTTTTCCTTAATTTGGCCTCTATCTCAGCTGTCTTCGCCTGGACTACTTTTAAATCCTTCTCTAAGGAAATATTGGCAGTGATACTTTGGTTTAATTTTTGCTCTATGGCCATCTTGAGTTCTTTGGCCACTTCCTTCTCAGCTTTGGCCATCTCTAGCTGATCATGAAGACTTTTGCTGAGATCGGCGAATCCACGAATACTCTTTTCTATCAAAGAGATCTCGTGGATAAACTGCCAAGGAAGAAATCACTAAAGTTAGCAATGATGTTAGAATTCATAAAGAAAAAACATGGAAAGAAAATTTTTTATACCTATAAAGTATTTGGATAAATGGAGGAGAAGATGTCCTCCAGACGATGGCCTTTAGTCACCTCCCAATCTCTAGAGAGGATAGCAGCCTTCAGCATCACCCTATCCAATTTAGGGTTGTTTAGCCCAATATCATTGGCATAGATGTTGAAGTCTTTGAATTCATCTTCCTCTTATGACTCAGGTCTGGCTGGCAGCTCGGGCATCATCTTAATAGTTGGGGCCTTGCCTTTGTCCTGTCGACTAGGCCCCGAAGAAGGCTCGATAGACGACGGTCTCGTCGACTGCTCTAGAGGTACCATTGGTGGCTCCGACATGCAATCAATCGAAGCCCTTCTTGGATGATGCTCTGATAGGGGAATCTCATCTTCATTTGAAGTCGATCGCACAACTATAGGGGTGCTCCCCCTAGCTGGGATTTCTGGAGGAATACTGGAAGGGGCGGTTAATGAACGGGCCCTTTTCGTGCCCCCTTGTCCTTCAAAAGATTCCATCGCTGCCCTCTTCCTAACAGTTTTTCGGAGCCTGCAGGCGTCGGGTTTCATTTTGTCGTCTGCAAGTAGAAGAAATATTAAAAGTTATTAGCTGAAGAAAAATAAATAAAAGAAAAGTTGAAGACCGACGGGACATACCTAAAGAAGGAGAAGTACTAATTTCAGCGAGGAAGCGACCCTCCTCGCTCAGTAGTTCTCTCATCGGAGGAACCTCAACTTCAGAGAGTTTCTTGAAGTCCTCCTTATCAACCGATATGACCTTCTTTCCAGTATTCGGGGTCAGACGGAGCTCCCTCTACTCAGTATTGAAATCCCACAGACAAAAGAAAAAAAGAAACTGGGCTTCCATCCATGAATGGTGGATGGTAGCCCCTTAATGAATCTCCGACCAAGATAAGGGCCGATGACCCATCACCCTTGGCCATGGAAACCCTTTTTCAAGACAAAGAAAGAACTATATAAAGAAGTCCTAGGTGTTATCTCAAGGTCATGACAAAGAATGAGGAAGGCACATATTATCCGAATGCTATTCGGAGTCAGTTATGTCAGAAGTATATGATAAAGGTTAAAAAGCCGAACAAAAAAAGGATGGAGAGCGAAACGAAGACCAGCCTTTAGTTATTCTTTGTACACAGCTATTGTCCGGGGAGGAGGTTTATTTATCCTTTCACCTGAAAGGGAGACAAAGGTAAGTAAATCCTACAAAATTTTATCATACTTCTGCAAAGAGGCTAATCTAGATTCTATGATGGCCTAAGGGATTCGAGTTTTTGGTCTTCTCGGAAACGGGGACCCCTCATTTCACCGGGAATACAACTACCAGAGATCTCGTCATCGCCCCTATCGGTGGAAGACCCACCGGCGATGGAAACGCCTAAACGCCCACTAGCCATTACTACAAAGGGAAAAGAACAGGACCTATCCTGGAAAGGATGAAGGGTCTTGAGAGGAACTGGAAGGAAGATGGGAGACTGGGACAAAGGTGAGGAAAACCATCCCCGACGGCTTGAAATTAAGGCAAAAGAAAAAGATCTAGCCTTAAGGAATGAATGTTGTTTATATAGAGACAGATAACGACCTTGATTTCTTTCTCGAGCCACAAAAATTATTTCTGATCGTGCCATGTGTCCAGATCCCAACAGACCGAAGGAACTTGATGGGAAGAAGCCGATGCGACAAAAGGAAAATCTAGTGTGATGTCGATCCGCGAAAGCTCAACGGACAGAAGATAGCGACGCTTTGATTAGAAGTTTGTACATCCTCAGCGGCTCCGATCTCACCCTAAAACTACAAACCCTGCCAAAAGCCAGTAGCAAAAACACCGGCACGATCTTGGGATTCGAATAATAATTTCCTCACCAATGATGGTCCGACACCTGGCAAGGACGTTGCGCTCGAAGACTGATACCTTAAAACCACCAGCCGAAACCAGAACTCGCCATCATTAGGGAGAGAAATATTTTCTTAAAAAAAGAAGAGAGAGAAAAAGAGAAAAAGAACCATCATTATTTCTCGTTAACTCCCGTCGTTCAAGGTATTTGAACTCGAGAGTTGGGGGGCAAATGTTAGGACAAGTTGTGCGACCCGACTAGTAGAAGGCCAAATTGGACCCAAGGAATATACTAAAAGGCCAAATTAGGCCCAAGGACTGGTGAAACAGTAAAAGCTGACCAGCCTGTTGAGGTTGACCAGCTCATAAAAACCGACCAGCACGTAAAGGCCGACTAATAGATAATAGCCGACCCAGCATGAGAAGAATGAATACGATAAGAAATGAGGTAGTTGTTCTACCAGAATAATCAACTACTATTATTACAAGCACGGGTTAGTTTCTAACGGAACTAACTTGCTCATTAACTAAATTCTGTTAAGGTCCGTGCCTATAAATACCGGTAAATGGGGACCTCTTGGGGTAAGTAAGATCAACTAGCTGGTGCATTCTCTTATTTTTCTGCCCATCTTATCTGAGATTCTCTATCTGTCTACCCAAATTCTTGCTCACTTAAGCATTAGAGTGTCCTCCACCGAAAATCCTCTGGTGAGTGAGTTTGTTTTACAGGTTCGCATAAAACTTGATTAAGCAAACCAAGAAGGTGCAAGGAGTCACTTTGGTTTGGCAACAACACATATCTTAATCAAACTTTACAGACCGAGGTAGGATATGAAATTATAACTCCCACAAAATGATAGAAGAATAGGGACTAATCAATATAGAGCAGATAAACCAAATGAAGTGATCAACATATAAATATTTCAAATCAAGGATGACTAGGAATGAATTATTCATTGTAGATGATTAGATGGAGCAAGGGATTAGTACTTCTCCTAAGTGTGGGACACTGTTTGCATAATTATGGATGAGCTCAGTCCTTTACAAGATTATCTATAATGGCAATAATAATACTGTAAAATAGATTCTGCAGAAAAAAAAATTGAGAAAAGACCAGTAATTCCATTCTTTTCTAATATTACAGCTTGTAAATTAGAACTGATTGAAGTAGTAGATGAATGTAGGAAACTGGAAGCAGAATCCAATAGTTAATTTCTGTTGAGATCGGTATCAACTCTCTCTGATATCGGTTATTGTAGAAGTAGAATGGGATCGTCGATTGTCGATATTGATACTACAAGAGAAAAAGAAAAGATAACAAATACAATTTTTCGGGCATGCAAAAGTTTTCACTATGAAAAATAAACTTATAGATTGAACTGTCTCTTAATCCTGTACAAGTATCTCTCAACAAGAAACCTCGAATCCTTCTCTCAAGCTCTCAATCAGCCCTCTACAAGAGACCTTTCATCACTTTTTCATCCTCTCTCTCTATGTCTGTGTCTCTGCCTATGAATTTGTAGCCTCCACTGCATAGAGCATCTCACAAGGAGTCCAACGGTTTGAACAAAGTCCAAATCGAAGTCCTATAGCTCTTTCAATCACAGTTTGATTGCAACACTGCTCGTGGCCGTCAATCGCATTGAGATCCATGCAGATTATGCCATAATCATGCCGCGTGCATCGTGCACATGGGTTTCCTTCTTTTTCTATTTTCTCTATTGGGCCCCATGCATGTTTTTGTCTCCTTCTGGGTTGCACGCGGACGTTGAGGCGCCATTGGTCCAACAACCTCCACATCGACTCAATGCACTGCCTTCACCTGACTTGAGAGCTTCTAAGGATTCCAATGCCCCCATGCCCTAGGACAGTCACCTGATCATGGATAGGCAAACATGGAGCCAGGCTGCTTGATCCCATCTTCGTCATGTGCTATGCTCACCTCGACCTGAGACCTGCTTGGAAAAGTCTCCTGCGGTAATAGAAACTTCACTTTGTGATGTCACTTGTCATCCTCTCGAGTCTCACATCCCGTGCCCGACCGCCTACTGTCGAGCTCCACCTCGCACTGGACTCTTGTCTGCACCAGGGACTCCACCTCGTACTAGACTCCCTGTAAAGAGGTAGTGACCCCCATGCTTTCTTTCCTTGCAGAATAATCCTATTACCATGCAAACCTTTAGGACTCCATCATCGGCTCTCCACATGTACCGCTTGAGTCCAATTTGTTGAGGGAAATTAGATTCTTGTTAAAACTGGGTACGTATCGGACCTCACCCAGTTTTTTCACTGTCCATCATGTGCCTTCAAGCTGATTGTCCCGACGCCCACGATCGCATAGCTCGATCCATCTGCTATGTGGACAGAACCCTCTTTATTGTCTAGAGAGTCAAACAACTCCTCCTGCAATAAACATGGTATGGACAGGCAGAATCCAAAACCTACTAGGAATAAGGGGAAACCTCGTCAAATATCGAGAATACATCGCTGATGTATCCATCATCGTCGCTACCAGCCACCGCCATAACAGCCCTCATCCGATCCCTGAGCTACGGGTAATCTCTAACACGATGCCCCAACTCATCGCATCGAAAATACCTGATCTTGCCGACATCCTTTGACTAGGACCATCCTTCTCACGATCCTTTGTCACTCCGCCTCCGGTCACCTACACCTCCAGAAACTGCCAACGCTAAGTTCCCACCTGAACTCGAAGCCTGGTTCTCCTCTTGAGAACCTCGTTCTGAAGTAGCGCCGATGTCACCTCCTCCATCTTGATGGTGCTCTTTCTCACTAGAAGAGCAGTCACCAAGGACTCGAAGGATTGCGATAGGGATGATAGCAATACAAGCACCCGGGTCTTCTCATTAACTTTTTCACCAACACTGAGGAGATCGGTGAGGATCCTCTAAAAATTGCTCAGGTGCTCCTGCACACTCTGTCCCTCGGCCATCTGTAATTGATAGAACTGCTTTCAAAGGAACAAGGTGTTGGTGAGGGACATCACCATGTACAGCTCCTCCAGCTTCTCTCACAACACCATCAAGGAAGACTCGTTCAGTACATGGATCACCACATCATCTGGCAGGTACATGCGGATTATGCTTACCGCCTACATCTGAAGCCATTTCCATATCGCCTGCATCTGAAACCGTTTCCAGGTCTTTTGCTCTATAGTGTCTGGTCTTTCCTTGCATATGAGAGCGTCGATCGGCCATTGATGGAAAAGCATGTCTTTCACCCTCGCTTGCTAGAGGGAGAAGTTGCTCTTTCTATCGAACCTACTGATTTCTACTTTAATTATACTTGTCATCTCCATCTTCTTCAATCTTGATCAACCACGGATAACCTGGGCTCTGATACCAATTGTTGGGATCAGTATCAACTTGCTCTGATACTGGTTGTTATGGAAGCGGAACGGGATTGTCGATTGTCGATGTCGATACCACAAGAGAAAGAAGAAAAAGATAACAAATATAATTTTTCGGATATGCAAAAGGTTTCACTATGAAAAATAAATTTACAGATTGAACTCTCTCTCAATCCCGTACAAGTATCTCTCAACAAGAAACCCCGAATCCTTCTCTAAAGCTCTTAATCAGCCCTCTATAAGAGACCTCTCATCACTTTTTTATCCTCTCTCTATGTATGTATCTCTGTCCATGAATTTGTAGCCTTCACTGTATAGAGCATCTCATAAGGAGTCCAACAGTCCAAACAGAATCCAAATCGAAGTCATATAGCTCTTCCAATCATAGTTTGATTACAATGCTGCTCATGACCGTCAATCGCATTAAGATCCGTGCAGATTATGCCAGAATTGTGCCGCGCGCGTCATGCACACGGGTTTCCTTCTTTTTCTGGTTTCTCTACTAGGCCCCATGTACATTTTATCTCCTTCTAGATTGCGTGCGGACGTTAAGGCGCCGTTGATTCAACAATTTCAATAAAAAGGGCAATATATAATTCCTTATGATCATAATTAAGGTACAGGAATGGCAGAATCCATGACTTCATTCTAGGATCATGATTATGGTTTCTTGAAAGCCTATTATTAATTTCCATCCCACTAAATAGGTTTGTGATGTCTTAGGCTAAATTAAGGTATAAATGATTTGTTAAAACATACTGTTGCCGACCTTATCGCTGTGGCCTGTAGCGTGAGTTGGCACCGGACTGTAGTCCCCTTCGCTTCGGAATCCTTACGCTCCCAGATCTACAAAACGAGGTTAGAGACCCAGGCCGGGGATCCCGGCAAGGGCACTCCGATGGTCAAGTTAGAGAGCGGTAAAGTGGAATAGATCCGCTAAGACGGATCCCCGCTGGATCTCCGTGCTTAGAGGAACCTTTGATGAAAAGATAAGTGAGAACGAGAGGGATGGGTGCTCTGATTCCTGCAACTGGGCTCGCCGAGCTCGCTCTTGTGAGTTCCTTTGGAGCTCCTATCTCAGAATCGCCTCTTCTCCCCATGTGTGTGCTTGCCCTCTCGATTGCTTACCCTCCTTCTTGCCCGTGGTGTCCTTTTGAGGTCATTGGTCGTTGGATACCTTGGTGTCTCGGTTCCCCCTCCTGGGGAGGTTCTAGAGGTCAACGACTGTTCTCCCAGGTCGTCTCCCCTTACGGTCGAGAGTTAAGTGGTCAGCCGGTCTTGTCCGCCGTGCAGTCACGAAGAGAGAACTTGGTGGGGCCCCGATCCTCGCGAAGGCACCCTTAGGCTCGAGGCGTCGACCGTGGCTCTCCCTTTTTGGAGCATCAGGTTACCGGGTGCTGGATTCAGTATCTCGAGTAGGGTGCCCTTTCTAAACTTGTGTAAATGAGGTTTCGCGCATCATTACATGCCTGGAGACGCCGTATTAGATGCGCTGCCTGTGCTAGCCATCCTCAGCAGCCTGCTCGGGACTTAGGCCCTCGATCCTTCCGTGCTCCACGGAGAAGGCTTGACTTTGACCGAGATGGACCCGTCTGGGGGTGCTACCTGGTGGAGGAGCAGAGGCAGGCCCACTTCGACCGAGATGGACCCCTCATGGGTCGACACCTGGCGAATTGGCAGAGGCGAACCCGACTTCGGCCGAGGTGGGCCCATCAAGGGGTGCCACATGGCGAAGGAGCAGGGGTGCCAGGCTTGACTCCGACCGAGGTGGAACCATCTGGGGGCGCTACCCGGTGGAGGAGCAGAGGCAGGCCCACTTCGACTGAGGTAGACCCCTCTTGGGTCGATACCTGACGAAGGGGCAGAGGCAAGCTCGACTTTGATCGAGGTGGACCCATCAAGAGGAACCACTTGGAGAAGGAGCAGAGGTGCCAGGCTCGACTCTGACCGAGGTGGACCCATCTGGGGGTGCCACCTGGCGGAGGAGCAGAGGCAGGCCCACTTCGATCGAGGTGGATCCCTCCTAGGTCGACACCTGGCGAAGGGGCAGAGGTAAGCTCGACTTGATCGAGGTGGATCCATCAAGGGGCGTAACCTAGCGAAGGAGCAGAGGTGCCAGGCTTGACTCCAATCGAGATGGACCCATCTGGGGGCGCCACCTGGCAGAGGAGCAGAGGCATGCCCACTTCGACCGAGGTGGACCCCTCCTGGGTCGATACATGGCTAAGGGGCAGAGGCAAGCTCGACTTTGGCCGAGGTGGATCCATCAAGGGGTGCAACCTGGCAAAGGAGTAGAGGTGCCAGGCTCGACTCCGATCGAGGTGGACCCATATGGGGGTGCCACCTGGCGGAGGAGTAGAGGCAGGCCCACTTCGGCCAGGGTGGACCCCTCCTGGGTCAGCACCTGGCAAAGGGGCGAAGGCAAGCTCGACTTCGACCGAGATGGACCCATCAAGGGGCACCACCTGGCAAAGGAGCGGAGGTGCTCGGCTCATCTCCGATCGAGATGGACCCATCTGGGGGTGCCACCTGGCGGAGGAGCAGGGGTAGGCCCACTTCGATCGAAGTGGACCCCTCCTGGGTTGGCACCTAGCGAAGGGGCGAAAGTGCTGAGCACGAACCGAGGTGGGTGTGATGCCGGTCAAGCCGCCTGGATGGAGAGCTCGGAGGAGAATGCCACATGGTACCACCTGACTGCAAGCTGGATTGCTGTACGCTCCATGTCAGCGATCTTGCCATATCAGTTGCCCCCCACTTCCAAGTTCCATCGGAGCGCCGTGGCAGGGATGTGAAGAGTTAATGCAGAGATGACATGGAAGGATAGAAATCTTATGCAATAAATGCCTCGATTGCCAACGCATTGTTTATCGTGCTCGAGATCTAATGGGCCAGTGCCACGTCTGTGTGCTCAATGGGCCATAATTGCACCGTGCCAGACCCGAGGTGGTTTCCAACGAATCGAAGCATCGTCGTCGGGCATCTTCACACGCAGTGCTCATCTGGTGGCCCAGGCGAAAAAGGGCTGTACGGTTGCTGTTGATTGGTTTTGGAAAGAGATGAGACTTTTTGGAAACGAGGGCTCTTGGCTTTCTCACACCTCGTTGGTGGTTGCAACGGTCCTTCTTCACCCCTTAAGTTGCCATTCTTCTGTCAAAACATCCTGGTGAGTGTTTCGCTGCCCCCATTTTCCTTCCGCTTCTTCTCGAATCCTAGTCTTCTCGAACCAGACCTTCTTTCTCCTTCTTCAGGTCATCGTCGTCATTCCTCTTCTAACCCAGACAAGGTCGGTCCGTCCCGGTCGAGGACTCCGTCATCCTCCTCTTCAAAGGACAACATTCCCATCGACGTCCGGCGGCATTTGCGCCGGGCGGTATATCCATCGAAGTCCCTAGGGCTCCTCCTGCCATTCCTGCTGTTCCCATCTCTACCCTTCCTCCTCCGGTGGCAGAGACTCCTTCCAGTCCCTCCGGTTTCATTTTGACGATGAACGGAGATGACCTTTCCTAGATCTGGGATACGTATGGGGTCCCGGACTCCATCCAGGTTTCACTTCCAGGATCGAGGGAGCGAGTGACTTTGAGCGGCCTCGGCAGAGTCGCATTCTACGAGGACTTCCTTGCTGGGGGTCTTGAATTTCTTCTTCACCCGTTCTTCCTTTCATTCCTTAGCAACTTCCATCTTGTCCCGGCTCAGTTGGCTCCTAATGCCATCAGGGTCATCTTCGCCTTCATCATTTTCTGCCACTTCCACAGGTTTGTCATCCGTTTCTCGCTGTTTAGGGCTCTCTTCATCCTGAAGCGTTGTTCCATCGATGATGGCTGGTGGTATCTTTCGCCCCGGCCTAGGTGCCTCCGGTTCGACCTCCCCACTTCAATCAAGGGGTGGAAGAACCGGTTTTTCTTCATTTCGGCTTGGGATGTTGACTGGGTCTGGAGTGAATCAGACCGATCCCTGAACTGGAACTCTCAGGTCGACCCTGCTGACAAGGATGTCTACTCCCAGTTGATAGGCGATGTGGTCCCTTCCCTCGAGGTTCTTCTCTCAGAGCAGAACCTGTTCGAGTTGGGGATCAACTCGATCTGGGCGACGGGTGAGGCTCCGGGCCTCCTTTCTTTTTTTTTTTCCTTTTTTTTTCTTCTTTTTTACCTCATCTGACCTTGTTCATTCTCAAGGATGAAGTTCTCCTTGGAAAGCCTGATGGAGGGGGCCCGTAAGAGAGGTGCTTCGAGCACGGCCCAAGAGGCTCCTCCAAAAAGGGCCCGCATGGAGGCGGACCAAGGTCCCAGACCCACTCCAGCCTCGAAGCCCAGGGTGGTAGATGCGGCCTCAGGGCCATCTCAGCAGCAGGCCCCCATCGTCGAGGTCATTGACCTTGACAGGGGCGGGGAGGAGGTGCGACCGGCACCTTCTCTGGCAGTCGTAGCGCCCAGCATCCCGGCGATGGCCGTATCGGTGACGGCGATGCCGCAGGCTACTGCCTTATCCGTAGGAGGGACCTTGGCTTAGCCCTCCTCCAAGCCTCGCCCCGCACCGCCAGTGCTTAGTGGGAGCTCCTTGTCATCCACGACCAGGGCCTTGCAGAGAGGATGATGGAGTATATGGCCTAGCCCCGGGATCATCGCCTGAGGGGTGGCCGGGACTACGTGGATGCACTACTCGGGATCCTCTCCCAGCTCTTCATGGTAAGCATCTAGCTCTCCTTCTTAATGTTCCAGTTGGATTCTTTGAAAATCCTTTCTCTTTCTTTGATGCAAATTGGGACCGATGTGCTCCTGCTCAAGAACTTCCTCTCTACTTCGGCAAAGAAGGAGGCCGAGAAGGAGTGGAGGCTGGGCAAGCTCACCGCCGATGTGAAGGACCTCATGTACAAGAGCCATGACCTGAGGGGGAGCAATCAGGCTCTCCAGGAGGATCTGGCCTGGGCTGAGGGGCGCGTCCGGGACATTGAGGCTTCTCAGTCCGAGCAAAGGATCTCGAGCCAGCGCTGAGCCAAAAATGACGCGATCGAGATCTCTCACCTTAGGGGGCAGTCCCGGTCACTGGAGCGCCGGGTCGAGGAGGTCTTGGCGGAACTGGCAGCGGCGAACAAGAAGACCTCCTACATCAATGGGCTGCTGGAGGCCTCGCAGGGGGAAGCCTAGGAGGCTGTGCCCAAGTTCCGGGCCTCCGAGGAGTTCCAGAAGGAGATGTAAGAGGCTAACATGGACACCTTTCTGAAGGGTTTCGGAGTCTGCCCGGAGAGCGTGGCTTCCCTCTTTCCCGAGCTTGATCTGATCGGGGTCGAGCTAGTCGACCCGGGGAGTAGCTTGAGGAGCCTGCTGGGCAACCTTATGGGGAGGCAGCCAGCGATGCAAAGGCTTCTCAGCTTGGGGAGGAACCGGCAACGGAGGAGTGAACCAGACTCACCTGCTTGGTATTCTAGCATAGGGTTTCCATTTTGTTTTCTTGGGCTACCTGGTCTGCTGGGACCCTTTTAATTGTAAGAAACCCTTACATTAGAAATGAAAACTTTATTTTCTCCATCTATTTTTGCCTTTGCCCTGGCTCCTCATCCTGTTGCTTGTCGATGTCATGTTTGATGTTCTTGTAACTTCGGTTTGCAGTTCAATTTTGATTCTTAGTTTGGAACCAGACTTAGGAAATCCCTAGGCTTCAGGAAAGAACCCCTGGGGTTTTCGGCTTGCATTTCATAAGTCTTTGGCACCGGGACTTCCTCCAAACTAAACTCTGGGCCACTTGTTAGAAACGAGTTATGGGCGACCTCTTGGACTGAACTCCGGGATCTCGCGGGGGGACTAGATTCGCGCCACCTTTCGGACCGAAGTCCGGGGCTTCGTGGGGGAATTGGATTCCACACAATCTTCCAGACTGAACTCCAGGGCCTCATGCCGAAACTAGGTTTCGTGCGGCCTCTCGGACTGAACTCCGGGATCTCGTGAAGGAACTGGGTTCCTTGCCACCTTCCGAACCGAAGTCTGGGGCTTCGTGGGGGAACTGGATTTCGCACCACCTTTCGGACCGAACTTTGGAGCCTCATGTCGGAACTGGATTCCGTTCGGCCTTCCGGACTGAACTCCAGGATCTCGTGGACTCCGTGCCACCTTCCGGACTGAACCCCGGGGCCTCATGCCGGAATTGGGTTCCGTTCGGCTTCCGGACTGAACTCCGGGATTTCGTGGGGAACTAGGTTCCACGCCACCTTCCGGACTGAACTCCAGGACCTTATGCCGGAACTGGGTTCCGTTCGACCTTCGGACTGAACTTCGGAATCTCGTGGACTCTGTGCCACCTTCCGGACTAAATCTCAGGGCCTCATGCTGGAACTGGGTTCCGTTCAGCTTCTCGGACTGAACTCCGGATTTCATGGGTGAATTGGGTTCCACACCACCTTTCGGACTGAACTCCGAGGCCTCATGCTGAAACTGGGTTCCGTTCGGCCTTCCAGACTAAACTCCGGGATTTTGTTTTTCTCGTGGACCGTTCGCGGGATCTTCGCCTCGCTCTTGCTCGCCAGACTTAAGGCCGGGCGATGCTAGTCCTACGAGATAGAAACAAACATTGCACAAAGAAAGAATCTCATTGTTAATGTTCAGGAAGTCTTACATTATTGGTAATACATCCTTAAGTTCATGGCGTTCCACGTCTACGGAAACCAAGCCTCGTTGAGCTCGATAAGATAGTAGGCACCGTGAGGGAGTACTTCGACCACCCGGTAAGGACCTTCCCAGTTTGGAGAGAGCTTACCACACTCTCAAGATTGGGATGCTTCAGTGAGGTGCAGCACCAAGTCTCCCGGGTGGAAGGACTTCGGTCTCACCCTGGAGTTGTAGTATCTGGCCACCCATTGCTGGTAGGCCGCCATCCGAACTCGGGCCTTGTCTCTCATTTCCTCAAGGAGATCTAGGTTAAGCAGCATCCATGCCGGGTTCTCGCTTCGTTGTATTGCTCCACACGCAGTGTTGGTAGGCTAAGCTCCACCGGGATCACTGCTTCTGCTCCGAAGATGAGGTTGAACGGGGTTTCGTCTGTGGCCATCCTTGGGGTTGTGTGGTATGCCCACAGGATGCTGGAAAGTTTCTCAACCCATCTTCCTTTGGCCTGATCCAATCGAGTCCGGAGCCCTTGCAAGATGGTCCGGTTGGTGACTTCAGCTTCCCCATTGGTCTGGGGATGAGCCACCGAGGTGAAGCAGTGATGAATGCCGAGGCTGTTGCAGAACTCCTCGAACTCTCAACAGTCGAACTGGCATCTGTTGTCGATGATGATGGTGTGGGAAGCCCGAAGCGGCATATGATCGACTTCCAGAGAAACTTGCTGACATTTGCCTCCGTGATCCGGGCTAACGGCTCTACCTCGACCCACTTCATGAAGTAGTCGATAGCGACGATCAAGAACTTATGCTGCCCAAACGCGGGAGGAAAGAAATTAAGGAGGTTCATGCCCCACTGGGCAAACGGCCATGGGGTAGAGAGCTAGGAGAGCGGCGCAGCCGGCTGGCGTTGCACGACGGCGTGACGTTGATAGCGGTCACACCTCTTGACAAAGTTGGCTGCGTCCTCCCTCATCATTTCCAGAAGTATCCTTGACGGAGGGCCTTGTATGCCAGAGTTCTGCCCCCCACATGATTCCCACAGAGGCCTTCGTGGATCTCCTGGAGCACGAGTGCAGCCTCCGTGGGCCTCAAACATTTGAGGAGTGGATAAGAGTATGACCTTCGGTACAACAGTCTGTCCATCAGCATAAAGCGCGCAGCCTTCCTTTTGATGAGGCCGGCCTCTATCTGATCCTCGGGCAAGGTACCGTCGGTAATATACTTGACATACTTGTCCATCCAGCTGGGCTCCAGGTTGACCTGCTGAATTTCTCTGGGAGTTTCATAACTCGAGGCTTGAAGATGCTCGATGTAGACGCGGTCCAATGATGAGTTGACAAGGTTGCCAGCCGGGAGAGAGCATCAGCACGAGCATTTTCACCACGCGGGATGTGGGAGATACTAAAGCGCTTGAAGCCCACCGCGCTCGCACGCACCAACTCTAGATACTTCAACATTTGGGGGTCTCGCACCTCATACTCGCCTGAGACTAGCTCGGTGACCAGCTGGGAGTCGGTGAAGACCCTCAGGCTGGTCATGCCCAGTTTGCGGAAGACTCTCAGTCCCGCGAGGAATGCTTCGTACTCCGCTGATTATTGGTGGTGGCGAACTGGAGGTGGAGTGCGCACTCAGTAACGACTCCCTCGCTGTTGGCGAGGATGAGCCGGCTCCGCTTTCACGGAGTTAGAGGCTCCGTCCACATGCAGGACCCAAATGTCCTCCTCCGGTTCAGGTCTTGGTTGTCGACTTTGGGGGCACTCTTCCGATTCCTCGCCCAGGCCTGCACACTCAACTAAGAGTCAGCCAGTACCTGCACCTTCATGGTCGTCCTCGATTGGTAGGCGATGTCGAACTCGCTAAGCTTCAATGCCCATTTTGCCAGATGTCCAGATGTGTCAGGTCTGCTGAGATGGCCTTCAGCGGTTGATCCATCAGGACCACAATCAGGTGCGCTTGAAAATAAAGCCTGAGGCGCTAGGCCGACACGATTAATGCAAAAATCAACTTCTCAAATTAAGAGTACCTGAGCTCCGCATCACGGAGAAGCTTGCTTGTATAGTACACAGGTCTCTGGATTTCTTTATCATCCATTCGGACTAAGACCGAGCTGACGGCCTCCAGGGTGACCGCCAAATACAGGAGGAGCTCCTCTCCCTCCTCTGGCCGGGAGAGGAGTGGTAATGACGCCAGGGCCTTCTTCAACTCCTCAAATACCTCTTGGCACTCCTTCGTCCAAGAGAAGTTGTGCATCTTCCTCAGCGCCTTGAAGAAGGGCTGGCAACGATCAGCGAATCGTGAGATGAACTAGCTCAGGGCTGCTATCAGCTGGTGAGGCGCTGGACTTGCTTCTTGGAGGTGGGCTGCTCTATGTCAAAGATCGCCTGAACCTTCTCTGGGTTGGCTTTTATCCCTCTCTGGGTTACCATGAAGTCGAGGAACTTTCCCGCCGCCACATCGAATGCGCACTTCACCGGGTTCAGTTTCATTTGGTGGAGGCGAAGGTTGTGGAAGGTCTCCATCAGGTCATCGACGTGATCCGAGGTCGGTTTGCTCATCACTAGCATGTCGTCCATGTACACCTGCATGTTGCGGCCAATTTGGTCTTTGAAGATCTTGTTGACTAATCGCTGGTACATGGTGCCAGCGTTCTTCAGGCCGAAGGGATCATCTTATAGCAGTATGTCCCACGATCCATGATGAAGGCATGTGCTCCTCGTCTTCTAGATGCATCCGGATCTGATTGTACCCGGAGAAGGCATCCATGAAGGAGAGGAGGTGGTGACTCGAAGTGGCATCCACGAGCTGGTCAATCTTCGAAAGGAAGAAGCTGTCTTTCGGGCAAGCTTGGTTGAGGTCAGTGTAGTCCACATAGATCCTCCACTTGCCATTGTTCTTCTTAACCATCACCACATTCGCCGACCAACTGGGGTACTGTACCTCTCGCATGAAGCCAGCAGTGAGGAGCTTTTCCACCTCTTCGTTCATCGACTTCTGCCTTTCTGCAGCAAAGCTCCTCTTCTTCTGCCGAACTAGATGGCACTTCGGATCGATCTTCAACTGGTGGGTGATGACGTCTGGGAGAATACCTGGCATATCCGCCACTAACCAAGCAAACACATCTGCGCTCGTTCGAAGGAAATCTAGCAAGCAAGCCCGCTCATCTTCCCGGAGTTGGGCTCCTATCTACACCATCCTTTATGGGTCCGAGCCAAGGGGATATGTCAACAAGCGCTCCATCGGGCCGCCCCTGGGATCTTGCACCCTTTGGTCGAGGTCATCGACGTCGGAGCCGAGCTCGGCACTCCGGGCTCCAGGGATAGCCTGCAAGCAATGCTGGACAGGCTGAACTGCCCCCATCATCTCTCCCACCCCGAAAACGGTGGAAAACTGCACCAACAATCTTTTGGTAGAAATGACTGCATCAAGTTGGTTGAGCCATGGGCGGCCTAGGATAGCATTGTACGGTGACGGGAGTCGGACGATGGTGAAGGTCATCATGACCGTGCTCTGCCGGGGTAGAGTCCTAGCGGTAACAGGGAGAGTGATCTCTCCCTCGACTCCTATAGAATCTTCGATAAGTCCCACGAGAGGGGTGTGCACCGGCTTCAGCCAATCATGAGACAAGTTCATCCGAGAGAAAGCATCATAAAAAAGTACGTCGGTAGAGCTTCCACTATCAACCATGATCTGATGTACAGGATGCTTAGCGATGGTCATCTCGACCACCATCGCATCGTTATTTACATTTTCATTTTCAACTCCCTTCCCCTTTTCAAAGGAGAGTACATTTTCCAGGTCTCCTCCCTCCCGGGCCTTCTTTAACATGCCCTATCTCGCAAGAGATCATGCCCACCGGCTTCTCCATGGGGCGGTTGTCTACTGCAGAACTGGGAGAAGGGCCGCAAGTGGCTGGTCCTTCGTCGGGGCCTCTCTTTCCACAAACTTCTTAAGATAGCCCCTCCTGATGAGGTCCTCGATTTCCCTCTCTGGTTACGGCACTCTTCCGTGTCGTGGCCATGGTCACGGTAGAACTGGCAGTACTTTGTCTTATCGCAACGGTTCTTTGGATTCTGAGGAGGAGGTCGGCGGAGGTAGCCCTCGCCCTCGATCTCCATAAGGATCTTGGTTCTTGGAGCAAGGAGGGGAGTGAAGGTCCGCTCTAGAATGGGACTGTTCCTCGGCTTCGGTCTGAACGGAAGTCTGCAGGCGGCCCGAGCCTCTGGGTCCCAGGAACATCCCTCGGGGTTGGCTTCTTCGAAGGCTTTTCGTCCAGCTCTCCCATAGTACGGTCAGCCTCCTCAGCTGGGATGTATTTATGGACGTGGAGGAGGATTTCGGAGTACGTCTTGGGTGGCTTTTTGTCCAACGAATATGTAGACGGGAGATCTTGAGCCCTCGCTTCAACGCCAACATGGCGACGGGCTCGTCCAGGCTATAGATTTCTAGAGCAGCAGTCTTGAAGTGGGTAACATAGTCCCGCAGGAACTCCTGGTCTTGCTGCCAGATGGAGAAGAGGCTATCGACCTCCCGCGGCACCTTTCGACAAGCGTCGAAGTGCGCCACGAACTCTCCTTCCAACTACTGGAAGGAGTAGATGGATTTAGGCTCGAGGCGGGTGAACCAAATTCAAGCAGCCTTCCGAAGGGTGGCCGGGAAGGCGATGCACAGGAAGGCATCCGTCGCCCCCTGGACTCTCATAAGAGCTTTATAGCTCTCCAAGTGGTCCAGGGAGTCGGTGGTCCCATTGTAGGGATCCACCTGAGGCATGCAGAATCGACTCGAAATCGGTTCCTCTTGGATTTCCCGGGAGAAGGGTGGCCGGGCGCTATAGCCCATTGGCTCGCTGGTCGAGCCCTGCATGTTGGCGAACCGACGGGAGAGCTCTGCCAGTTTGTGCTCTTGCTCTTCTAGGCGCCTCTCAGCTAGAGGCCTAATGGCCTCATCAGTGGAACCTTCCACTGAGGCCGCTAGAGAAGAAGGTGCTGATGGGTCGCGGTGAGGGGCCTTGCCGCGGCGGCGCTTGCTGCGCTTGGCAGCATCATTGTTGTCCACCGGAGATTGGCTCTCGTGGTCCGCCTACTCGTAATGATTTCTCTTCGCAGGGGTCTGGTGACTCCCGCGGGGGTTGGTTGCTGCCCGTGGATGGGGTGGCCTGCCCTGGATGGAGCGCAGGCTTCCGCGGGGGCCCGCGACTCGGGCCGCGGGGGTCCCTAGCTGGGTTGAGTAGCCAGGGAGCGCTGCTGATGCTGCAACTGCCTGATAGCCGTGGTCAGCGTCTGCAATTGTTGGACAATGGCAGCATACTGACCGTCCGCTGAGGGCAGCTGAGGAGGTGGAACAGGAGGAGCGGGAAGTTCCCTTTTCGGACTGTGGCGTGGAGGGGAGGGAACATCTCCCACCCGGTTAGTGGAGGCCTCACATCCACGAGTCACCACCATGCTTGGATTCGAGCAGTTCTCAAGCTCGTGGGGGGCTTGTTCGTGCTGGGGCTTTCATCCCCCTTCCTGGCGCGCCAATCTATTGTCGACCTTATCGCTGTGGCCTGCAGCTATGAGTTGGCGCCGACTGCGGTTTCCTTCGCTTCTGAATCCTTACACTCCTAGATCTATAAAATAAGGTTAGAGACCCAGGCCGGAAATCCGGCGGGGGCACTCCAACGGTCAAGTTAGAGAGCGGTAAAGTGGAACATATCCACTAAGATAGATTCTCGCTGGGTCTCCGTGCTTAGAGGAACCTTTGATGAAAAGATAAGTGAGAACGAGAGGGATGGGCGTTCTGATTCCTGCAATTGGGCTCGCCTAGCTCGCTCCTACGAGTTCCTTTGAAGCTCATGTCTCAGAATCGCCTATTCTCCCCGTGTGTGTACTTGCCCTCTCAATTGCTTACCCTCCTTCTTGCCTGTGGTGTCCCTTTTGAGGTCATTGGTCGTTGGATACCTTGGTGTCTCGGTTCCACCTCCTGGGGAGGCTCTGGAGGTCAGCGATGCTCAGCGATTGTTCTTCCAGGTCGTCTCCCCTTACGATTAGGAGTTAAGTGGTGAACTGGTCTCTTCCGCCGTGTAGTCATGAAAGGGGGAACTTGGCGGGGCCCCGATCCTTGCGAAGGAGCCCTTGGGCTCGAGGCATTGACCGTGGCTCTCCCTTTTTGGAGCACCAGGTTACCAGGCGCCGGATTCGGTATCTCAAGCTGGGTGCCCTTTCTAAATTGGTGTAAACGATGATCCGCGCATCGTTGCAGGCTTGGGGATGCCATACTGGATGCGCCGCCTGTGCGCGCCGTCCTTAGTAGCCTGCTCGAGGCTTGCGCCCTCGATCCTTCCATGCTTCACGGAGAAGGCTTGACTTTGGCCGAGGTGGACCCGTCTGGGGGCACCACCTGGTGGAGAAGCAGAGGCAGGCCCACTTCGGCCAAGGTGGACCCCTCTTGGGTCGACACCTAGGAATTGGCAGAGGCGAACCCGACTTCGATCGAGGTGGGCCCATCAAGGGGCGCCACCTGGCGAAGGAGCAGGGGTGCCAGGCTCGACTCCGACTGAGATGGAACCATCTGGGGGCACCACCCGGCGGAGGAACAGAGGTAGGCCAACTTCGACCGAGGTGGACCCCTCCTGGGTCGACACCTGGCGAAGGGGCAGAGGGAAGTTCGACTTCGGCCGAGGTGGACCCATCAAGGGGCGTCACCTGGTGAAGGAGCAAAGTGCCAGGCTCGACTTCGACCGATGTGGACCCATCTGGGGGTGCCACCTAGCGGAGGAGCAGAGACAGGCCCACTTCGGTCGAGGTGGACCCCTCCTGGGTCAACACTTGGCGAAGGGGCAGAGGCAAGCTCGACTTCGATCGAGGTGGACCCATCAAGGGGCGCAACCTGGCGAAGGAGAGAGGTGCCAGTTTTGACTCCGGTCGAGGTGGACCATCTAGGGGCGCCACCTGGCGAAGGAGTAGAGGCAAGCCGACTTCGACCGAGGTGGACCCCTCCTGGGTCGACACCTGGCGAAGGGGCAGAGACAAGCTCGACTTCGACCGAGGTGGACCCATCAAGGGGCGCCACCTGGCGAAGGCGCAGAGGTGCCCGGCTCGACTCCAGCTGAGGTGGACCCATCTAGGGGCGCCACCTGGCGGAGGAGCAGAGGCATGCCCACTTCGGCCGAGGTGGATCCCTCCTGGGTTGCCACCTGGTGAAGGGGCAGAGGCAAGCTCGACTTCGACTGAGGTGGACCCATCAAGGGGCGCCACCTGAAGAAGGAGCGGAGGTGCTCGACTCGACTCTGGCTGAGGTGGACCCATCTGGGGGTGCTACCTGGCGGAGGAGCAGGGGTAGGCTCACTTCGGTCGAGGTGGACCCCTCTTGGGTCGGCACCTAGCGAAGGGGCGAAGGCAAGCTCGACTTCGGCCGAGGAGGACCTATCAAGGGCGCCACCTGGCGAAGGAGCGAAGGTGCCCGGCTCGACTCCGGCCGAGGTGGACCCATGTGGGGGCGCCACCTGGCGGAGGAGCAGGGGCAGGCCCACTTCGACCGAGGTGGACCCCTCCTGGGTCGGCACCTGGCGAAAGGGCGAAGGTGCCGAGCTCGAACCAAGATGGATGCGATGCCGGTCAAGCCGCCTGGCTGGAGAGCTTTAAGGAGAACGCCACATGGCACCACCTGATTGCCAGCTGGATTGCCGAACGCTTCACGTCAGCAATCTTGCCATATCACATACTAAGAAAAATAACATCATTAAGCTAAATTAAGCTGTAAGTTGGATAGGTCCCCTTTTTTATTTTGCCCAGATACAAGTACCAAGCTCATCTGTACACAGGAAAGTGCTAGCTTATCATACTACTAAAGTCTCTTCATGATTGTACCAAACATACAATTTTATGGGTTCAAATCTCAGCTTCAGTATGACCATGTGTGTCTTCACTTAAATTGAAGAAAGCCAATAAATAGAGCAATGATGATGGACATTTTTTTTTCATGTTTTGACTTTCAAAAAGGAGACTTAACTAATCATGATGTTGATCAATACCATTATATGAATTGAATTACTAAATTGTGAATATCCATTGGCATAATCATGCTGGTCAATACAATGGTGTAAAAGGTCATAAGAGTTAAATGAGTTCAAATCCTCTATACTGCACCTTTTGCACCACAGATGCTTGTACTACCATGGATAGTCACTATGTCATCCATCTTGAAGATGAACGGCTACCAATCATTACGATAATCCGAGCAGTCATGCTCGGTGCCATACATGGAGCATGCCTCAATTGAGCGATAGCCAACTGCTCCGAGATGGATGGCATGGTGGCTATCCAGGGTGGTCAAACACTCCATGGTGCGAAAGATGCCCTGCAAAGTATCCTAAGGTTTAACAGGCTACAAGGCTTGAACTTTGCTTCATTCTAGTTGCGAATGCCTTCATTATATTAGCCTCTGGAGCATCTACCAGAAAGCTTCTCAAAGCCTTTGTTGAAGAAGTACCATGGGCTCAAATTGGAAAGAGTAAGATCTTTCATATAACCAGATAGCTCCTCTGGCCAGTAATTTATCAGAATACAGACAGATTCTCCAATTTGCTATCCAATATCCTTGTAAAGCATATTGGAGCAATCAAGTGAACCCTGCTAACATTCAATCAAGTAGACTCAATTTGGATGAGTCTTCAAGAAGCAAAACTTTGTAAGCTTTGTACTCTTTGTCTAGTGGATGATGGTCAATCATGGGGACCTGAGCAAGAGCACCAGCTTCAGCATTTTGGATGGTTCACATCCACTCTTGCTAGCTTAGGAGTAATCTTCTTGTAGTGATATTGGAATGGAACAAGGCTCAACCCTGAACATGTATGAGGAAAGCTTCCAGACCTCATCTGGGGGAGATTCCTTCTTTGAGTCACAAAACAGTCCATATGATTCAAACATAGTCTCAAGAATGCAAATAAATTCCTGAAAATCTGTTATTCTGTACGGATATTTGACAAATGAATTCTGGTGGGAGACCACCCTCTTCTGATTTTAATTTGGATGGAAGGTTTCTGTTTGTTGGGTCCATAACAATTCTTGGGTAGGTGTCCATCTCAAATTAGAGTTGCAATCTATCTCTCTAAACAAAAAAAAAAAAAAAAAGAAAAGAAAAAACATAGGAAGACAGACCTTGGTACATGGCTACCAGTCTACATGCACTTGATGTGGGCTGCTTAAATAACAAGTTAACAAAAGAGCAGGTGCTACTCAAGATCTTGCTTCATGCTTAATTCTCAAGTTGACTTGAGAAGCCATTCTTGCTATCCAAATACTTTCTATTCTCCACATGAGCATTAGCTTGACTTTTC
The DNA here is from genome assembly GCA_021397845.1 of Areca catechu. Taxonomy (NCBI): domain Eukaryota; kingdom Viridiplantae; phylum Streptophyta; class Magnoliopsida; order Arecales; family Arecaceae; genus Areca; species Areca catechu. The sequence continues at coordinate 93,398,988 of CM038048.1, read as the reverse complement.
TTAAAGGACTTTGGAAGCAACCTTTTGATTGGATCATCCAAACACCATTGTGTTTCAAAGATTAAAAGATGCATGCACTTTCATATTAGACAATGTTTACTCAATGATATGCATCTTATTGTATGAATATAATTACAAATTCTTGTTCGAATTGAATACTCTAACATGCTATATATAATCAATTCCCATGCACATGGGGTTTGCTGTTGGCTTGGTTATAGAAATAATGGAGTCATATGATTGCAACTTTATTTTAAATTCTTTACACAAGTACTTGAAAAAAAGAAACTGATCTCTAGATTTGTGATTTATTAGAAAAACTAATACACATATTAGATGCACCTTTCAAAATTTAAGAAAATCCACAAACTCATTGGAAATTGGTAAATTAAAAAAAAAAAAAAAAAAGGAAACAGGCAGGAGCCTATTGTCATTGAAGTATGAATTGTCTTATGTAATGATTTATCATATGGTAAGCTTTATCATACACTAGTTGATGCAGCATATGGTGCAGTTAACAAGCACCATAATCGATTGGACCATGCCAAGCTTTAAAAGAGCCAACGGATTCATTAGTAAGTACTTCAACAAGCAAATTCTTTTCAGTTAAAGATGGTATTAAATTTAGCCAGGTTTCTATGTCATGGTAGAAAAATTCTAGCAAGCTTCCATATTGTGGACTCCTCCTATTTTTAGTATAATTTTGTACTCAGCTTAATGCCGAATTATAATTAGCAGTCATTCCTATACATGGATCTAATATATTGTATGTGGCAGCCATTTGATAAATCGATAAAATTTTTCGAAAAGAACTTCCTTCATTAGACGAAGAATTTTCGATCAGCTCGCTTCGATTTGTGTGTTTATTTTCAAAATTTAATCCCGATGATCTTTCAGCCTTCTTATTGCATCATATACTGGTTCAACAAAAAAAAGTGGCATACCATAAATCCTTCAAGGTTTATCATCTTTTTGGATAAAAATTATAGTATTTGGTTGAAAAATTGTAAAGCAGAAGTATTGCATCTATTGTTCATCAGCAATGGACTTGGTGCACAGAAGTCATTGTAGTCACATGGGTGCTCCACTAAATTTACTTTCCAAGCTTCTTAGCCAATAAATCTAAGCAACCAAATGAATACGCGATTTTCCTTTGATGCATGCATTCCTTACTTGAGAACTAGGGTTTCTTAGAAGTAGCATCGCCCGAATTTTCTGTTTAAATTGTTTTGTACTCCTCGATCATATTTTCTTATAAGATGATCAAATCTTCAAGCTATGTCCAAACTATAAGAATAAATATGTTGATGAAGATGGCCTTTTGAGTTATCAAGGAAATGATGATCATAGAGGAATAAATTATTCATCTCTCCCCATACCTTTTGGTCATGGAAAAGGAAGATTATACTTCAAAAAAAAAGAAGGCAAAGAACTTACTGGCAACCTACAATATCTAAATGAAGCAACATCAACACACAACCATTAACTTCAGAATAGTTTGGCATGTGACCCTGCAAAGCCATGCAAGCCATGTATCACAAACCAGCTCACAATTCCTACACCTGCCAAAACCTTTGACCTCCCATTGAGATAAGGAGACAAGCATCCCTCCAACCCTTCACTTCCTTCACCATAACAAATTAAACCCTATAAATACACCCCATGAGACCTCAACTTCTCCATCAAATCTTCCCACAACCTCCAAGCAACACCTCTCTATCTCCCTCTCTCCATCTATTGATTTGAACCAGTCCAATGGCACAATTCATGGCCTCTGTTCACACAATTCTCTTTATCTGCTCCTTAGCAAGCGCTGCAATGGCAGCCTACAACATCGAAAATTTCGGCGCCAAACCCGACGGTCGAACCGACTCGGCCAAGCCATTCCTGAATGCTTGGGCTGCTGCCTGTGGTTCCAACAATCCTGCAACCATCATCGTGCCCACTGGCAGGTTCCTCCTTAGCCAGGCCATCTTCCAGGGGCCATGCAAGAACAACAACATAAGGATCTTCATCAGTGGCACCATTGTGGCTCCCTCTAGTTATGGCTCCGACACAAATTGGATATCATTCAACTATGTCCAAGGCCTATCCATCTTCGGTGGGACACTCGACGGCCAAGGCCAGTCTCTCTGGGCCTGCAAGTTGGCCGGCAGGACCTGTCCAACCGGTGCAACGGTACGCGAATATCTTATCAAGATATCGGATATCTTGCACTTGATTCATTCAAAAATTTAAAGTAACTGCTTAGCTTAAATTAAATTAATGTTCAAAATAGGTAAAATCCATGAGATATCTTGGTACGTGAGCGAGAATGTACATGTGCTGAAATTAACTACGAAGCAACTTATAAGTCGATCACAAACTTCATATAAAATGTCAAATATTAAACTGCTACCAAGAATGCTAATTATATAATTAAGATTGCTTTACGATTCCAAAAGTATTCAGCATTATTGTACTCATTGGGTTTCGTTATAAATGCAGGCACTCTCGATCGCCCAATCAAAGAACGTCGTGATCAGTCGCCTGACATTGATGAACAGCGAAGTCTTCCACGTCTCGATCTTTGGCAGCTCCGGCGTGACGGTAAGGGGTGCGAAGATCACCGCGCCAGAAAACAGTCCGAACACCGATGGCATCCACATCCAGAAGTCGAGCTTCGTGGCCATCACCGGAAGCACCATCGGGACCGGCGATGACTGCATCTCCATGGGCGAAGGTTCCACCGATGTCTGGATCGAGAACATCAAGTGTGGCCCGGGTCATGGCATCAGGTAATCGGATCGCCATTCCATCGATCATTGTCGAACGGACCAAAATTGATAGACTACCTTGCTAACAAATCGTGCTAATCGGCGCGCAGCATCGGAAGCTTGGGGGGCACGCCGCAGCAAGATGGCGTGCAGAACGTAACGGTGAAGTCGGTGGTGCTCGCCGGGACGCAGAACGGGGTAAGGATCAAGACATGGGGGAAGCCTTACACCGGGTTTGTCAAGGGGGTCAGGTTCGAGCATGTCACCATGAACGATGTCCAAAATCCTGTGGTCATCGATCAGAACTACTGCCCTAACAACAACAACTGCCCGGGCCAGGTAGAGTACCAGTCCCATCACCCCTGTTATGTGCTTGAAGTTGTGCGAAAGAATGATTGATCTTACATCGACCATTGGATCGCGCGCGCCTTGCATGGATTCGAAGCAATCAAATTGCTTTATTCCATCCACGGGCATCATCGTGCGATCCAATGGTTGACATCGTGGAAGAAGGGGAATCATTCTTTCGCGGGTGTGAAAGATACAACCTGTACCCATGCTTCCATGGGCTGATCCAAGGATGGATATCTTCTTCTAATTTCCTCTCATTGTCATGGTTTTAGAGTTCGGGAATTAAGATCAGTCAGGTGACATACGGCGACATCCATGGCTCATCGGCTACTCCGGTGGCCGTGAAGTTCGATTGCAGCCCGAGCAATCCATGCAGTGGAATTGTGTTGCATAACATAAATCTTGATTACTTGAACGATAAGGCACGATCCTATTGTAAGAATGCACAGGGGAGCACTTCTGGCTTTGTTATTCCTCCAAGTTGTCTGTGATTTTCGTGGGATTGGTATAAGAGGTGGATGTTGATGCTGGTGGACCGGCCGCCGAGCGCACCATAGAATGCGTGAAGAGGGAGCCGGGGTTATCCGGGATAGCAAGGTTGAGTCCTGTTTAGAAGGGTTCCATGATTGGACCGTCTTCTATTATTTCATGTATACCTTTTGATGTCAAGGTTTGGTGTTTGGATAAAACCCATATGAATTAATGTAACGAGGGGGATGTCTTTGCTTGCTGTAATGGAATGCATACTTATTTATAAATATATAAATATGAATGATTGTGAATTACAAAACAATGTTATTAACTTTCATATATGCAACATCATAATGTAATGAGGGGATGTCTTGCTTGTTGTAATGGAATGCATACTTATTTATAAATATGAATGATTGTGAATTACAAAGCAATGTTATTAACTTTCATGTATAGCAACATCAATGCATATCTTAGATAGTTTTCTAAGATATGGAAAAAGAGTTCTCCAGTACAGTGGAAATCCTGAAATGATTATGCTTTGTTGTTGGAGAATTTAATGGGAAAGGTTTTGGAGTTTGAAGGCTTACCATGAATTTTTAATCGATCTATATATACTTGTTTGACAATTTCTTATATCTAGGTAGAGACCAGTACACTTATATTAAGCGGAATTAAAGGAGTGATCATGTGGCCCTATCATTACTACAACTAATTCCATGCATTTCCAATTAGATTATTGTGCCATGTTTGCTATGCAAAGAATTTGAAACAAAGAGAAACAAGAACTAGAGCTCAAATCCCACCACCTATCTTTTATTTGTTCAGTTGGTATAGGAGAAAGTCCACATCCATTTCACTTCATTATTATTATTATTATTATTATGAAAGTCCATGTCCATTTCATGGAGGAACCATGCTACCCATGCTAGGTTTACATATATGATATCCCTGCCTTTGAGGAAAATTAAATGTAAACTCTTTGAATATGAAAGAAAGTTGAACTTCTCAATTAAACAGTACAAAAAGGTCAAAAATTTCAACATCTATATTGCTCAAGGGAAAAAAAAAAAAAAAAAGGCATCTACGACAAGCTACCTTAGCTTGATGATACCATTTTATAATTCTTGTCCAACCTACAACTAATAACATATTCACTATGATCCTAAATTCTAAGAAACGATAGTATAAAATTGCTAGCCATATGTTGATGATCCTTGTAAAGTATACTTTATTTAAAAATTTTAATTAGTACCAACATGGATTAAGGGCCTTAAAGAACCAAGCAACTAGTATAATAGATTATGTTATTCATGTTACACATATTCATAAACATCTACCAAGGAATCTCGATGGAGGTTTGAATTCTTTATACTAAACGAAAACAAATTGGTTGGCCATGGTAGTTAGTCATTTACCCAATGGTTAAGAACAATGGACAAATTTGTTGAGCATGGTTTCTTGTACACCTCAAATGATCCTCTTTCTCCATGATGCTAAGCTCATGGTAACTCCAAGATTGGTGCTCCAGTGCATTGAAAGTAGGGCTAGAAATGGGCTGGCCCAAAGTCCATTATCTGAAACTGGGCTGAACTAGCTCAATAAATTTCGGACTAGCCTGAAATTGGTTCAGACTTCGGACCAAATTTTAAACATATCGGACAAGTTTTCGGACTGTAAAAATAGAGTCCATTTAATTTTTGGACCAAAAGGATTCCGGATTCGGTCCAAATTTTTTTAAATATAATCTTTGGGCCGATCCAATGGACTTTGGGCCACCCCATTTCCGGTCCTAATTGAAAGGTAGTTCTAAGAGCATGGCATGTTTGCAGAAAAGCCAATAATTGATTGCCCCATAGAATAAGATGATCAAGGGTTTGGGTTTACTTAGGCCAGGATTGCTGCTGGCTCAAACTCAAGTCAATTTGGTTTTTCTTTGGAAACCAGAAGGAATTAAAGTAGATTGGAAGATGACAAACAATTTGCCTTTTAGATGAAGCAAATTCTTTATTTTATTTTATTTTTTTCAGTTGTTTGATAGCAACAAGTAAGAGGGGAGTAAGCTCTGGAATAGATTTGGAGGCAACCTGGTGCAAGCAGGGCCAATCGGCTGCTGGTCATGCAAGTTTCAGTCCTATATTTCTTTCATTTTTGCCGCTGGCAACAAGGGATGGCAATGGATCGGATATGGATTGGATTGGCGTAATTAAAAAATTTATATCCATATGCATTTTATACCCATCTCGCATCGAGTAATGCAGATAGTGCAAGTCAGGTCAGGAAGAGAACTCATCGGGCAAATATTCTAAACTAATTCTAATTTTGGATGTGATTATTTAAATTAAAATTATATTGAATCAAGTTCAAGACAAGTCATACCATTGCCTCGCTACATCCTATCCAAATCCACTATAGATATTTTATTTAGAGCCTATATTTTTAAATGGATCGGATAAAACCCGACCCAAATCTAGTGGGTTAGCTATAATTACCACCCCTATTTATAATGGATCAATAGTGTGTGCATACGTGAGAGAGAGAGAGAGAGAGAGAGAGAGAGAGAGAGAGAGAGAGAGAGAGCCACCATCCTCCTCCCAGTTATGACCACTTCAAGATTAAGAGATTGCAAGGCTTTGAGATTTGTGCAAGAAATGATCTAATGGTTGATATCATGATAGAAGATCAAGTATTTTTTTCATGCAAAAGTTCAATTCAGACTTGTGCGTGCGTGCATGCATGTGCATGCACGTGTGTACGCGCGTGTGGGTGCATGCATGTGTGCGTGCATGCATGTGTGCGTGCATGCATGCATGTGTGTGTAAGAGAGAGAGATCTTCTTCCCCGATTTCCTATCCTTGGAGATGCAAATTGGCCGCCCTGCCTTATTTGTGTTAGTAGCTACTTGGGATACAAATTTTTCTATTTCGTTAGCATTGTGAGATAAAGCTGTTAAGGGTTCCCCATGCTTCTCACACAATAAGAAAGATCTATCTTGAGTAAATGTAATTTCAAACTTTTACTACAAGTTCAATTTTGGCTTTGACGATTTGTAAGAGTACATATAGATGAGTTTTAATTTGGAAAATGCCAAGAATACATTTTAGAACTATGGTGCATGCCTTGCAATTGCATCATTTTTTTTCATGTACTTACTTTTGACATCCACCCCAGATGATATAAATTTCATGGTGGTGAATATTACAAAAAAATTTGGACTTATTTATGCATGCTTGTTTAGGGGGAGGGAAAAAAAAAAAAAGAGTATGAGAAACCAGTCATCGCCTATCCTTTGGAAGATAAAAGTTTCAAAATGGTCCTTTAGATCTCCTCACAATTCTACCTTTGTGATCTAAAGGGAATAAAATCTTGCTGGATTCTTTAAATTATATTTCTTTCAAGAACAAAATGGTCATCCATCGTTTCATTTTGACAATAAATAGCAAGAACTAATAACATCACACCCTTAGGAGGGGAAAGGAACCATAAATAAGCCGCAGCAAAATAAAACAAAACAGCTTTTAGTATAATGTTTTACATTTGAAATTTTGAAAAAAAAAAAAAATAGTCTAAGAATATCATACAAATATGTTTTATGTATAATGATTATTTTGTTTATTGTAAAATATAACTCTTGTCATACAAATTTAACAAACTCTTATATTAGGCATTCGGTCGGAATCGAATTGCTCGTATGCAAGCCTGATTTGATGAGTTTGAATTTAAAATTGACACTAATAATTTAAAGATAAGCTAGCAATCAATCGATAAGATAAGATAAGATAAGAATTTTTTATACTTATCTCTTTATGGTAGGATTTGCTTGGAGGGACTAATCCATTCCAAGCATTGATAAAAAAATACAAACTTTTTAGAGTGATCGTGAGATAAATTCTCATACTTTTATTATTATCATCGAGATTTAGAGGCTTTTTGATTATTGCTTTAGTTTATTTGTAACTTTACCTATCACGAGAATAGTGACCTAGAATTATTGTCGAGAAGGAGAGGGTGCATAAATTAACCAATTCCAAGCTAGGATCGATTGTACAGAGTGATGATATAATTTTGCTGGGCAAGATCGGGTATATCTTTTACTGTCCTACATTGGTATTATAGCCTCGAAAGTTGAATTTGTGATGCATGTTTGACTTTTAGCGTGTAGTAAAAAATTTCATAGATGAATACTATATTGTTTTCCCTTCTTATGCTATCCTAAGTTTCTTAAAATCTAGTTAATTTTTTTTTTTTTTTTTTGTATACTTTAAGTTATGATAAATTTCTATAAATTTATGCTCTTGTATATATATATATATATATATATATATATATATATATATATATATATATAAAATATTCTCATAATCTAACAACCTTTACAATGAAAGAAATAATATTTTATAGATTAAAAAATTAAATTTTTTGATTAGATATTGTTGCGATTCTATTTAAGACTTACTAATATGGCTTGTTACCGCCTGGACTGTCATGGCCTGTAGTTCCGGTGCGGTGCCGGGCCCTGCAAAAGAAAAAGAGACCCAGGCCAGGGATTCTGACCTGAAGAGGAGGGTGAGGGTGCCAAGAAGAGGAGGGTGAGGGTGCCAAGAAGGGCCTCTGCCAGCTTCCTGCCTTCCCTCTCGCGGTGGTCACGTGACTGGACCGCAAACTCCATCATGCTCTTCGCAAGCACAAGATCCTGGATGACCGACGAGTTTGATTTCATCCCAGGTGCTCCCCTTCGGATGGCGGCCCTCCTCGGTGCTGGGGGCATCGCCGCGTCCAGGGGAACCGCCTTCGAAGACCCCTCATCTAGCGGGGGGGAGTTCGTTGCCACAGGTGGTGGCATCGTCGGTGGTCGCTCATCCACCCTTTCTCCCTCCCCATCCACCTCGATGACTGCGAGTGGCTGGACCACATCGGCAGCAGCCGACCTGGCCTGTGCACCCATGCCAAGTTCTCGAGCCGAAAGCTGGGCTCGTTGCCTCGAAGGCCCAAGGGTCGGCTCAATCGCTCGCCCCGTAGGGCCAGGGACTAAAGCAGGCCTCACCCCTTGGCTGAACTCGACACAGGCCCTCTTTGGTGGAGCCTTGTCAGGCCCGGACGGTAGGCCTCTCCTCTGGGTGGACTCCAGAAGCTCCTCCACCGAGAACTTCATGCCTGCACGAAGAAGAAGAAAAGGTCAACAGCAGACTGAAAAAGATTCATGGAAGAAGAGATATCTCTCCTGACTCATCTAGCCCCCGGATTGGACTGATCCCGACATCGAACAAGTTCTGCTATGACAGCAAAACTTCAAGGGAGGGGATCTGATCGGAAATGAGTTGGTTGTATATTTCCCGATCAGAAGCCTCGATCTAGGAGTTTCGGTTTGGGTCCCGCTCGAATCCAGCTGGCAGATATTGCAACCATAAGCCTATCCCATCAAGTCCTTCTGCTAGGTTGACTCCCCTCAGGTCGAAACTCCAGTCGAAGTTAGACTCCACCTTTTGCTGGGCTGGCTCCCCCTAGATCGAGACTCCAACAGAAGCCAAGTTCCTCGTCGAGTCCTTCCACTGGGTTGGCTCCCCCCAGGTCGAGACTCTAATCGAAATCAGACTCCACCTTCTGTTGGGCTGGCTCCTCCCAGGTTAAGACTCTAGTAGAAACCAAGTTCCCCGTCAAGTCCTTTCGCTGGGTTGGCTACCCCCATGTTGAGATTCTAGCCGAAGTCAGACTCCACCTTCTGCTGGGCTGGCTCCTCCCAGGTCAAGACTCCAGCAGAAGCCAAGTTTCTCGTCGAGTCCTTCCACTAGGTTGGCTCCCCCCAGGTCTAGACTCCAGTTGAAGTCAGACTCCACCTTTTGCTGGGTTGGCTTCCCCCAGGTTGAAACTCCAGCAGAAGCCAAGTTCCTCATTGAGTCCTTCCACTGGGTTGGCTCCCCCCAAGTCGGACTCCAGTAGAAGCCAAATTTCTCTCCAAGTCCTTCCGCTGGGTTGACTCCCTCCACGTCAAGACTCCAGCCAAAGTCGGACTCCACCTTCTGCTGGGCTCGCTTCCCCAGGTCGAGACTCCAGCATAAGCCAGTTTCCTCTCCAAGCCCTTTTGCTGGGCAGGCTCCTCCCAGGTCAAGACTCCAGCAGAAGCCAAAATTCTTATTCGAGTTCTCCCGCCGGGCTAGCTTCCCTAAAGTGCACGTCCATGGAAGGCATAGCTATGGCCCGGTGCTCGGTTTCAAATCTTGAAGGTCCCTCAACCGAGTCATGGAAGCAAGCCCTTCACGGCCCCTGGCGGGCCTCCTTCGGAGCAGCTCGAGCGAAGAAAAGAAAAGAAGGAAGAAGAAAAAGAGACAAGAAGAAGAAGTGCACAATGGTCAAAACATAAGCCTTTATTGATCAAAATCTCTTACATCCTACGGAGGTTCCCGATAGGTTAGGAAGCCTCCAAGAGATCTAAGTTACAAATAAGGAGGGATCCCCCTGGTTATGGGTCCTACTTCCAGAAGCAGCTAGAGGAACGCTAGTCCCTCCCTCAACTGAGCTTGCTAGGAAGGAGATTAATGATGCGTCCACCTCTAGCGCACCATCCTCCCCAGGAGCTCATCAGGTCCCTAAAGCTCGGCATCAGCTCCGGCACCCCAAGGATGCAGGTGCCCTACCTCAAGTAAACACTTGAGGTAAGAGTATGGTAATGCATCTCCCTCGACCACATTGTCCTTCTTGGATTTCATCGATCTGGTGATTCCAAGATCAGATGCGGTTGCTCCTCGTTAGGCCACTCTTAGTAGCGCCATGGCAATCACGACCTTCTCCACGGCGACTGCAACCATGGCCATCCCCCCATTTAATTGCATGACCAAGCTCACCCAGGAGGTTTGTAGGTAGGCTGCTCCCATAACACGAGCAACCACCTTCTCTGCCCCCCAGGGCCTCTCCACTTCCTCCTTTGGGGCAATCTCGAGCTTAGAGGACTTCTTCTCCGACCAGAATGCACTCGCCAGGATGCCGGCCAGACGTTCCTGGAGAAATGTCATGTGGACCCTGGACCCTTCGTTCAGAGACCTGAAGCTCACCATAAGACCTCCATTGGCGTAGGTCAGGAGAGAAGAGTTGAAGAGAAAAGGCACTGGAGAAGAGAGGAGACTATGTGAAGGCTTGTCCACCTGTCCTAAAAAAGGCGAAGGATGGCTTCTCTGGAACAAATCCTGTCACTCACTCGTACCGATTGAAGGTACTGCCTCATTAATTACCAGGCTAGCCAGAAGATGCCACGTACCGGTGTCGGGCGACCCCAACACTTTGTTTCTAGAAGATTCACGTCGACCCAGGAGAAGCATTTATGATCGCCATCGAAAAGCCAAGCACCACGAAACCATCAATGCGAAGGCATGGTCTACGAAGCACAGGTGCACAGAGATGTCGGAAATGCAAGAGACGTCCTAATCCACATCAACACAATCATTACTCTGCATGCCCTGAGCACCGTACCATCTTTCGGGCTCGAGAGTGGGGGGTAACTGATACGACTGTATCCGCTAACATGGAGTCCATTTGGACACCGACTGTCAACTAACAGGTGGAGGTACCGCCTGAGCATGGAACCCGAGCGAGAAGCCAAAGTGAGGCCCCCTACCGAGGTCAGCTCCTTGCCGGGGTCGAGCTCATACTACCACCAACTGAAGGTAGAAGGACAACAGAGAATCAAATCATGGTGGGAAAGAAGGTTATCTTCATCAAAACCCCGTCGCTGAGATGGTACGACTAGCAGGCAGTGGCCCGCCACCTCAGGCCTACGGAGGGAGATGCCTCGCCGGAGCACCAAGGTCCCCTCAAGCCTTAGTTGACATCGATCGGGAAATGGTGCCCCCTTCAAGGTGTGGCCCCCTTCACCTACCGTCTGCATCACCCACAAGAAGAAGGTCGCGCCAGAGGATTCAAACCCTGGGACGGCCTCCCGCATGCCAATGCTCGCCAAGCTTCCCAAAACATGGCGACCAACCAGAATGTCAGAGCCAGCGACATAACTCCCTACCACGAAGGGAGAAAGAGGAGCTCATGCATAGTTCCCGCATGCTACCAGGTGTTAACCCTCGGGACTCCCCTAAAAAAAGGAAACATCTGGGAAGCAACTCAAGGGGCAACACTGCCTCTCCACAACTAACAAAAAGGGGCTTCTGACCGAAGACAAAAGGAGGGAGGACAAAAATGCAAGTCACGGAACAGAGGGCAAGCCACAAGCAAGCAAGGGGCAAGCGAGGTAACCGTCGACACACAGAAGGGGAGAGCAAACCAAACGAGACGCTCTGAGGCTACTGGAAAATTTGTCGAAGGAATCCCGCGGACACAGCCAACCCTGCTCAGGCTCTCCTTCTTCACCGACACTCCTTTCCCACTCTCTCACTTTCTTTTCTCTACTAAACAACCTCCAAACATGGAGACCTCACGGGATCCACCGAGGAGGATCTGTTTCCTTGGATCGCCCGCTGACTTGATCGTTAGAGTGCCCCCACCGGAATCCCCGGCCTGAGTCTCTTTTTCTTTTGCATGGCCTAGCATGCATGCAGGATTCCAGGATGAGGAGGGTAACACCCGACGCCGCACCGGAGCTACAGGCCACGACGGTCCAGGCGGCAACATGGCTAAAGGTGGCTGATGAGTCGGATGGCTTTAGGTTTCCCTCTATCAAGTATGGACATTCCAAAACCTGCAAAATGAAGAAAACATGGAAGTACGGCCATGATAAAATGGTTTCCCGTGGTGGACCCTTCGATGTCTAAGTCAATCTTCTATGGAAGCAAATAGAAGAGAAGCATTTGTAGCTTTTAGATGGATAGTGTGGTGATAGAATGGTAGCAAGATGGAATGGAAGTGAGCGGGGCAGTGGAAGTGGGTTAGATAATGGAAATGGGCATAAATGAGGCACAGGAGAGAGCGACCAAGGATTAAACAAGGCAAGGTGGCCCTAACCTTTACTCAAATAGCGATTAGGAGCATTCAAGTGGCTCTGAAAGGATTGTTGAGACTCTCAAAAGGCTTGAACTTTTAGAGAAACTTGTATAGAAAAAACCTTATAAAAAAAAAACTTACCTGGAAGGTCCAGGAAATGGTTTTTATAAATGAGATATACAGAGTATTTGATATCTAAGAAATATTATATGGTACAAAAAATGGTGGTCGATACGTCGCTACATAGCACATACCCTTGGAGGAGTGGCTGGAGACACAGCTAGGAGGGGCCCTAGTGTAGACACTCTGATGTTCAAGTTAGCGATGTGGAAGAGATGGAAAATAGTGAGCATGAAAAATATTGCTTACCGAAGGTCCTTGGGATCTGGAGGCTTTATAAGAGGGAGCTAAGTAGAACGGGCAATCCAGAGAATGTCGGGCCATGATTGCACCATTATAGGATTATTGCCACGATCCACTCTCGAGGATCGAGGCGGGGATGTGGTTTATGATAATTCCATCACTGTTGATAGCAATTTTCATGATTCGGATGATAAGACATTCAAAACCTCAAGAATCGATCATGCGAAGAAGCGGGTGCCTCGATACCTCGATTTAATCGAAGCTTTATAGAATATACCTTGGAGCCTCATCCAGGTAGCTCGGAGGGTTCTGAGATGGGTCGAGGATCCGAAATCTAAGCCTTAGAAAATGGAAACATTTTAGAAAAAGGTGAACCGATCTATCAGTAAGGCACAAAGATCGATGGGTATATAAATCTCCACGTAGTAGAACTTTGAGTCCACATGGACCCGTATCTAAGATACATAGAACACACCTTCCTTCTCTTCGAGGTATAATTCGAGATATCCAATATATCCCATAATAATATCTATTGCTCTTCATATAAATTTAACAAACCATGAATTATCATACCATTGCAAAAATTTAAAATAAATTAATTCTTTAACAAAATATTTTTCTTAGCACACAAAATTTAATGTACATTTTTTTTTTTTTTTTTTTTGATAGAACAAAAGGATGAGGGGAGAGGGGTGAACCCCCGGTGTAGCTCTCTGCTCGAGTTCCAACCCATTAAATTTTTATTCAATTCGAATATAATTTATATATTTTTTTTATTAAAAAATTTACCAGTAACTTCACATGATTATTAAAATAATAGATTTCTCTGGAACCTTCCCCTTCTCTTTCCTTCTCCTTTGCACATGGCTTTGAGCCGTTTGCATTTTGTCCCCCCTGGGATTCCCCTTCCGACGCGAGCGCGCTAGGAATCGTACTTTTCTGGGCCCCACGTTATCTATTTCTTAAATCAGGGACCATCCTTGCAAGCGGCGCAGTGCCGGAAAAAGTATATATATATATATATATATATATATAAAAATTATTCTTTACGTAATTATTAAATAATTTAATAATAATGGATCAGGACAGGCAAATCCGCTCCCTCCATAAACTGTTTAAAAAATCTAAAGATCTGGATTGTTTCCAATTATTGGCCATCCAAATTCTTTAAAGTTCTGATCAATTTCAATTCTTATAACCATAATTGAACTTGTGAACATTAGAATCCAAAACTATTCCATGGCAATTAAAGGATATGGTTGGATTGGTGCTTATCCAATGATGGGATAGGTGACGTGGACCGGTTTTGAATATGCTCTAAATATTTTAAAATATTTTATTTTTTAATATATTTATACTATAATTATATTATTATAATCAAAAATAATTTTTAATAAAATAGTTATTATAAAAAACTCATAGCAAAATCAATAAAAATAATAAAAATTATCATACAATTTTTATTTTTGAGAAATATATTAAAAATGTTGCTATCATAATTCAAATAAATATGGGAGTGCTTGGAATGGCATAAAACCAAGAATAAACTTACTAATAAACTAGAATTGAGTTTAATCAACAATAAAATTCAAAAAGTATATGGTATCAATAATATAACATACTCAAAGCCATGCATATGATCCAAATCCTTATCTTAGCTCTAAGTCTCTAACCATGTATCATATATTGGCACGAAGACAATACCATGCTGCTTCAAAACAAAACCGAAGAGTGACATAGGCAACCATAACATATAAAAAAATAATAATAATATAATAAAACTTAAACGGAAACAACGAGAGATGAAGCTCTTATTCCCTCTTTTTGTCAAAAAAAAAAAAAAAAAAAAAAAAAAAAAAAAAAAAAAGAAGAAGAAGAAGCTTCCGAATATTTTTTTTTTTGGTAGAACAAAAGGGAAAGATTCAATTGTCCGAGTCTTCGAAATTATTGTTTTGGAAAAACACATTTTAAACCGATTTATATATGATATTTAGATTGATTTGATTCAAACTAGATCCGTCCATTTGGACTTATTATTGGCCCAAAATTGCAATGATATTATTGAACCATGGGGCGATTCGATATATATATATTTTTTGGGTAAGGCAAAAAGGAAAAGAGAGGGAATAAATTCCCTCTCCCCATCCGAAGGTGAGTACGAACCATGGAGCCATTCAATATATATATATATTTTTGGATAAGACAAAAAAGAAAGAGAGGAAATAAATTTTCTCTTCCCATCCGAAGGTGAGTACGTCAGCCTAACCCTACTAAAGCGCAAGAATGGAACGCTCCTCCCGCGTCCAATGATATGTTACATTTCTGGATTTAATCAAGTAATTCGCAAAACTCAAGCTTCGAATCCGTGATCGGAAGGACGGGAGACAAAGCCCCATCAACTGCACTACCACCTTAGTGACAGAGCCATTCAATATTTTAAAAAAAAGCTTTCAAAACTGTGCAACGGAAAAAAAAAAAAAAAAAGGGGGAGGGGGGGGGGGGGTGTGAGTGTGATTCGAGAGTTGTGTATTTATATTAAAAATAATATTTTTATACTATTCATTTGCGCGAAGCACAGCCCGGCCCCTCAATTTAGATCAAATGTCCAGACTAACCAACCATTTAATCCTTTCTTTCTTGCCAGAGAACAGAGTGAGAGAGAGTGCTCTCTGAACTTCCGTTCTCCAGAGAGAAGAAAAAGAAGAGCAGTCAATAGCAAAAATGGCGGCAGTGGAACTGAGCAACAAGCAGATCATCTTCAAGGACTTCGTCACAGGGCACCCCAAGGAGGAGGACATGGTCCTCATCAACTCCACCATCGGATCAAAGGTCCCTCATGGATCACAGGCCGTCCTGGTCAAGAACCTCTACCTCTCCTGCGACCCCTACATGAGGTGGCGCATGTCCAAGCCTGATACTGCAAGCTATACCACTAACATCCCTTACACTCCTGGCTCTGTGAGACCATCTCTCTCTAATTCCCATTGTACCTTTTTTATTCTTTGGAGAATGTTGTGATGTTTCAGAGATAAATGGTTCTTGAGATAGATAGTTTAAATAGAACTTTTGAGTAATTTTGTTCGAACGAGTTTTTTTATGATCTCGAATATATATGTGTTTATTGTTGTCTTTCAGGTGAAGTTTTACATTTGTTAAATTTCTCTTTTTTTCCAAAACATGACAGATATAAGTTTGATAAAAAAAAGTATTTAAAATCATTCCATGGTTTAGTTTGTAAATATGTCAGCGATTTCTCAGTTTCTATTCTTCTTTATGTTTATGTAATATTTTCCTTTCTGAATTGTAGGTTTTTTTTTGAGTTAAAAAAAAAAAAAACTTTCTGAATTTTAGGCAAGTTAGTCATGTTTTCTTTCAAATCCAGATCTGCTACCTTAGACACTTTGTTCCTGAAGGAACTTTTACTTGACCAATGGTATTAGTGACTGTTATGATATCCCTATTTTATTTCAATTAATTAATCTTTTTTTATTTTATAAGTTATATCAGATGGCAAGAGGAGTCTTCGGCTTCACACTGTTATCTTCTCGTTACTAATCCTAAGTCTTCGGCTTCGTATCATTATCTCGACCCGAAGACCATGCTTGATTTTTTGGAAAACAAATTATTTATTATCTTCGGTTTCGTGCATCCACATTAATCCGAAGACTATGCCTAAAATATACGGTTTCGTATCTATGATCCAGGATGCTTTCTCTGTCTTCGGCTTCATATTATTATTTTTGTCCGGAGACCATGCTTATTATCTTTGGCCTATTGTCTAAAGGAGATTATACTCTGGGTTTTCGGCTTTGTATTTTTATCTCAATCCGAAGACGATGTTGAATGTCTTCAGCTTCGTGCAATTATCTTGATCCGAAGACTTGATCTCTCGGGCAAATATCTTCGACTTTATTTCTTCAACCTAAAGATTGTAAGTGTTTATTTTTATCACGTCTAAGAAAGATCCGAAGTGTAAAGCTAAGAAAGATCCGAAGTGTAAAGCTAACATTCCCTTCAGGAGTACTACTAAAAGGAATGTAAATATCACTTCGGATATATGCTTAAAAGAAGGAGGATTCTGGAACACGTGGAGTTCTTAGACAAACAGTTGAAATCTGTTTGGGTTGTTGCAACCACCCACGTGGTCTGAAACCTCAGATTAAACAAACCCCAGGTGTAACGGCTTTTCCGACAGCCACTACTTGCAGTTAAGAAGTGGTTGCGCTTGTCAACCTCCATAACCGTAAGTAGTTACATTGGAGCCTATAAATACTGGTAAGAGGTGACACTCTGGGGATCCGGACTTTTTTCTTGGACATGATTTCGATTTCTTTCTTCCCCATCTTTGCTTCTATAAGCTTTCCATTCTGCTGTTGCTTGGGTCTCTTCTGACTTTAGCATCGGAGTGTCCCCAGCCGGAAAATCTCCGGTCATGGATCTGTTTTGTAGGTTCTGGTTCGCGGCGGTCCAGCGGAAGGATCACTCCATCCGGTCGATGGAGATTCAGCGTCAACAGTGACAATATTTTTAAGCATATTTAGGGTGGGTGTTGTTGTTGACTTGTTTCTACTACACCATCGGTTTCCTTTCACTTTCTG
Source organism: Areca catechu (assembly GCA_021397845.1). Lineage (NCBI taxonomy): Eukaryota > Viridiplantae > Streptophyta > Magnoliopsida > Arecales > Arecaceae > Areca > Areca catechu. The sequence goes on along the minus strand of CM038048.1, from coordinate 93,381,530 downwards.
GTGTACAGGAAAAGGAAGACCTTTACTCTGGTTCATGCCAAAACTCCACATAATTTTGGAGATAAAACAGTATAGTTGACCTTTATCCTGTCAATTGGGGTTAGACTGCTTGAAATCAACTTGTACTTAAAAAAGACAAAAACCTCGTTTTATCCACATGAAATCAGCAGGTCAGTATTACTATATGACTATCCTGGATGAAGATATAATGGGTTTAAATGTCTTGTTAATAATCTATATTCTGGATCGGGTACTTACAGCAACAACACTGGGGTTTTGTTGTACAGAAAAGAAAAATGGGGCAAAAGAAGTGAAGTATGGTGGTGGATCTTTCACCACTTTCCTGGAAAAAAGGAAGAAAGAAAAGGTGCAGTATGGGGAGCACTGCAAAAATGATCAAGATCAGGTGTGCATATGGCTGTCAGGATGTGTAGTAAATCTGTGGGAGGCTTAAGAGCATCATCATAAATTGAGGATAAGAATGTGAGGAATAAATTATGATGGTTTGATTATATAAAACAAAGAGTAAGATGACCTGCTGGAAAATGTGGTCAGGTTTGCCTGAAAAGGGTTAGAGATTATTTGCAAAGAAATAGATTCTATGGAATTTTTTGATTTTGATTATGGAATAATTTTCTTCTTAAATAATATTGATTCATGAAAGTATAACAGTGCTAGACATTGAAATTTGTGAAATTAGAAGGATCCTTCAGTTATTCTTACTTTTAATGGTTTCTTTGCATTTATTAATCCTTTTTTATCTGAAAATATTCAGACATTAGTAGCCTAAGTTGCCATCTATCCACTTGCTGCATGAGGCTTAACCATGAGATCTTATAATCAAAAGTTGAACACTTAAACTTCTAACTTTTGCTTGTATGTCAAAAGATTATATAAGTTATTGTACAATTGTGCACATAATTTTGATAATCCGATGATATACTTGTCTTTCATTCACTTCTGAACCAGAACATAAAGTTAATTGGGTCATACATTTGCAGGTCCTTAATGGTTATGGTGTGGCTAAAGTTCTTGATTCTGGCCATCCAGATTTCAAGGCTGGAGACTTCGTCTGGGGAATAACTGGGTGGGAAGAGTATAGCCTGGTTACAATGCCCCAAGTCCTGACCAAAATCAAATATACCGATGTACCACTTTCCTACTACACAGGCATTCTAGGTACCTTTTGATATCTCAACAATTCTGATACAACAACGGGAATAAATAGGCAGTTGCTTTACATTGGTGAAGAAATTAAGTGCTATTGTTGATGGTAGGGTGACTAACTATGATAAATAGTTCAGTTAATGTTACAGCATCATCGTAATGAATCATTACAGTCCTATTACTGCCCAAGGATTCTTTACACATCGAAAGCATAATTTAAGCTTTTACCCTAATATGACTTCAAAATATTTTTGAGCCACCTTTGTATTAACATAGATGGAGATTAGGTATAAATTTTGTATATGTTACATGGAGACTTATGCATCATTTGTTATTAGTAACGCGTAATCCATAAATAAGAATTTCTTACAAAGTTCAAGCTATTTGTGTATCATTTTCAGGAATGCCAGGAAACACAGCTTATGCTGGATTTCATGTAGTATGTTCTCCGAAGAAAGGGGAAACAGTATATGTGTCAGCAGCTTCTGGAGCAGTTGGCCAACTTGTTGGCCAGTTTGCTAAGTTGATGGGTTGCTATGTAGTTGGGAGTGCGGGTACCAAAGAGAAAGTACTATCATATGCTGTACCAAAAGGATTAGGTTACAAGTCAGTGTTACCACATTGGAAATTTTAGGTTTGAAAACACTAATAATATTTTGGATTTCTGTGGCTACTCAGGTTGATCTCTTAAAGAATAAGTTGGGGTTTGATGATGCATTTAACTACAAGGAAGAGCATGACCTTACTGCTGCATTAAAAAGGTCAGTGTATAAATTCTGTGAATGATCTCTTTGTATTTTGATACTTATTGTTCCATTGAGGTGGCTTTACATCACCAGGTTCGAAAGCTCAAAGAATTACTCTGGAAACATGATGTTTGACAGAATAATCTAACCAGAACCATCAATCAGAAATCCAAATCCTAGAATTTCTTATCTAATAAAAATAGTTAGTATCAGAGGTTAATATACCAATTGAATAGCTTACAGGATCAATAATTAAGATCCAACTGGTACCAATACCAACATTACCTGGATATCTGCTTCCATCTCTTCTTCCTCCTCAACTTTCATGTTCCATTGTTTCTTCTGTTAAAGATAAGGGATTCTAGAACTAACATGCTATCCCATAAAAGTTAAGAGCTTACAGAAACTAACCCCCTATCATGTAGATGGAAATTAAGCCAATGATGTAGATAAGAACCATGTAAACTCATACATTCTGAGAAAAGATTGTTGCAACCCTGTATATATATATAATTACTCTCAGATGATTAAAGACTGAAATCAGATATCCTCATTTAAGACTCAACTCATGGTATCTGAGCTCCTATATACATGATGGTGTTAGTCGATCTCCTGTGCTTTAAAGAATTTAAATTAGCTAATTTAGAAAATTTAGCTACTTCCATCAGTTGTGCATGAACACAAGAAATCACCAAAAGAAAAAACTTTTTTAAAAAATGAATATCTCTATCGAGTTGATCCTTCTATCCTCAGAATATTATGTTATTTGCAGTTCTTTATTGATAACTTGCTTGTTACATTGATATTTTACTATCCAAAGCTTCACATTCCTACATAACTTGAGTGCATAACTGTTACTAGGTGTTTCCCTGATGGAATAGACATCTACTTTGAAAATGTTGGGGGTCGAATGCTTGATGCAGTTCTATCAAACATGAAAGAACATGGTCGAATTGCTGTTTGCGGGCTGATATCGCAATACAATCTCACCCAGCAGGAGGGTGTCTACAACTTATCCTTTGTTCTAACAAAGCGCATTCGGATGCAAGGTTTCATGGAACCTGATCACAGGCATTCATATCCTCAATTCTTAGAAATGGCCATTCAGTACATCAGGGAGGGGAAGGTTGTTTATGTTGAAGATGTTGCTGAAGGCATAGAGAAGGCTCCATCTGCTCTTATTGGCCTCTTTGCAGGCCGTAATGTCGGCAAGCAAGTTGTTCTTGTTGCTCGTGAGTGATGCAATGAAGTTTAATGATTGATTCCCATTTTGTGTCACATGTCTGAGTCTGTGTGGAAAATAAAGCATCTGTTTCAATAAATTCAAGTATCTGTAATTTGAATGAACAAGAATGTAATCTTACTTGATAAGAATATTAGTAATGTTGTGTGAAATTGTGAATCCCTTCTTCCAAATTATTTCATGCAAACTGACAGGTAAAGATTGTGTTGCAGGCTTCCATTGATTTGCCAAGGATGGTATAGAACAAGAAAATGGTAAATTCCAATATAAGTTATGAGAGATCCTTTATTACATTAGATGACATGAAGGCACATGCATATATGTATATCAGCAAACAATCACCCTTCCTTTAGATTTTGTTCTCAAACCATGTACACCAGCATATTACTTGTAGCAAAATTGATTTGTAATTGAGTTGTAATACCACTTGCACATTTTCGTTTAGGAACCCGAATCACATTTTCGTGAATTCAAATAAAATTGCCTTCAATACTGATAATTCTTTGGTGGCATGGGGTATCATATTTTTTTATAAAATAGGATGTCCCACTATCCCATCTCATTCTGATAGCAGTTCTAATCAAGAGTTCCATAGATATCCTCTATCTCTCTCCACATCTTTTTCTTTTTTATTATTTTATTATTTTTTTTTCTTCTTTCTTTTTTCTATTTTTTTCATTTCCTTCATTTCTTTCCATTTTCTTCTTCTTTTTATTTTTTATCTTTCCCTTTTTACCCCATTATCTCACCTTGTCCCATTTTGGTCAAGAGTTCCATAAATATCCTTCATTTCTCTTAACTATTTCTTAATTTATTTTCTTTTCTTTCCCCTTTTCTCTATTTTTTTCTTACCTTCCTTTCTTTCATTTTTCTTCTTCTCTTTTGATTTTTCCTTCATTCATTCACTTCTTCCTTCTTTTATTTATTTCATTCTTTCTTTTGCCTTCTTTTATTTGTTTTCTTCTTTTCTTCTTTCATTTCTTTTTTTTTTTCTTTATCCTTCCTTCCTTTTCTTTTTCTTCTTCTTTTTCAGCATGAATGAGTTTTGAAATTCTGACCCTATTTTAGTCTTATTTTCTTATAGGAATAGGATATAATAGCCGAGATGCTTTCCATCCTTTTCGGGCTTAAAACTTGAATTGCATATCATGTCACTTAGGGCCTATCTTATATAGTTATTGATTTTGTAATTTTGTTTCTTTATAAATTACTAAGATATAATGTGTATATTGGTGTTGAAGGTAGTATTTACGGAAAACTTCTGTTATTCTTTGTATCTTTTTTTTTGACACTTGTTTCAAAATAATAAGATTTTGCTACTAAAAGCTCTAAAAATTTTATTACTTCATTTTCTTCTTAAACTTTGATAATAAAAACATAATAGATGCAATACCAAGTAAGCCCATAATTTTGTAAAAAACTCTTCAGTATTCACGCTCACCTTACCAAAATTAACATACAATATTTTACCACCATAAAAGAAAGGGTTAAATTCATCTTAGTAGAATTTTAAGTAAAATGCCAAGTGCTGATTCCATTCAAAAGATTTAGGCCTCAAGAACAATTTCATGTAGAGTTTTCTTTTTTTTATCTTTCTTCTTCCTTCTTTCCTCCCACTCTTATTTCCTTCTATTCTCCTTTTCTTTCTTAATTTTTTTTTTTTTTATTTTTCCTTCTTTCTTTCTTTATTTAGTTTCTTCTTAATGGATTTCTTTTCTTTTCTTTTTTTCTTTCTTTCTTTTTTCTTTCTTTGTTTTATACCTTCTTCATGTATAAATGGTTTCAAAGTTGGGTGAAATTCTAGCTCCCATGTTATTGCAGTAACAATATGGGTGGTCATGGTGTCCTTTATTTTTGGCCAAAAAATAAAATAATGCATGTAGGTTAGTGTTTTGTATTCATATGGTTATGGTACCATCTACTTTGATACCATTTATTAAAGAATTTCTTGTACGAATATGGATCCTCGTGCTCAAGACCACGATATCATTATTGATACTGTAAAAAAAGGAAGAAGAGAAAATAGAATATAAAATAAAATTAATAGGACATGTAATGTTTTATCATGAAAAAAATTATAAATAAGATTTTACACTCTCATTTTGTACAAAAAAACTCAACAAGAAATTTAAACATCCCTCTTACAAAAGCTCTTAAACCTCTCCTGGAAGCCCTCTGACGTCACCTTTGAACACCCTTGGCCCTTTGCTTTTATAATAGTGAAATTATTATTCAATCAGGAGTCCAACGGTGCAAACCACATTTAAATATGATTTCTAAACCGCTTGAAAAAGTGTTTGAACCATCATGGATCATTGCAAGCTTCCCTACCGTGAACTGGACTACGCCTGCAAACTGCAAGCCACCATGTCAGCTTTCGCCTACCTGGTCCATGCCTAGTCGCATGGACATTGAGAAATGCCCCAGGAATTCCTGGATCGTGCAAAACACATGGTGCGTGCACTGCACACCTGGGTCGCATGCACTTGCGGGCTACTCCCTGTGCACGCATCTAGGCATAGGTTGGGCCTAGTCCACTGCTGCTGGGCCTGGTCTACTTCTGACCTATGCTAGGTCTTCTCTTGAATTTTTTAGTACCTAGGTTTTGCATTTTGAACCAAATCGAGATATTTTCTTAATAATCTCTATCTCGACTCAATATTTGACCTCTACCTGATTTTAAGAGCTTGTAACTACCACTTCAATGCCCTGGGACAAATACATGATTGATTATGGATGGACAAACATGAGAGTTGGCCTAGCCACTCAATCTCATCTCTGCCTTGTGTTGTGTTTATCTTGATCCGAGACCTGCTCGGGATAGCTTCTTGTAGTAATAAAAACTTCAACCATACAATCTCGTCTGTCATCCTTCTGAGTCTCTCATCTCATACCTGATCTACCTGCATCTAGAACTTCACCTCATATCGAGTTATACTCGCACTAAGGACTCCATTTTATATTGAACTCCCTGTCAGGAAGAGTGTCTTCTATGCTTTTTTTCCTTTATGATGATCCTATTGCCATGAATAATCTTGAGGATTCCATCATTAGCTCTCCACGAGTAGTCATTTGAATCCAGTTTACTCAATAAGATTAGATTCTTGCTAGAACTATGTATGTATTAGATCTCGTCCAGTTTCCTTGATATTCCATCATGTTGACTATTCCTTCATCCTTGATCATTCAACTTGATCCGTCTGGTAGATGTACAGTACATTCTCTACTCTCTAGAGAATCGAACAACTTCTTTCTGCTACATACATAATGGAAAGAAGTAAATACATCATCGAATACCATGAGCATCTCACTGTATCCGTCACTACCACTACCATCGACCACTGCCATAGTAGCCATTATTCGATCCTTGAGCTACGAGCAATCTCTGATATGATACCCTAATTCGTCATACTGGTAACACCTAATCTTGCTTGTATCTTTTGACTTGGACCTAGATTGCCCACTATGTGATCCTCTACCATTCTATCTTTTATTGCCATCCTCTTCAGACAAAAATAATATTGAGTTCCCGTTTGAACTTAAAACTTGGTTCTCTCATCTGAGAACTCATTCTGAAGAAGTGCACAAGTGATCTCCATCTTAATAATACTCTTTTCCGCTAAAAGAGTAGTCACCAAGAACTTGAATGAGTACAGAAATGATGATAATAAGACTAATGTCCTAGTTTTCCTTTTCACCTTCTCATTTATACTAAGAAGATCAATAAGGATCCTTTGAAAACTGCTCAGATGCTCCTGCACGCTCTATCCTTTGCTCATTTACAGTTGATAGAATTACTTTAAAAAAAGAGCATATTGGTGAGGAACTTTACCATGTATAAATTCTCGAACTTCCTGCATATCACCATTGAAAAATCTTGCTCAGCACATAGATCACCATATCATCTACTAAATATAAGTTGATTGTACTCATCGCTTGCATTTGGAGCTGCATCCAAATCTTGTCCTCTATGGTGGTCAGTCTCTCCTCACATATGAGAGTGTCAATTAATTCAAACTGAATAAGCATGTCTTTCATCCTTGCTTGCTAGAGAAAGAAATTACTATTTCCATCAAACCGATTGTTGTCCACTTTGATTGTGCATGTCTTCTTCATCTTCTTTAATTTCAATCAATACAAACAATCTAGCTTTGATACTAGTTGTTGTGGTATCACCTACTCTGATAGCACTTATTAAAAAATCTCTCGTGCTAAACATGGATTGTTAGGCCAACATCTCGAGCCCGAACTATGACGAGATCCAATCTAGAAAATAAGCCTAGATGCAATCTAGGAAACAACTCAAGTCGGCCCAAGGAACTGTAGCCCATACCCACATGCAGGTCCATGAGTTCGCTGCCCAGACATTTGTAGCCATCAGGCAAGCCCAGGCACGTGTAGCTTTATTTCTCCAAGAAGCATTTAATACAAGACTTTTTGTTGGCATGGTGTTTGTGGTCCTTGAAGAGAGGGTAGTCATTTCAAAGATAACAATTATTGTAGTTCGCTTTAGCGCTTGACTATAGCTATGGCATGGGATCTATGCCTATCTCTGTTCTTTTTGTGCCAAAGCATCGAACAGGTAGTGGTCCATGGTGGAGGAAGGGAGATCGTGTTCGACAATGGGAAGGACTCGCTGAGCTCTGTTGAAGGTGACCGAACTTGGTCCAGGGTGGTCCAGGGGCAGTCTCGTGGCTCCTCTTGGATGGCCCACAAGCTTCCTACAGAGGAGTTGGAGCAGCTATAGGCATATTTTACAAAAGTTTTGGACTTACAGGAATCTGACTTGGAGGACGCACGCCGGAGTAGCTTGGTCTGGCAATCATCGTCTGGAGTCTGGGGTGGTGGGTGCTGGTGGAATGGGTTGTCAAGGAGGTTAGATCTAAAGCTAACTTGGATTACAATCTAGAGGTCTTCCCACTGGTGGAGGACCATCTTGTGGTGCGACTAAGATCAGAGCGGGAGTGCTCCTTCATGAGGTCCGGCGGTCCATGGTTCGTTGGGGGGCAACTCTTGGCGATGGAGAACTAGGAGCTGGATTTCGTTCCAGGCCAGTGCTTGATCTAGAAGGTGGTGGTCTGGATCCGTCTTCCAGGTCTCTTGCTTGAGTTCTGGAAGCCGGCATCCATCATGGCAGTGGTGGAGGAAGCCGGAAGACTGCTCTCAGTAGATGGCTTCACAGATCATCTGAAGAAGATGGGTTATGCCCGTGTCCAGGTTAAACTGGATGCAGGTCAACCTCTCAAACCAGGGGTTCTTGTTCGTGGGAAGAAGAAGGTGTTTTGGCAGCAGTTCGTCTATGAGAACCTTTCGGGAGTCTGCTACTTATATGGGAGGGTGGGCCATGGAGATGATGAATGTAGGATCTCTGAATCGAGGATTTCAGATGCTAGTCTGGATCCTCAAGAGGGGTGTGACCACAGTGGGCCAGCCATGGGTGAAGGTTCTGCAGCTCCTTCATCGGTGACGAGGGTGAATGGTATGGAGGTGGAAGGAGCTTCCAGGCCAAGACTTGGGTTGTGGCTTGTCACCACTCGCATCCGGCAACCGCGGCTAGCGAGAGCTTCGGTGAAGGTGAGGAAGGAAACTGGAAGGGACAAGGTATTTGGGAGTGCTTCCTTTGATCTTCCCTCCTCCTCCCTCGCTCAGGCTTCTCCTATGATCATCACGTCCACTTCGAGGTCACCGCCGGACTTGGATGGATGGCGAAAATCAAGCAAGGTGGCACGTCGTCGATCACTGGGTCCTAGTTCGGGGGATGTTTCCAGTGATGGAGCTGTGTTAGTCTCTGGTTTTGGGGTTCTAAGTCCTCTAGGTGACTACATGGATCTGGGCCATAGCGAGGCCAGCCCAAAGGACCAGCACATGGTGGACCTTGGCTCAGGATCCCTGAAGCGAGGTTGAAGCCCTCCGACCTTGCCTATTCCTAGTTCGAGAGGAGCCTCCCCTGCGATGTTGAAATCCTCATCGACTGATCTATCTGCAATGGCATCGGCAGTGGCTAAGGTACGTCCTTCTGAACCGTGTATGGAAGGAGAACTGGGGGGTAAAGGGAAACTTTTCTCTACTTCATCTCCTTCTAGAAAGATGTCCGGTGATGTTGGGTCAACCACCGCAATGATTGGCCAAGAGTTTTCCGGTATTTTGAAACCAGTTGAGCTGGGCGAGCAGGCTGCCAGTGACTCCAAAGGGAAGCTACCATTAGCTGATCTGGGATTTGAAGCTGAACAGGGTGGAAGGGTTTCAAAGGTATCGATGGGAATTTTGATGAGATGGTAGGTCTGAACAGGGGACGGCACAGGACCATGGGAGGTGATCCAATTCAATCTTTAGTAAATTAGTCTGCTCAGGAGAATGCATTGGCTACTCCAGTAACTGCTATCCCAGTTCAAATCTCAAATGCCAGGAAATCTCCAAGGCATGAGGAGGTTATGGGGAAGTTGAAAGTGGTATTATTCAGTGCTGGAGAAGCCTTAGAGGTAGGGAAGGGTATTAATGATGTTTCTGAGGGAGGGCCAGGGGAGGGCTCTTCTAAGGAGTATTAAATCCTTGTAAGATCCTGTCTTGGAATGTAAGAGGGGGGAGGAAACCATCCTTTACCTCTTCTTTTCAAAGACTTTGTTAACTTTATTATCCTGATATCTGCATTCTTCTTGAGACCAGACTTGGTGGGTCTAGTTTGCAAAGGATTCATCGGCGTCTTCCGAGGGATTGGGATTTCTATGCTATCGATTCCAAGGGACTGTCGGGCGGCATTGTGGTTGCATAGGATCAAGGAGCAGCCAGAATTGATGTGTTTCATAAATGTCCTCAGCATATTATTCTGGTTATGACTGAAACTTTGGGATCAACATGGCTCCTATCGAGAGTTTATGCTAGTACCAACTACAAGGAAAGAAGAACTCTTTGGCATGAGGCATCTCTGCTAATTGATCAAGGGATTTCTACTATTGTTGTTGGAAATTTTAATTGTATCACTAAGGCCGAAGACAAGAGAGGTGGTAAATCCTTTGTATAGGATATGGCCTCTAAAAAATTTAGCCACTTCTTAGACTCTAATGGGCTACTGGATATGGGATTTGTTGGGCCTCGCTTCACCTGGTGTAACAACAGGTCTGAAGGGGCGAGGGTGTGGGAAAGGCTTGACAGAGCATTGGCCATGCCGAGTTGGCTTAATCTTTATCCTCAGTATGTCGTGCATCACCTAGACAGAGTTGCGTCTGATCACTACCCTATTCCCCTCTTTACCTCCCCTCAGGTCCCTCTTCTTGCTCCATTTAGATTTGAAAGGCTCTGTCTTTCTTATCCTACATCTTGGGATGTGGTTTGGGAGATTTGGTGAATGCCGATGCATGGAGATGCTCAATACCGGGTTACTCGCAGGTTGGAGCTCCTCAAGCGTCGGCTTCGTAGATGGAATAGGGAGGAGGTGGAGAACATCTTTAATAGATTAGAGGAGGCTGAGAGGGTAATCCATGAACTTCAGGTGAAGGAGGAGAGGGATGGGGGATTGCAGGATGGTGATTTGCATTCTTTGCAGAGAAATCTAGCTTCTTATCATTCTCTCCTTATTCAGCAGAAGATTGTGTGGAAGCAGAAATCCAGAGTGCAGTGGTTGGCAGAGGGGGATAGAAATATTCATTTCTTTCATCAGGCAACTCTTGTTTGGAGGCATAGTGGTGTGGGCACCAGACCTCTGGTTAGGGTTTCAATTTTTGGATCTTGTAATAAGGCTTCGAGCCTAAAGCATTGTATTTTTTTTTTTAGTCATGAATTTAGTTTCAATTGCTTTTGTTTTAGTCTTGTACATTGACCAATTTAGTCAAGTTGGGTCAATGGGTCCTGTACTTAGCTAAATTGGTTCTAGTCCGAGTCTACTGGAAGATTGTGTCCAAGCCTATTTGAAGGAGTGGTCATTGAGTTTAGTCCAATTATTAATGAGTCAAGCCATTTCCCACGCCTTGAAGGATGCCACCTCAACCCTTGAGCACCACCTCACCCATCCCATGTGGCGCCACATCATCATGACAAGTGGGCGGCCCAGATCAAGAGGAAATGCAGAATTTTGGATGCCATCAACCCAAGTGGACACCATCCCTTGATCCAAGCCTCCCTTCCCTCCAGCTATCAAGTTTTCTTCCAAAGAAGGGTGGGCGAAAAAGGAAGGTCAATGGGAGTTGAAGATTTGTGAAGACATGTCCCTTGCTTCAAGCCCCCATATCATGCCTTCTTCTCAAAGTATTTGATCAACCATGAAAGAAACTCAGAAGTCCAAAGGTGCCAAGACAAGATCCATGCTTCATGCCCCCACATCAAGCCTTTTTCCATAAAAGCTTGGATGGTCAAGGAAAGAAGCAATGATCAAGTGGGTGCCATGATTCTTGAAGACATGCTCCCCTCCTCACTCCCCCAAATCAAGCACTCTACCATTTCAAGGTCGACCAAGAGAGGATTCCATGGAGAAAAAATCTTATTTTATGGCACCATCTTCATGAAGACTTGTAATATTTTTCATTCAAATTTTGAATGAGTCCTAAGGTGCCTATTTAAAGGACCTAACCCCTCCTTTGTAATTTTTAATGTTGATGAATGAAAAAACCAAATTTCTTTAGTCCAATTTCTCTTTAGTTGCCTTCGTTCACTAGGAACGTCAATCTCCGTGAGGGAGTGCCTTCGCCTTCGGGAGTCGAGAGGTGTGAGGCCTCAAGTTATCGTCACTTCCGCAACTCCATCATCCGACTCCGAATCAAGAAGAACTCCGCCATCACTACAACAACTCTCTTTCCTTCTTCTATTGCTTTCTTCCGATTGAAACCTAACCCTTTTTTGAATGCTTGCAGGTCCTCCAGGTGACACGAGTACGGAGTCGGTTGCCCTTGCCATCGAGATCTTCGGACAGTCAGCCGGTGCACTCGCAGGGTTGATGGCTCGATCATCCAGGCCGCATCCGCCAGAGTGAGTGACCTCAGCATCGGGCACTTCAAATCTTTGAGGTTTGCCCCCTGACTCCTAAGTAGGTATTGATTGGAGAGCTAAGTCCTATGGGGTTTCTCAATCCTGGGATCCTCTCATTATCATTGCTTAGGGACTACTTGCTTGCTTGATAGTTCTTATTATTATAGAACCCTAGATCAACTCTTACTTATTTTCGGGAATCCAAAGAAAATCATTAAAATCTAAAAATCACAAAACCAACAAACCACTTGCATCATTCTTCATTTTGCATTTAGTTAGTCCCCCATCATTTCTGGTATCAGAGCTTTATTCCACATCATTTCTGGTATTAGAGCATGGTTAGGACTTAGCATTTCTTAAAGTACTTGGATAAGGTGCTTCACCAGGATGCCGGTCTTTAGAGAAAGGTAGGGTTTCAAGACCCTCTCCTCCTATTCCACGGGGTCTCTTAAAGCGTGTAGGGGTTCCACTGTGACAGGCCTTGGAAGAGGAACACAAGAAGAATAGGTTTAAAAGAACAAAAAGATTTTGCATCTTAGATTTCATCTTTTAATTTCTGCAGTTTTTCATTCCGTATATGGTCTGTTATTTTAGGTGGTACTACTTGTAGGAATCTTCAAATTTTATGATTTTTATTTTGATAGATCACATAGAATTCAAAGTATTTTTATTAATTTTCTCAGATTTTATTTCAGATTGTAGAATTTCTACAAGCCAAAATATTACCTGAGAGCAAGTTCAGTTCAGAGAATTTCAGCAATTTACATTTTCTTATGTTTTCATTTATTATATAGTTTAATCTTGCATTTAGAGTCATATCATTTCATTTCTATCATCTTAACTCTGTTATCATACATCAAAAAAATCCAAAAAAAAAATAATTTAGAGACATCTCATTAGATCATTTGCTTGCAATCATTTTCATAAATCACTTTAAGGGCAGCAATTTGACATAGGGTCAGGATTTCATTACCTGTCCCTAGCCCAAAAATTACTAACCTGCATCACAAACCCAAGCTCTAATTAAAATCTAGTAGACTCTAATTTTGCTCTAGAGAGCTTAGGGACACCAACTGGTCGAGTCAAGACTAAGTGTCTATTCTTGGTGTCAACCCAATCTGTGTGTGCTGTTGCTCTTGGTGTCTAGGCTTGGTGATTTAGGGCTTGTGAGTTTGGTCCGCCTACCTGGCCAATCCCAGATTGGTGTCTAAGGTTGGCATTCAGGGACCTCCACTCCTCTACACCTACCTGGCCAAGGACAGAGTTACTACAGACTGGTTTGCCACCCTGACTTAGGCAACTTGTTGAGATCTCTTAGGTCTAGCAAACCCATAACGTCTTTTGTTGTGTGTTGCATAATCAAGAGTCCCTTATCATCCCCATCATTCCCAATCAAGTGAACCCATGAAGAATGAAAGAGAAGATCAATTAAAGCTCATCCTTGAACATATAGCTAGGATGAACAATAAGTTTGATAAGTTTGAAGATAGGTTTGAAGCCCGTAAGGCCCATGCTAAATTCAACTCCTCTAGGCCCAATTTCCTTGATCCAAGAGCCTATGATCATGATCTTGCCCCTGAGTCTAGCCCTAGGAGCCCATACCCATACTTGGTTGACTCTGAGGAGGGACCTATTAGGAGCACCGAACCTTATGCACCCACCTTTGATGGAAGATAAGAGGCATATATCGATTGGGAAGAACGAATGGATCAGTATTTTGAGCGCACTAACATATCGCAATTAGGACAGGTTAGGTTGGCCAAAACCAAGTTCACCCAACATGCTAAGTCGTATTGGTATGTTATTGAGCGTGAATGTTATAACAAAGAAGAGAAAATAAGTACTTGGAGAGACATGAGAAGTAAGTTGAGAGATAAGTACCTAAGTAGATCCTATGAGAAAAGACTTTTAGACCGATGGTACCGACTGAGACGGATGATAAGCCAGTGTCTGAGTATATCAAGAAATTCCAGGAGTTTGTCAGGAAATGTAACACCACTGAATCCAAGTCTGAGACCATAGCTAGGTTTCGAGATGGTCTACGTAGGGATATCCAGCAGGAACTTCTCCATTGGAAAATTTATAGCCTGGAAGAAGCCTATGACACTGCTAGGAAATTTGAGTCATATCAGAGAAAATTCATGAACTACCAAGTTAAGACCAGCGGGGTTAGTACCTTTGGACCCAAACCAAACCCTAGTCAACTTCCCTTAGACCAACCAACTTCTACTGTCTCATTAGTTCATATGAATGATAGAAACCAGAACCCTGAAGTACAAATTGAGTGCACCGATATTCAAGACTTAGGGTATCCCCAGATTGAAGAGCTAGGGAAGGAAGAGGATAAGTCTGAGCCCATTAGGAGTATAAGTGAAGAAATCACTGAGCCTATAAAGGAATCCCAAGAAAATATCCATGAATCAAGCTTAGTGGCGAAGTGTGATGAAGATGGGCCCAAGATGGAGGTATCAGAGGAATCTAATGATAATGATCCTGAACCCACTACAGAACTTGAAAAAGAACTGACCAAGCCAGGATCAAACAAAGTAGATGAAAGTGAAGGTTCTCAAGTATTGCCCATAGAGAAGGTCCCAGAAATAGAAGTAGACATTAGTTTAGAGGACTTTTAAGATAAACTTTCCAAAGACCTTCCTGATGACCTTCCACCTTCTAGGAGCACCCAGCCTACCCTAAAACTTGCACCTATCGATCCTCCTAGTACTAGTCATGAGGTTAGGACGAGCACACCTATAGATCAACATCCACACATTAAGGTCAGTCGCTTAAACTTTGAACCAGTCCCTGAGTCTCCTTTCTATTCCCTACCTTTCCCTGAGCCTTCTCATATCTCTAGAGCCGTGAGGTTACTCTTTGTTGAGATCACTAGATTGCATGAACCCTTAGAGCCCATTCCTTTTGCCACCTACTTCTGGTATACTTTATGGCATTTGGTAGGGATTCATGGTAATTTTTCTTGTGCATACCAGACAAGGGTCAAACCTAGAGAGTCAAAAGTTTGTTAGGTTTAGACCCTAAGAGTCCAATAAAATTTTTCTCAATAGGAATGCATAGTTGAGTCTGCATTTTGCATCATGTTAGGATTATGCATTAAATACAATTTTTAAAATAATTTGGCTGATTCCCAGAAACGAGCTAAAGAGTTTGATCAAAGGGATTCTGTAATGATTAGGCTTAGGCTTGAACGGTTTCCACCAGGAACCGTTAAGAAATTTCATGCTCATGGAGCTGGCCCCTTTAGAGTGATAAAGAGAGTTGACCCTAATGCCTACATTCTCGAGCTACCTCCGAATTATGGCATTAGCTCGACTTTCAATATCTCAGACTTAGTCGAGTACACGGAACCAGCAAACATTCCTAGCGAGCCATTTGGGCTTGACCTTTCTTTTGAGAGTGAACCCGAACCTGAGTGTCCACCTCCAATTATACCTGAGAGAGGAAAGCGGATCAAGCGTGTCCTGGATGACTAAGCTATCACTACCCGGGGCAAAGGTTATCAACGTTTCTTAGTCCGATGGTAAAGCCGACCTGAGTCCGATGACTCGTGGGTTACCCGGGAGGCTTGCAGTGCCTCAATCCCAACCTTCTGGAGGAGTACCTAAGCCAACTCAACTCTTACTCGACAGGGTCGAGTTCCTCCCACCTCGGGAGAATTGGTGTGGGCACCAGACCTTTGGTTAGGGTTTCAATTTTTGGGTCTTGTAATAAGGATTCGAGCCTAAAGCATTGTATTTTTTTTTTAATCATGAATTTAGTTTCAATAGCTTTTATTTTAGTCTTGTACATTGACCAATTTGGTCAAGTTGGGTCAATGGGTCCTGTACTTAGCTAAATTGGTTCTAGTCCAAGTCTACTGGAAGATTGGGTCCAAGCCTATTTGAAGGAGTGGTCATTGAGTCTAGTCCAATTATTAATGGGTCAAACCATTTCCCACGCCTTGAAGGATGCCACCCCAGCCCTTGAGCACCACCTCACCCATCCCATGTGGCGCCACATCATCATGACAAGTGGGCGGCCCAAATCAAGAGGAAATGCAGAATTTTGGATGCCATCAACCCAAGTGGACACCATCCCTTGATCCAAGCCTCCCTTCCCTCCCCCTATCAAGTTTTCTCCCAAAGAAGGGTGGGTGAAATAGGAAGGTCAATGGGAGTTGAAGATTTGTGAAGACATGTCCCTTGCTTCAATCCCCTATATCACGCCTTCTTCCCAAAGTATTTGATCAACTATGGAAGAAACTCAAAAGTCCAAAGGTGCCAAGACAAGATCCATGCTTCATGCCCCCACATCAAGCCTTTCTCCATAAAAGCTTGGATGGTCAAGGAAAGAAGCAATGATCAAGTGGGTGCCCATGATTCTTGAAGACACACTTCCCTCTTCACTCCCCCAAATCAAGCACTCTACCATTTCAAGGTCGACCAAGAGAGGATTCCATGGTAAAAAAATCTGATTTTATGGCGCCATCTTCATGAAGACTTGTAATATTTTTCATTCAAATTTTGAATGAGTCATAGGGTGCCTATTTAAAGGACCTAACCCCTCCTTTGTAATTTTTAATGTTGATGAATGAAAAAATCAAATTTCTTTAGTCTAATTTCTCTTTAGTTGCCTTCGTTCACTAGGAACGTCGATCTCCATGAGGAAGTGCCTTCGCCTTTGGGCGTCGAGAGGTGTGAGGCCTCAAGTTACCGTCACTTCCGCAACTCCATCATCCGACTCCGAATCAAGAAGAACTCCGCCATCACTACAACAACTCTCTTTCCTTCTTCTATTGCTTTCTTCCGATTGAAACCTAACCCTTCTTTGAATGCTCGCAGGTCCTCCAGGTGACACGAGTACGGAGTCGTTGCCTTTGCCATCGAGATCTTCGGACAGTCAGCTGGTGCACCCACAGGATTGACGGCTCGATCATCCAGGCCGCATCCACCAGAGTGAGTGATCTCGGCATCGGACGCTTCAGATCTTTGAGGTTTGCCCCCTGACTCCTAAGTAGGTATTGATCGGAGAGCTAAGTCCTACGGGATTTCTCAATTCCGGGGTCCTCTCTTTATCATTGCTTAGGGACTACTTGCTTGCTTGATAGTTCTTATTATTATAGAACCCTAGATAAACTCTTACTTATTTTCGGGAATCCAAAGAAAATCATTAAAATCTAAAAATCACAAAACCAACAAACTCCTTGCATCATTCTTCATTTTGCATTTAGTTAGTCCCCCATCATTTCCGGTATCAGAGCTTTATTCCACATCACATAGGAACCGGATTGTGGCCTTAAAGTCAGATGGTGGGTAGTGGATTAAGGGGGAAGAGGATATCATGTGGGAGGATGTCTCCTTCTTCAGATTTAGATGGAGGGCCACCAACAGGTCTCCTATCCTTTCCATGTGTCTCCCCTGGAGGTTCTGGTCTCCTATATACAAAATGCTGCTCTTCTTGCTCCAGTTATTGAGGCTGAGGTAACTGCTGTTCTCTGGTCCTTGAAGGAGGACAAAGCTCCGAGTCCAGATGGTTATCCTCCTTTGTTCTTCAAGAGATACTGGAGTATCATTAGACATGTTGTTGTATCTGCTGTTCAGGTCTTCTTTTTCACTGGTCAGATGCTAGAATACTGGAAGAGGACTTATGTCACCCATGTTCCCAAGCACCCGGAGACTTGTCAGCCTTCTCATTTTAGGCCTATCAGCCTTTGTAATACTCTCTAAAAGATGTGTTCTAAGTTATTGGCTAATAGGATGAAGCCTATTCTATCACATCTCATCTCTCCTAAGCAAGGGACTTTCATTAATAGTCGGAGTATTTCTGATAATGTTCTGTTGGCTCAGGAGTTTATGTTTGATCTGCGAAAATCTCCTGCAAGGCGGGGTCTCATGGGTATCAAGCTTGACATGGAAATGGCTTATGATTGCATAGAATGGAGCTTCTTGGAGAAGTCTTTAATGGACTTTGGTTTCCACCCCCTCTGGATATCCAGGATTATGGCTTGTATTATCAGTTATTCATTCTCTATTATCATTAATGGCTCTTCGTCAAAGTTTTTCTATTTCATTATCAGACTAAGGCAAGGTTGTTCCCTCTCCCCCTATTTATTTATTATTTGTGTTGACTTTCTTTTACGAGCTTTGCGAGATTCTATGCAGGAGGCGACAATCTAGCCATATGTTGTTGCTCCAATAGTGTCCCCGATCTCGTTCCTTCTATTTGTAGATGGCTGCTTATTTCTAAGCAGGGCATCTATGGCCGCGGCTCAGGGATTCAAGAGAGTGCTTCATTCTTATTGCTTGTCGTCGGGGCAGAGAGTCAATCTTACTAAATCAGAGGTTCACTTTAGCCCCAAGATCCCGTCTCGTCAATGAAATTTGATCATTTCTATTTTGAAAATAAATGAGGAGGGGTCTTTACATTATCTGTGTATTCCTATTTTTGATGGTACTCTTCGCTGAGATGATTACAGTATGGTGCTAATGGTTGTCCAAGATACGGTGGAGGGCTGGTAGGGTCGGGCTCTTTTCTCTATGGGCAGGTTCATCTTGATTAGGTCAGTCTTTACTTCCCTACCGGTTCATATCCTCTCCAATAGGTCATCCCTAAGGCTATTGTTATTAAAGCTGAGCAAATCATTTGGGATTTCTTATGGCGGTAGATTGGTACTTCGAGGGAAGTTAATCTTGTGGGTTAGCAGTTCGTCTGTCAGCCGGTTAGGGATGGAGGGTTGGGTATTCATTCGCTTGTTGCTAGGAGGGAGGCCCTCTTGGTGCATCATGTCACCCAGCTCTTCTTGACTCCAGATGGCTTATGGTCCTCCATCATGCGTGATAGATATGACCTATAGTCCAAGGATATGGGGGAGGCAACTCACTCCGGTGCTGCTCTGCTATTTGGAGGGAGATGGTTATGAGGGCTTCGAATGTTATGCATCTCATGAGATGGATTTTGGGGGATGGCAGATTGGTCAAGGTTTTATCTGATCCTTAGATTTCAGATATTGTCTTGGATAGATGGCCTACTTTTCTCTCTATTGATATTCCGGGTTCCATTATCATTACTGACCTCCTCCTCCCCGGGGTGCACATGTGGGATCCGGTTGTCGTTACCCGGTATTTTGATGATGTGTTAGGAGAGAGAGTCTTTTCTATTAGGATTCTAGAGAGCCCTTGCTTAGATATTAAAGTTTGGAGATCTTCTTCTTCTTCTAAAGTCCCTCTGGCTGATCTCTATTCTATTATTGTCTGGAGCCATCGAGGGATATTCAGGCTGCATGGATCTGGTCTCTGGTGGTACATCCTAGGGTGAGATTATTTATTTGGAAGGTGGCATGGCGGCGGCTCCCTACGAAATCTCTCTTGAATTCTAGAGGGCTCCACCTGCCTCCTTCCTACCCTATCTGTGGGGTGGAGGATGAGTCCCTTGGGCATGCAGTATTTTATTGTCCACGAGCTAGGCGGGTCTGGTCTATGGCTGGTTGTAGTAGTTTACTGTACCATGGTGAAGATATTGTTGATACCTTTTTGTACCTCCTTCGTTCTCCTCCCCCTTACCTAATCTAGTGTTTTTGACCTAATTAGTGTATCATGTTTGGCTCATCCGGAATGCTATGGTCTCTGACATTTGTTCGACAAGGTTCATTATTGAAAGAGCTAGGACTTATATCATGGAGTATCAGAGTTTGACTGTGGATTACTTAGAGATCTGGGGTTTCGATTCTGCTTTCCGAGCATCTCGCCAGATTTTTATTATTTGGAAACCCCCTCCTTTGACTTATGCCATAGTGAGCTTTGATGGGAGTGTCAGAGGTAGGAGTGGGGGTGCTGCTTTTGTTATCCGGGCATCGAGAGCTGGGTTTCTTGCTGCGAGGGGATCTTATCTGTTTGACCCTACTATCCCGATGGCAGAGCTTCATGGAGCCTGGGTGGAGATCAGATATGTCAGGATGGTGCTTTATCTTGACCGTCTTATTATTGAGGGGGACTCCATGATGGTTATCTCCTAGATCCACAGTACTTTCCGATCTACTCCTGTTCACCGTCAAATTCAGGACATCATTAGTCTCTTGCAGGGATATTCAGGAAAGTCTCTTGCAGGGATGTACGTTCAGGGATAATCGTTAGGCATGTCTACCGAGAATCCAATTCGGCAGCGGATTGGGTGGCTTCTTTTATGGCGAATCATTTAGGCGAAGTCTCCTGGTCTCAGTTAGTGGAGATGCCTACACCGTTGAGGGATATTCTCTTGTCTGACTCTCTTCGCTATTCTCACTCCAGGATTGTATCTTGAATGATTTGGTTTATTAAAAAAAATAGAGAGGGCGGTCCATAAAGAGCTTAACAGTGCATAAGAAGGGCATTTAATGCAATAAAGTGGCATTTAATGCGGTCAATGTGCATGTGCAGCATGATCAACATGCTACACATGGTCCAAGCAAAAATCCAATGGCTAAGCGCATCCCCCAGTGATGTCCGACTATGTTTCGAATTGATCCGTATGATCTGCGACATGATCAACACCGATCAAATTGCTAGAATGCATTTTAGAGTCAAACTCATAATGGAAGAGCTATAGGATTGTTTTGGATATGGTTTGGACCATTGAACTCCTGATAAAATGCTCTTTGTACTAGAAGTTATAAAAAGAGGGACAGAGATCAGGACAGCTAGGATATGAGGATCCAAAGAGCTTCTAAAAGATAAGGCAGTAGTAAAAAAGTCTGCAAGAGCTAAGAGTTGAAAAATTGTGTAAAGAATTTGAGATTTCTTATTGAGAGAATTGTACGGGATTGAAAATAGGAGTTTTAATCTTGCAAGTATTTTTTTTCTCATAGTAAAATCTTGCATGCCCAATTGATTATGTTTATTTTATTTTTATCTTCTTTGAGGCATCAACACTGACATTATGTTCCTAAAAATAGGAATCTGTATTCCACACAAGAGATTCTCTAAATGAATGGTATCAATGTAGTTAGTATCATATTATGAGTCACCATGTCCAAGATCATGATGTTATTGTTGATGCCATAATAGAAAGAAAAAGTGAAAATAGAATAAAAACACAATCAATAAGACATGCAAGGTTTCATTATAAAAAAAATTATAAAGAAGATCTTATATTTTCATCCTGTACAAAAAATTCAATAAGAAATCCAAAAATCTCTTTTATAGAAGCTCTCAAACATCTCCTGGAAGCTCTTTGATGCTGCCTTTAAAGATCTCTAGCCCTTTACTTTTATAACAAGGAAATCATTGTTTGATCAAGGTCTAATGGTGCAAACTACATTGAAATCTAAGTTCTAAAATGCTTGAAATAGTACTTGAACATCGTGGACCATCACAAGCCTCCCTGCCATGAACCAGCGTGGGCCCATGCCTGTAAATAATGAGTTGCTGCATCAGTTTTTGCTTGCCTAGTTCATGCTCGGTCACATGGACCGTGGAAAACATCATGGGAATCCATAGATCGTGCGAAACATGAGGCTCGTGCACCATATATGTGTATCGTGTGCTTGGGATGCGTATGCCTATAGGCCGTGCCTTGCAATTGTTTAGACTTGAGCTAGGCTTGGCCTATTGCTGTTGGGTATAATTTATTCTTGGGCATGTGTTTGATTTTTCCTTGAATATTTTGATGTCTGGACTAGGGGTGCAAATGGTCGGGTCGGATCGGGTCATGAGTAACCCCGATTCGATCTGATTCTTTGATCGGGTTCTAATATTAGATCCAAACCCGATCCACTAGAAAATCGGGTCATGTCGGATCGGGTTTGGTTCACTATTAGAGTTTTTAACCCAACTGGTCATTCGGGTTGGATCGGATCCATAAATAACCCGGTTCTAATCTAAAAAAATAGATCTAAATATGATCTAGATAAAATATAGATAATCATATTTCAATTATTACATAGCCAACTATTATTAACCATAAAATAGATAACAAGCTGATATAGCAAGACCGCTGACGTGGAGCACATCTCGGATCCAGCTGGCAGTGAAGCGAGTAGACGTCGCCACATTGGATCTCTTTCGGAGCTTCCCCGCCAGGTGGTTCCTCCAGGGTCGAGCCCACCTCGATCGAGGTCGAGCTCGGCATATCAGCTCCTTCACCAGGTGGCTCCCCAAGTGTTAAGCCCACATCGGTCGAAGTAGAGCTCCCTTAGCTCCTTCGCCAGGTGGCTCCCCAAGGGTTGAGCCCACCTCGATCGAAGTTGAGCTCCCTCAGCTCCTTCATCAGGTGGCTCCCCAAGGGTTGAGCCCACCTCAGCCGAAGTCGAGCTCCTTCCGCTCCTTCGCCAAGTGGCTCCCCAAGGGTTAAGCCCACCTCAACGGAAGTCGAGCTCCCTCCGTTCTTTCGCCATGTGGCTCCCTAAGGGTTGAGCCCTCCTCGGCCGAAGTCGAGCTCTCTCCGCTCCTTCGCCAAGTGCTCCCCAAGGGTTGAGCCCACCTCGACCGAAGTCGAGCCCGCTCTTCGAAAGCATCATGAAAAGGACAAAGGCATCAGCACCAAGTTTGCCATCAAAGCCGGCGCGCCCAGTACGGCGCATCAAGTACAGCACCCCAAAGCTAGAGAGGTGCGCCTACCTTCATTTACACCAATTAGGGAGGAGTACCTTGATCGAGGCACCGGGTCCTACAGCCGACCATCTGTACTACTCAGAAGGAGAAGGCCGCATTAGGGACCTCAGACTTGAGGGCGGCTACCCCCTGATCGAGGCCTTGCCAAACTTCCCCAGCCATGATAACCCACCGGGAAAACAAGTCTCGCAACATAACTCCCTACTATAAGGGAAAATGACCTCGGGAGCACGGCCAACGAATGCCGTTGACCTTCTAGCACCCCAGGAGGGAGAAAATCGAGGCAAGAAGTGGGGAGAGCCGGTGCTCTAAAAGGAGGACCCAACGGGCGAGAACGAGGTAAGCAAGGAAAATGAGAAAAGAAGATAGAAGCGAAGAGAGTGCGCGGAGGCTGCCGCGAAACTCCTGGAGAGAGTTCCGACGGACATGGAGATCACGGCTCGAGCCTTACTCCTCTCCTACCCTTCCTACACCATCCTTTACTAAAAACTCTCCTTCAAGTGAGGTAACCAAAAAGGGAGCCTCCTTGAAAGATCCGTTTCTCTTTATCGTCCGCTAACTTGATCGACGAAGTGCCCCCACCGAGATCCCCGGCCCAGGTCTCTAACTCTGTTTTGCAGGACTGGGTACTGCTGGATTCCGGAAAACGAGGCTATCGTCCGGCACCATATCCGAGCTGCGGGCCACGACGGTAAGGGCGGCAACACAAGCAATATTATTTTTAAAATAAATTAAGATATAAAAATAAGTATAACTCTATTTCTATGTTAAAAATAAGTTTCATATAAATTTTAAATTATAATTTAAAGATTCAAATATATATTATCATAATAATATTAGTATATTCGAGTCGGGTCGGATCGGATTAGATCCAAATTCAGTAAACCAAGACCTAACCCGAAAAATGGAACGAGTCTAATTTTAGGACCCGATCTAGATCCATGAGTCCATAAAAATGGATTCGATCGGATCTAAACAGGTCGGGTCAGGTCGGATCAGATTGGGTTATGGATCAACCTAACCTATTTGCAGCCTTAGTCTGGACATTTTTGATAGGTGATATTTGTACTCCATGGACAGAAATATGTAGAAAACTAGAAATGTTATGATGGCGGCATCGATGCTTCCGTTAGGTTATAACAAAGGAAAATTAGATATCCTCTGGCCTCTCCTTGGGAATGTTCGGATAGCAGAATTTTTTTTTTAAAAATAAATTATTTATTTATTTTTATAAGAAAAAGGATGAAGGTAAATCCCATCTAGCCCCTCACACATCTTACCAGATGCGGGTTCTAAAAATTAATTTTAGATTTAATCGGGTCAATCATAGTATTCGTTCTTGAGCTTGCATCAAATGGATGTGAAATAAGGACCTATCCACCTAGGATACTGCCTTGAACAATATATTTAATTAGTGAGATGAATTTTTTTAAAAAATATATATTGTTCTAAAAAATGAAAGTTACTTCTTAAAAATAAAATTTAGGCGTGACTGATTGATCATGAAAACATAGTTTATTTCAAAATGACTATATTTGATATTATACTTTTCATGAAATATGAAAAGTATTTTTGTATGAAAAAAATATTTTTTTTTATTTTTTTTAAAACTCCAACAAAATAAGAGGCTTCATCTTCACTTTTTAAGAATTGCTACTTCTACTTCCCTAAACCAAACGAGCACTTAAGAAAATAGACTTGCTCATTTTACGGGCCGTCTGCCTGCCCCACCCAAACTCAGTTCTTTTAAAATTGACTTGGATTATAGTTTTTAGCCTGACAGATTATACCGGGCTAAAAAATGAAGTTCAAAATTTTAAATGAAATGGACTCAAGCTTAAGCCGATCTAGCTGAGACCTGACCTAGACTCGCATCCCCCTAACACCTCTTTCTTTAGCTCTTTCCAACCCGCCTTTCTCTTCTTCTCTTCATATTGTCTTGATCTTAATTTCTCTTTTCTTCATGATGGTGGCCGCAACCATGGGAGGCAACTGTCGGTGACCAAATTGGCATCTTTGGTGAGATTCTTTAGCAAGGAATGCTAGAATTCAAGTAATCGAGCTATGCTATTCATTGATCTAAGGGACTTGATCATGATTTTAGAGCTAGCACTAAAATCGGTCTTCTCCTCTCTGTCATCGCTTTCTCGTATCATCTTCATTACTTCCATCTCGCTAGTCACCATCTCCTTGATGCTCGCCTCCTTCTTAGCCTCCCTACCTCCTTTTCATGTCATCTCGTCCTCCCTCCCTCATTGCATCATCCCATCCTCCCCGTTGCTTCCTCGCATCGTCCAGTCCTCCCTATTATTGTCTTGTGTCATTCCATCCGTCATCGCCTTGCATCATCCCTACCTCTCAATTCTCAATCCCCGACCACTACCTTATCATCTCCTCACCTTCCCACCTTCTCCTCAACCATTAAAACCTTAGGCCCAGTCTAGAAGTCGTAGGCCTGGCCTAAAAGCCCGGCTTAAAATGAGCTCGGACTTGGAAAGAAGGCTCAAAGACTGAACTGGATCAATCTCATGCTTGGCATAGTGCCCCGGACGGAGTCTAGCCCTTCCATGACCTATTCAATATATTAATTTATTAAAAAATATTTTTTTAAAAAAATACTTATTTATTTTATTATTTTAAATAAAAATATTTTTTTAAAAAATCAAGTTTGGATATGATTTTTTTCTCCAAATTATTTTATAGTCTAAAGAAAAAAATAGTTCGTAATTGGTTATAATGCTGTTATAATAGTTTTTACTATGATTATTGTTATACTATTAAAAGTTTTACAATAAAATATTATAGAATATGCAATGTCTATTAATATAGTTGTTATAATGATTGCACTAAATAAACGTGATCGTTACATGAGAGTATAAGATAGCACAATTATTGAGACTTTTAGGTAGTTAGAAAAGAGTGGATCTTGACGGAGGTTGGTACCGTATTTCAATTTCCACGTTTTTCCTGTGGGAGGCGAGATGGTGTGCAACACGGGCGGCAAGGTTGCGTGTTAAACAATGCAATCGAATCTCTTTTTTTTTTTTTCAAATAATCATCCTTTATTTGTCTTATTCAGCATGGCAGTGACAATGGCGGATTTCCCAAATCCACAACTTTGTATGTGCTGAGAAGACGTCTCAATTCACTCTAAAATATAAAGTCCAGTCTCAAATCCTGCTCGGTAGCGCCGCTCGGAAAGGGGGAATCGAGACGGGGTAGAGAGAGATGGCGGAAGGGAGGACGAACAAGAAAGTTGTGTTGAAGGACTTCATAATGGGGTTTCCCAAGGAGAGCGACATGGAGGTGGTGACGACGGACACCGTCCGATTGAAGGTCCCGGAAGGATCGACGGCGGTGCTGCTCAAGAACCTGTACCTCTCCTGCGACCCTTATATGCGGTGGCGTATGAGCAAGCACGACGAGCCCTCCTACGTCCCCGACTTCGTCCCCGGTTCGGTAATCCATATAAATTTAATGTATAATAATACCCTTCTCGATCTCAGAC
Source organism: Areca catechu (assembly GCA_021397845.1). Taxonomy (NCBI): domain Eukaryota; kingdom Viridiplantae; phylum Streptophyta; class Magnoliopsida; order Arecales; family Arecaceae; genus Areca; species Areca catechu. The sequence continues at coordinate 93,355,334 of CM038048.1, read as the reverse complement.
ACCATTTGTTTTTTTTTTAATTTCTAATACTTATTTTACTATTTGGAGTTAGGGTTGTTTGATTCTTGTCCGTAGAATCTTGTTTGCAAATGTTTTAGCCCTGGTTTTAGAGGGTAAAGAGGTGGAATGGTAGCTGATAGGATCGGTAATTTTATGATGGTTTTGGAGTTGAATTGGTGTTTTTCGTTTGTCTCATCGTTGACGTATAAGTAGTATCCACAAGCTTATGGCACAGTTTTTCCTTAAAAATTAGGATTTTGAAGTTTTTCTGGTGATTACTGCACGCACTGACTCGTTCTGGCTTTTGGACAAATTCTTGGGTAGTCTTGGTCTGCCACATGTACTGTAGACAAAGCCAATGAAAAGATGCTGCATCAAAATTTTTATGTAAAAAAATGCTGATATGGCATCTTTTCATTGGCTTTGTCTCCACACGTGGTAGACTAAGTCTACCCAAGAATTCCTGCAACGTTTGAGCACAAGCAAAATTAAAGATGTTTTTTTGAACAACAAATGCAAAAGAGGTAGAAAGTTTATAGAAAAAAAAAAACATGAAAAAAAGTTAGGAAAATGAATGTGAATCATGATCACAAAACTACCAAGAATTTGATGGTTCTTTTCAGTACTTTCTTTGCTCTTGTGGATTTGTTTGCTATGTGTCTTCCTAGAAAAAGGGAGTGTTCCGCTTCTGTATAAGAAGTACTTTTAGTACATCTTTAGGTGTTTTTACAATCAATTGTCTAATTTAACAAAATCGAGACAAATTGATTCCTAGATGGGTTTCATCGAGAAATGCTATGTTGTGGCCCAATGGTAGATCCATCCAGCGATTGGACTGCTTTGATCTGGATCCACCAATAATTGTGTTGGTATAAAGTTTGTGAATAAAGAATTGCTACTCTTGAAAACGTGCATGTGGAATTGTATTTTAATTCTGTCATTCTATTTATTAGATGTAAGTTTTTGGCCTAAGAAACAAAAATTTCAAGGTGGTTTAATAGGCACTCGGTGAATATGGTCTTGTTTGATCATAAACTTGAGAAAGATACATTGTTTTGTATATAAGAGTGGGGTTCCTTTCTTTCATAGCTACCATGTTGCACTTTTGAAGGCAAAGCATGGAGTGATTGGTTTAAAAATATTGGAAGAGGGAATGAGGGGCAATAGGATCGATGGGAAACTATGGTGGACTGGCTAGGAAATTCATAGATATATATTTTACAAAAGTTTATCTTCCATGTGTCATCTCTGATGTGACCAAGAATTTTGCCCAAATTTGCCTTCTAGAACTAGATTTTGTATCACAAATTCAAGTGTTGCACGGTGATGGTTTGTGCCAGAGAGAACGTACTAGGCTTGCTAGATACAGGCACAATACAAAGGTTAGGTACCATATATCATGAGTGTTTGTTGGTACTAATACGTGATGGCCAACATGGGCCATCTTGAGTTGATACAAACCGACACAAGTTCAATATTCCTATCTTTAGCTTGGCACTGACTGGGCATGTGATTGGTATAGTATGGTATGACATGTCATGGCATGGTGTCACATGTCACCGGCACAGTTGCAGCATGCATGAATCATTGATATTTGGGTATTCAAGCTTTTACCATGCAAAATTTTGGCTCATATTATATTATGAGTTCTATAGTAATATAACTTAGTAATTTGGGGTCAGATGATAAAGACAAAATAGCAAGTCAAGGAGACGAAAAAAATGTCAGTAGTAAATTTATGTGGAAGGTGATATATATTTTTAAAATCAATGGCTAGAATTTCATCTTTGTCATTGTAGAAATAATATCCTACATTATGTGTTAAAGAGTCATATTTCTCTGTGATTTATGTTTGCTGCATCATTAAAGCTCCAACTGTAGCTAGTATTTTGAACTTGATAAAGTAAAGGGCCATTCAGTTCCCCAATGAAGTTAAAGCTGTTTTGCAGAATGCTACCATCATGGAACTTTCTTATCTGGGCTTTCATTTTGATGTTCCCTCCTCCTCCATGTTCATCTTTTTTTTCTTGTGTGTGTGTGTGTAAATACAGGTTATAACTGGTTATGGTGTGGGTAAAGTAGTGGATTCAAGCCATCCAGATTTCAAGGTTGGTGACTTTGTGTGGGGCACGACTGGATGGGAAGAGTATAGCCTCATCACAGCACCGGAGATGCTTTTCAAGATCAGATACACTGATATACCCCTTTCCTATTACACTGGCCTTCTTGGTAAGTTGTTTGTCTAGTAAATGGATACATTATCTGGAATTTGGTATCTGAATATGTTGAGTACATAACCTTTAAACACTAGTCATTCTTTGATATGGTTATATGTTACTTTAAGGTACTTCTGATTTGACAGTCATATTACATGATTGTTTAACAGCTTGCAACAGTGATAAATGATACTGAAAATCGTTAACATCTAACGTCGTGTGGAATATTCTGTTCTAGTATTACTTGTAATGGAAATGCTCAGGGAGAAATAAGGCCATATGTAAATTATATCATCTGGATCAAGGATTTCCTGTTAGCAAAATTGCACCCAAAACATTAATAAAAAACTCCTGTTTCTCTATTTGACCCTTGGGTAGTCGAAGATTTTTCTAATAACAAGCCTCTTTAAGTGACAACTTGAGAACCGCTCAAGTTACAGTCCTGGTGGTATGCAGGGTGTTTTGCAACCTTGGCTGTTCTAGACTAGATAAGGAAAGGCATGTATATGTACTTCATGTAGTATCCTACTTCAAAAAGAACTTCTGGTAGTCCATGCGATGGTCAACATCTGGTGTTCTGTGAGGCTGCGAGTCGCAGATTCCTGAAGCCATGTTTGGAAATAAAAAAAAGTCAAAACATGTGAAAAGTTCAGTGTAGATTGGATCTATTTATTTTGTGATTAAGGTGATCTCAATTATGAGCTTTGTGCATCTAGCCAAGAGAGTCCAGACAAGTGTACTAAGCCTGACCTAGATCGAGTAATTACTATGGTCAAGAAAAAGAATGCCATTGAACTTTGGTAGATTAGTTCTGTTCTTTAGGTTTGATTCTTCTTGTATGGTTTGTTATATGGCTTCTGACATCACTATTTTCATCTTCAGGCATGGCAGGGTTCACTGCTTATGTGGGATTTCATGAGATCTGCTCACCTAAGAAAGGGGAATATGTCTTTGTGTCTGCTGCATCAGGTGCTGTTGGACAGCTAGTGGGGCAGTTCGCCAAATTAATGGGCTGTTATGTGGTTGGAAGTGCTGGCTCTGATGAAAAGGTGTGTATTACTGTGACTGGGGTGGTTCAATTCTCAAATTAAAGGGCAGAATCGGTGAAAGACATAAGTAATATAAAATATTGATCAGTTATGAGGTTAGAAGCAGCAAATTAAAGTTCATTTAAAATGGGCAAGGAGTTTTTGACAGAGTGGACCTATTTGTTTTTAACTTGCGGTTGCATGGGTTGGATTCAGGCTACCTATATTGTTTTTCAGAATATTTATATGATGGTTGGGTTTCTGGGAGCACTTCACATCAAATTTCCGTGGATCCCTTTTCACCTGCAATTTATTATGCAAGCAACCTGAGGGGCTTAGATATTGGAAAAGTGCTGTAATTTTATAGGTCCCAAATCCTGATAACAAGAATCCACCATTCATAACCTAAAATGTTTTGCAGTGGATGTGTCCTTTTTCTATTTTCTTATGACTAACATGAGATTGAAGAGGGGTAAAATGGATATGATTGTGGTTGCAGAGAAGAAAATTGTGCACATTCCGCTTTAGTGAAATGAGGCAATAATCCTGGGAGATTTTGTGTTCTTATATGCATATTACTCATGATTCTTGTGTTTAAGCAATACTCAATTTCTTTTTTGGTACCAGGCATTATAATCCTGAGAGAAATTTTGTGTTCTTATTACATTTTGCTCATGCCTCTTCTATTTAAGATTACTCAACTTCTTTACTCAGGTCAGCTTATTGAAGAACAAGTTTGGTTTTGACGGGGCTTTTAATTATAAGAAGGAGCCAGACTTGAATGTAGCTTTAAAGAGGTTGGTTGCTTTTTTTTTTTTTTCATTGATTTTTTTTTATCTCGAGAGAACAGATGGTTTATGAACTAGTGATCTGCATCCAGCCTTAAACTCTAAGTGATAAGTTGAATTACATGACACAGACAAGTATATGGCATGGTTCTTGCCTGTGTATGTTGTGCAACTTAGCTGCAACTTAGTTTCAATTCCAACTCTCCTGATTTCTGAAAATCTCTGCAATGGAATTTGTGACAATCCATGATTGGCAGGTGCTTTTATGTAGGATGTTTGCATGACACAGGTTCTGTTTGAGTGGTTATTATGGTCTAGTTATTGTAGTTTGGAGAACATGAAGTTGCCTTAAATTATTTGGACTGTCATATACCCAGGTTGTGGACATTTTTCCATATCTTGGACAAAAGAGAATCTGTTGTCATAATGTATAAATATTGGTAAGCTGGTACTAAATGGATAGCTCTGTCCCCTGAGTATGGTTTGTTTAGTCATTTAATTTTGCAGTGCGAACCATATATGCTCTGTTGTAGCAAGATGACCCCCATTTGTTGTGATAAAACTACAGAAATAAGTGCATGTGCCATGTGATTGTGTTCAAGATGCTGGCTCGCGCACATAGGCAGCATGTTGCATGGAAATGTTCCGGTCTGTGCACTTTCTTTTCTGAGCAACATGGTGTGGAGAACCCACCTCTGAAGCGTAAAACATTGCTAAGCAAACTGGAATTCATTTTCTTGTCCATTGGTCAATACTCGTTATCATGTAAATGTATTCCACTAGCTATAAATTAACAATTCCTCTCTTTATGTTCAATATTTTGGTAAAAACCTCTTTAAAATTTTAAACAAACTTTATAAACGATATCTTAAGTTTGCAAAATACCCTCTGCTGCTACAGCTCTGGTGAATGTTTCCTTCCATTTGCACAATGAAGAAGAGCATTGGCAATTGCTTTGCAACAACAATCTGAAGAGGTCTTTCTTTTCAGGTTGTTTCCTGAAGGTATCGACATCTACTTCGAGAATGTTGGCGGTCCGATGCTGGATGCTGTTCTTAGCACGATGAGGAACTATGGTCGGATCGCGGTGTGTGGAATGATTTCTCAATACAACCTTGAGAAACCTGAGGGTGTGCACTACTTGTTCTACCTCATTTCAAAGCGCATCAGAATGGAAGGGTTCTTGGTATTTGATTGGTATCATAGATATCGTCAATTTGAGGAGATCACTGCCCAGTATTTGAAGGATGGAAAGATTAATTATGTGGAGGATAAAGCTGTAGGACTTGAGAATGCTCCGGCAGCACTGGTGGGGCTCTTTGCGGGCCGCAATGTTGGCAAACAGTTGGTTGTAGTTTCTCATGAGTGAACAGTTGTCAGCATTTCAAACCTTCTGAAAATAAACATCTGCTATGTTATATTAGATTATATTGTCTGTGTGAAGGACTGAATTTTATATGTGGAATTGCTATGTTGTCATATTTTGTTTAGAAATTTCTTTTTCAGGTTTTTCGTTTAGGAAGTTATTTTTGGGGGTAATTGTTGCAACTCATTCTACTGGGTGTGAATTAGATTGGATATTTGCAAGCTGGTCTGTCACAATTATACTTGTGAATGTCTACCCTCCATGTTCTTAAAAATAGTCCCATATTCACTGAATGGCCCTTTTGATCCTTTTCAAGGAAAGTGCACCAACAAAAAGTACTTACCAATGATGTAGATAAGAACCATTGTAAACTCATACACTCGGATGATGAAAGACTGAAGTGAGATATCCTCGTTTAGTACTCTTCTTATGGTATTTGAGTCTCCTATCTACATCATAGTGTTAGTCTCCTAATGGCTAAAGAATTTAAATGAGCAAAGTAAGAATATTTAGGCACTTCCATTGGTTGACTATGAATGCATGAAATTACCAATAGCAGAACTCTTATATGTGTCATCTAGTTGATCCATCTATCCTCAGAATACTATGTTATCTGCACTTCTATTTTCTGGAGTACCTTGTGTTGATGGCTTGCTTATTAGACTGATATTTGACTATCAACCTCTCACATTTCAAGATAACTCGTGGGCATGACCATCAACGTTTTCATGGCGCTGCTGCTCCTCTTTGGTATCCAAAAATAAAAGAAAGAAAGAAAGAGACCATCACCAGGTGTTTCCTTGATGGAATAGGCATTTTTTTCAACATTTTTTGAAATCAATAATTTTTTGTTACCAAAATCTCCAGAAATTTTATGAACAATTTGAGAAAAAAATGTTTTTCGTTGTGCATGTTGTCCCGCATGGTTCATCATCTTCTTCGACTTTGAAAATAAAAACAGAATTAAAGCAATACCAAACAAGCCCATAAATTTGCAAAAACTCTTTTTTTATAAGAAAATAAGAAATAGAAAAAGGGGGTGACCAGTATAGCTACCCCTTTTAGGGATGACCGTAAGGGCTGGCTCAGTCATTCCCCATCATATTGGATGAAAACGTTATCCCAACCCTGCAAAAGCATCAACCGGTCCGATAGCCAATTTTATATATCTCACATTTATGATGAATCCCTTCATTTAATTGACTCCATCTTAGCTTAAACCTTAGACATGAGGATGATGGAACCACAGCGGCTACCAACTGAACTACCATCTTAATAGTAAAAAACTCTTCATTGTCATCTTACCATGGTAAAAAAAATATTAATTTCACCTTATTAGAATTTCTTTTGATAAGTCGAAGTATCCATATAAATCGAGTGTGAATACATCCAAAAAAATCAAAAAGCAAAATATCCCTAAAATAGCTTTGGACCTTCCTCATGTCGGTCCACAAAAGGTCACCTGAGTGCTCTTCAACGTAGGTAGCTACCTAGTCGATGACAAAATTTGCCTCTCGATTGATATGTCAAACAACTATAGAAGTACAACCCTTCAATATAGCAACAATGTCATGAAGGAGAAGGTGCACCTCTTCCCCAGTATACTCCCTTGGATCCAAGTAACTGCAGTGGTGGAGTCATCCTCGATAATAAGATGGTTAGCTCGCAAGATCCTTCAAGCTTAAGATATTCCTGCCTAAGCACCACGAAGCTCTGTCATAGGAACCATCGGCTCATAGAGATGACTCCCCTTAACTGCCATCAGTCCCAAACCAGTGCCATGTATAACAAAACCAGCATTGCCTGTACTATCTCTGACACAGTCATGGAAGTTGACTTTCATGTATTACGGAGGTAAGGGCTCCCAAGATATGAACACTTGTTGGGTCACTACAGGAGCAAGGTGGGGGTCTTAGGTCTCTGCTGGTCTTAAGGTTACCTCAGCAATCTTCACAGCATGTATGTAAGCATACTCCAAAATAATCCTCGTGGAACGTCTCCTGGAATCAAAGACCAGGCTATTTCGAGATAGCCATATATGGTAAGCAATGTATGCATCACGGATTCCTCCTCCCGGTCGACTATGTAGCAACACTTTGTCTCGAAAAATTAAGAAAGACTTGTACTAGATTATCATGCTTGCCAATCCTAAAGTCTTGCAAGGTACCACACTTGTCTGGCCCACTAACACATAAAGAAGACGTGCTCCAAGGTTTCCTCTTCATATCCACAAGCAAGGCAGGTCAACTGTAGGTGCATCCCTCTACTACTAAGGAAGAATCTGGTTTGCAACCTTCTCTAGGCAATCTTTTAAAGGAAGTGACTCACCTTTAAATAGACTCCGGTCCTCCAAATCTAGCCCATATCAAGTCTCTTATGCAGTTTCTCCCGATATAGTCGATAGAGATTCGCCATCACAGCTCTCGGGATGCAAGATGATCTCCATACCCTGACATCCTGGCTCCTTTGAAAAGGGAGTGCTATGGACATGGCGTGCTCACCCAATACCTTTCTAAAGGCCTTGGTAACCACCACTAGATCCCAATCTCCGCACTAGGGTTGGAATAGATTTGAAATCCTTATAGCATCTAATACCTTAGCACTAATGAAGGTCGGCCATCGGCTTAGGGATTGGTCAGCCAACCACGAATCGAGCAAAAAATTAGCTGACCATCCATATCCTAAGATCCATTTGGTCTAAGAGATCACCTTTAGGGCTAGAGCGCAAATTTCATGCCACATATTCTAGCTGCCCTAATCAACACAAACCTCACTAGCAGTAGACCACGAACCATACCTAGCCTTCATCATCAAGCTCCATAGGCTGTCCAGACTCAGTAGTAATTTGGTAGTATGTTGAGCAGTCATAGTATCTCTTCTCGTAATCATAGATTGAATGCCGAGGCTCCTATCCCTTAGGAGCTAGTATACCACATCCTAGGCTAAGAGGTGTAGGCCGCCTTCTCCAGGCTACGAACCTCACAAGAATCTTTGGAAGTGTTGCTTGAGCTTGATTACCAAAGTTTTGGAAAAGATGGCATTTGAAAGAACATAAATAGGCATAGGCTCAGAACTGACCTCACCAAGTAACCATGCCCATCATGGATAGTGCACAGGCATGCTATCCCTCCAAGCAGGCCTAAATCACCATTTTCACATGGCCACAATCCACATTTCGAAGTCTGCCACCAGTAATGAAAACTCCCAGGTACTGTAGAATTTGTATATGCTCAGTGATCCCAAGTCTACCTCTAATCATATGTCGAAGGTGTCCCAGTGTCCACGGACTGAAATGCACAACAGACTTGAAGAGGTTCACCTTCTGGCTTGAATCTAGGCAATAGTCTTCCAATTTTTTTCTGAAACTCTCAGCAGTCCATATTGTAGCTCTCTCCACTAATAAGTAGTTATCAACAAATAATATATGCTAGATGAGCTGTGCTCTGAGAACTAGAATATAAGGATTTAAGATCGGCCCCTGGGATGCAATATGCAAGGCTCGCTTCAAAGCATTAGCAAAAATGATGAAGAGATAAGGGGACAAAGGACAACCTTATTATAGGCCGGCTGTAGAGCAAAAAAAGTCTAATGGAGTCCCATAATGATAATAGCTAAAGAAGGACTACCTATGCATGCCATGATCCAGTTGACCTACCAAGAATGGAAGCCGAACTCTATCAAAGCCTTCTCTAGGAATCTCTAGCTCATACAGTTATAAGCATGCTCTATATGCAGTTTGATTGCCGCAAGACTGCGACGAATGAAAGCTCGAGGAGGGCCATGCATAAATTTGTGAGCAATAAGGATATTATCAAAGATACTAGGCCCATCAACAAATACCTCATGCTCAGGATAGATAAGCTAAGAGAGGCTTCATTCTGATAACCATCAACTTTGCACAAATTTTATACAAAGTAGTACACGGGTTGATAGGTCTATAGTATCTCGGTTGAGAAGCATCCTTTGCTTTGGAATCAAAATGATGAAAGTCCACTTCCAGGAGTCCAGCATTTGCCCATAGACAAAGAAATCCTGTACAGCCACCATGACCTCGAACTAAATAATAGACCAATACTGCATAAAGAAGATAGGAGAGAAACCATCCAATCCAGGGGCTTTATCCTCAATCAGAGACTATGCAACTCTTCGGATCTCATTTATAGACACGAGTTGAAGGAGATCCTAGTTTTCCTACTCAATAACCATGCTACCAAGAGGTGGAGGCATAAATGAACTGATCCTCCTAGAGTCATCGTCCACCTTGGTTTGAAGAAGTGCACAATCTCCTATCTGATCCCATCCTCCTCGGATACCCACTATCCTTTGGAGTTTTTCAAGGCCCGAATCTGACTCCTGTATCTCCAAACAATCGTAGCCTGGTAGAAGAACCTTGTGTTTCTATTCCCTTTCTAGATCGACTGAGCTCTGGACTTCTGCCTTAAAAAGGTTTTCTACTATTTAAGAAAAAAATGATGCTCAGAAATTTGGTGACGAAGCTTAGACAAATCTTGCTAAAAAAGACCATCTCCCTGCTCTTCCCGCTCCTAAAGCTCAAAGATAGACCCCTTGACCATCTTAAGTCACTGGAAAATATTGTCTACCTCCATCCCGTTTCAGTGAAGAAGACATCTTCTAGTCAACTCGAGCCGGCCAACGGGTCACCCGATATCCAGCATGTCCTCTCGTGGATAGCCTCCACACCTCCCTTACAATCTTTCATGAACAGAGATAGGATAGCCAGATCTTTTCAAATTGGAAGGAACTCTGATAAGAGGGAGAGGAATTAGTGGTTAACAAAAGTGGCCGATGGTTGGATACAATCCTCGAAAGATGACGAAAAAAGTGAGCAGGTTGCCATTTGATCCAACTGGTAGTTGCAAATACATGTTCTATTTTTTCCCACACTCTAGCCCCTTCATGCCAGTTATTGCACCATGTAAATCTTAGGCTATCAAAACCAAGGTCTACTAGGTCATTAGCATGTAGAAACTCTCCAAACTCCCTAACCCTATGTTCTCCATAAAAGGCTGCCCTCCCCCTTCTCCTCAAGTCCATCTATGCAATTGAAATCGCTAGCAACAATAGTGGAAAATCTTTGATCAATCAAAGTAGTCACCTCCTATCATAAAACCCTCATATCCCTGTAATCATTACTGGTATAAATAGTGGACAAGAGCCAAAGAAAATCATTAGATTTAGAAATAACAATAGTTTAGATTTAGAAATAACAATAGTAACTTACTATAGTCATCGATGAAATACATTTACAGTAGCAACACCAAACTTCCATACAACAATAATCCCTCCAGACAAGTCTTGAAAATCTACTACATAGAAGCTCCAGCTCGCTAGAAATCAGTGTTGAATGCGATCCAAACTTAAGCCCGAGAGCCTCATCTCAATTAAAACATACAATTTTGGTTGATGTAGTTGTACAAATCTCCGAAAAGTTGAGAGGAAGGCTTACTAGCCTCCCTAACATTTCAAAACAACAGCTTCATGGATTCAGCATTGGTGGGGGCTGTTAGTGGGTACCCCAATTGCCCCACTGGACTCCTCTCCCGAGTAGCTAGGATGGCTGATTTCAACTGACCCATCACCTCCTTGTAGCACCACTCCAACTCCTCTACAATAATACCTCCACTTCCCAATTGATCACGAGCATGGCCTTTCCTAGGGGTTTGGCTTAGAGATTCACTCGGCATAGAAAAATAACTCTACCCCACCATATTCCCTTCATGCCCACACTCTACCAGATGACAATGTTCAGATGCCCACATCCCCACCTCACCTTGCTCTCCCACACCCGAAGAAACCTTGCTGGAGCCAGACCTGCTCCCAACCATCAACAACCTCCCAAAACCCAAGTCGCCACTCCTCTACTCCAGTACCTCCTCGACATGCCCAACCCTGATGCGGGATGACTCTAAGAATGCTAAATATGTAGTAAAAGCAGTAAACTATTTTTTTTGAAATTTTTAGATTTAGGTTTGATGGCTAATATTTCAAAGCAAAGTAAAAAACTAGCAGGTATTCAGTAATTCTAAGAAATCATCATATCGCAGGCTGAATCATGCAAGATAAAAAAAATACAGGATCCAAAAATTGAGAAATTCCCAGCTTAGGATAGTTAACTTCAAGCAAATCATATAATAAGAGAAGGGAAGGTTTCATACCAATCAAAGATTGAAATTCAGAAGCAGCAGGGATCACTCACAACTCTGATTGGAGCCTGGAAGAAGAAGCCTTGTTTCCCTTGAATATGATGGTTGATCTGGGTAGTCTGGGCAGCAAAGAAGGCCTTCTTAGGAGAGGGGAAGCATATCGGGGATCCTGCAAGCATCAGGGTCAATCAAAACAGCAATAAACAAATAAGAAAAGAAACTATGGTTTGGAAGGAATCGAGATTAGGGTTAGAAGATGGCAGCCAGGAAAGAAGAAGCTCGTGGGCTTGGACGGCAGTTAGGGCTTCCAATTCTTGGGTGTGGTTGATCTCCAGGGATGCAAAGGGATGCTAGGACAGTAGGGTTTCAATCCAGGAATACAAGGAGAGCACTCAAAGAGAGAACCAAACTCAAACTCAAGACAATTCAACAAAATTTCAGCAAAGGTTTATTCATAAGAAAAAGATGATTACAAGAGGGGGAGGGGTGGGATATTTATAGAGTTCCCATGCCCTCACTAACCATGGTTACACTTGGGTTACAAGTCCTCTTCCAAATTAGAATACAAGTCCTTTCCTAGCTAGGTTAGAAAAACAAATCCCCATTAGATTAGGAATTGACCTAGTCTCATCCTTTTTTCTTCATGCTTTGACTATTCCACTCAAAGACACCTCTTGGACTTGGTCAACACTTCAAGGATGCCCAAGAGGGCGTGTTGGGCTTCTAGGGGCAGCAAGGGGCTGACCCAAAGGGGCTTGGGTGCATGGGCTTGGGTGCATGGGTTTGGGCCTGTAGAAGCTGGGGTGGCCTGGTAGCCTGGTAACAAGAATATTTCATAAAATCTTGCTTCTTTAGGGCTTGGGCTTGGCACTTGGACTTGATTTCTTTGGGCTAGGATATAGAGGGACCTCTAGAATCATGGATGCCTTAGTTTGAGAATATGCTCTGGCATCTGAACTGGAATCTGGGTATCTGGAAGGAATCAGGATTTCTGGAAGCATCTTGGATCCTGGGTTGTCACACAAAATCCACTGGGCTGATGTAGTGGCCTTTGACTCCTAGATGTGGCCTGGTGAAACTCCAAAATAGGGTAACCTTCTCTCTTGTATAAAAATTGAGCTCATACTGGACTCATAACTGATGTATAGAACTCAAAAAAATGACAAGGTTGAGGGTTAAGACAAATCAACTAACCTCAACTTATTACAGGACTCAATCTTTATTGATTACAAAATTTAATACATGGCTAGGTAAACCAAATAGGGCCCAATAATCTGTGTCTGATCCTGGTGCCCCCACCAATTCTCTCAGAGTGGGAAGAGCTCGACCCCGTCGAGTGTGGAATAACTTGGCTCTCATAGTGCTCAAGTAGGTTTGGGTTGAGGTGCTGTAGATCCTCACGGGTGATCCACGAGTCATCAGATTCAGGCCGACCTTGCTACCGGACCAAGTACCTCTGATAGCCTCTATCTTGGGTACCGATAGCTTGATCGTCCAGGATTCTCTCAATCTTTTTCTCACTAAAAGGCCAAATTGTATGTGGACACTCTGGGGTGGGTTCACTCACAAAGAAAGGGAGTGGCTCAAAGGGCTCGCTGGGTATCTCTGCTGGGTCCCTATACTCTACAAGATCTGAGATGTTGAAGGTGGAACTAATGCCTAAGTCGGGTGGTAACTCAAGCACATAGGTATTGGGCCCAACTCTCTTGATTATCTTAAATGGGCCAGCTCCGCGAGCATGAAGTTTCTTTATGGTCCCTGAAGGGAACCGTTCAGGCCTAAGCCTGATCATCACAAAATCCCTACAGAAAATCTTTTAGCTCTCTTTCGAGAATTAGCCAAGTTCTTATATAGTTCATTACATATGTTCAGCTCTTGATTAATTTCATGATGCATATGCTGTGCAGAGGCTAGTGTAGGTGCAGGCATATAGATTGGATTTGTGGACTCACATTTAGATGTTGTTTCATTACATACACCTATTTCTTTTGGTTGTTTTTCAGGGATTTGATCCTGGGCTTTCTCTATGAACAACTCTTGTAAATTATTAGTTTCACCCATAAAATTTGATCCTGGCTTAATTACTTCTTCAATTATTAAAGTGGGTTCAGGAACAATTCTCATGAATTCCTTAGTGGGTTCAGAAGGGTCTACCTTTAATTCTTTAGCCTTAATCATATTAACTCCTGGTTTTGCTCTAAGACTACTAGAATTTCTTGAACTCCTCGGCTGAGTGGGGTAAATCACAAATCTTTTCCCATGGTGATAAAATGTTCAGGTGTTGGTTCGACCAGATAGGGTAGCATCATGATCATATAGCCATGGTCGACCTAGAATGACACTACTAACCTTCATGGGAAGGACATCGCACCAAATCTTTTCTTCATATGATTGCAATTTAATTAAGATTTGGCACCTAGACTTGATTGGCATAGAGGTGGAATCTATCCATGATACTTTATAGGGGTTGGGATGTGGAACTAGGGTCAAGCATAAAGATTTAGCTGTCTCAGTAGCAATGGCATTGACACAACTACCACTATTAATTATAATCTTACATACTTTATTCCCAAACTTAACAAAAGTCTGTAGGATAAAAGTCCTACGCCAATCTTTCTCAGGTTGGGTTTGGGTTAAATTACATCTAATTACCCCTACTTGATCAAATTCCTCCTCATCTCCTTCATATTCCTCTATCAAGTCTGGTCAGCCTCATAAACTTCTTCTTCTAGGTCATCGACATTGGGTTCGGTCTCTTGTTCTTCAAGCTCCCCTATGTGTAATAACCTGGTGGGACATTGGCTAGCATAGTGACCTACCTTATTACACCTAAAGTAGGAATTGGGGCTGGGGCTTGGGGCTTTCTAAAACATGGGTGCCTTACCCTTGTCGATCCTAGTAGGTGCAGAATTACTTGAACTAGATGGACTCGGACTCGAGTTAGGTCGAGATGGGTTAGGGTTGGGACGATTTGGGTTGGGATTGAATCAGGTTGGGTTAGGGTTGGGTCGGACTGGGTTACGATTCAGTCTAACTGGGTTGGAGTTAAATCGACCTGGGTTAGGGTTAGGATTTGGTCTATCCTGGTATACCTGGTTTGGGTTTGATCTAGGGAATTGGGTATTGTTCCTAACATGTTCAGATTTCTGATAGGTGGGTCATCTTTGGAATTGTTCATAATGTCTAGCTACTTGATAGGCTTGTTCCAAATCATGGACCTCTCTCATGTATAGTTCCCTTTTAATGTCCTCACACAATCCAATTCTAAACCTAGATAGAGTCTAGTTTAAGGACTCGGTTACACTACACCTAACAGCAAACTCATCAAATTTAGCAATATAATCTGACACTGACCTATTCCCTTGATGAATTTTGTTCCATTAGTCTAAGAGCTGCTGATTGTAGGATTCTGGTAGGTATTTCTCTTTGAGTTGCAATTTCATCTCTTGCCAAGTAGTTATAGGTGGAAGGGCTCGTTGTCTCCTAGTACGCTCAAGATTAGCCCAATGTAATCTAGTTTGATGAATTAACTTCATCTTGGCGAATTTATATTTCATCCCTTTACTCATTTCATACCAATCAAAATAATAATCCATATCTCCTACCCAATCTACATAAACCTTTGGTTCAAGACTTCCATCAAAGGTGGGTGCTTCTACCCTAATATTTCTCATGGCCCTTTCGTCTTGATCATGGACTTCATGTTGGGGCCTTCTACAGTTAGGTTCTTGGATAGGGTCAAGGTTCTGGACTCTCCTATGTTTAGGCTCTTGGTATGGTTCCTGAGGTTGAACTCCCCTATGATTAGGCTCTACAAATGGTTCTTGAGTCTGGGTTCTCCTGCGGTTGGGCTCCATAAAGTGGTTTGGATTTTGGGCTCCCCTAGGGTTTTGAGAGGTAGAACAGGATGGATCAAATTCAGGTTCAGCATTAGACCCCTGGGAGCATTCTATGGTCCCTAATATATTTTCTACCTGTCTAACCTATCAGTTAATTGGTCAATCCTATAAGTTGCCTGGTTATTGGTTTGGGTTATTTGGTCAAATCTTTGGTCTATTTGGTCGAATCTATGGTTCATTTGGTTTTGGAATTGGGTCAATTGGTTCATATGGGTATTGATTTGGTCAAGTTTATGGTTCAATTGTTCATTCATTGTTCTTATGAGTGCTTCAAGACTGGACTCCATGGTTGAACTGGGCTGGGATTTAGACTTCTGGTGTTGGGTTCCTAATCTAGTGGTCATGCAACAAATCAATAATCAAAATGAAATGATGCAACCAAGCATGCAAAAGAGAGAGAAAAAGCTAGTATAATCTAGGGTTTCCTAGACCTAGAGCCAAAAACTGGGTGGGTCAGCTCAACTTACACCTAACCCAATAGCTAATCCTTTCACTAGCCAGGTAGGGAGTGGGAGTATGGGAGGCCCTCCTGCTTTCATAGGGATCCAATTAAAAATCATAGCACCACTTAGATCGTTTGACTCTGGACCCCCAGCCTTAGACACCAGCTTTCAATAATAGCTAAAATGTTAAATGCACTAGTTGGCCCACACAGCTCGGACCCAACATGTTGATGTCTCCTAGCCCACTAGGGCAAATTAGGTCTAGTTGATTTTAATTAGGCTTGGGTTAGTATGATGTTGGTTGTTTTGGGCCCAGGATAGGTGATGAAATCCTGCCCTGATTTGAGATAGAGAGTTGCCATTAAGATTAGGTTAAGAATGATGGCAATCGATGGCCCTGATGCAATCTAAAACAATCAGAAAATAAAATATTTTTTTGATGATTTATGATGTGTCAAATTAGGTTTAAGTTAACTGGAGTTATCAAACAAAGTTTGGCTTGGGATTGGGGGTTTGGAAGTTAATTAGGTTTAGGTTGAGTTAAGATGCAGAATGTAGCAGAAATCAGTGAATTAGGGTTTCGGTGGTTGCAGAGTTTGACATAGATCCTGATGCAGAAAAAAATCAAAAAAAATCTAAAACAGAGGATGGACAGTGATGATGAAACCTACCAAATTTCATGCAGAAAAAAGATCATATGATGATGAATATGAATTTTTGAAAAGAGTGTTCTTGGTTCGAGTGGGCATGAAGCACGTCTTTCCTTCACCTGCGGGTGTCGAGGGGTGTGAGACCCCACTTCCTTCGCTTTCGAGCATTGAGGAGCGTGAGGCTCTAGTTATCTTCTCCCTAGCTGAGTCCCCTCTATGATCTTGGAGCTTTTCCTTCACGACCCCATGTAGTGAGATGGGTGGGACGCCCTAGACTACATGTAATGGGATGGGTGGGATGCCCTAGAGGTGTGACGTCTCTCCGTGAAGGTAAGTTCCAAGTCCATAGAGTATCCATCTTTCTTGCCCCCACATATTTTTTTCATCTTTTTGACCCTAATTACAAGAGACTTCCCAGCTCTCCAACGATCCTCCTAGCTAGCCTCCCTTTGTCCCGCATCAAACCCCCTCTAAATTAGCATCACCCACCACCTTCTTCCCTTTCTCCCCTAGAGCCCCCCCTAATTGAAAATAGGTCACCAAAATTGGCTAACTGTCTAGCCCTTAGCTTCCCCCCATTCCCCAATCCACCAGCTTGGGATGAACCAGTGCTGCCAACCACAGTGCTGAGCTTCGCTAGAACCCTGCCGTCAACTTTGCAAGTTGAGGGGGACAAAGCTCCAGCATCACCCCCTCCACAAGTTAGAAGCCTCGTTGTTGGAAATCCCTGCCCCCAATCGCCCTTCGAAGCCAAAGAAGATGACCCAAGCCTAGCCACCATAGTTCCATGTCCAAAAGAGGCTTTGGATGGGCTCCTAGCCCATTTTAGGTTGGGTTGGCTTAGATCTGACATAACTAGCTTTAGTGGGCTGGCCTCCTTACCCAGGCTCATTTCCAAAGCCACATCCTATGGCCCAACTTCAAACAATGCATGGAAGGATGAGTCACTCGAGTTAACCCACCCTTGAGTTGCTTCATCTAGTCCGGCTGGCAGCGAACATTGGCGAGCAACCTTGCTGGCTTCAGCCAGCTATTAGAATCTGAGAGAGCCTAGCAAGCTTAGATGACATCATGGCAAGTCAGGCTTGGAGGAGGAAGAGTTTAACCCAGATGAGTCTAGGTTGGACTCAATCTCCTTTCTCATCTTCATTGATGCCCTAAGCACCTACGACTACCAGATCCGGGGCATAACAATCCAGAGACCGAGCCTCGATTGGCCCCCACCCGCCTTACTCACACCGGAATCTCCTTTGCTCTCCACTACCATTGGGATTGAGGAGCCAGGACCCTGGTCACCATTTCCATCAACCACGAAGTTTTCGGGTTGGAGAGCACAGTCGCTGGTATCCAAGGAAGGATCAATAAGGGGAAACCGGCATGTAGTGTCGGAGTGACCCAAGCGGCCACATTGATAACAGACTATGGGTAGGTTCTAATAAATAAATGACTATCAAAAAACACCCTTCTTTCCTTTCATAAAGACACCCGGCTCCAATGGCTTCCCAATGTCGATCTCTACTTAGGCTCAAGCATACCCAGTCTTCGAGAGAAGATCAATGAAGTCATCGATAGCCACCGGCCTCCTAGCCTCTAGCATGATGCTAGGATCAATGAGCTCATCCAAAATTCCATGGGAAGATCGGGGAGATGCAGCCAAATCACCATCTTCATCTCAGGGATAAAGTCTGGCTCCCAAGCATCCATAGCCATCAACTGGCCTGCTACAAACCAGAGGCCTCCCTTGAAGGCTGCCGCATAGTCACCCTCTAAGTGGAATCGAAGGATTTGGTGGTCCTCGACAAGGACAAAGGTTTCCACCGGATTATAATCAAGCTTTTCCTTAGCCTTCATCTCTTTTGCTACCCATTCAACCGGGACCTTCCAACTCAAGCTCCAGGTGAACACGACCACCTTCTCCCACTACCGCCAAGAATTCTCCGTCACCATTTTAGGGAACTCCGGTACTTTTGTAAAGTATCGTTGAAGCTCCTCTGCTTTCCCTTCCAACACCTTATGAGAGGTCAACATTGGTTATCTTGATGGTCCCTGGACAACCTTCGCCTACATTAATTTCACCTTATTAGAATATTTAATAAAATGCCAAGTGCTGATTCCATTCAAATGGTTTGGGCCTCAAGAACAATTTCATGAAGATTTTTTTTTATTATTATTATGGGTATTGATATCAATGATCATGAAACTTGGAGTCCAGCGGTCCTATACATATTGTAATCCTGGCTCCTTTCCCTTCATATATTTCAATCTTTGTGAAAAGCAATGGCTTCCTCTCATATAAAAGATTAAAACAAGTGTCGTTATATACGGTTCTTCCGGTAAATTACATGGCCATGTTTTTTTTTTTAGACAAGAAAGAGAGAAGTCACTTCTCCTGCTCTATTAAATTTTATTATATATATGATAGCAATACATCCAATAAAAAGACCCACCGACAATCATCATGATTATTGGTTGTCATTCCTTTTCGTTCCCTGGAGTTGCATATGGAAACACCGAAACACATAGGGACGTAACCCATGCATGCACGCATAGCCATAACAATTTGAAGCCTCATGGCCCCATCCCATCATTCAAAAGAGGAAGACAGTGCCTCACGTAGTTGATTAACTGTTACACCAGAATTTTGCTATTCAATAATGGATTTCTATCCTATGACGAGAGATAGCCCAGTCTCAAAGCCACCTGGATGAATGAATTTCTCCCTGCCAGTGGATGAATAGACTCATCACAGTTACAGCAGACGGGGCACATATATATTCGCCGCTCTTACTCCTTTCTTGTTAAGCACCCTGGCAATGAGGATTCTACTGCCATAGCATAACCAATTGAAAATTCTAACCTTCCTTGGGATGGGTAACTTCCAAACTATTCTTCCAAAGTGGGAGACAAGCCCACAGTGAATTACAAACTAATAATATTTTCGAATTAAAAAATTCATGCACGACACCATTTTCACTCCCTCATGTCTTCATCGTTGGACAGAATTATCATGTTAAGTGTCAAGAAAAGTTCTTGAAACTCCATGCCAATTGCATGGTTCATCAGTATCATGAAGTTACGTGAAGGCTGCAATGCTTGTGTGCTGGTCTTTGGCCACAAGGAACAAGTTTGGAAAATGAAGCCGCATTGGTACTTCACTCATCCAGGTGTCACACCAAAAGGAAGTATGCTTTCCATTCCCAACCATAGGGATAAAGCATTGGTGAAATAATGGAAAGACTTTGAGTATGCCCTTCCAAAATGGAAAAGCCATCTTCTTCAAGTAGAGAGACGGCTCTAATAGAGACTTTTATGAGTAGTACATCATTTTGGATTAGCTTCTACCAAAACTTCTGATATTTTGAATGATACTCATCCCACCTTTTTTAGCAAAAGGGACCCCCTAGAGATATCCCAGCTCCGATCAAGACCTTTAGTCAACAATTGAAAATTCGATTGGGATCGGAGATGGACTGACCCTCGAGAGATATCTGTCTCTAGCTGGGACCCTTTGTCAATAACTGAAAATTCAATTGAGATCGGAAACGAGCCTATTTCTAGAGACATCCCAGCTCCAATTGAGATCTTCATACTTGATTTTCAAATAGAAGATACCTCGACCCAAGTTAGGACCTCCTACTTTGAGATCGAAGATCCCTGGTCTAGAGGGATTACGACTTCCACCGAAAGGGAGTAACTAAGGCCCGACGGCCTCATCTAGTACTTGGTTCAACTATAATAAACTCCAACCAAAAGTGATTGAAGCTCCAAAGCTTTGACATGAGATCATTAATTGGACGAATCCTGATGATGACTACTACGATCCAAAGCTACGAAAGCTAGAAGTTTTAGCTTTGTTTGAGATAAAATTAATCTTCACTATGGCCCAAAACTGGGTTGCTATTATAATAAACAACTTTGAAATCAAAAGGGTATTGAACATTCCAGAACAAGAGTTATACCAAAGACCAAGGTCAAAACCCACCAACAAGTCGACTACTTCTCATAACCGAAGCAAAGAAATCACTTCAAATTAAGAAGTGGGGGGCAAATGTTATAAAGGGAATGACCTGTCCAACCTCAGATGATGTGGTAAGTATATATTAGATAGCCTAGACAACGTGACGACTATCACGATAATGCACATGGATAATATCAACTATCATCTACTTTCATTTGATCCTAAGTTTGGACTGCTACGGACCATAAAAGTCTGGCATCCACCTAGGATTCCAGCATGATTTTTTAAAAGCTAGCTAGAATTACCACCAAGCACCCTCTATAGCTTTTCTACAACTTCAGTTTTTGACCAGCCTAAGATTGGAATGTCCCATGATCATTGCATTGTCCTCATTAGCACATGGGTCATACTCCACTCCACTATCTCATGTAACTGATATTTCTGTTATAACATACTAAGATTCTCGACTTATTTTGGTAAAAAATCTCCTGCAACCACCTCTTAGTGGCCCACCACCTCTAACAAACTTTGATTCTCTAGATCATAATAAATTAAGTAGTTATGAATCACTTGACAACCCCCTCTATATAAAGAGGGGTAGGGGGAACCCTCAAGTAACGCTCTCACTCTCTTTTCTATTATTCTTGATTTCTAATGATAACCATTGGAGGGTCTCCCATTGGAGAACCCCCAGTGAGTGTGGGCCTCGAGTTGCAAGTTCTGGTAGGGAGAGAGCTGCACAATGTCTGACCAACCTCCCACTTAGCAGCTGGCCAATCCTGTCACCCTCTGCCAGGGCATCACGGCAACACTTTTATATTGTAGAAATAATACATATGATTGTACATCATGCGTTAAAGTCATGTTCTCCATAATTCATGTTAGCACTATATGATTAGAGATTAATCTATATCTAGTATTTTTAAACTTGATAAAGAAAAATGTCATCCAGTTCCATAATCAAGTTAGGGTTCCATCTTCCTCCATGTTCATGATTTTTCTTTTTCTTTTTGTTGTACAGACCATAACTAGTGCGGGTGTGTGTAAAGTGTTGGATTCCAGCCATCCAGATTTCAAGGTAGGTGACTATGTATGGGCCATGACTAGATGGGAAGAGTATAGTCTCATTACATCAACAAAGGGATTTTTCAAGATTAGATACCCTGAACTATCCCTTTCTCATTACACTAGCTTCCTTGGCAAGTATTTTGTTTAGTAAATGAATACGTATCTGGAATTTGCAATCAGAATATATTGAGCAATAATCATTAAATAGTAGTCATTCTTTGATATGGTTTTGTATTACTTTGAGGTACTTCTAATTTCACAATTGTATTATATGTATAAAGCCCGGCCCATCTAGGCCATTATGGACTAAAGTCGGCAAAATAGCTTGTCGGCTTTAGTTCAAAATAGAAAAAAAAAATAAAAATAGGGGACTTCATTCGGAAGGATGCCATGAAAGGGTGGGAAACGGTTAAAGGAGTATGGGGGGAGATAGGACTCTTGAACGGTTGGATTAATATGCCATGAATCAAGTTTATCTTCTCCAGAACCTCTCTTTAAAATCTTCTCCCTCATCACTTCTAATCAAGCAAAAATCGAGCTCCACCATTCTCTTTCCCATTTTTGGTGGCTGACCATGTCCTTGCCATCACTCGTAAGTCCTCTCTCTTCCTATTTTTTTTAGGTATGACTACAAAAGGGGCAAAGCCCCATCTATTTTCTTCTAGTTTCTTTGCTCATGACCGGACCGCCACCGGCTACGCCGCCCAACCCCCGTTCCATCCGGCCATGCTCCGATAGACCTCCCCATTCTCCACCTTGCTCAACATATTCTCAGAATATGTTGAGCAATAACCATTAAATAGTAGTCATTCTTTGATATGGTTTTGTATTATTTTGAGGTACTTCTAATTTTACAATTGTATGACATATGTAAAGCCCGGCCCATCTAGGCCATTATGGATTGAAGTCAGCAAGATAGCATGTCGGCTTTAGTTCAAAATTAAAAAAAAAATAAAAATAGGGGACTTCATCTAGAGGGATGCCGTGGAAGGGCGGGGAATGGTTAAAGAAGTGTGGGGGGAGACAGGACTCTTGAACGGTTGGATTAATATGCCATGAATCAAGTTTATCTTCTCCAGAACCTCTCTTTAAAATCTTCTCCCTCATCACTTCTAATCAAGCAAAAATCGAGCTCCACCATTCTCTTTCCCATCTTTGGTGGCCAACCATGTCTTTGCCATCACTTGTAAGTCCTCTCTCTTCCTGTTTTTTTTAGGTATGGCCACAAAAGGGGAAAAGCCCCATCTATTTTCTTCTAGTTTCTTTGCTCATGGCCGGACCGCCACCGACTGCGCCGCCCAACCCCCGTTCCATCCAGCTATGCTCCGATAGACCTCCCCATTCTCTACCTTCCTCGATTCTCAGGGATCGTGAAAGGCCTGTTTGGGCCGAGCCACAGGCAAAAAAGGAAAAGAAAAGGAAAGAAAAGAAAAAGAGGGAAAAAAAAGAAGAGAAAGAGGAGAGAGAAAAAGAGAGAGAACATGAGAAAAAGAAAGAGGAGAAAAAATTGGAGAGAGAAAAAGAGGAGAAAGAAAGAGAAGAGAAAAGAGGAGAGAGAAAGAAGAGAGAAGAGAGAGAAAGGAAGGAGAGACAGGAAAGAACAAAATAAATAAATAAATCTGGATCGACCATTTTCTTGATTTAGACCGAGATCCAGACTTGACCAAGTGCCCCTTTTCATATGCTAGTTCAATTTTTTAGTAAAAAATTAATTATATAATTATTTTGCTAGAGTTTCATTTCCTTTGTGGTAAAGGAGCATTAGAGTTAGGACTCAAATTTATAATATATTGGTAGAATTATTTCTGGTAAGTTATCTTGAACTCTAGTATTATATGCCAAACCTGTTCTATCTAAAAGATTAAATTATTAATGTTATTATAGTTATATTATGAATGTTATGGAATGTTGAACATGCCTATCTTAAGATATGTTGTATTAAATTATATAAATTATAATGCTTGTTGATATTAACGCTCTCTGGTTCGAATGATTACACGAGTTAGGATCTAGATTCTTTTGGACCTCTAATAGGTCGATCACTGGTACATGACCAATTGATGATATATGTAGTCAGGAGATAGTTTCCTTCTAAGCCTAGCCAGGCAGGACGATCGCTGGTACATGATGATGATGCATATCTTTCTCGTGTGATATCAGAGCTAGTATCCTTCTAGACCTCCAGTGGGACGATTACTGGTACATGACCGATGGACAGTATATGTAGTCAGGATCTAGTCTCTTTCGAGGCTAGCCATGGGTTGATCGTGATCATAGTCAGAGGGATTATGAGATTAAAGTAAAAATTGATGGTCATCCATGGTTGTGTTGGTTGAAATAGATGGTGATCAAATGTGCATATTAAAAAGATGGTGTTGATTGTTTTATGATATCCGATTGACTTGTATATGTGAATTATTATTAAAATATTTAATACATAAATTAGAGATTATGATAATTTACTAAGTCTATAAAGCTCACTCCTTATTTCTTGTATTTTTATTACAGATCCAGAAGGTCATATGGACATTGGGACCGGTCGGTGAGGTGCTTAGGATTTATGTATTATTTTTTTTAGTTAGTTACATTAAATTTTGGATATTTAGCTACATGTTTTTTTCTTGTTAGTCTTGATAGAAAAATTCTATTATTAAATGAAATGACCAGTGAAATTGGCATTCTACCATTGCTTGGTTATCTTTAATAAAAGTAGGCCTTGAATGTTTGGCAGGATCAAATCCCAAAAAAATGTGGCTATCCATTGTACACGTGGTTAGGTCTCCAGGTGTAAAATGCAACAATGATTGTTTAACAATTATGGTTGTGAAACTTGCAACAATGATAAAATGATCCTGACAATCATTAACATATAACATGGATGACATATTAGTATCAGTATTTTTCCATTGTAAATATCCAGGGAGAAGTAAGGCCATATTTAAATTATATCATCTGGATCAAAGATTACCTGTTAGCAAAATTACACACCGAAAACATGAATTAAAAAGTTCTTGTTTCCTGAGACCCTTGAGTAACCGAAGATATCTCTAATGCAAAGCCCCTATAAGTAGCAACTTGAAAACCTCTCAAGTAACAATCCTTCTGGTATGTAGGTATCTTACTCCTACTCCACTAAGAACTACCACAAGTACAGCCAGCTGAATCCATGTTCAGGAAAAAGGAAGTCAAACAAGTGAAAAGCTGTGTAAGATAGATCTATTTCTATAGTATAGAGATCATGCAAGTGTACTAAAGTAGACCTAGAATGAGTAATTACTATGGTGAAGAAAAATAATGTCACTGAACTATGGTTTATTAGTTCTATTCCTTAGTTTCTGTGCTTCTGGTATAAATTGCCATGACTTCTGACATAACTCTGTTCATCTTCAGGCATTGAAGGGTACACAGCTTATGCAGGGTTTCATGAGATCTGCTCTCCTAAGAAAGGGGAATATGTCTTTGCGCCTGCTGCATCAGGTGCTGTTGGAGGCCAGTTTGCCAAATCAATGGGCTGTTATGTGGTTGGAAGAGCTGGATCTGATGAAAAGGTCAGGAAGACTGTGACTGTTGGATTCTAAAATTTTGAATGGGAGGAATTGGTGAAACACATAAGAAATACCAAGAATTGATCAGGCATGAGGTTAGAACCTGCGGACGAAGATTCAAATAAAACTGAACCCAGTTCTCTTAGCACTTCGAATCAAATTTTCTTAGATCTGTTTTCAACTGCAATTTATTTATGCAGCAACTTTGGCAGCTTAGATATTGAAAAATGCTTTAATTTTATAGGGCCAATCCATAACCTGAAATGTTTCGCAGTTGATATGCTATATGCTCTCTTTCTATTTTCTTATGACTAGCATGAGATCGATGGGGTAAAATGGACATGACTGTGGTTGCAGAGATGAAAAATATATGCATGCAACTTTAGCAAAACAAAGCAATAGTCCTGAGAGATTTTGTGTTCTCATATGCATGTTACTCATGCCTCTTCTGTTTAAGCCTTAACTCAATTTCACTTTCGGCACTGCTACTCGAGTCAACTTATTGAAGAACAGTTCTGGTTTTGAAGAGGCTTTTAATTATAAGAAGGGGCCAAATTGGAATGCTGCTTTGAAGAGGTTGGTTGTTTTTTTACTTTTCAATTGACTTTATTATATCTCGAGAAAACTAATAGTTTATGAAACTAGTGATCTGCATCCAGACTTAAAACTCTTAGTGATGAACTGAATTACAAGAGATAGACAGCAATATATGGTATGCGTCTTGCCTGTTTATGTCATGCAACTCAGCTTTGACTCGGACTGTTCAGATTTCTGAAAACCTCTGCAATGAAATTTGTAACAGTCCATGATTGGTAGGTGCTTTTTATATAATATGTCCGGGTAATATAGGCTCTGTTTGAGTGGTTACCATTGGTCTGGTTTTAGTTTTGAGAACATGGACTTGCCATGAAATTATTTGGGCCTGTCATATACCCAGGTTGTGGAGATTTTTTCTGTAGCATGGACTAAAGAAAATCTGCTGTCACAAAACATAAATAGTGGTAAGCTGGTATGAGAGAGAGAGCTGTGTCCCCTGAGTATAGTTTGTTTGGGGATTTAATTGTGCAGTGCAAACCTTGTATGATCCATTGTAGCAAGATAAGTCCCATTTGCTGTGAGAAAAATATTGTAATAAGTGCATGTGCCTTATGATTTTATTAATCAGCGTGTTGCATTAAAATGTTCCATCTGAGCTTTTTTCTAAGCAATTTCTTTTCCACAACAATCTAAAGAAGTCTTTCTTTTCGGGTTGTTTCCTGATGGTATTGATATCTACATCGAGAATGTTGGTGGTCAAGTGCGGGAAGTATAAAAGAAAAGAAAGGTAACCCTTTCTTATATGGTGGCGCACTTAGCACCACTAGCCCAAGATTACACAATCAAAAATTAAAAAAAGAAACGATAGGAAGTAAAGAAATAATTGGCAATGACTTCGTTAGAAAGGAACTAATACAATTTTAGAAGTTTTGTATCCCCTCCTATTTATAGTTACAAAAGAAGACTTGAACTTTTTGCTTGACATTTAGACCTCCTAACATGACTCTTAAACTTTCAAAATATATTAATAATAAGATGGCCCTTAAATTACCAAGATACATTATGACTCTCAAAAATTCTAAAACATAAGACATCCTCACTAAGGTACATTGTAAGTGACTTTTAGAATTTCTAAAATATAATGAATGCTTTACAAAATTCAACTTTACCATAACTTAACACTCTCCCTTAAAGTGAATTTTTGAAGACAAGTCTAAGCTTAGCATAAAGATTTTCAAAAGGTCCTTTGGAGAGAGATTTAATGAAAATATCAACCACATTATCTTTATTTCTTACCTTCATGACTTGAATGGTACCATCTAGCTAGCACCTTTTCACAAATGAAAGGATGTTCAATTTCAATATGCTTTGTTCTTGCATGACATACCAGATTAGTTGCTAACTTGAGTATACTTTGGTTATCATAATGAAGAACTGTTGGCTTGCAAATTTGAGAATTAACCTCCTCGACCAATTGCTTTAGCCACATACATTCTTAACTGGCAAGTGATAAAGCCTTATATTCTACCTTGGTAATAGAAAGAGAGACTGAATCTTGTTTTTTTTATACAAAGTAATATATGTTGAACCAAATAAGAAAACATAACTAGAGGTCGATCTTTGATCATTCAAATCACCACCTAAATTGGGATCGATGTACCCATATAAGATAAGATTATCTCCCTTCTTGAATAATAAACCAAAATCAAGAGTTGAATTCACATACTTTAGTATTCTCTTTGTCGTATCAAGATGTGGCTTCGTTGGAGATTGTATAAAATAGCTTTTAAGTCTAACCAAATAAGCAATATCTAGCCTTATAATGTCAAGTAAATAAAGCTTCCAATGAGAGCTTGAAATGGTCAAGGATCAGAGAGGGCCTTACTATCTGTTGCCGCCCGGATCGTCGTGGCTCGTAGCTGCTGATGGCGTCGGGGGTTCCGCATTCGCCTGCCGGGTAAGCTTCCGGTGCCTCGGGACCTGCAAAAAATCAACGTCAATGACCCGGGCCGGGGATTCTGGCGGGGGCACTCCGACGGCCAAGTCAGTGACGATCCAGGAGAACAGATCCTCCTGGTCGAGCCCCTTTGGATGAGCTCCATGCTAGGAGGAGTGAGTGGAGTGTATGAGCTGGGCTCGGAGACATGCTGAGAGCTGCGTGGCTCGAAGGTTCCCTTGGCCGAAGATCTGAGCTCCGGTCTTGGGCTGGCATCCTAGAGCTGAGCTGGGGGACGTGCCGGCCGGAGAGCTGGTCTTCGAGACTTAATGGCCTGAGGTCATGCCTTAGGAGTTATCATCTTGGAGCTGGGCTCGGAGACATGCTGAGAGCTGCGTGGCTCGAAGGTTCCCTTGGCCGGAGATCTGAGCTCCGATCTTGGGTTGGCGTCCTGGAGCTGAGCTCGGGGATGTTGATAGCTGAGAGTGGTGTAGCTCGAAGGTTCCCTTGGCCGGAGATCTGAGCTCCGATCTTGGGTTGGCGTCCTGGAGCCGGGCTCGGGGACGTGATGTCTGGAGAGCTGCATGGCTCGAAGGTTTCCTTGGCCAGAGATCTGAGCTCCGGTCTTGGGTTGGCGTCCTGGAGCTGGGCTCAGGAACGTGCCGGCCGAAGAGCTGGTCTCCAAGACTTGGATGGCTCGAGGTCGTGCCTCAGGAGTTGTCGTCTTGGAGCTGGGATCGGAGACGTGAGTGCCTGAGGGCTTCTCAGGTCTTCGTGCTGGAGGACTCTTCTCCGGGCTTTGATACTGAGGAGCTAGGCTCAAGGCTTGGGTGCCTGGGGGCTTCCCAGGTCTTTGTGCCGGAGCACTCTTCTCCGGGCTTTGATGCCGAGGAGCTAGGCTCGAGGCTTGAGTGCCTGGGGGCTTCCCAGGTCTTTGTGCCGAAGGACTCTTCTCCGGGCTTTGATGCCGAGGAGCTAGGCTCAAGGCTTGAGTGCCTGGGGGCTTCCCAGGTCTTTATGCTGGAGGACTCTTCTCTGGGCTTTGATGCCGAGGAACTAGGCTCGAGCCTTGCTGGTTGGAGAGCTGGGCTCCAGAACTTGATGATCTAAGGATGTTGCTCAGGAGATAGCGTCTGGGAGCTGGGCTCGGAGACATTGATAGTTGAGAGCGGTGTAGCTTAAAGGTTTCCTTGGCTGGAGATCTAAGCTCCGGTCTTGGGTTGGCATCCTGGAGCCGGGCTCGGGGATGTTGATAGCTGAGAGCGGTGTAGCTCGAAGGTTCCCTTGGCCGGAGATCTGAGCTCCGATCTTGGGTTGGCGTCCTGGAGCTGGGCTCGGGGATACGCCAGCCGAAGAGCTGGTCTCCGGGACTTGGATGGCTCGAGGTTGTTTCTCAGGAGTTGTCATCTTGGAGCTGGGCTCAGAGACGCGTCGACCGGAGAGCTGGTCTCCGGGACTTGGAGGGCCCGAGGTCGTGCCTCAGGATTTGTCATCTTAGAGCTGGGCTCGGAGACATAAGTGCCTGAGGGCTTCTCAGGTCTTCATGCCGGAGGACTCATCTCCGGGCTTTGATGCCAAGGAGCTAGGCTCGAGGCTTGGCTGCCTGGGGGCTTCCCAGGTCTTTGTGCCGGAGGACTCTTCTCCGGGCTTTGATGCTGAGGAGCTAGGCTCAAGGCTTGAGTGCCTGGGGGCTTCCCAGGTCTTTGTGCCGGAGGACTCTTCTCCGGGCTTTGATGCCAAGGAGCTAGGCTCGAGGCTTGAGTTCCTGGGGGCTTCCCAGGTCTTTGTGCCGGAGGAATCTTCTCCGGGCTTTGATGCCGAGGAGCTAGGCTCGAGGCTTGAATTTCCTGCAAGACAGATAAACCGTTGTGCAGAAAGGAATCTTTATTTCTAGTGGAGGAAATACTTACATTACTGATAGTATCTCCTCAAATTACAAGCATTTCATGTCTGAGGGAACCTGGCACCATCCAGGTCCTCGAGGTAGTAGGCCCCCTGAGAGAGGGCCTCAGCCACTTTGTAAGGGCCTTCCCAGTTCAGCGAGAGCTTGCCGCACTCCCTGGGTTGGGATGCTTCTGCCCGGCGCAACACCAGGTCGCCAGGTCAAAAGGTCTTCTGCTTCACCCGTGCATTGTAATATCGCGCAACCCATTTCCGTACGCCACCATCCGAAGCCGGGCTTTGTCCCTCGTCTCTTCGAGGAGGTCGAGGTTGAGCAGGAGGTGTGCCGAGTTCTGTGTCTCGTCGTACCGCTGTACCCGGAGCATGGGCACGCCGAGCTCGATCGGGATTACTGCTTCAGATCCAAAGGCGAGGTTGAAGGGTGTTTCGCCCATTGCCATTCTGGGCATTGTGTGGTAGGCCCATAGGATGCTTGGAAGTTCTTCTGCCCATCTACCCTTCGCCTGGTCCAGCCTGGTGTGAAGTCCTTGAAGGATAGTTCGGTTAGTTACCTTGGCTTCCCCATTTGTCTGGGGATGAGCGACCAAGGTGAACCGGTGTTGAATTTCGTGCTCGGCACAAAATCCCTCAAACTCCTGGTTGTCGAACTGTCACCCATTATCGGTGATGATGCAATTGGGGAGTCCGAAGTGGCAGATGACAGACTTCCAGAAGAATTTTCGAACATTAGCTTCTGTAATCCGAGCTAGTGGCTCTGCTTTGACCCACTTGGTGAAGTAGTCAATCACCATTAGCAGGAACTTTCGCTGCCCTGGCGCGGTGGGGAATGGTCCCAGAATGTCCATCCCCCATTGTGCAAAGGGCCAAGGGGATGACAACTGTGAGATCGGCGCAGTCGGTAGACGCTGTATGTGGGAATGGCATTGACATTTATCACACTTCTTGATGAAGTTGGCGGTGTCTTCTCTCATTATCTCCCAGAAGTATCCCTGGCGAAGAGCCTTGTATGCCAGAGTCCTCCCTCCTACATGATTCCCGTAGAGGCCCTCGTGTATCTCTCAGAGCACGAAGTTTGCCTTCATGGGCCTGAGGCACTTCAGGAGTGGGTAGGAATAGGATCGGCGGTAGAGCTGACCGTCCATCAAGACGAGGCGGGTGGCCTTTCTTCTGATGAGACCAGCTTCTCTGCGATCTTCTAGCAGTAGGCTGTCCTGGATATACCTGACGTACTTGTCCATCCAGCTCAGCTCGTGGGCTGTTTGTTGCACCTCTTCGGGGCTTTCGTAGCTTGGATTCTCGAGATACTCGATGTAGGCACGCCCCAGAGATGAGTCCGGTAGGGTCGCAAGTCTAGACAGTGCATCCGCACGAGCGTTTTCTCCATGGGGGATGTGGAAAACATGGAAGTAACGGAAGCATGCCGTGCTCGAACAAACCTTCTCCAGGTACTTCATCATCTGGGGATCTCGGGCCTCGTACTCTCCAGAGACTTGTCCGGCAACCAGTTGGGAGTCGGTGAAAATCTTTAGGTTTTGCATGCCCAGCTCACGGGACACCTTCAGGCCCGCAGGAGCGCCTCGTACTCCGCCTGGTTATTTGTGGCGGGGAACTTGAAGCGAAGAGCACACTCCGTCACCACTCCATCAGAATTGGCAAAGATGAGGCATGCTCCGCTCCCGCAAGAATTGGAGGCTCCGTCCACGTGAAGGACCCAAGGGTCCCCCGACGATCCAGGCTCAGCTTGGCTCTCCAAGACCATCTGCTCTGGTTCCTCGGGAAGCGCTGTACATTCGACCACGAAGTCGGCTAGGATTTGGGCCTTCTGCGATGACCTCGGTCGATATGCGATGTCGAACTCGCTCAGCATCAGGGACCATTTAGCCAACCTTCCGGAAGTCTCGGGGTGGCTTAGCTTGGTCCTCGGCGGCTGATCGGTCACAACCACGATGGGATGTGCTTGGAAATAGGGCCTGAGATGCTTAGCAGATATAATTAGTACAAAAATAA
Organism: Areca catechu; assembly: GCA_021397845.1. Taxonomy (NCBI): domain Eukaryota; kingdom Viridiplantae; phylum Streptophyta; class Magnoliopsida; order Arecales; family Arecaceae; genus Areca; species Areca catechu. The sequence continues at coordinate 93,323,827 of CM038048.1, read as the reverse complement.
GTTTTTCAGAGCAAGTATACTTGATCTCCGTATCATGGAGGATTTTGCTGGTATAGTACACCGGCTTCTGTGATCCGTCCTGATATGTACGGACAAGGACCGAGCTGACGGCCCCTGGTGTGACCGCCAGGTAAAGCAGGAGCTCTTCCCCTTCTTCTGGTCTGGACAGCAGAGGTGGAGAGGTCAGGAACTCCTTCAGCTCTTCAAAGGTCGCCTTGCACTCTTCGGTCCAGGTGAAGTCGTGCATCTTGCACAACGCTTTGAAGAAAGGGAGGCAGCGGTCAACCGAACTCGAGATGAACCGGCTTAGTGCTGCGACCCTCCCCGTCAGGCGCTGAACCTGCTTCTTGGAGGTTGGGTGCTCCATATCGAGGATCGTATGGACCTTCTCCGGGTTCACTTTGATGCCTCTCTGGGTGACCATGAAGCCGATGAACTTTCCGGCCGCCACCCCGAAAGCGCATTTTGCTGGGTTGAGCTTCATTTGGTGCTCCCGAAGACTGTGAAAGGCTTCAGCGAGATCGGCAATGTGGTCCGAGCTCGGCCTACTCATGACGAGCATGTCATCCACGTACACTTGCACATTCCTGCTAATCTGATCTTTGAAGACCTTGTTGACTAAGCGTTGGTACGTGGCTCCTGCATTCTTTAGGCCAAAGGGCATCATCCTGTAGCAGTATGTCCCCCGGTCGGTGATGAAGGCAGTGTGCTCCTCGTCTTCTGGGTGCATCCGGATTTGATTGTACCCAGAGAATGCATCCATAAAGGAGAGCAGCCTGTGCCCTGAGGTGGCATCCACCAACTGATCTATCATCGGTAGAGGAAAGCTGTCCTTTGGGCACGCCTTATTGAGGTCAGTGTAATCCACACAGATCCTCTACTTGCCATTATTCCTCTTCACCATCACCACATTCGCCAGCTAGCTCGGGTACTGCACCTCTCGGACGAAGCCGGCGGCTAGAAGTTTCTCGACTTCTTCGTTGATGGCCGCCTGCCTTTCTGGGGTGAAGCTTCTCTTCTTCTGTCGAACCGGTCTGTGCTTTGGATCGACATTGAGCTTGTGGATAATGACTTCAAGGGGGATACCTGGCATGTCTGCTGCCATCTAGGCGAACACGTCTGCATTCGCTCATAAGAATTCCAACAGTGGAGCCTTCTCCTCCTCGTGCAGCTGGGCCGATCTGCACGGTCTTCGTCTGGTCAGCCCCGAGCTGGTAGGGAAGCAGGTGCTCGACTGGGCCTCCCCTGGGGTCCTGGGCCCTCTGGTCGAGCTTGTTTGCTCTGGAGCCCTCCTCGGGCACCCGGGCCCCGGGGAGGGTTTGGAAGCAGTGCTGCACTGGCTGGGGTGTACCCCTCATCTCCCCCACGCCGCAAGGGGTTGGGAATTGCACGAGCAACCTTTTGGTAGAGACGACAGCGTCGAGGAGATTGAGCCCAGGTCGGCCCAGAATCACGTTGTAAGGCAAAGGAAGCCTGACAACTGTGAACGTCATCATGATGATGCTTTGCCGAGGTGGAGTTCCGGCAGTGACTAGGAGAGTGATTTCTCCCTCCACTCTTGTGGAGTCTCCCATGAAACCAACAAGGGGGGTATATATAGGCTTGAGCTGAGTAGAGGAAAGATTCATCCTGAAGAAAGCATCGTAGAAAAGAACATCCGGGGAGCTTCTACTATCTACCATGATGCGCTTTACAGGATGCTTTGCGATCGTCATCTCGACGACCACAGCATCATTATTTACATTTTTCTCTCTATTTTTCCCTTCCCTCATAAAGGGGAGTACATTCTTGGAGTCCCCTGCCCCCCGGGTCCTCTTGGACGCGCGCTCGGCTCCCCAGCGAATCATCCCCACCGGCTTCTCGGTAGGGCGATTGTCGACCGTCAAGACAGGTGGAAGGGCGACGAGTGCCTGGGACTCCGGTTGAGATATGCCCCCCACGTATCTTTCGAGGTAGCCTCTCTTGATGAGCTCTTCGATCTCCTACCTGAGATTGCGGCATTCCTCGATGTCATGGCCATGGTCACGGTGGAAGCGGCAGTACTTTGTCTTGTCGCGGGTGAAGGATGGCTTCAATTATGGTGGACGCCTCAGATAAGTCTCGCCCTTGATCTCCATGAGGATCTTCGTTCTCGAGGTGAGGAGGGGAGTAAAATTCTCCTGAGGGACGGGAGCATTCCTTGGCCTCGGTCCCGGTCGGGAGCTCTGAGCTGGCGGTCCCGGCCTCCGTGCTCCAGGCATCTTGGCGGGCGCCGGCCCCTTTAACGGCTTCCCGTCGAGCTCCTGTCTCGTACGATCCGCCTCCTCGACGTGGATGTACTTCTGAGCCCGGAAGAGTAGCTCGGCGTAAGTCTTCGGGGACTTATGATCAAACGAGTAGGTCAGGCAGGAAGTCCTGAGCCCTTGCTTTAGAGCCAGCATTGCGACCGGCTCCTCCAAGCTATAAATCTCCGATGCAGCGGCCTTGAAGCAGGCCACGTAGTCCTGTAGTGGCTCACGGTCCTGCTGCCTGATGGAGAAGAGGCTGTCCGCCTCCCGTGGCATCTTCCGACATGCGTCAAAATGAGCCACGAACTTCTGTCCCAACTGGGTAAAAGAGTTGATGCTTTCCGGCTCGAGGTAGACGAACCATACCCGAGCCGCCTTCCGAAGGGTAGCAGGAAAGGCGATGCATAGAAGAGCGTAGGTGGCCCCCTGGACCCTCATGAGAGCCCTGTAGCTTTCCAGGTGGTCTAGGGGGTCAGTGGTCCCATCATAAGGATCCACCTGCAGCATGCGGAACCGACGGGGAATTGGCTCCGCTTGAATCTCTTGGAAGAAAGGAGGGTGGGCATCATAGCCCGCTGGTTTGCTAGCAGAGCCGGGCAAGTTAGCGAACCGGTGGGATAGTTTTGCCAGCTTGTGGTCATGCTCCTCCAGGCGCTTCTCCGCCATGCGCCTGATGGCTTCATCCGTCGACCCCTCTGCTGAGGGAGGCAGAGAAGGTGACGCAGGTGCTTGATGACCACGACGAGGGGCTTTGCCCTTCCTGCCTTGGCAGGGTTTAGATGCCCCCCGGTCAAGGTGCGGTGAACAGCTTTCCTCGTCAGTAGACCCAGCCCATCGTTGCTTCATTGGGGCTTGATGGGTACCCTGGGGGTCTGTAACAGCCCGCGACTGCGAAGGCCTTCCATGGAAGGAACACAGGCTATTGCGGGGAGCTGCGCAATGGGCTGCGGGGGTCTCCGGCTGCTGGTGAGTGGCCAGGGACCGATGCTGGTGCTAGAGCTGGTGCACTGCTGCAGTAAGAGTGTGCATCTACTGAGCCAGTGCGGTCAGCTGGATCTCCAGTGGGGGCGGTTGAACCGGGGCTGGTGGTTCCGTCTCTGGACCGTGCGGTTTCCGGTGGGAAGGGGACGCTTCCGCACGGCTGGGAGAGGCTCCCCTTGCTTGAGTGGTCACCATCCTCCCAATGAATTATCTGAGCGGGGCCTGAACCGGATCAAGTGTCATTCTGCCCCCCTACCTGGCATGTCAATCTGTTGCCGCCCGGATCGTCGTGGCCTGTAGCTGCTGATGGCATCGGGGGTTCCGCGTCCACCTGCCGGGTAAGCCTCCGGTGCCTCGGGACCTGCAAAAAACCAATGTCAGTGACTCGGGCCGGGGATTCCGGCGGGGGCACTTCGACGGTCAAGTCAGTGATGATCCAGGGGAACAGATCCTCCTAGTCGAGCCCCTCTGGATGAGCTCCATGCTAGGAGGAGTGAGTGGAGTGTATGAGAGTGTGAGTATGAGCTGGGAGATGTGGTGGCCGATGTGGTCTTGCCCTCCTCTCTGGCCTCTCCCCTTTCTCCTCTTTCTCTTTGTGGTGGTTGTTGTTGTTGAAAAGTGTTGTTCTTGTTGAGAAATGGTTGTTACCTTCCTTTTGCTTACTTTGGCCGAGTCTTCTACTTTGGCTTGCCTCGGGGTCCTTTCATGCTGTCAGACGGGTACAACGAGGTATCGTGCTGTAGACGGGGCGCCTCCTTTATTGGATAGCTGGGGAAGCTTCTACATGCCTCTGACATTACTTCTGCTTGCCCCTCTTCTGGAAGCCCGGCAGGACCTCAATTGGCGGGCCACCGGTCTCGGGACCCGCGCTCTCCGGTGAGGTCTTTTCTCTGGTCGTACGGCAGGTCGACGGAGGGCATGGTGCCATGATGTCAGCTTTCTTTCTTTCTGGTGTGAACGACGGCCGTGAGCATTAATGGTGACATGGCGGGTGCCATAGTACAGTCCTCGAGGGGCCTGCCACCATCTTCGAAGGGGAGGTGCTGCTTCCTCGACGGCTGGTGCTTCGACTTGTCCTAGGGGCCGAGCTGGAAAGATGGGGCCCGCTTGTAGCGGACCCGCCTCGTGGTGGCTCGGTCGTGCAAAGGAGGGCCGAGCTCGACTCCGGGCCAGTGGGGCCCAGCTTTGATCGAGCTCGGGCTGGCAGAGGTGGACGAGGTGCACCCAGTCCAGGGGACCCGGCCTCGAAGGGGCTCCACGTGGCGGAGGAGGCTTGAGCTCAACTCTGGGCCACGGGGCCCGACCTCGGGCTCTAAAGGTCTGCCTCTGGTGGGGCTCGAGTTCGGCTCCGGCCTAGGCGTCCCGACCTGGCGGAGGATGGAGCCCGGCTTCGGCTGGCGGCCCCGTTGCTTTCGGGGAGCTCAGCCCGGCGAAGGGGCTCATGATGGGAATCCAGCGCGGCGTCTGATGAGGGCTCCATGTCAGTCTCCCTGCCCCACATCAGCGATCCGGTCACATCACTATCATCATGCCTTAACTTGATATTTACATCCAAAAGAGTAGAACATCTCTTGGCTCGATAAATCTCAAACCTATCAATAAGTTTGGCTATATAAGCTTGTCGACCCACAAAAATGTTTTTCCTTATTCTTGTAATTTCTAATCCAAAAAAATAATGGAGTTCACCTAAATCTTTCATCTCAAATTGAAGAGAGAGATCACACTGAAGTTTATAAACTTCCTTCTCATCATTAGTAGTGATGATAATATCAATCACATATAAGAGAACAATAATATGTAGATCTCCTTGCCTTTTGATAAGTAAACTTGGATTCGACTAAGAAGAAAGATAGCCACAAAATTATAAAGATTGAGCAATCTTACCATACCAAGCTCACAGAGCTTATTTTAACCCTTAGAATATAGTTTTCTTGAGTTTACAAATATAATCTGAATGAGAAGTTGAGATGTAACTGGGAGGTTATTTCATGGATATATCCTTGTTAATCTTGCTATATAGGTAGGTGTTCTTGACATCAAGTTGCCAAAGCTTCTAATTAAGACTAGCCACCAAAGCAATCGTCATTTGAATATATGTCATCTTGGCAATCAAAATAAACGATTCTTTAAAATCTTCACCATAATTTTAAGAAAAACCCCATGCAAAAAGTCTTGCTTTATAATGATCTATGCTTCTATCAGCCTTATGCTTTAACTTGTAAGCCTACTTCCAAGTGACTAGATTTATATCCTTAGACTTTGGCATGGGATTCCAAATCTCATTCTTTATGAGAGCCTTTATCTTTACATGCATAGTATCTTCCCATTCTTTAACACCATTTATTTTGTTAAAGTAAGATAGCTCGAGATCATCATAAATATCAGAAAAGAAACAAGAATAAATACTCACTAAATCTCTATCTCGATAGTGAGCTGGCTTCATCCTTTATCTTCTGAATCTTTTTAACTGTGGATCTTCTTCATCAAGTATAAAAATATCTCGACATGGCTTGATCCCCTATCACTTTGCACCTCCTCCATCAAAGAAGATGGAAAAGCAAAAGTCTCAAAGGCCATAGGAGTACTAGATGAGATTGGTAATTCTACCACTAAACTTGAAAAATTAACATCTTTATTACTGATAGAAATATCTTGTAAAATGACATCATAAGGAGAATAATAAAAAGAAACTTCATCAAAAACAACATCTCTAGAGACAGCAAATTTTTGTGTCTCCGGATCCATGCACTTCCAACCTTTCTTCCATTCATCATAGCTAATGAAAATACACTTCCTTGCCTTAGAATCAAGCTTGATTTGTTTGAAGATCGGTATATGAACATAGCATGGACAACCGAACACCTTAAAATGCTTAACACTTGGCTTCTCTCCAAATATGAGCTCATAAAGAGACTTCATATAATCAGGTTAAGAGGAATCCAATTAATGATATAAGCTGCAGTCGCCATACCTTCCACCCATAAGGCTTTGGGTAAATTCTTTGCATATAGCCAACTTTTGCATATCTCTATAAGATGATGAATCTTCTTCTCCACCACACCATTTTACTATGGTGTTTCAGCATAAGAAAGCTCCCTTTTAATTCCTTGCTTTTTACAAAATGAAAAGAACTCCTTTGAAGTGAATTCTCCTCTATTATCAGTCTGCAATCTTTTGATTTTCTTATCAAGCACACCTTCAACAATTATCTTAAAATCTTGGAATTTAGAGAAAACCTCTGACTTCTCCTTCACAAAATACATCTAGGTAAAGTGTGTGAAATCATCAAGAAACAATAACATATATTTGCAGCCAAAGAATGATGAAGTTTGGGTAGGACCCATCAAATCATCGTGAATAAGTTTCAATGGAGCTTTACACCTTGAGAGAGAACAATCAAATGGCCTTCGATGCACTTTGCCATATTGGCAACCTTTACAAACACCATCATAACTGAAAGAATATAAATTGGAAAGCTCCCGAACAAGGCTATTGACTACTATAGCCTTTAACTTATCCATATTAATATGGCAAAGTTTTACATGCCAAATAGTCGCACCATCATTTATGCTTATCTTATCAATATAAGAATTGGAAGCCGTAAGAATATACAAGTCTTTGACCTGCTTGCCAATGTGAACAATATCCACCCTCATCTTCCTAAGGTTCCAAAAAAACTTCACATCCTTTGGGCCAAAAAGAACATAGTGATCAGTGTCTACTACATTAGCCATGAAGAAGAGATTTTTCTTTATGCCTGACACATGATACACACTCTTAAGAGTGATAGGGTCACTATCGTTAGATTGGAAGTGATGGTTTCTTTCTCCTTCACTTGATGAATGGTATTGCCTACAGTGGCTATTGTATCATTTCCTTTATAATGATGAAGATTAGTAAATTTGGAATCATCACCAGTAAGATGGTGGCCGCACCCAAAATCAATGATCCAATTATCTTAAAAGTTGATAGAAGATAAGACTCTCACCATTATATTTTTTATCATAAAGCACTTACCCCAGTCCTCTTGGCTTCTTTTTATTCACCTTCATTATTAACAACATTTCCTTCTTTGAGTGTGACTTGGCAATTCTTTTTTATGTGACCAAGCTTGCCATAATGATAGACTTGATCTTTTTCTTATTGCCTTATTCATTGAAGGACTTTCCTTTTTGAGTATCCTTCTTCTTGTCATTCTCCTTATCAAAACCCTTATTTTTACTTGAAAAAATAGCTTCTCTTTCATTATTTGAAAGAGAAGTACCCACCATTTGACAAGCCAAAGATTCTTGAAAAGCAAGAAGATTCTCTAACTGTACCAAGGATGGTTGATTTTGCCATCCTTAAATTAATGTAATAGAAAGAATATACTCTTTCTGAAGACCACGAATGATAAATCACTTCATGGTGCCTTCGAGATGGCCTCATCTTGATCCAAGATAAAAATTTTGAATATAAGTTTTTAACTTTCAAGAAATATTGAAAGATATGAAGATCACATTTAATAAAATTTGCTAATTCATTCTCTAAAAGTTGCAATTAGACCCTATTGAGAAGTGACTAAAAAGTATTTCATATCTCCAAAGCTGACTTGCATATCATAATATACTCCAAGAGATCATGAGAGATGGATCTCTTTAAGATAAACTCGATCTTGGCATTAGTAGTCCTCCACTTCTTTATGATATCTGTATTTGCTCTATTATTTACTAGCACTGACGTATTATTACCACTAATTATCTTCCATTGGTCTTCACCTATAAGATAAGACTCTATGCAAGTCCTCCAAATTCTATAGTTGGACGATTGAGAAGCTCCACACCAAGTCTGCTAACATGCTCATTGAAATCTATGGCCGAAATAAAAATCCAATTATCTTCTTCATCAATAAGGTCTTGAAATCTTCACCACCATTGTGGTTGTGATATCATGTGAAAGAAAAGAAAAGTAACCCTTTCTTATGTAGTGGCACATTTAGTACCACTAGCCCAAGATCGCACAACCAAAAATTAAAAGAAGAAACAATTAGAAAGAAAAAAATGGTTGGCAAAGACTTCGCTATGAAAGAACTAGTACAATTTTGAAAGTTCTGTATCCCCTCCTATTTATAGTTATAAAAGAAGATTTTTGAATTTTCTACTTGACACTTAGACTTCCTAACATCTCATAAACTTTCTAAATACATTAATAATAAGATGACTCTTAAATTATCAAGATATATTATGACTCTTAAAAGTTCTAAAATATAATAAATGCTCACTAAGGTACATTGTAGGTGATTCTTAGAATTTCTAAAATATAATGAATGCTCTACAAAATTCAAACTTTACCATGACTTAATAGGATGTTGTTCTTCTCAACATGAGGATCCATTGTTGGATCACAGTGTGTGGAATGATTTCTTAATACCCCAACCTTGAGAAACCTGAGGGTGTAGTGCATAACTTGTTCTATCTCATTACAAAGAGCATCATAATGGAAGGGTTCATGGTAAGCAATTTTTTTTCAATAAATATCATGAGTTTGAGGAGATTACTACCCAGTTTATAAAGGATGGGAAGATTGCTTATTTGGAGAATACTGCTAGACTTGTAAATATCATGAGTTTGAGGAGATTACTATCCAGTTTATAAAGGATGGGAAGATTGCTTATTTGGAGGATACTGCTAAAGGACTTGAGAATGCTCTAGTAGCACTTGTGGGGCTCTTTGTAGGGCACAATTTATTATAATTTCTCATAAATAAACACTTAATGTCAGTATCAAACTACTTCAGACTTTTGGAAAATAATTCCATCTGCTCCTTTCCAGTAGATTACATAATCATTGTCCATCAGGCTAGTTGATAGGTTAGACGGGCTAAGCTTCTTGGAATGCCCATTGGGCCAATTGAAATATGTCAAACTTTTGATAAATTTAAAGTTTATAAAATGAAATACAAGTATTTTAGGACTCCATTTTTTAAGTATTGAATTAAAATTCAAAATAAAGAACACTCTCATTTCCTCTTTTCAATTACATTTATATTTCTAAGTATGAATCAATAATTTAAGCATAAAACTTAATCAGGAGAATAGTTTCTAAAACAACTAATAGCCTTTACTTACCTAATAAGTAATATTTAGTCAAATTTTTTCCTAATACATGTGCAATATATGCCTTAGATGAATGTATATACTGGACACCAATATTGTGCCAAGCCAAGCTGGGCTATCAGGCTTGTGAATCATTGGCCCAAATCTAGATCAAGCTAAAAATTTAAAATCAAAGCTTAGCCCATTGAAACTTTAAGCCAACCTACTTATAGTATGGTTGCATTGAGCAGGCCATGGGGCTAGCCCGAATCGATGTGCATCCTTACACAAGAGTGTCGGCTAGTTGGATTTGTCTAATGTTTTTCAAAGAATAAAATTATCTTTTAATAAAATCAAATTTCCGACAATTCAATCTAATTGAATGATCAAGTTTTATCCATCAGAAATTGCTTGTAGCTAGTCATGTGCATGGTTGTTACGATAATCTTATTGAAGTCTGGGATTATTTTATTTGAAATTTATATACAAGATTCATACATGATAGCATAGAATAATAAAATATAAATAACTAAATCATGGACCTATTTTGGGCTCCATTATAATATTAGTAGAAAAATAAGAATTTTCGTATGCAGGTACTTCTCTCTTATATCTGAATTAGAACTCTCTAATGGAAGAAGACTTATGTTCTATTTTTTATTCAGACTAAGGGAGGGACCTAGCATACTTTTATATAATACTTCATGAGCCTCTCATTAATAGCTTCATAAATACTATGGCCCACACCTTAATGATCACACTTTTAACTTCTGAACTTTGGAATTTTGTCAATTGGAATTTCACTTATAAATTCTATCTCTCAGGATTCTCACCTTTTGGAATTCTTGGAGTTACAAATCATTGAATCTTAACCAATTTTTATTTTTATTAAAATAAACATAATCAATGATAGCTCACATATAGATAAATGCTAACATTCATATAGATAAATGATAATATTAATATCATAAATGCTAACATTCTCTCACTTGGATGATATTAATTTGATTATAATTTTGAAAATAAAATATTTGGCTAAGATAATTTTAAATCTTATGCTCGTGCTATTTGTAAAAATAAATGGTCATGCAACAATTCCAAATCATCATTCCAAAAAGACCCTCAATGTCGGATCATAGTGATAACTATATCATTAAAGTGATAAAGGATCTTTCATGGTCAACCACATCAATAAACCTTATCAACATAAATCAAATGTGATGGTATGGCAATTATAATAATAAACCAAAATATATTGTCTCTACCTGTCAATCCTCGATTTCTCTCTTTAAGTAGCATAAGCACAATTGAGAAATCCTTTATATCCATATATCTATAAAACAACACTTTATGTATCTCAAGATAACCTTTATGTGTCACAAGAGAGTTAAGACTATAATCATTAATGCCCCAAACCTTTGCTTAAGATTGATACACATCTTAAAACTTTTAAATTATAATGAGAATATCTTTATGACTAAAAAATTATAATCATTATCATAAAATATAAATATATTAATAATGATATGTTCAACCAAGATGTAGAGCTCCTACTAACCAAGTATATCAAATGACTCTACTAATCCCATATTAGTAACATGGCCCTTAAAGATATTAAGGTGAAGTTCCTTGTACAAAGGATCAGTTAGCATAAGATTAGTCCTAATATGCTCTATTGTTATTTCACCTTTTTTCACTTGCTCTTTAACTGTCAAGTATTTAATTTTCACATGCATAGTTTTAAAAATATTTTTATTATTCTTATAAAATAACACTGGTGCAAGATTATTACAATATAGCTTGATAGGACTAGCAACGAAATCAATAATGAGATTATGCAGTCAAGCTGCCTGTGTGGAGGCACCAAAACATGCATATACTCAGCATGCATGGTAGAAGAGGTTAGAAGTATTTTTTGATACTTTTTCATGATACCACATCACCTACTAATATGAAAAGGTATCTAGATGTGGACTTTCTATCATCCTTAGAACTAGCATAGTCAGAATCTATATAACCAACCATTTCGAGATTTTCAACCTTTCTATAGGTTAACATGTAATCTTTAGTCCCATTGAGATACCTCAAAACTTTTTTTTGTAGCTACCCAATGGTCATGCCCAGGATTAGATAAAAATCTTCCTAATAGACCAACTGCAAATGTGATATCCGGTCTAGTGTAGACCTAAGCATACATCAAACTCCCTACAATACTAGCATATAGAACATCTCTCATGGATTCTCTCAATGTCATTCTTTGGACACTGCGCCTTCTTTAATATTTTACCTTTAGTGATGGCACATGCCAAGGTTTGTAATTTTGCATATTAAATCTCTTTAGGACATGCTCAATGTATGCTTTCTGAGAGAGACCTAGTAAATTTTAAGATCTATTTCTATGTATTTCAATACCAAGAACAAATGATGCTTCACCAATGTCTTTCATGTCAAAATGCCCAGACAAAAATTGTTCAACCTCAAGCAGCATACTGAGATTGTTAGTTGCAAGCAAAATGTCATATATATAAAGAATAAAAAAGATAAATTTGCTCCCATTGATCTTGTGATATATGCATCTATCTATTCAACTCTCAACATAACTAAAGGATGTGATAACCTCATCAAATTTCAAGTAACACTGTTTAAAAGCTTGTTTTAAATCATAAATAGATTTTAACAATCTACATATCATATATTCTTTACTAGCTATCTTAAAACCTTCAGGTTATTTCATATAAACTTCTTCATTCAGGTTTCCATTCAAAAATATAGTTTTAATATCTATCTAGTGTAACTCTAAGTTATAATGAGCTATAAGTGCCATGATCACTCTAAATACATCTTTTGAAGACACTAGAGAGAATAAATCAATATAATCAATTCCTTCTCTCTAAATGTATCCTTTGACATCTAATCTGTTTTTAAATCTCTCTATTATCTTTCCATCGAGATCCTTCTTAGTCTTATAAACCCATTTATTACCAACAAGCTTGAAAAGGCTCAACAAGATTCCAAACTTTGTTATATTGCATAGACTGCATCTCATCTTTCATTGTATTCATTTATAGATCCTTTTGAGGACTAGATACAACTTCTTGAAAAGTTACGGGACCCACTATATGACCAATGTGGTAAGCATTCTCTCCTAAATAGATCACATTATCAAAATATATGGCAGACCTCCTTTTCCTTGTAGATCTTTTTAGTGAAACTTTTGCTACTGTATCCTGTGCTATAGGAGCCTCCATAACTTGTTGCTATAAAGGCTTTTCCTCCTCAATAGGAGCAATCACAAGTGAAGGTTCCATAATCTCTTGCTATATGGAAAAAGGAATATACATGGTGCTAGTTTGTTCATTCCTTTGTATGGTCCGAGGATGACCACTTTCATCAACTATATCAAATTTCAGAAAATTATTTGTGATTTCATAATTCTAGATCCTCCTTTCCTGTAATAGAACCTATAACCTTTTGAATGTTCAAGGTATCCAACCAAAAAGCAATGAGTAGAAGGAGGTTGCAATTTATTCTAAGTGGGATTATACAATCTTACTTCTGAAGGATATACCCAAACTTGAAAATGAGATAAGCTAAATTTCCTATCAGTCCATAACTCAAAAGGCATTTTGGATACTGATTTACTGTATACTTTATTGAGGATATATAATTTTATTTTAATAGCTTCATCCCAGAGATAGTCGAGTAAGTTTGTTCTACTTTACATGCTTCTTATCATGTCCTTTAAGATGCGATTCTTTCTTTCAGCTACATAATTTTATTCAGGACTACCTGGAATAGTGAATTGAGCCACTATTTTACAACTCTCTGAATATTTGGTAAATAGTCATTTAATATGTCCACTGTCCTCATGTTTGCCATAATATTCTCCATCACGATCATATCTTACAATTTTGATAATTTTTTTTTAATTATTTCTCAACTTTAGTCTTAAAGATATTGAACTTATCAAGAGTTTCAATTTTTTTCTTAATGAAGAATAGATAACCATATCAGGAATAGTCATCAATAAAAGTAATGAAATATCTACAATTACAAATCATAGGTGAGACGATCCACTGATATCAATATGAATTATCTTTAAGAGATATGAGCTAAGTGTAGCTCCCTTTTTATTAATCATAGAACTCGCCCCTACAACAATCAATACATATCTCTACGTCACTGAAATCAAGAGCAGGAAGGATGTTGTCCTTTATCAACATTTCTACCCTTTTCCTTGAGATGTGGCCAAGCCTTTTATACTATAACATGAAAGACTTTTCCTTAATAAGAGATCTTTTAGCAAAAATTTTTCAATAGTATATGAGATGGGATAAATATCAATATGAGCTAAACACATTCTATATAATCTATATGATAAAGAACAGTTTCCAATAAGCTTTGAGTCAAATGATAATTCAACAGAATCGCTTTTAAACTCAAAAGCATAACCTTCTTTGTCTAACACTGAAACTAAATTAGATTTCATCTAAAAGATGGTATATATAATATGTTATTCAAAATAAATATAAAACTAGAGTCCAATTTTAAATAGACCATCCTTACAAATTTTACGTCTACCTCTTCATTATTGCTAATTACGAGCGTTGACTCTTCTTTATTTGATTTCCTCTTGATTACGAGTCACTGTAATATATAAGTAATATGGTTAGTTGCTCCACTATCTTGCCACCAAGATCCAGATGGGGCCATAACCAGATTAGGTTCATACAAGATAATAGCTAATGGTTACCATTATGCTTGTCTTTGCTAACCAAATTTTGTACTTTGAACAGTTAAATTTCTTGTAACCCTTCTTCTCAAAGAAGTACTTGATGATCTTTTTAATATAGTAGTAGGACCACTCACTCCTTTATTCTGACCAGGTTTACAAGTTTGAGCAATTTTAGGAGCATTAAAATTAAAACTCTTACCTTTTTTCTTATTTTTTTTACTTGATACAACAAGCTAGGTAGTTTGGAGCCTTTCATACTTTAGTATTTCTTGTTCAGCAACACACTTTGTAATGAGGTCATTGACCATCTAAGCCTCATCTTGAGAGTTTTAGGTTGTAACAAGAATTCCAAACTTAGAAAGAAGAGTGTTCAATACTTGATGCACAATGCAAGCATCGGGTAGAATAATATTTAGCACATTGGGCCGACTTTAGATATGGACCATTTTGATAATATATTCCCTAACTCTACTTTCTTCATTATACCTCATAGAGTAAAGCTCCTTCAGAAGGGTACCAATTTCAATATTTGAGGATACTCTGTACCTTTGAGACAAGTAGCTAGGAAATCCTTAGCCACTATAGTATCAGAAAGACCACTTAGTAGATATTCTAGAATAGACTTCTTCATTGGCAAATAGCACATATAGTTTGACTTTTCCCAAGCTGCATAGGCTTTTTTTTTATCATCAGTATTGGTAGCAATCAGATCAACAGGTTTATTAGAGATCATGGCTAAGTTCATGTCAACCATTTCAAGTGCAAACTCCACATCTTGCTTCCACTTTTTTAAAATTAAAGTCCGTCAACAATTCTAAAATAACCATATTATTTTTGACAGAAAAAGTGATTGAAATAACCAAAATATATAATGTAAGGTGATAGTGATACCAAAAAGCCATAAATAGTATCTTTAACAAGAATTTAAGCACATCGTTATGAAACACCTTTGGGCAAAATACATAACATGTAGTCTTAATTTTTTATACATAATATAATTTAATAAATATATTTCAATTTTTACAAAATCTACTATCTTTGGACATATAGATTGCTCAAATTAGTTAATGTACAACCATATGCATCATGTGCCTCATCTCAAAATCTCATACATAGCCAACACTTTTGGATAGAATAGCTATGCACTTGATCAGAGATGTCCTTAATCATGTGAGAATGAAATTTTTTAAAATTTAGCAAACATATCACTTTAGTGGCTACAGTTTGACCAAACTCATGAAACTCTTCCACAATGGGACACCTTTATACCACCGTCACAACATGGGCATTTCCTTTATTTAGGGCATAATAATATTAATCATATAACTTTATCATTATGAATATTCAAAAATAAATAATTCTCCCGAGATGCAGTTATATCAATTGCAAATTTGATTGACCAAAATAATTCATACATACATATGTAACTCAAATTTGATTCCTTATAGGCATGCATCACCAAATTTGCCTTCTCATTTGAGTGAATATCAACTTTATTGCATATAAACTTTAATATGGCTTTATTTTAGAGGCTTTAATTATTCACCAAAAATGAATAAAAGCATGCAAGAACTCTATAATTATCTTTATAAAATATTTTAACCATATATATCTCGCTAATTATAATTAAAATACATTTAAATGCATGCTAAAATAACTTACTGGAGGTTAGGGATTTATTTAAAAATTTTAGAATTTCTTAAGATCGTTTGTCATGTTTTAGGTTCTGTATGGTCCCTTTTAAATTTTATGGACCAATCTAAAATGTGCTAAAAACTTTATGGATATAAAAGACTGAATTAAATATGCTCCAAACCTTAAAGAGCCATGCTCGTTATTTTTCAAAAAGAAAAAAGATTTATGTCATTTTCTCTCTTTCTTGAGCACTGATCCCCGTAGCCTAAAAATCCATCTGGCTCAGTGATTAATTTAAGATGAAATGGTGATGAGCGGTGATTTAGGTTAAAGGAACCAAATATAATCCAAAGCCAAAATAAAATACTAACAAAGGCTTTAAAGCTTTAAATGGCGATAAGACTTATATCAATAAAAGTCATGCTTAATAATCACAAATACTAGGATAGGAATTCAACCGAATGTTCATTCAAAAGGATGGCTTATGAATTCTAACAAATTTAGATTCTATGATAATACAACCTGGATCTAATATCAAATGTTAAAAATTTATACATAGGATTCATGCATAAGAACATAGAATACTAAAATATAAATAACTAAATAATAGACTTGTTTTATACTCCATCACAATATTAGTAGAAAAACAAGAACTTTCGTACCAGGTACTCCTCTCTTATATCTGAATTCTCTCTAATGGGAGGAGACTTATGTTCTATAAACAACTAAATAACGGATCTATTTTGTGCTTCATCATAATATTAGTGGAAAACAAGAAGTTTTGTATCAGGTACTTTTCTTTTATACCTGAATTCTCTTTTATACCTTTGAAATTTTCTCTTCGAATTTCACTTATAAATTCTGTCTCTTAGAATTCCTACCTTTTGAAGTTCCTGGAGTTACAAACCATTGAATATTAACTGGCTTTTATTTTTATTAAAATAAACATAATTAATTACAACCCATATATAGATAAATGCTAACATTAATATCATAAATGCTAACATATTTTTATAATAAGATGAATGGTGAAGAAGCATTATTTTATCAAAGTTGAGGGAGAGGGACTTTTTTTTATTGATTCTCCTCCCTTCTATCCAATCTCTTGACCTTTATCATGGGGAGGAGTAGGAGAGGTAGGTTGAAGATGGAGAAAATTATGAGATAGGTTAAAAATTGAGAAGGAGGGCAAGCAACAGGAGATGGCTAGGAGGCAAGCAATAAGAAGAGACTTCATTAAGGGATTGATTGAGAGGTTAAAAATAAAAAAAATAATTTATTATTTTATAATAAAAAAGTTGGGTTGATTTGATTTAATATAAAATATTTGATTTGGTTCAAGAAAATCAAAATATCTTCAATATTTTAAATATTCTTTATAATAAAATATTATAAATGAGCATCATAGTAAAACTTATTGATAAAATATTTATATTGATGCAAAAGACTTGGAGTTGGCATCATCCCTACTCTAACCTGATAAGATTTTCTTTATTGATACAAGAGACTTGATATAGTACCGTTCACTCTCTAGCATTTGGTAAGCCTTCCTTGTCCAAGTATCTTTTTGGATGGGTCCTTTTTTTGATACAGACGGGTGGTTACACAACTCTAGTATGAGAGCAGCCCAGAAGATCAAGTGAAAGTAAATCCTGAAGAAACAGAAGAATGCAATCACCCTGGTACCAGGACCAATCACCAGAATGCTTAGCAATAAAGAAGGCAACCCAGTCGACTACACTATTCGCCTCCTTGTAGACATAGTGAATCAGCACAATCATCAGCGGTCCAAGAGATTGCTAGATATCACGAAGGAGAGGGTGGACGTGATGCTGCTCGGACCTATCCTAAATCCA
This sequence comes from Areca catechu, assembly GCA_021397845.1. Taxonomy (NCBI): domain Eukaryota; kingdom Viridiplantae; phylum Streptophyta; class Magnoliopsida; order Arecales; family Arecaceae; genus Areca; species Areca catechu. The sequence continues at coordinate 93,306,280 of CM038048.1, read as the reverse complement.
TCCAATGATAATGGTGAAATCCCCTTCAATAAGAATTCTCTTGGATGCAACTCCTGTTTGGCCCAAGTGATCCCGTCCATGCAGCTCGAGCTTAGCTTCTGGAACCGAAGGCTCATGGAGTAAGGAACCTCCTACTTCCAATAGCCTACCCTCGGCATCCTGAATGACAAATCTAGCAATCCCTAATGCACCACGAACATTGCCATCAAAATCCACCTTAACAAAACCTAGAGGAGGGGGCTCCCAAGAGATATAGATTGCCTTACGGGCCATTGCCGAGATAGCATGGGAGTCCTAGGAGACTGGGGCTATAAGGGAAGTGGCACTGTCAAAGTGGTGATACTCTATAGCCATGAATGTGACTCTTTGGAGAACCTGGTGAGCCGGAGTAAGAATAGACTCAAAGATGAAACTGTTCATAGACAACCAAATCTGATATGTGATATAGGCAAAATAACGACCCACCTCAACAAATAGTGTTGAAGCATATGAAAGGAGCACAACCAGGATCTCTCCTCCTAAACCCAAGGCCATCTCCTAGCCAATCTTTAAATGGACCTTGCCCTAGGATAGCATGGGATCGCATGCTTAGTAGACTCAACCTATGAACCACAAACTAGGCAAGTCACTTGCAAGTCCATACCTCTACACCTAAGCAACACCCTCGTGGGATGGCGATCCCAAGCCACCTTCCAAAAATAAAGGTGCACTCTCCGATGAACAGGCAGTCTCCAGATCCAGGCAGTAGAAATTCTCATATCTGAAGGAGTCCTGTATAAATTAGAAAGGGTAATAGAAGGAACCCAAGGATAGCAAGAGTGGCTCCACACCCTTGAATCCTGGCAGCCATGGATCGGAATTGGCATGGCGAGAATCTAACTAGCCAGCTGGCTCCCAAATAATTTGGTAACCTCTTGAGCTCTCCAAGTCCTACCATCATCTGCTAGTAAGTCAAAAACCTGAAGGTTATCGACCACCTTAATGCTTATAATGGTAGGCCACCTGGAAAGAGGAATGCTAGAGATCCACCATCCTAGCTCACATCAACATGGACCCATCCCCAATCAAGCACCTAATTTGAGATAGCACATCAGGGCCCTAAGCACATATCTCCCTCCAAATAGAAGAGCGAGCAACCATGCGAGGTTAAAACTAGGATCCCTGGCTCCAGGCGCCATAGCAGGCTCTCATCATCCTATTCTACAAACAGTTGGGCTAAAGGAGATCTCACTGCATGCCTGGCAACAACACCTCCCTCTTGAGCAGAAGTGACTGGATCCCAAGGCCACCATCCCTGACCAGCTGGTAGATAGTATCCCAAGATATCAGGTGTAGCCCATGACTGTCTCCTCTAGAACTCCACAGGAAATCTTGGAAGAGACGCTCCATCTTTCTGAGGCACCAGCTAGGCAGCATAGTATTCAACAGGAGGTAAACCAGGATGGAGCTCAAGATAGATCTAATAAGAGTGAGCCTACACATCATGAAAAGAGTAGAGACATGCTAACCCTCAAGATGATCACGAACCTGCTGTACCAAGGACCTACACTCTGACTTCCGAAGCCTTCCACTAGTCATAGGGATACCAAGGTAAGTAAAGGTACCAGTCTACTCCGAGATCCTCAGTTTGGAGAGGATCGTCTATTTTGTCTAGGCCTTCATTCTGGGATTGAATATAATAATAGACTTATACAGATTCACCAACTGGCCAGAACCACGATAATAGGTCTCAACAATGATGGCAAAGCAAGTAGCATTCTGGACTTAAGCCCACCTGAAAAGAAGGTAATCGTCTATAAAGAGAAGAGAGAGGGGCTCAGCTTTAGGGGCCGACCAGTAGGGGTCAAGTAATGTCCCTGGACCACATCCCTCAGAGCACGGGAGAGAGCATCCGCATATAAAATGAATAGATAAGGAGATAAAGGGTAGCTTTAGCAAAGACCGACTATCAAGCGGATGTACTCCATCGGTGCACCATTACGAGGATGGCAAAGCTAAGGGCTTCCACATGTCCATGATCCAACTAATCCACTCGTGCTAGAAGCCAAAATCATGAAGAGTCCTCCAAAAGAAAAGTGAGCTCATCTAGTCATAAGTCTGCTCCATATTCAACTTGATGTCATGAGACTCCGCCTTGCGGGGGCCTACCTAAGGTCATGCATAAACTCTTGGGCAAGGAGAACCTTATCAGTGATGCAATGTCCACTGAAAAAGGTACTTTGCTCAGGACAGATAAGATAAGGCACAATCAGTTGTAGCCACATGACCAAAACTCTCGTGCAGATCTTGTAGAGGGTAGCACAAAGACTGATCAATCTGAAGTGGCTAAGTACAAAAGTATCGATATCTTCATAATAAGAGTAACCAAAGTTTTCTTCCACTTAGAAGGGATACAGTAAATGAAGACCGCCTGCACCACCTCCATCACCTCTCTTCCAATAATGGACCAGTATCAACAGAAGAATAGCGGAGGAAAACCATCCAGGACCAAGGCTTTGTCCTCTCTGAGAGACCAAAGGGCTTCTTGAACCTGGCGGAAGAACAGAGGAGGGAAACCATCCTGGCCCAAGGCTTTATCCTCTTCGAGAAACCAAAAGGCTTTCTGCACCTTCACGGGAGACACCTATTGAGGGAGATCATAATTTTCCTGGTAAAAAATGTAGACCACCGAAAGGGATCCTTAGAGAGGAATGTTGTCCCCCAGGGGACAAGTCCACCTCGACCTGAAGTAATGAAAAATTTATCTTCCAATCTGATCATTGTCTATCACCAACATGCCATCATCCTCTCTCTACTGCTTGATGTGATTAGCTGACCTCCGGATCATGGTGGACTGGTGAAAGAATATAGTATTCCGGTCACCCTACCTGATCCACTAAATCCTAGACTTCTACCTCCACATAGTCTCATGCTGTCTCAATAAGAAATAGTGGGACGAGAGACTATGACAAAGCCTCCCAAGGACTACGATGAAGCCTCCCAAGGTTGGCCTCCTAAAAGCCCCCCTCTTGATCCTCCCACCTCTGAATATGGGCAATATTAGCCTCCACCTCCTCAACCCATATGAAAATATTGCCAACCTTGGTTTGGTTCTGTTACAGCCGTGACAGTGACATGGACAGGCTCAGGTATCGCCGAATGAGAGCAAGCCATGTGTAAGTTTCCCCGCCGGATTTTGCGCCACGTCCACAAAGCTAGGAGCGGCAAGGACCGCACCACCCTACGACTGTTTGAAGCAAACCGCCCTCGCCGAGGTCAAGCTCGGCCCGGAGTTCCTCTACCACCTCATTGGCGCCCGGGCCCGGAGGGTTTCCGCCCAAGTGAGGTCGGCCGAAGTCGGGCGACCCCCTGCCGCCTCGCCAGGTGTCCGCCCAGGAGGGGTCCACCTGAGCCGAGGTCGGCCGATCCTTCGCCTTTCGCCAGGTGGCCACCCGGAGACGGGCCCACCTCGGCCGAAGCCAGGCGATCCCCTGCCGCCTCGCCAGGTGTCCGCCTAGGAGGGGTCCACCTGAGCCGAGGTCGGCCGATCCTTCGCCTTTCGCCAGGTGGCCACCCGGAGACGGGCCCACCTCGGCCGAAGCCAGGCGACCCCCTGCCGCCTCGCCAGGTGTCCGCCCAGGAGGGGTCCACCTGAGCCGAGGTCGGCCGATCTTTCGCCTTTCGCCAGGTGGCCACCCGGAGACGGGCCCACCTCGACCGAAGCCAGGCGACCCCCTGCCGCCTCGCCAGGTGTCCGCCCAGGAGGGGTCCACCTGAGCCGAGGTCGGCCGATCTTTCGCCTTTCGCCAGGTGGCCACCCAGAGATGGGCCCACCTCGGCCGAAGCCAGGCGACCCCCTGCCGCCTCGCCAGGTGTCCGCCCAGGAGGGGTCCACCTGAGCCGAGGTCGGCCGATCTTTCGCCTTTCGCCAGGTGGCCACCCGGAGACGGGCCCACCTCGACCGAGGTCAGACCGCTCGTACGGAGAAGCCCCCGGGGAGAGAGACGGGTCCCGAGACCACCCCTCAGGCCGTACAGACCCCAGACGGCGTCCCGTACGGAGGGCGGCGGCACGCGGAACGTCACTTGCATCGGCCCGGCAGGTCCCGCAGCCGAGAGATCCGATCCTGACAGAACAGGCCCCATAAATGGATGGCGCCCATGCTCGAGGAAAGGAGCGCTCTCACAGAGCCCGAGGCCTGACAACCGGCCGCTCTGCCAACGCCGCCCTCCCTCTTTTTCTCTCCTGTCTTTGCCTTTTCCCTGCTGGGCCCGGCGGACGAGGTCGGAAAGCTGCCTGGCCTCCCTCACCGAAAAGGGAAAAGGAAGGAAAACATGGGAGGGGAGTTTCTGAGGAGGAAAAGGACAAGCGCACGATGGAAGGAGATAAAGAGGGAAGAATCTGGGGACTGCAAGGTAAGCCAATTAGCCTGGGGACAAGGGAGGAGCACCGGCATAAGGCCTTGCGCCGAGAAAGAAACCAGAGATCCCGAGAGGGGAACACTGGGCGTGAGCTCGGCGAGCAGGCCCAGCCGAGATCCCGGTCCCCAGAGCGCTTCCTTCACCAATTAACTCTCTAAGTCGGGGACCCTCTCGAGGGCCCGGGCGGGAGAGTCTGTTCCTCCTCGTCGTCTACTGACTTGACCGTCGGAGCTCCCTCGCCGGGATCCCCGGCCAGGGTCTTCTAACCCCTTTCTTGCAGGTTCTCCGCGGGAAGGGAGGCTCCCTCGCCAGGCGGTCGGGAAGGATCGGCTGATCCGTGGCACGGGCGCGACGACGAGAGCGGCAACAGATTGGCGCGCCAGGAAGGGGGGCAGGACACTAACCCCTAGTGGGAACCAGCTTTCTGCAGGTGTCGCGCTCTCCAGCAATGGTGGTCACTCGTGGTCGCGAGGCGTCCACCAGCCGTGTGGGAGAAGCCCACTCCCCTCCAGGGGGCCACACCCCCGAACGGGAGCTTCCGGCTCCTCCTCCTCTTTCGCAGCAGCCTGCCCCAGTGGACGGATCCCTTGCGGCCATCGTCCAGCAGCTGTAGACCTTGACCTCAGCGGTCCGACAGCTTCAGCATCAGCAGCGGTCCCTGGCCACTCAGCCGCAGCCAGGGACTCTCGCGGCCCGAGCCGCGGGGCAGCGTGGGAGCCTGCGCTCAATCCAGGGCAGGCCATCCCATCCGCGGGCTACCTCCAACCCTCGGGGGAGCCACCAAGCTCCCTTGAAGAGAAACTACTCCGGTTCGGGGGATCACGAGAGTCGATCCCCGGCCGATGGGGCCGAAACGGCGCATCGCAGCAAGCGACGCCGAGGCCAGATCTCGCGCCGAGACCGATCGGCGCCCCCTTCACCTGCAGTCTCGGTGGAAGACTCCACCGACGAGGCCATCCGGCGCCAGGCCGAGAAGCGCCTGGATGAGCATGAGCGCAAGTTGGCGGAGTTCGCCCGACGGTTCACCGACCTGCAGAACTCGTCGGCTGGCCCGGCGGGCTACAACTCCCGCCCCCCTTTCTCTGAAGAAATCCAGGCGGAACCGATCCCGAAACGGTTCCGCATGCCGCAGGTGGACCCCTACGACGGGACCACCGACCCCCTGGACCATTTGGAGAGCTATAAAGCTCTCATGAGGGTCCAGGGCGCCACCGACGCCCTCCTGTGCATCGCCTTCCCAGCGACCCTTCGGAAGGCCGCTCGAGTCTGGTTCACCCGTCTCGAGCCCGGATCCATTTGCTCCTTCCAGCAGTTGGAAGGAAAGTTTGTGGCGCACTTCGACGCCTGTCGAAAGGTGCCAAGAGAGGTGGACAGCCTCTTCTCCATCCGCCAGCAGGACCAGGAGCTGCTCCGGGACTACATCACCCGGTTCAAGACCGCAGCACTGGAGATCTACAGCTTGGACGAGCCCGTCGCCATGCTGGCCTTAAAGCACGGACTCAAGACGTCCCGCCTAACTTATTCCCTGGACAAGAAGCCGCCCAGGACGTATTCTGAGCTCCTCCTCCGCGCCCACAAGTACATCCAGGCGGAGGAGGCCGACCGCACCCATCGAGAGCTGGACGGGAAGACTCCAAAGAAGCCGCTCCCGAGGGACATCCCGAGAGCTCGGAGGCCCGGGCCATCTGCCGAGCTCCGCCCAAATCCAAAGCCGAGAGACGAAGCCACTCCAGAGCGGAGGTACACCCCTCTCCTCGCACCTCGAACGAAGATCCTCATGAAAATCGAGGGCGAGCGCTACCTCCGCCGACCTCCTCCTCAGAACCCGAGAGCCGCCCGAGACAAATCGAAGTACTGCCAGTTCCATCGCGAACACGGGCACGACACGGAGGAGTGTCGCCATCTGAAGCGAGAAATTGAGGAGCTGATCAGCAGGGGTTACCTAAGGAAGTTCGTCAAGAACGAGGCCCCCTCTGAAGGGCAGCCGCTCGCGGCCCTGCCGCCTGTCCCGGCGATCGACAACCGCCCGACGGAGAAGCCCGTGGGCATGATCTCGCGCGGGCCCGGCCGAGCAATGAAGAGAGCCCGGGAAGTCCCGGAGAATGTAATCCCTCCCGAGGGAGGGGAAATTAATGACAATGTAAACAACGATGCCGTGGTGGTCGAGATGACCATCGCGAAGCATCCTGTACATCGAATCATGGTGGATAGTGGAAGCTCGGCCGACGTACTTTTTTATGATGCTTTCTCTCGAATGAACTTATCCCCTGATCGGCTGAAACCAGTACACATCCCGCTGGTGGGTTTTACAGGAGACTCCGTGGGGGTCGAAGGGGAGATCACTCTCCCGGTCACCGCCGGATCCCCGCCCCGGCAGGCGACCGTCATGATAACGTTCACTGTCGTCAAGCTCCCTTCGCCTTACAACGCCATTCTCGGGCGTCCCGGGCTCAACCAACTGGACGCCACCATCTCCACAAGGAGGCTGTTGGTGCAGTTCCCCATGCCTTCCGGGCCCGGGGAAATGAAGGGGACAGTCCAACCGGTTCCGCTCTGCCTCCAGACGGTCCCAGGCACCAGGAGTGCAGAGCTCGCCCACGATATCGAAGATCTCGATCTGAGAGAGAAGGAACCCAGGGGAGGGCCCGTAGAGCGCCTGCTAACTTTCCCCCTCGGTTCGGACCCCATGAAGACGGTGCAAGTCGGGGCCCAGCTCCCCGAGGAAGAGCGAGCCCGCCTGCTGGAGTTCCTCTGAGCCAACGCTGACGTGTTCGCCTGGTCAGCGGCCGACATGCCGGGCATCCCGCCCGAGATCATCATGCACAGCCTGAACGTGGACCCGAGTTGCCGCCCGGTCCGCCAGAAGAAGAGAAGCTTCGCCATGGAGAGGCAGAAGGCGATCAACGAGGAGGTAGAAAAGCTCCTCGCCGCCGGTTTTGTCCGGGAAGTTCAATACCCCAGCTGGCTAGCAAACGTGGTCATGGTAAAGAAGAGTAGCGGTAAGTGAAGGATCTGTGTGGACTACACCGACCTCAACCGAGCCTGCCCGAAGGATAGCTTCCCTCTGCCGAAGATCGACCAGCTGGTCGACACCACCTCGGGGCATCGTCTCCTGTCATTCATGGACGCCTTCTCCGGATACAACCAGATCCAGATGAACCCGGAGGACGAAGAGCGCACTGCCTTCATAACTGACCGCGGGACTTTCTGCTACAGGATGATGCCCTTCGGCCTCAAGAACGCGGGGGCGACGTACCAACGTCTGGTCAATAAAGTCTTCAGAGACCAGATAGGCCGCAACATGCAGGTGTACGTGGACGACATGCTGGTAATGAGCAAACTCGATTCGGACCACGTGGCCGACCTGACGGAAACATTCGGCAACCTCCGGCGCCATCAGATGAAACTCAACCCGGCGAAGTGCGCCTTCGGCGTCTCCGCCGGAAAGTTCCTGGGGTTTATGGTGACCCAGAGAGGAATCGAGGCCAACCCGGAGAAGGTCCAGGCCATCCTGGACATGGAGCAGCCCGCCTCCAAGAAGCAGGTGCAACAACTAACCGACCGAGTTGCGGCCCTTAGCCGTTTTATTTCCAGGTCGGCGGACCGCTGCCGTCCCTTCTTCAAGGTGCTGAGGAAGATGAATGGCTTTGCTTGGACCGAGGAGTGCCAGCAGGCCTTCGAGGAGCTGAAGAAGACGCTCGCATCCCCACCTCTGCTGTCCAGGCCCGAGGAGGGAGAGGAGCTAACCCTCTACTTGGCGGTTACCCCGGAGGCCGTCAGCTCTGTCTTGGTCCGAACCGATGACCACGGGCTCTAGCGGCCGGTGTACTATACCAGTAAACTCCTCCGAGACGCGGAGCTCAGGTATTCCCGGCCCGAGAAACTTGTTTTTGCGCTAATAGTGTCTGCCCAGCATCTCAGGCCCTATTTCCAAGCGCACCCCATCGCCATCTTGACGGACCAACCGCTGAAAGCGGTGCTCAGCCGACCTGATACCTCGGGACGATTGGCCAAGTGGGCACTGAAACTCAGCGAGTTCGACATTACATACCGACCGAGGTCGGCCATGAAGGCGCAGGTGTTGGCCGATTTCTTGGTCGAGTGCGCAGGCTTGGGCAAGGAGCCCGAGGAGGGCCCCCCGGCCCGGCCGACGGACGTTGGCACCGACGAGCCCGGAGAGGACGCCTGGATCCTCCATGTGGACGGGGCCTCAAACTCCGGCGGAAGCGGAGCTGGGCTCATCCTTGCCAACGGCGATGGGGTCATCGCCGAGTGCGCGCTCCGCTTCCAGTTCCCCACAACAAACAACCAGGCGGAGTACGAGGCACTTCTTGCCAGACTGAGAGTCTCCCGCGAGCTGGGCGTGACCAACCTCAGAGCTTTTACTGACTCCTAGCTCGTGGCGGGGCAGGTGTCCGGGGAGTACGTCGCGCACGACCCCCAGATGGCGAAGTACTTGGAGCTCGTCAAAGTGGGCGCGTCCAAGTTCCGGCGCTTCAACATCTTCCATATCCCCCGCGGGGAGAACGCCCGCGCGGATGCCCTCTCTCGGCTGGCAACTCTGCCGGACACGATGTTGGGACGCGCTCATGTGGAGCGACTTGAGGTCCCAAGCCTCGAAGCACCGGTGGAGGTCCATCAGGTCAGCCAGGAGCCCGGCTGGATGGACAAGTACGCTGCGTACATCACCAGCGGCACCCTGCCGGAGGACCGGGAGGCGGCTCGCCTCATCAGGAAGAAGGCCGTGCGGTTCGTCCTGATGGACGGGCAGTTATATCGAAGATCCTACTCTTACCCCCTCCTCAAGTGCATCGGACCCACAGAAGCCAAGCTCGTGCTCCAGGAGATTCACGAAGGCATCTGCGGGAACCACGTGGGGGGCAGGGCATTGGCATACAAGGCCCTCCGTCAAGGCTACTTCTGGGAGACAATGAAGGAAGACGCCGCCGACTTCGTGAAGAAGTGCGATCGGTGCCAGCGTCACACCACGGTGCAGCGGCAGCCCTCCAACCCAATCTCTCAGCTCTCAGCCCCCTGGCCGTTCGCCCAGTGGGGGATGGACCTCCTGGGCCCATTCCCGCCGGCGTCCGGTCAGCGAAAGTTCTTGATAGTGGCTATTGACTACTTCACGAAGTGGGTCGAGGCCGAGCCCTTGGCGAGAATCACCGAAGCAAACGTCGCCAAGTTCTTCTGGAAGTCCATCGTCTGTCGCTTCGGCCTCCCCCACACCGTGGTCACCGACAACGGACGCCAATTCGACTGTCGGGAGTTCGAAGACTTCTGCAGCGACCTCGGCATCAAGCATCGCTTCACCTCGGTGGCGCACCCTCAGACCAACGGGGAAGCCGAAGTCACGAACAGGACCATTCTTCAGGGCCTCCGCACGCGGCTAGACCAAGCCAGGGGCAGGTGGGCCGACGAGCTCCCCAGCGTTCTTTGGGCATACCACACTACCCCAAGGACGGCTACCGATGAAACTCCATTCAACCTCGTCTTCGGAGCCGAGGCAGTCATCCCGATCGAGCTCAGCCTACCCACACTGCGCGTGGAGCAATATGATGAGACAGAAAACCCGGCCAGGATGATGCTCAACCTGGACCTTCTCGAGGAAACGAGGGACAAGGCCCGAATCCGAATGGCGGCATACCGGCAATGTGTAGCCAGATATTACAACTCCCGAGTGCGGCCGAAGGTTTTTCGTCCCGGGGACTTGGTCCTCCGACGCGCGGAATCCTCCCAGCCACGGGAATGCGGCAAGCTTTCACCCAACTGGGAAGGCCCATATCGGGTGGCGGAAGCCATCCCCCATGGGGCATATTACTTGGAAGAATTGGGAGGTGCCAGGTTCCCCCGGACTTGGAACTCCTCGAACCTGAGAATGTACTACCAGTGATGTAAGGCTCCCAGTTTCTGTAACAAAAGCTTCCCCAGTTCACGCACTCCCTCCAAAACTTCGACAAGAAGGCCTGAGGCATCGAGCCCGGGACACAGCTCAGTGAGCCGCGCAAGGCTTGAGAAAGCCTGCGGCACCAAGCTTAGTCCGGAGATCCCGAGTTTCGGTCTGGAAGACGGTGCAGAAACCGTGTTGTCCGCCCAAGCATGAAGGCAACCCGAAATCGGACCTGCTCAAGGTTTGCCTCGCTGCAACGTGGCTCAGCGGGCCCCATCCTTCGATTGGAGCAATGGAAGGACCAAGCCTGCAGCTACTTCAGGTGTTCCAGACCGACATCTCAGAAAGAAAAGAAGAGAAGAGTATAACGAAACTGCGAACAATGTTTCGATAAAACTTGGATCTTCATTAATATAAGTGGTCGTTACAAAGCTGGGAGCCCCGACAGGCCGGGACTCCCCAAAAGAACAAAAACTACAAAGACGAAATAACAAGATGGCGCCGGGTCACTGGGGCGCGGGTTCGGAGCCATCTGCCGGAGGCGCGGGCGCTGCTTCCTCAGCTTCTGCAGTAGCCGGCTCCTGGGGCTGCTCCGGGGCCGCGGCATCGCTGGTCGACGGCACCGCAGGCATCGCTCTGGCCGCGCCGGGAACCCTGCTCTCGCCCCCTGGCTTCCGGCCGTCGACGACGACCCCGCTCAGGTTCAGGTGGGGGAAGAAGGCCCCCACCTTCTCCCGGCACATCCGGAACCCCTTCAGGAAGGAGTCCACGGTGGCCTCCCGGACCTCCGCCGTGAACTCGTCGGAGGCTCGGAACTTGGGGACGGCTTCTTGCGCTTCCCGCTTGGCCGCCTCCAGGAGCCCGTTGACGTAGGCGCTCCGCTCCTTCGCCGCGGCCACCTCTCGTCGGGCCTCCTCCAGCTGGCACTCTACCCAGCTGGAGTGGGCCTGCAGGCGGGCCTTCTCTGCCGCCTCCTCCTCGGTTCGGCACTGATTGGAGGCCCGCTCCTCCGACAAGGAGGCCTCCAGCTCCTTGTTCCGCTCCTCGGAACGCGCCAGGTCGGATCGGAGGGCTTGCTTCTCGGCTCGCAGCTCGGCCCCCTTCTCCATCAGGTCCTTCACGTCGGCCGCGAGCTTGCCGAGTTTCAGCTCCCGATCGGATTCCCTCTTGGCGTTCCCTGCGAGGTAATTCCTCAGTAAGAGGACGTCGTTCCCGATCTGCAATACAAAGGCAACACCTGTCAGAGCAGAGGCAGAAAAGCCTCGAGGTTGAAAAGAGAGAAAGAAGAGGAAGCCCACACTCACCGTAAAAAGCTGAGGAAGGATGCCGAGCAGGGCGTCCGCATAGTCTCGGCCACCCCGAGCTCGGCGGTCCCGGGCGGTGAAGGCGTACTCCATCATCTTCTCCGCCAGCCCCCTGTCGAGGATGATCGAGTCCCGGTGGGAGATCACCGGTGCCGGGCCTTTCGGGCCGGCCCCTGCGGCAGCTGCCCCCTCGGCCGGAACCACAACTGACGGGCCGGCGGTCGCCACAGACGGTGCTGTCGGGCCGGCGGCGATGACGGGCCCGGAGACAGGCGGAGCGGCGGGCGCTGGAGCTCTCTCTGCGGCGCCGCCAGGTCTCGTGGCTGAAGTACCGGGAACCCCGCCCTGAGGAGGCCTGGGCGGGGAAATGGCAGCATCCGGGTCGGGCACGGTCGCCGCCACGACCTCCCGGCTCGTCTCTGTACGAACCCTCTTCGCTGCGGGCTCATCCACCTCCACGGCGTCCCGCTGGGCCGCCCCCTCCAAGAGGTTCTCCAGAGAAAACTTCATCCCTGCAAAATGAAAAAGACAGAAGGTCAGACAGCTCGACCTTAAAGAAAGAGGGGGAGGCAGAAATCAATGCGGGGCCAAATCTCACCAGTCTCACGGATGGGACTGATGCCGGCCTCATAAAGGTTCTGCTCAGAGAGCAGAACCTCGAGCGCCGGGACCACGTCACTCAGGAGCAGGGCGTAGGACTCCTGGTCCGCAGACTCCACTCGGGAGTTCCGGTTCGGCGACAGGTCCGGTTCGCTCCAGGCCCAATCGACGTCGTCGACCGAGGCGAAGAAAAACCGGCTCTTCCATCCCTTGACCGAGGAAGGGAGGTCGAACCGGAGACACCTAGGCCGGGGCGAGATGTACCACCAGCCGTCATCGGTGGAGCACTTCTTCAGGGTGAACAGGGCCCTGAAGAGAGAAAAACGGGCAACAAACCCGTGAAAGTGGCAGAAGACAATGAAGGAGAAAATGACCCGGATGGCATTAGGAGCCAGCTGGGCCGGGACGAGCCGGAAGTGGCTGAGGAAGGAAAGAAAGAAAGGATGCAGGGGAAAACGAAGACCCCCGAGGAGGAAGTCTTCGTAGAAAGCAATGCGGCCGGGGCCACTCATGGTGACACGCTCCCCGGACCGCGGAGCAAAGAGACGGATAGACCCCGGGATGCCATAGGCATCCCGGAGCAGAGAAAGGTCGCCTTCGGTCATGGTAGAAGCATGACCGGAGGGACCGGCGGGAAGAGATGGCGGAGCAGAAGGAGAAGGAGGCACTCACCGAAAATGCACAGACGAGCGCGAGCAGCAGAAGTTGTTAGCCTGCAGCAAACCGCCCACGAAGCAAGGGAAAAGGCCTCGTTCTGGAAAGTCCCCTCCCTTTCAAACTCAGCCGACAGCAGCCGTACCCATCATTCCGCCTCCGACCACTGGATGGTCGCCACGTGGGTGCACGCCCGACACCGACGCCTCGTTAGCAGAGTAACGGCCTCTGCCTCGAAGCGACGCATTGATTACGGGCAAGTGGACGACGCGTGGCGGCTCCCCATAGGTCTTCAGCTGCATCGAGCCACAACGAGCAAGGATCGTGGCAATTATGATGCAAGATCTTCGCCTCCCCACGTCATGTCCGCAATTAATCCCGACGTTCCGTTCTACGATGTCCCGACGGAACGGCGGGCTGGGGGGCAACTGTTACAGCCGTGACAGTGACGTGGACAGGCTCAGGTATCGCCGAATGAGAGCAAGCCATGTGTAAGTTTCCCCGCCGGATTTTGCGCCACGTCCACAAAGCTAGGAGCGGCAAGGACCGCACCACCCTACGACTGTTTGAAGCAAACCGCCCTCGCCGAGGTCAAGCTCGGCCCGGAGTTCCTCTACCACCTCATTGGCGCCCGGGCCCGGAGGGTTTCCGCCCAAGTGAGGTCGGCCGAAGTCGGGCGACCCCCTGCCGCCTCGCCAGGTGTCCGCCCAGGAGGGGTCCACCTGAGCCGAGGTCGGCCGATCCTTCACCTTTCGCCAGGTGGCCACCCGGAGACGGGCCCACCTCGGCCGAAGCCAGGCGACCCCCTGCCGCCTCGCCAGGTATCCGCCCAGGAGGGGTCCACCTGAGCCGAGGTCGGCCGATCCTTCGTCTTTCGCCAGGTGGCCACCCGGAGACGGGCCCACCTCGGCCGAAGCCAGGCGACCCCCTGCCGCCTCGCCAGGTGTCCGCCCAGGAGGGGTCCACCTGAGCCGAGGTCGGCCGATCTTTCGCCTTTCGCCAGGTGGCCACCCGGAGACGGGCCCACCTCGGCCGAAGCCAGGCGACCCCCTGCCGCCTCGCCAGGTGTCCGCCCAGGAGGGGTCCACCTGAGCCGAGGTCGGCCGATCTTTCGCCTTTCGCCAGGTGGCCACCCGGAGACGGGCCCACCTCGGCCGAGGTCAGACCGCTCGTACGGAGAAGCCCCCGGGGAGAGAGACGGGTCCCGAGACCACCCCTCAGGCCGTACAGACCCCAGACGGCGTCCCGTACGGAGGGCGGCGGCACGCGGAACGTCACTTGCATCGGCCTGGCAGGTCCCGCAGCCGAGAGATCCGATCCTGACAGAACAGGCCCCATAAACGGATGGCGCCCACGCTCGAGGAAAGGAGCGCTCTCACAGAGCCCGAGGCCTGACAACCGGCCGCTCTGCCAACGCCGCCCTCCCTCTTTTTCTCTCCTGTCTTTGCCTTTTCCCTGCTGGGCCCGGCGGACGAGGTCGGAAAGCCGCCTGGCCTCCCTCACCGAAAAGGGAAAAGGAAGGAAAACAGGGGAGGGGAGTTTCCGAGGAGGAAAAGGACAAGCGCACGATGGAAGGAGATAAGAGGGAAGAATCTGGGGACTGCAAGGTAAGCCAATTAGCCTGGGGACAAGGGAGGAGCACCGGCACAAGGCCTTGCGCCGAGAAAGAAACCAGAGATCCCGAGAGGGGAACACTGGGCGTGAGCTCGACGAGCAGGCCCAGCCGAGATCCCGGTCCCCAGAGCGCTTCCTTCACCAATTAACTCTCTAAGTCGGGGACCCTCTCGAGGGCCCGGGCGGGAGAGTCTTTCTCCTCGTCGTCTACTGACTTGACCGTCGGAGCTCCCTCGCCGGGATCCCCGGCCAGGGTCTTCTAACCCCTTTCTTGCAGGTTCTCCGCGGGAAGGGAGGCTCCCTCGCCAGGCGGTCGGGAAGGATCGGCTGATCCGCGGCACGGGCGCGACGACGAGAGCGGCAACAGGTTCCACCAAAGTAGCCTCTACCTAGCCAGCTCCAACCTTTGGGTCATCTACTATCTGGCATCCCCGTGAATGGGCAACCTCCAAACTGCTTTAATCAGGTCCCAAGATATCGGATAGAAGGTCCAAAACTTCTCAAAATGGAAAGGTGGGCTATGTAGACAAGTGCCATCCGTAGTGATCAGGAGCAGGCTGTGATTTGACACAATCCTTAAGAGGTGCTAAATATGGTCCCCGGAAATCGCTGCATCTAGCCTGCCATATCAAGGACCCAATCAATCCTCTCCCAAACTCTAGTTGTGTTGGATCGGTTATTACATCAGGTGAAGCGAGAGCCCGAGTAACCAAGATCGATCAAGCCAATATCGTCCATAAATTTTCTAAACTCCCTGTAATCAATACTGTCCACAAACTGTCTACCTCACATCTTCTCATAGGATCCTACAATGCAGTTGAAGTCACCAGCAACAAGAGAGGGAATACCCTGAGTCAACAGCCTAGAGATCTCATTCCATAGCCTCCTCTCCCTATACTCGATGCTCGCAAAGATACCAGAAAGGAGCTAGGGGCTACCAGTTTGCTCGGAAATGATCACGGCAACTTGCTTCTCACACCTGTGAGAAGCATCCACCATCATAGAGTCACACCTCTACATCACCAAGATCCTTTCTAACAAGCCTCTGTACTCAATGGCATAGGTGCTTCACATTCGCTATAGTCATCTCATAACCCAGTCCAGGCTCCTCCCTGAAAGTCATGTCTCAAGCAAGACATAAATATCAGAAAGTCTAGACTCCACCACCTCCGAGTAGCATCGAGCCAGTTCTGCCACCTCCTTTGGTGAAGGTTCCAGTGAAATCCACATTACCTAACTGCTCGGTCCCCTTTTCCAGTCATTCCCTGCCTGATCCATCGACTCTAGGGCCCCCATGGAGTTCCCCGACTTGCTCGATATCCTTGCCAGCCGTGATGACTTTAGTAGCCCCGATAATTGCCAGTGATCACAAAGGAAACTTCAAAAGCAAGAATCTCCATGCACTCCCAATGATAAACTCTTCACTTACTTAAAATTTTTTATACTTGATGGGTTTAGGGTCCTTTGATTGTTACAAATTATATTAAAGTAGGTCAAATCAATGGCCTATATATAAATCAAATGGTACTATAACATGTGTCTTTCTCATCATGATATTTTTGATTAAATTTATAATATTTATGATTAGATTTGAGTAAATTTGAATATGTACACTAAAGAGGACATAGAAATTAAATACAAATAGTATGTGAGAATGTCTATGAATGCATATTTAGTCCCATATTATCCCGATACTTTATAGATCTTATATATTTATATCAGGCTAATAAATTTAAATATTAGCTTTCATTTTTTTTAATATAAAAAAGGGATGGGGGATGAACCCGATATAGCTATCCCCGTAGGCCTCCTTCCTGCCAGAAAATATTCGATTCAAGACACTGATTTTTGCAATATTTTTTTATCCAAAGATGAGTACGTCAACTTGACATCACCAAGATGCCAGCTTATTAGAATAGAAATTAGAGGGAGATTCTAATCTTTCGTTCTACCAACCATCACAGATCCTAGAAGATAACTCCTAGATTTAGTCGAGCTTTTTACAGAGTCATGTCTAAAATCCATGATCAGTTGATTGTGAGACGAGTCTTCTTATATATTTTTTTAACAAGATTTTGGTTTACATGTACGGTCTTTTGGCGGTGGTTGACATGATGCAGCATAGTGCTGATGTGGCATCAATGAATGACTAAATTCCAGTAAATTGCACCCTGCCAAGTGGAAGCGAGTGTTTGACAGCTCGTGTGAGGCCTGATGCCTGGTTGTTGGCTTCCGTCAGGTCTGACGCTCGTCTTAAGTTAAATTCAACCTTCCACCCATGAGGAATGTGCCTACCATTCGTCAAGGAATATGTACCAAAAATAAAATAAAATGCATCCGATGAGCGCGTACAAACTTTTACCAAATTACGTTCGAGAATGTCCATACTTTGATGCGACCGTTACTCAAAAAATATAGATAAGCAAACCTATAAATAAAAATATAAAAATAGGATAGGAAAGAAAACTGGGGAGATACAAAGAATGTAGAGACGAAGGTGAACAAGCCCAAGAGCAATACAACCGGGCTTGTAAAAGAAAATGTGAAAATCCTTGAGGGATTAATAGTAGTGCTCACCAAAACCCTTTTATCTCCCTTGTGACCCCTGCGTGAGGATGCTAACCGATATCAATATGCTGTTATTGAGTGGCTTGAATTAATGCCTAGTTTTATCTCTTGCTCAGTAATTTTTTTGTCTAAAAAAAACCCTTCTATTATCGATATCTCTTTTAAACTTTATTAAATAAAAAATAAATATAATGACATCATGACTGAAGCCGCAAATGCTATCAAAATTCTAAAATTAAATATTGTAACAATCCAAGACTTCACCAAAAATCCTTAGTGTTATACAAGTATACAAGATTTTTTTCAGCAAATAACCAATATATAGTTGCGGTATTCCATAGTCTACATAGTTATAGATTAGGTTCGCTATGATATTATTTGTAACAATTCAGGATTTTATCTAAAAAAACTAGTTAAAAAAATATATTTAAGTTTCTTAGTTCTATATAAGTATCCAAAATCTTTCTAATGAATAATCGATATAAAATTAAATATACACCAGCATGATCATTACAAGCATATTAAGGCAAAAATAATACTAATATAAGTTAATCTTTAAAAATTTTATCAAGGGCAAATCTTACCGATGTACTACATTATTGATGAGGATGGTGTATAAAAGCACTGAAAAAAAGATATAATAAGTGCAGGCTTTCATATAATTTCATGCTTAGATTGTGTGTTTGTAAAATTTTTCAAAGTTCTTAGTTGAAATTTTTCAAAGGCTTAACGGGCTGGGGGCCAGAATAGGACGCTACATCGGGATAAAACCCCCTACCCTTTTGTTCTATTAAAAAAAAAAAAGTTCTTAGTTGAAATTGTAACAAAATTAATTATAAAAGTGAAAATTAAGTCACAGCCTCTCACTTCACTCCTGCTTTGTGACAAGGCCGGTCATAGTTCATTTAGCTTCTATCGCCCATCGCAATTTTATACACATAACCCTCCTCCTTTTTTTTTTTGTGAACAAAAGGGATAGGGGAATAAATTCCGGTATAGTTATCCCTACCCGTCAGGAAATGTTCGATTCAAAATGCTCAGATTTTCGCAGTCTTTCAACCTGACACCACTAAGATGCTGGCTAGTAGAACGGAGACAAACGGAGAGACTCCGACCTCTCACTCACACCAATTATCACGGGCTTCATGAAAATTTTTGGAATTTAATCGAGTCGCGAGATTATACCTCGAACTCGTGACCGGTTGGCAGTGAGGCAAGACGTCTACCAACCGGGCTATTGCCCTGGCGGTACATAACCTGGCAAGGGATTAAGAAAATAAGGTTATGTCCTTATCCCCTTCTTGCATGATAAATTCCAAATAAATATGATTTTCTTGTATTCATTTATTATCTATCTTTTTGATGTTAGAAAGTATGATATACATCGTACGTAGATGTAATTAAAATCTAATAAGAACCACCGATTTTATGACTAACATTACACTGTACATCTAATAATATTGGAACCTTTGCGGTAATAAAACATTTTATTTTCAGATTTTAGCTATTTTTTAAGTAAAAGAATAATCCATTATTTTTACTTAAAAAAGCATTTGATACCAAAAATATATGCACGAATATATAAATTCACTATAAAAAAGTTACATGACTTTAAATTAACATGCGATTAGAGTCTTTGTGCAGTGTCCACTAAGGTTAGGGAAAAAATCAACTAAAAATTATCAACCAGATTACTTGTGCAAAGAAAGAGATAGAAAAAAATAAAAATAAGATAATGGAGCAACCACTATATTAAAAAATTTGGTTTCAAGTATTATTATCTGGATTTAAGGCTTAGGAGTTAGGATATATGAAATAAGACTGCTTTAGCTAAAGATCTCCAAAAATATTATAAAAGATATCTTATTAGATTTTGTAAAAGAAAATACTTTTTGCTGAGAAATGATATATAATTAGAATATTTTTTTAAAATTTACTCATGAACAACGATACAAGATGCATTTACTAAACATCCAATATGTATTTATTGATAATGCATGAATTATCCTGGATGTCTACGTTTTAGCATATTCGGTGGGAAAAGAATAAAAAAAATCTTGCTTCATTAACAAGCATTTATCTTTTTTAAAATTTAAAAAAAATCTCCAATCTTTTTATCTACGAGAATACTTGATGCCAGAAAAAAATAATTGAAGGATATCATGGATTTTGAATTTGTATATTTTTTTTTAGCTTCATATTAATTTTTTAATTTTTTTTAATATTTATTTTAAATTAATTAAATTAAATGGAAAAGTTTTTTTTTTTTTTTTTTTTTTTTACACATAAACCACGAGACGTAATGGAAGATGGAAAAATAGAAATAACGGATGACCGGCAGATTCCCGAATAAGATGATGCGAATCTCAAATTTTCTTTTTGCATGCAAGGAGCCTTGACGTTTTCTCTGCGGTGCTACGATTTCCTGAACAGCGAGGTCACACCGATCAAACGATCCAGATTAGATTCGGTACACACACTTGTTCCAATAGTCTCGCACGAAGCCGCCGGAAGGCCCTTTCTTCCCCTCCAAGACGCGAGCAAGAAAGAGGGGGGAGCCGCTCCGCTAACTCCTATATATATGATGCCCATCGCTATTCCAGCTAGCTTCCCTCCTCCTCTAATCCCCGTCTTCTCTTTCTGCTTCAAAACCCTAAATTCTCTGCTCCTTCGCGGATCCATTCCGATCGCGGACGAGACGGACTCGAATCGTTGGAACATTCGAACCTAAATTCGAGCACCTTGGTGATATCATTCTGTCGGAGAAGTTTGACCCGTCGAATCGAAAGCTTCTTCGAAGTGGAGCTGTCGGAAGGTGGCAAAGTTCTTCCGGTAAAGTTTTTGCTGCTCGTTTCGATTCTATTTGACTGGAGTTTCCTGGGTTTTTTTGGTCTGTGTTGGATTTAGGCATCTATCGACAAATGATTAATATCAGCTCTGTTGCAACGTTCGTATGTGATTTTTTCCCTTTTCTCTTCGGGTTGTAGTAGAGTCCATGCTAACCGATTCGTGACAAAAGTTATATAAATTTATTAAAATATTTGGATTTTTATTCTGATGAGATGGAAGATTTCTGTGCTTTCTTCTATGTTTCTGATTTTTTAAAAGAGAATCTGAATGCTAAGTTTTTTTTTTTAAATTTAATTTAAGTTTTTTAGTTGCCCCTTGGAAGTGATCGACCTACAGATTCCAGAGAGTTAATGCCGAATTACTGGATATATTTTGCTAGAATTTATGTGAAAATGTTTGTTCCAGACACTAGTGAAAGAAGGGGGGGAGGAGAGGGGGTTGGGAATTTCGTCACTTTTATAGGAAGTGATTACTGACTTTGTTAAGGGGGGGCGAGAACAAGTGGACCTGGTGCTACTTTGTGAAAAGAAAATCCGTCAGCTATAATCTAATATATATATTGTTAAATATTTGTAATTTGTTGATCTTTCTGTTGAAGAGAGCTAGTTGGTACAGGGGTTTTCTCGAGAAGATATGACCATAGCCTTTCCTTTTGGAAAGGGAAAATAAATCAAGAATGGCTTCGAGGGCAATTGCCAGGGGGAAGAAGTACCTGCTGGGGCGCCTGAATGTACCTGCCACTCCATATTCTAGTTTTTCAAGTTTTGGACATGGACGATTTGCTCATGATGCAAATACAAGGATTATGCGTCCGGTCTCCAAGCAGAATACTGACAATGCTGACTGTCAGAAGGAGCAGGAGGCAGTGGCAATAGCCAAAGAGGACTTGTTGCACTTTTATGCAAAAGGGTTTCTTAAGCATCCACCTAGCAGAATTTATGTTGCAAGTTTTGGATTGGAGAGACAAGATTTCACTCTACCCCTGGGCATCAGATGGTTGTCACAGTCTGTTCACACTGCATCCACGGCTACAGCTCGTCAACCGGAGATGGGTGGCCGGGAAGAGCAGAATGAAGATCAGAACCAAAAACAGATAAAAGAGGTTTTGCCCGAGGAATGTGATCAAGCTGTGGAAGGCCTGAGCACTGCAAAAGCTAAAGCAAAAGCCAAGCAGATGCAAGAATCTCAGAAGACTACTCAATCAATCATACACAAGTTCTGGGCAAGGCTTCTGGGGATTGGTCCTGCTTTGAGAGCTGTTGCCTCCATGAGCAGGTCTTAGCTCTTGTCTTTGAACTTTGGTTTAAGGCCTTCCTCAGTTCCTTTGCTGTTGTTGCCTCTTTTCTTTCTATTTTTCTATTGTTTTCTTTTCATTTTCTAAGGGAGGATTGGGCCATAAAGCTTCGACACTGGAAGGATGAATTTGTATCTACCATGCAGCATTATTGGCTGGGTTTGAAACTACTGTGGGCAGATATCAGGATTTCGTCAAGATTGTTGTTGAAACTTGCTGGTGGAAAGAACCTCACCAGAAGAGAAAGGCAGCAGCTGACACGCACCACAGCTGATATCTTCAGGCTGGTTCCATTTGCAGTTTTCATTATAGTTCCATTTATGGAGTTCTTGCTGCCAGTATTCTTGAAATTATTCCCAAACATGTTGCCATCCACTTTTCAAGATAAGATGAAAGAACAGGTACCAGCTACTGTTTATGCCATCGTGCTCTAGTTATTGACTCATTAGAAGTTAAAATTCTTATACATGAATTTTAATATGATAGTCCAAAGGCTTACTCAGGACAATCTTGCTACTGAAGCTCTGTATCGTCTTCATAAGTTGGAGTATCATATCACTTGTTCAAAGTGGACAATGTCTGCCAAGGCCATTTCATTTGTTATCATTTTCTTTGTTATGTATATTTCTATCTAGTATGCTGTATGGTTTCCCAAGGACGATGTTGGTCTTGCTTCAGTCTTTTGACTTCCAACTTGTAGGAAGCTTTGAAAAGGAAACTTCAAGCAAGGATAGAGTATGCAAAGTTTTTGCAGGACACTGTGAAAGAAATGGCCAAGGAAATCCAAACATCACGTAGTGGCGAAATTAAACAGACCGCAGAAGATTTAGATGAATTTTTGAACAAGGTAAATTGCCATTGGATTTAACTTTTCTTTGGTGAGCGTGTGCTATGATGTTACTTTGGCTTCTGATGTGATAGTCATGATCTGAGATGTTTGGTTTGCAATTAGGTCAGGACTGGTGCCCGTGTTTCCAATGATGAAATTTTAGGTTTTGCAAAATTATTCAATGATGAGCTGACTTTGGACAATATTAGCAGGTTGTTTATCAACTAATTTCTGATCATCTCTTCATTTGTTTTCTCTGTATCTTGTTACATCATTGGCATGTCCTTGCATGCAGGCCAAGGTTGGTAAACATGTGTAAATATATGGGGATCCCGCCATTTGGAACAGATAATTATTTACGGTATATGATGCGAAGAAAATTACAAGAGTAAGTCTTTATGAGTCATTCATGTGAAAGACGCCATTCTTTCCTCCCCCCCAGCCCCCCTTCTTTCCCTCCCAAACATTCACTATATCTTTTGTACTTATTGTGTATGCTCCAAACTTGATGAAAAATCTCTTGTATCGTAATTATATATTTGACACATTGAAAAGGCTACATGAGGAGGCAGCATAATCTGCTATTTGCTTTATCTTATGTCAATCATTGGCTCTTACGTCGATGGGTGATTGACTTGAGGGGAAAAAAAGAGAGGAAGAAAAAGCAAACATGGGGTATCCCACATTTGCATGCTGTTTCAGATTAAATAATTGCTTGTCACAGATTAAATAATTGCTTGTCACAGATCAAGTAATTGCTTGTCATGATCCAGAAATTAGGATTGTAATTGCTATACTTTTCATTTGGCAAAGCTAACTGACTTAGTTGAATCTTTCAAAAGGGGTTCATTAAAAGAATTTATCTTATGAGCATTTCCTGCATAATTGTTTGATTCTCATTTTGGAAATACATGGTTGGCTGTATATCATTACCTTCAACATCATCGTCTTGTTTTAAGCATGAGTATGCAAGCAGTGCCTGAACCCACAATCTACATGTTTGATGGAGCTGGGATATTGCATTGTGGGCTCAATGACATGTTTACATTTTAATTTTTAAACAAAGCATTTTTACTATTTGAGTTATTCAAAGATGTTGGGAAATTTTGGAAATCAAATTACTAGTAACTTTAAAACTCTAATGTTCAAATTTCATTTTATAGAAACTAGAAAATTATGGGAGCACTGGGACCAGAATCTCTTGAAAATTCTTGGACATAGGATTATTACTTGTCATTTGTCTTCTATATATTTGCATGCACATGATCGTATGAAGTATCCTAAAGAATTGAAAATTGTGTGTATGGAGTAAGCAGTATCATCAGTAAAGTAACTTAAAAGGCGATAAAAATGTTCATGAGGTGATGGAAGAAAGGTGAAAGAAAAATTTATGCCGTGGAACTGTGAAAGAAAGAGATTGCATCACTTACCTGAGAGGGAGATTAGTGGAAGGAATAGATTAATTAGATATGATGATGATTGGTAAAGAACTGAATGTTTTTATGAAGGAAACAAAGCCTCTGAACAAAAAAATGGAAACAGAATGATAGCAATCTAGTTAAAAGAAGGTAACAAAAAACTTCTTTTTAATTAAATTGCTGAAAATAAAAGGGCAGATAATTGCACTAAGATCTAGGAATACTTGTTAGGGGGGAGACTGCACATGGTGGTCTGCAATGATGTGTGGAATATCTATAGAATTCCTTGGTTGGATAGTTTGTGGGCACCAAGGTTTGAATGTAATTATTCTCCAAGTGTTGTAAGGGGAGGCTGGAGATCTTTGAACAACTTGTATATGATGTAAAGCAATTGGTTTTGAGCATCTAATTTTTTTCATGCTTTATTGGAGGGCATTGACTAGGGAACAGATTCAGGTCCTTGATTCTGACAAGTATATCCATATTCTTGCTAATGATCCTGATCGCACTAATGGCTCCAGTGCTGTTAGGGATTCATATAGTTGAAATTTCTTGGATTATAGGGGATTGATTGGATTACAAATTAGATGGGTAGTTTGATATATTTTCTTCTCAAATTTCACACCGAGAGATACATGGCCGGTCAAGATGATTATAATGGTTAGTGATGGCATGTGATCAGGAATTGTATCTAGTAGACAACAAATAACTTTAAATGTTGGAAGAAAATGTTCAGGTAGATGAAGTGTACAATCAATCAGAGAAGCGTAGCTGTGCAATGGATATGGATACAGTTTCTTTGCTGTAGAATTATCATGTAGGTAGGAGGAAACAAAAATCTGACATTGTGCTGAGATTAAAATAATTTGGAAATAGCATATTTGATAATGAAAGGATGGTCAGTGTGAGTGGAGATCAGTTCATGCAATTGGTAGATGCAAGCCAATAACTAGAGAAAATGTCATTTTTGAAGAGAATTGCAATATTAATGCTAGAATTTTTATTACTATTTTGGAATACAGTATTTGCATCACAATTAGATTAGAGAAATGCATGTCATGTTGTTGGAAGTGCTATCTAGATTGTGTGTTATCAAACCACCATAGAAGGTTGGTTTTTAGGAGAGAACTTATATTTTGTTAGCTGCTTTTGCTTAAATTTGTTGTTCTGTGAATCTTCAATATTATTAGGTATAACTAAGATGCCCCATTTAAGGTTTTTTGAAGTGTTGGCATTTTTGATTGTTGGGCATGGCAGGGTGTAGTATGACATAGCAAGATACTCTACTTTGACCTTTACTGTTGACATCGGCAAAAAATGCCAACACTAGTACATTTTCATTTTCATTTGACATCTTAACACATCTAAAGTGATGTTAAATGTACCTAAGGAATAGCTTTAACAACTTTTAAAATCATGGCTTTGTATTGTTTTGTTTGTTAGATGGCATCTTCTTTTCCTCTTTAGTTCTTTTTTCTGATAAGAATAAAAACAAAGGCATACATATGAATATATCATTAAATTGTATGTATGCTTGCTTTTGTGTGTGTGTGGATATATGTGGATATATGGATACATATGTATGTATGTATATATGTATATGTGTATATATGTGTGTATACACATATATGTGTTATGCAAAATTTGTTGAATCCATATTGGGCGTTGTACTGGCTAGTGGCAACCAATTTGGTATGGTACCGATACATACCATACCAACCTGATGTATATTGAAAGAGGGTGAGGGAGAGGGAAGGGGGGCAAGGAGAGGAAGGGGAGAGAGAGGACTCACTTCGACCATGAAAATCCTAGTGCCAACTTGAAGAGGATGAGCTCGAAGAGGTTGAGGTGGCAGACGAGGCCCTTGCCATGGATGGTAGTGTCATGAAAGGGGTGCTAGGATTTTCCTCTGAAGAAAGGAGGACTAGAACTCAAAGCAAAGGTCAAAGGAGGCGGAAGAGGAAGATCAAGAGAGAGGGAGAGAGCAAATTGGGAGTGAGGGAAGGAGAGAGAGGATTCACTTGGTCATGAAGATCCCAATGCCAACTTGAGGAGGATGAGATTTAAGAAACCAAGGCAATGGACGAGGTCTTCATCGTGGATGGTAGTATCATTACAGGGGCACTATGGTTTTCCTCTATAAAGCTGAGGCCCAAAACCCACCTGAAGCGGATGTTAGAGGCAGGAGAGGAAGATCAAGAGAGAGGGAGAGAGGGGAGAGGTTGGAGTGGGAAGTAGGGGGGGGGGCGGGCGGAGAGAGGACTCACCTAGCTAGGATGAGCTTGAATAGGTCAAGGCCCTCATGATGGACAATAGTGGTATAGGAGGCACTAGGGTTTTCCTCAGAAATTGGAAGACTATAACCCAGTACAGAGGCTAGAGGAGGAGGCAAGAGAGGAAGATTTAGAGAAGGCAAATGGGAGAAGTGGATCAAAGTAAGATTTTGCCATAATGGTTTGTAATGCCTTGTACCAGACATGTCGTTACCTTAGTGGTGATGAACTGAGAAACAATATGGGGGGAGGGGGCATATTGAGTCCTAGCATGCTGAATCAAGTTTCGTATTGAGCTTATCGACATTGTATTAGCATGGTACTGGTCAGGATCTGATACGAGACAATGAACCTTGAACCTTGATTGGAGAGAGATTCAGGTGAGATTGGGAGATGGGGAGAGGTTTTATACTGTTTCAACTTACCAAACTATCCAATAATTGTCCAGTCCTGGTTGGTATACCCCGCTTGGTTCAAAATGGTTTAGCGGTCCTTGTGTGAATCATGTATGCATGTTGTATATATTGGTTATATTTATATATGCATGTGTATGTGTGTATTTGTGTGTGTATGTACGTGTATATTTATATGTGTTGAAGTGTATGATGTGTCCACTTGTCTAGATTTTTGGATTTGTTTGCGTCTGGCATTTTAGGATGGTAGGATGCTTCAATACTTGGCAGTTGGAATGCCTGCCAAGTGTCCAGATAAGTCTGGGTATGATTATGGAAAATTGGGAGGGCAACACTACAAAGATCATGTTGTATTTCACCTATTTTATTGTTAACTGATCAACTTTCTTTTTAGTTAAACTTCACTTGGTTTCAATTCCGTATTCTGATGCCTGTTTTAGGATGCTTTTGATCAATTTGGCCAAATTATTTCATTTATGATGTTGGGAGAGGATATAGACACACGATGCCTAGATGAAGAAAACAGGCCTTGAACTAGGTGAAACTTCTTTCAACAACATGTTGTGGATTCACCCTTTAAATAGCTAGCTTCTTTTTGTAACAAGTTTCATTTTGACTGGAACTATCAAGTTTAAACCATGTCTACTCTGATAATGTTGATTTCATTAGATGTATGGTAGTGCATATTGGTGGGTTCATCATTGCTATTGATTCCAAAGGTTAGTTTGCAGTGATGCAGCAAGAGGGAGTAATCTGACCAAATATGACCGTACCTAATTATTCTTTTTCTCAACCACTGGAGCCTTGCATTATAAAATTTTCTTCGCTATTCATCCTAGACATGCATTCCATTTAAGCACAAGCTCTCATTATCCTATGTTGCACTCTTTAAAATGTATTTTGCTTAATTACATGCTGAAGTTTGTAAAAGGTTTTTTAATCTGTTTTTTTGTTATTGCTTGTGTTTTGTTCTCTCTATTTTTGCTGTTTTGTACTCTTGCATGTTGGATTGCTGCCTCTCCATTTCTCAGCAGAATTCTTAATTTTTCTTGGATTGTTAACAGTGTATTCCTGTTTTGTCTAGGATTAAAAATGATGATAAACTGATCCAAGCTGAGGGTGTAGAGACTCTTTCAGAAGAGGAACTTAGGCAGGCATGTCGTGAACGAGGCTACCTTGGGTTGCTCTCAACAGAGGAGATGCGGCAACAGGTTTTCTTAACTTGAACTTTGTTCTCGGATTGGTGATTTTCGAACAGTATCTGGGATATTTAAAAAATTTGAGTGCCTCCCATATTATAAATTTAAATATAAATGGATTTTTAATAACATTTTGCTTTGCCCCTTCTATGAAAAGAAAAATGATGGTACCAAAAAAAAGTAATGGTGCAATGAGTGTGTAATAATAATCCTTTTATTCTTTACCTCCATATTGTTGACATCTCATTGATTCAACTAAATCATAATAATTTTTACACAATCCTAATCCTCTCCATACTTATTAGCGTTTCTCTATTCCTTTATATGTTAATCTTACTTGTCTATTTTGTTATGTATGCCTTTTAGTCTGCACTTGGTTTCTATTATATTTCAAATATCTATTTTTTTCTTGTAATACCAAAAAAGATAAACTTTTCTGATAAAAAACTTTCCATGGTAATATTTATATCCAGCTTCGTGACTGGTTGGATCTGTCTCTTAATCACTCTGTGCCATCTTCTCTCCTGATACTCTCAAGGTAATTACATATTAGGAACATGAATATATTTGAGCACTTTTTTCTGTCTATGTTTCTAAGCTGGTAACATTTCTCAGGGCCTTTGTCGTATCTGGAAAGATGAAACCTGAGGAGGCTGTTGTAGCCACACTATCGTCTCTACCAGATGAGGTTGTGGATACTGTCGGTACTGGTTTGCCATCGGAAGATTCAGTATCTGAGAGGAGGAGGAAGTTGGAGTTCCTCGAGATGCAGGAAGAACTTATCAAGGTACTGCTTTTATTTTGTAATTTGCAAGATCTTTTTTATGTTATGAGCTGCGATATAGAAGAGGAATGAAGGACATTGGCAACTGTCTATCTAGAGTTTATATGATGGGCACAGGTTACTTCCACACTGAAGCAGTAAGTTTCCTGCTTTGGTCACGTGGAAGACTTTGAGGTTGGTGTTTTGAGTATGATGCAACCAAGTTTCTTTGCTGGTGCATGCAGAATTAATAATACTTTGAACATGAATCTCAGAATCCATTGTCTTACACTCAGTCCAGGGTCTGAAATGACTTTTCTGCTTCACAGCAGACATAATCTTTGATGAGTCCACAGTATTATGAATTCAATTTCATTTTCCTTTATTTCTCCATTTTTTATAATATTTGAAAGGAGCAAAATACTACAAAAAGGAAAAAAAAATCTTTGAAAGGTTGCAAGAGCTTAAGATGACTGTACATGCTAGCAGATATTTGACCTGTTCTAGTGCAAACCAAAGTCGGTTTCAAGGATGCTGGTCTGTCCAAATGTCAGTGACATGAACGTCCTTAAAATGTTTTGTCTGCAATCCTGACAACTTGAAAATGAAATCCCCCCTGATAGTCTCATAAAATATGACTTGGTTAGAATTCGAAGAATTCATGATTTATGGCTGCCAGGCATTTGTGGGTTTCTTCATTTATGACTGCTTGCTAATTTTTTTGACCTTAGAGTCCATGGAGTGGTGTAAGAGATCTTATCCGAGAATTCCTTTCCTTTTCTTCCTGCCTACCAGGTACCAGTTGGTACTTTTTTGTTTCTAATTGTGCTTGCAAAATTCAGTTTAACTGAAAGTATTGGAGTCTATGAAGTGTTGTGACAAAAGTTGTTTTCGTGCTCTCCGGTCAGTCTTGTGGCAAAGTTGGGTAAACAGTTGTTTGCTTCTATTATCAACAGGCCATAGTTAATGTAATCTATAGGTGACTATAATTTGATTGACTGGAGGCTTCTAACTCTACTCTCTTTTGTATATATTGTCTGTGTATATAACTTGCTTCCAAAACATTATTCATTTTATGATTGTCAACGGTTGAAGTACAGGTGTACCAAGACTCATTCTGATAATTACTGATCCGGTGCAGTATGGTACTGTATTGACATGCTAGTACAACTATTGGTGCTGGCACAGCTAAAGTGATATGCCATGTGTCAGTATGGTACCACACTGAGGGATGTATTGGTATGGGTACCTTATACCGTTTGGCCACCATGCACTTGTATGCATAGGTACTTAAATTCTTGATAAGGATTACTATTAGGGTTCTTTTGCTATAACCCCTCCTATTTTAGGTTATCTTGGGTTTCCATTTGAAAGTTTATGGGATAAGATCATAAGAGCCTGAAAATATATAAGAGTGGTCTTTTTATATGCAATTAATCAATTACTGATGCATTATCACTTCCTCTGTGATGCTCAATCAGAAAACCACCCAATTGAATGAGCACATGTTTAATTCTTTTTTTAATAGTTTTGATCGTGTTTCTTACTTGATCCTGAATATTTCTTTTGCATCTAAATTGCATTGTTCTGGAGCCATTCACCTTATTGTCTAAGAAATTGCATGAAACAGATTTTTCTTCTGAATGTGCTCCTGAGCAGTTTTCTATCCTTTATTTGTCTTACTAAACTAGTACTAATTTAACGAATATAGTTTATTGATGCTTAGATGTAAATATTCTGCTTGTATTAAAGTCTCTGTGATCAAAATTTTTTAGGAGGAAGAGAAAAAGCAAGAGAAAGAGGAGAAAGCTAAAATAAAGGAGTCTGGGATCAGTGAGGAGGATGTGGCTTTGAAGGAAATGACCGATCCTACTGATAAGGAAGCAGAGGAGCTGGCGAAAGCAAAAACACTAGAAAAGCAGGAAGAACTCTGTAAAATCAGCCGCGCACTGGCTGTACTGGCTTCAGCATCTGTAAGACCTCAAGTCATCTAACTGCTTTCCTCCCTTTCTTTTTTTCTAGTTAGATGTATGGCATTGATGAAATCTGCTTCTTGTACTTATATTTGATGCTCAACTAATTCTTGCAGTCCGTGAGCAGGGAGCGCCAAGAGTTCCTACGCATTGTAAACAAAGAGGTGCATCTCATGTTTTCATGAGTACCATGAAATATAATTACATCACTGTGTTTAAAATTTGACAGATATGACTCAGCACAAAGAAATTATGAACATTAATGTTCCAGTTGGGAGTCCCTTTCAATCTCTATGAATGGGGTTAGTCCTTACATACAGCATCATGAACTTTAGGCTAACTGTTGTCAAATACAGATTGAACTGTATAATACCATGCTGGAGATGGAGGGTACTGAAGGTGAAGAAGAGGCTAAGAAAGCATACCGAGCTGCTAGGGAGAAGAGTGACCATGCAGCTGAAGTTGCTGCAGGCAACAAAGTCTCATCAGCACTTATAGATAGGGTGAGGAATTAGTGCTTGCAGTTTTAATTCATTCACACTGTGCCATTTTTTTTATCATGCCTGTCTGAGTCATGCTATGCTGCAGTTTCAAATGGTATCACTGCATTCTTCTTTTATTTTCAGAAACTTGATGTGAATCAGATTTGTCAGCAGAATTGATTATGACTTGTTTCATCTGATATCAGTATTTCATAGACTAAACTGGGTTGGTCTGTCTATCCATTTTCCACTGTAACCAGGGTATCCTTCCAGTCTGCTGTTGGGCTATTAAAAACCATCTGATTCACAACCAGAGGGACCATTAGTATTGTTTGTATAAAGTGAATCAACCAGGTCATCTTTGGCTTGGCATGTACTTTTTTTTTTTATATAATTAACAGAACACTCAGAGTTGCAAATAGAAGCATTCATTACCAGCTCTTACATTAAAATAACCAATTGACAAAACTACTATTTTAGCATCTAACTACAATCTGGACTGGTCCAGACTGAAGACACCATTTTGATTTGATGCTCTGGTCCAGGTCAACCAATACTGTTTATGCTCAATGTTTTATTGCTTAAAAGAAGTCAATCGCATATAATGTTGGAAATGGTTTGAAGTTGCATGATATATTTCTAGGATTTTCCAGATATTCATCTTGGCAGTGATTTTTATTTCTTAAACTTTAGGTTATTTATTTTCTAGTAACATTTATATCATGTTGTTTGCCACACTTCAGGTTGATGCCTTGCTCCAAGAACTTGAAAAGGAAATTGATGATGTAGATGCTAAAATTGGTAATCGCTGGCAAATTCTGGACAGGTAATTATTGCTTACGAATTTGTTGTGTTTTGCTAGGGTAGTGCATTTTACATGGTGGATTCTATTCAAGGCATTTGTATTTATAAATGGAATTGTAACCTGTCTTGATATGCGCTGTAACAACCTGTAGTGGGTTGTGGCTTTATGGTTCTTACCCTGCTGTCCAACTTATCATTGCCGTTCGTCCCTTAAGCTCTTGACCCTTTGACCAGATTAGTTACAGGCTTACAGCCTTTGTTATGAGGGGAGAAAAAGGTCAATGTGGTTCTTTGTAAGTTCAATTTTATTTAATTA
Organism: Areca catechu; assembly: GCA_021397845.1. Classification (NCBI taxonomy): domain Eukaryota; kingdom Viridiplantae; phylum Streptophyta; class Magnoliopsida; order Arecales; family Arecaceae; genus Areca; species Areca catechu. The sequence continues at coordinate 93,274,636 of CM038048.1, read as the reverse complement.
AAAATTATTATGTTTATGTCATTAAAAAGTATATGAAGCAAAGCAGCATATTTATTGCTTAGACTTTATGCTTGATTCAGGAAGATATTTATCATTGCTATATAAGTCTGGAAACACTGCATATCTTTCTGCACAAGAAAGTAGCGAGGCTTCTGACCAATTGAAGTCTGAACCAAACTTAATATTTAACTTCCTGGTCGGCACATGACTTATATATTGGGGAACTTTCTTTAAGCTTCTTGTTGGATGTTGGTTGCAATTGATTACTCTGTTTTCGCTGTAATAATAATTTTATCACATTTAATCTTTATCTGTAGGGATCATGATGGCAAAGTGACACCTGAAGAGGTAGCTGCTGCTGCCACGTACCTTAAAGACACTTTAGGAAAGGAAGGTGTCCAAGAACTCATCAGCAACCTTTCTAGAGATAAAGGTTAATAGCTAGATCCGTACAAATCATTCTGCAGCTTGATCATACCTCTTAAATGAGCATTATATTTGTCAGAGTCCGCATAATCTATTTCCTAATTTTGAATTTTTTTCAACTTGCAACAGAGGGGAAGATTCTGGTAGAAGACATTGTAAAGCTGGCATCTCAAGCTGATGATGCCAATGGAGTTGAAGCAGAACGAGTATAATTGGTAAAATAGTGGCAAATGTTCATCTATTTCTGAACCTGTAGAATCCATTTTTTTGAAACTTGTACCAATATTTGTTAGATAGGTCCGTAGCTTGTAGTTCCGTTGCAGATCTTTCAGCATTAAATTTATGTTTCACCTATGGCCTCTTACGGATTTTATGCCTCAGTGCAGTGTATGTTCTCATTCACTGTGGAGTCAACTTTTGATTCTTTACGGCTATATAAATTTTGGGAAAGACAGCGTATTCATGTAACATAACGCAGCATCTGCGGAGCTTGAGTAGCCTAATCTTTTGGCTGACCTCTTATATCTGTTTGGCGTTTATGGAATAAGAATCTTTGCGAAGAATCATCCTTATATTCTTTTTCTAAGCATATCATTTGGTGCAATTAACAGTGCTTTTATATTCTCAGCAAAAAAAAAAAAAAGTTCTTTTATATTCCATAATTCGCTCAAGACTGATACTTTCTGAGATGGTAAGTTGCCCACCTTGGGCCGCCTTCAGGTCTTCCTCAGAATGTATCATGCGCAAAGCTTTGGTGCAGCCGTCTTCAGCTCTCTTTGATCTTTTTCCTCTATTATTCATAGTAAAAGGTGATCGTTTCTGCATGATAAAATGTGGAATTAAATACGTACCTTGCTCCAAAGATTTTGCATCATTTTGCTACCAGGCTTCAAAGACAGAAGATGTATTGGTTGCTTCGATTGCCATCGTGTGGGTGAGAGGGATGCGGGTCGTGGTTTGTGGCGACTTCGGAGGCGAGGCGAGGGAGCCTCGTGGGTGGTGGCAGCAGTGATTCCTGTTTGGCTTGGCATTTGAAATTCTAGCCCTCTGACGAGATATTCATGTCTTATCGTATTATTAATATCTGCATCCGTGTGATCTCCGTGATTGATTTGCGTGCTCGACCGGTGCACCAGTGCTGATGAGGCGAAAGCCTGAAACGGGGCAAAGCAGGTAACGAGCAATTTTGTAGTTTTTAACGGTGCACGAACATAGAAATATATATATATATTTTTTTTTTAAAAAAAAATTAACAATATTCTGGACGGCGCTAAGATGATGGTTTCAATTTCAAGAAATATCAGTTTTATTTTGGAACCTCTCCTATGGTCCTATCAGTAACTGGCTCGATCTATCCGGAAATCTGAAGTTTGAAATAAATGAAGGAAGATCTAGATGTAGGATAGGGAGGAGGTTAAACCTCTTCCCAATTTGAAACCAAAAAAATCCATATAAAAATGACCTTTTATTAAGTAATGGTTTGACTTGAGTCTTTCTTGATAGTTGTGCTAAAGATAATGCAGGGTATCATTGAAAGCTTCCAGAGACAACAATGGTGTAATATTTGGACATGAGATCATTGTGTTATTGTAATATTACTCATTTTTCTAAATTGATCCAGGCAAAGTCACTAGCATACGCAAAAAATTCCTCTGTGTTGCATGCTAAGTCACTAGCATACGCAAAAAATTCCTGTGTGTTGCATGCTAAGTCACTAGCATACGCAAAAAATTCCTGTGTGTTGCATTCTATAATCTTATCATCCAAATGCAATGCAATTTCATTGGAAGGTGTATGAAAAAATGATTTAGGGGCACTTGTAAGTGCACAGAGAAATTTCTCGAGATTATATATTATGGTCTTGGCAACCCTGTATTCCGCCATCACTGGTTGATGAAACAAATCTCGATAAATTACAATAATCATTTTTTGCCACATTGCTACTATTTTTTGAAATGCAAATCTATGGATAGATTAACTTCAACATTCATTGAAATATTTGATGATAATAAAAATTTAAGATATATGTGTGAGTGTGGAAAATATGTTAGGGTACATAGTGTGACAGAAAAATCATCCATATACATTCTTTGACAACACGAGGGGGAGACGGTAGAAGACCCAGGTGGAGGGGTGGGAGAAGGGAAGGGCAGGCGGCATCGCGAGAGATGAGAGCATGTTAGAAATTTCAATAAATTTTAAAATAAAATATGTAGGATTACTCTGAGGCCTCCTAAATATGAAGGGATCACGTTGCAAATAGGAAAATTTTAAAAAGTATATATATATATATATATATATATATATATATATATTCTTATTTTCTATAGATGAGCCGGATATGCGGACTCCCGTATCCAACCTCTGCCAGCCACGCTGAGAGTGCCATCTGTTGGCCTGGTCCGGGTCGGATGATCCTCCCGCACGGTACTCTATATTTTGCCCCAAATGCTTTCCACCCAAAACCCTCAATTCTGTTCCCCAAAGCCTCTCTCTTTCGGTCCTCTCCTCCCCTGTTGGAGAATCGAAGAAAAAAAGAAGAAAAGAATCCAATCTTTGTTCTCTCGCTCGATCTCGCTTGATCTGGATACCCTAATCATTACCTTCTTGACGATGGATACTTGTGAATCCATATAAATAGTGGGAGGGAAGCGACTCCGGTACCAACGCAATCCTTTGATCCTCGACCAGTTTATCGATTCAAATCATTCCGATTTCTCGACGTTTTCTGCTGCTTTTTCTCATTTGGGAATCCGCCCAAATGGGTAAAAACCAAGCCTACAAAGCGTTGCAGAGGGCGAGGATGGGCTCGACCTCTGCCGGGCCGGAGGAGATCGAAGACGGGATGGTTCGTACCCTTTCATACCATCTACCTTCAATCCTTTTGCCTCTTGTGGAATTCTTTCTCTTTTAAGTTGTCGGAAATTGTTGAGATTTGAAAAAGGTCTCTTCTTTGATCTTCTTCGATGCAGTTTTATTTATTAGGCCATGTTCAGATTCTTAGTGTGCATCATTAAGTGATGTTTATGATTGGAGTATTTGATTTTTGCTTTTTATTATTGATTGCAAAATATATTGTTATTGTTTGTCATTGCGTTTGGTATGTGATCATAGTTTCTTCATGTTCATGTTAGAAAGAACTTAAAACAAGCTGATTTTTCTTTTTTCTTGATTATGTTGAGCATGTTCTGGAAATCGAATTACTGTTTGCTCAAAGAGGAGAATCATGCATCTGAAATCGTGTACTGCTGCATATGTCCTGTTCAGTACAAGGAGGAGCAGCAGAGAAGGAACTTCTTCACGGGGCGGGAGGGTCATGTAGGATGACTACAGCTAATGATCTATGATATATTTCACAATCAGATTATAAGATTTTAGAAGAACTAAATGGCCATTGAAATTACTTAGGCTGAGATTCTATTATTAATTGAGTATATACCAACTTGGGATAATTTGTGCCAAAGGATTAGCCTACCTTTATGGGGCCCTACATTGAAAACAAATATATGAGATCCGAGAAAAAAGATACCATCATGGAAATGACTAGAAATCTTATAAAGAGGGCGAAATAACTGGAGTGTTAGGGTGTTGTTCTTTACTATGTATCATGGACTAGATTGAGTAGTGAACAAAAGGTGGGCAGCATGTTGGAGGTAAAATTAAAAGAGAAGTCATATGGTGTAGCCATGACCTTGCCCTTATCTATCATCTCATGCTTCTCATCTTCGTTCTTGCTTGCACAATCAAGCTTTCGAAAGAATGAAGGTGTGCTTCTTTTCCTCAAGAAGGGAAAATGGTACTTATTTTGGTAGGAAAATAAAGAAAAGATTTGGTATGATTTGGTTTGATTTATTTGAGCAAAACTAAAAAGTTCTAGTGGGATTACTTACCACTAATTTGATCCATAAAATGGAATCTCTTTGTTAATAGGTTCTGACTGGAGGGATCTTAAAGTTATCTGTAAAAAGAGTCTATTTCATTTGATTATAAGATTAATTTCCCCAGCACACTCAACATATTGATAAGTCTTAACATTTTTGTTTGGGGTTTGGGCCTGGGAGGATCTCCTTTTTGTCTCCGTGAATACTAAAGAATGAACATTTTCTCTACACTATATTTTGGCTAATTCATGTAAGTTCCTCCTTGAGATAATCATGTAGAATAAGGGGAACCTCCTAGGCTAGCACATAAGCATTGTTCGATTGAAGTAATTTTTCCATTTATTTTGGTGGATAATCCATGCTCTTAAGTTTGGCAATAAACTCTAAACTCTTATAACCATCTCGTCTCCTCCTAGTTGCAGCATATAGTCCTGCAATCCATTATTTGTGCCTTGTAATGTTCGACGTTATAGACTTTGCCTCATTGTTGACTAATTTCTATGAAAATGGGACATTTCGACAACATATAATTTGCTATAGGTCTTTTGGTAAGAAATCATCTCCAGTTTTTTCTCTGACCTAAAACTCAACTATCCAAGGATGGTTGTGGTTCCTTTGCTATTGTTGACCCTACTAATTGTACAGCATGATCATTAAAGGGGTCATGGTGATTAGAATATGTCTTACTCTTAGACTGTTTCATGGAAAGATAAAAAAGAAATACTAGTCAATATAACCACAAATCATATTCCTTAGTTTCCAATCAAGTGGTGTGCACCAAACTTTATTGTGTTTGCCTATGTGGTACTGTCCTTGGAAGGCTGGAGATTCTTGTTATTTCTGGAGAGGGCTGAAAAATTGAAAGATGTGAAGCTAATAAAGAACTTGTTCACATACAATTCACTCTAAAATCTCTGCATGTTTCAAAGTCCAAGGAGGTAAATCATCACTGCTCATATAGACATGTTACTACTTGAGACACAGACTGTCCAAAACAGCTGGCATTTATAGCACATTATTGTTACCATGTGATTTAGGATAAGCATAAGTAATTTATTATTAAGGCATATATTACTAGTAAATAAACCTTTTCTAGCATTTATATAGCATATCGCTGTTTCAAGCTTTAGTTAGTAGACTATTGTTAGTGCAACCAAGAATGTCATTCATTAATTTATATATGAACTAGTGTTTTTGCATAGAGATTGTGATTGGAATTTGTTGTTGCCCTAAAGTGGTGAAAGACAAGAACCTTTGATATTGACTATGTTAACGATTTTATTTTATGGAGTATGGACTAAGCTATTAGTTATGTTCCCTTATTATGCTGCATATGAATTTTTATTTTTTCTTCTTGTGTTTAATGGTAGAGCAGAATTTTCATAAAGACAATGATAGAAATTGCTGTAGAAATGGATATGGAAACATACATGATAAGAATCTCGATATCCCTCATACAAAGAGGATATGCTATCAATGAATACATTCTTGATAATGTTCTCTTATTTATATCTTTCCACTCTATTCTCCGGTTGATCAAATGATTGAGAAAAGCCAATAGATTGTTATCTAATAATTCTTGTTGCAGTATGTTCTATCAGATTATTGGATAATTAATAGCTAATTAATGAATTGGTCTGTTACTACTACACATCCTGAGCTCTCCTTGAGCCTTTGTTGACCTTTTCTTCATTTGTTGTATTTGTAGTATTTTAGTGTATTAATGGCAGTTTCATTTGTTCATACTCTCTTCATGGCCATGTACTCTGAATTAAACACAGGGTTGTTGTATAACGAGTGGAATCTCACTATTCACCAAACACTCCTAAATGTGATATTTTGTTCTATAGGTAGCCACCTATGGATGTGTCTTGATCATTAAATTGTGTGTTTTTGACTATTTAGTATCTTCAATAGAACCTACTTTTTATGTTGTCCCAGACTAGTCCTCTTGATTGAGAGTTTTCCCTTTTTATTCATTTTACTCGAGGCTGTTTTTTTTATCATCTCAGTTGATCGTGGACTCATACTTGTGATTTGCCAAAAATCAATAGTAATGGATTTGAACTTGTATGTTCAGTCTGAGTGTTCTTGGTGTACACTCGTTCTCATATCCATGTGTTTCTTGTTAAAGAGCCATTTTTAAATGTATGTATTTAATCAGTAATGGGTCCATCATGCCAAATGTGAAATAATGCATGCAATACTTTGTTGCATAAGCACTTGAATAATGATATCCATATTTAGTTAGTAGTTTTAAAGGATGAATGGGCTACGGTTCTCTCTCTCTTTCATATGTAGAGTGAAATAATTATGTTGTAAGTGGATTTATGTTGGATATTAATGTGAAGGCTCCAAGTTGCAACATGATTTTTGGATTTTTGTTGATGGTTTTTGGGGAGAATTAGATAAGCATGAAACATAATCAATATACTAGTCCTTTACGCTTTGGCTTTAGCAATCCCTCTTTGTGATTGATATCAAGAAATAGAGAACTGAACTGCTGCATATAGGAGACCATATTTTAAGAGTGTCTGAGTTTGAATGAAGATCTGTTTATAATTAAATCCCAGCTGATATTGGTGGAGTGTTGAGATATTGTTATCTTGGAGCTTTTGATTTTCAAATTTAAATGGTGCAGAACCTGGAGATATCAGGAGATATCATTACAAAATATGTTCTGATAGAGGTGAAGCTGAATGCAATCACATCTATAAGATTCTTAAAGAAGAGGCTAATGAAACTGATTATATAAAAGATATACTATAGTTCAATGAATGCACAATCTTGTTTCTTTAAAGTTCCAATAGAGTTGTGGACCAGCTGTAATCTTATCCTATCTTGAATATTTACTGTTGTTGTCTATGGTTGGTGGAAATGGTCCAGCCAGCTGTTTGCATGAAAAATCCATTCTTTCTTCACTGTTTTAACTTATGCCTTTACTAGTTGCGGAGCTTTCCCTCTTGCTTAAATTATCAGTTAGGTCTCGTGTAAAGCCAAATGTGTTTGGAGTTTTCCATTACATTTTTCAGTTTTTGTAGCGTCATGTTCTTTTGTTGTTGCTGATATGTTTGATTCGAAGTAATAGTAATGCATCTCCCATACTTTTATCTTGTTGAACTTTTACTAACGAGGACCAACACAGATGGATGGTTCTTTTCATTCACCAGAGTGGCATGCTGCTCGTTTGGCCAGCCTGAAAACATCTCACACCATAACATGGGAAGACTTCAAGAAAAAACAAAAGGTAATGCCTTTCACGGCGCAACTATGCAAGTTAAAGCCTGCTTCTACTTTCATCACTCTTCCTTTCCCTTGAGGAATTTCTCTAAAACCTTTATTGTTCTGAAATGATGATATTTAAGACATGCACTGAGCCTGCTAACAATTCAAGCTTGAAGTCTAACCGTAAATTTCCATTTTCCATTAAATGTTATGGCAAACATAATAAGATTCACTGGTCGGTACCATTCTGTATCAGGCATACAATTCTAGTACTGAACCCATATGCAGTCTCATATGGTACAAACACTCTGTGCACCTCCCTTTCTTGTACCTTATTGTGTATCGACACTATACTATGATAGCCTTGGTATGGTATTTGATACCGAGACAGAGAACCTTGCATAATATCTTTCCTTTAATTCACAAATTGTTTGTTTTGGGCTTTTTTCCTATCAATTAGCCTCTGGAATTGCATTTTATATTAATTTTATTTTTGTGTTTCCTATTTTTCTTTGAACATCCCCCCTTTTTTTGCTTTCTGTTTTCAATTGTTATATGATAAACCTCTCAATCTATACTTACATGCCACTTGTGCTATGCAGCTAAATTATTTAGTATTGTTAATGTCAAAATGAATCTCTTAGTAAGGATCCACTATCTTGTTTTATTGCCCCTTGTACAGCGCTGTTAACCCTAAAACTCTAAACTGCATGATGGAATGAGCTTCTTAGAAGATTTTGAAACTTGAGACTTACTACTTCACAAAATGTGAGATATGCTACATTTGTGTATAAGTCAAAATTTTAAATACCATCAACAATCTAATTTATTCTATCTGAAAGTTGTAATTTGCTTCATCAAAGTTTTTGCTTGATATTGGTCCATAAGGGTCTTTCTCCTTAAAAATGTGGTATCTTGTCTCCTGTTTGTTTGTAGGAAGAAGAACTTAAAAAGGGTGAGATGGAGGCGGACAAGGATAGAATGATGAGAGAATACAGGGCACAGCTGGATGCTGAAAGGGAACAAAAGCTTTCCCGTGGGAGAAACCGCTCAGGCACCAAGTCGCATCACAAGAAAGGTAGACAAGAAATCTAGTATTTTTTGCAGATTCTCTGATTCTAATTTGTCTAGGCTAGGTGCTTTGCTTTCTAGATATTTGAAAACTTGGTATTTCGTACTTTTTTTAAAAAAATATTTGCATTTATATTGTTAACAAGGATTTAGGTCCCGGTGGAATGTCATGTGGGATATCAAGATGGGGTACCATCTTATGTATCAGGATATAGCCATCTTGCTAGCATCCCGATCAGGACATCCTGGAGCATTCCCTATCTCAAGTATCAGGATAGGTGAAACACGACATGCCCTGTTTCATGAGAAAACCCGGGCAATCCCGTCAAAGCAATTTAAAACCTTGATTATCAATGTGTTCAAAGCAATTTACTAACTAATTTTTGATTATCTTGTGAACTGAGAAATGGCTTTTATATGATCTGAGTTGCTGCTTTTTTTTCTTTATTTTTTTTTTTATTTTTTGGTGAGGGTTTTTCTTCTTTTCTGATCATGCTACATGTCTATGCAGAAAGGAAGGACAAAGATTCAAAGAAACGGAGTAGGAGAAAGAGAAAGGTTTCTTTTAATCTTATTGCTAAGTTAATTTCTTTATTGCCTGTGCTACAGCACTATGTACTTGTCCTTTTCCTTTCTTTTTGTGGTTTATGCTTGTACATAATATGCAGCAGCAGTGACTTTCCAGCAATGCTGTTTTTCTTTATTGCAACAGTGCTGTTATTTTTTTCCGGCAGGCCTATGGACTTGGTTTGAAAACTGTGTTCAATGTACTAAACAAAAGTAGTGCATGAAATAACACCTGCTCAGACACTCAAACATAACATTGTCAAAATAGGGGAAAAAATTAGCATATTGTTTTATTCTCGAGAATGAAGAATACTATACTAAAAATAATAATGAGGGGAAAATAATTTAGGATACATGAGGGCATGTGGAGCATTAGGGAGATGGAAAATTGTGATGAAAGATCTGAGATTTTAATCTCCTGTGGCAATAATGGCAGTATATATCATTTTTCAAGAAGAAACATGAGCATCTAAGGTGTTGGGATTGGGGATTTTAATTTAAAACAAGCCAAATCATTTTGATTGGCTGAACCATCTCAGTTCCCAGCCAGTTTGGTTCGGTATGCCATGAACTACACAGTCCTGTTCAATATGCCCTGAGCTGTGCAGTCCGGAATGGATCGGCATTATGCTGATGCTGACTATTTAAGTGTTATTTTTTTAAATTTTGTGTGTGAATATTTACAAGAATCAGATATCCAAAAGCTTTTATATGGATTTTTGCATGATCCCATTAATGTAATGCCATTCTTTTAGGTTGTAAACCCTTATTTAATTGTATATATGTGACTTTATATCCTAATGGAGAGTGCATTCACTCCAACACTAGTGTTTCATCTTACAAGGTCTTAAGATCATTGTCTTACTGGTGTATTGCATCATGTGTTCTAATCAAGGTTCTTAGTACCGATATCGGTTGCCGTACCGGTGGTCGGCCAGTACCGGTTCGGTACCGAACCATACCGTGCTGACACACAGTACGGCAGGGCATGCCAGTCCAAACCGATACGTCCAAGATTTTTCTTTTTGATTTTTTTTTGTTTTTTTTGTAATTTTAAGGTTTTTATTTTAATTTTTAAGGGTTTAGGGTTTAGGGTTTATTTTTTAAGGGTTCAATATTTAGGGTTTAGGCCGGTTTAGGATTTAGGGTTTAGGATGGCGTACCACTTTAGGGTTCAGGACTAAATACTAATATTTAGGACTATTTTCAATTGAAATAAAAAAATGATAATTAAACTAAGATTATCAGCAATTAATGAAAGTAAAATGTGGCATAAACATATAATTACATATCAATGTCTAGAATCAGGTAGAGTGACGATGTCCATAAATATAGGGATCATGTATGTACTCTGTAGGAAATTCGGCATGTCCCTCCTGCCAAGCAGCATGATACTCCTCTAAGCTTATCCCAGGAGGTATGCGTGATGGGTCATAACTAATTGCAGATCCCTCTCTGATGTCTCGACTCCTAGAGCTGTCTAGAGACTGACGATTTGGCAGTGCAGGTGCAGGGGGGAATCCAAATATACCAGCAATAAAATCAGATGCATAAGATGCTCCGGGATAATAACCACTGGATGCTAACGTCTCGGATGCACCATATGGATCATATGGACCAGAAGCTGCCGGTAGCTGTGGATAAGAGGATCCTGAATATGATGATGATCCAGATACATCCAAAGATCCTATTCCACGTGCAAGATCTGCAGCTGTATTGTGTCCCGAACGACCACGCGAAGCCCGTTGCCTATATGGGATCGTATCATCACGAGGTCTATCAGATGGTGCTCCATGATCTATATCATGCATGGCATGGAAAAATTGCGACTCTCTAGTGAATCGAATAGGACTAGGTGGCTACGACTCCTGTCCTCCTGCCCCTTCCTGATCACTAGATCCTCCACTATCTGAAGCACTATCATCAGTCTCTGGTTTCTGAATCTGAGTGGACTGAGTGCTCCGATGGAGGTGCAACTATATTTTCTTTTTCTGTCTCCAGGTCTACTAGATGGTGTGGACGGACGATGTGCTGTATCTGTTGGAGCCCTGTGAGGAATATGACTTGTTGCCCATTGTCCAGCATCCACCCCAGCCTCACTGGCTACAAAACTGGCTGGTCGAGGAGGCGATCCTGGCTCATCAAGCTCTGACTGTTGCTGCTGCTGACCCATGACCCATCCAATCATTGGATCTTCATCCTCATCAACATATGAACTTGCAGTGGGATCAGGATATTTCAATTCTATTTCTTCCAGAATACATTTTAGTCTCAACCTTAAATTATAGTGTACATATACAAGATTGAGGCGTTTTGTTTCAGACGGTTTCTCTGTTTGGAATGAATAAGACTAAATGTAAACCAGTTACACTCACATCCACTGGAGGACACCGTCTGGGAGAGGATCTCTACTGCAAGAACCTTCAAATTTTTAGCAGATCCACCAAAATGCACCCATCATTCAGCTGCAAAAGACATTACATCATTTAGAATTTTAGATTTGGCAAAATAAAAAATTTAATCCTGATATAATATTAGACTTACTCTTTAGTAGTACCTACCAGGATTCATCTTTGATTTACTTCTGACCGCTACAGTGGATCCAAATGAATCTGTGCCCTCCCTAAAAAATTTCGTCTGCCAGAAAAAAATTTGTTAGCTTGTTGAAATTAATACTATTAAAAATTATTCAATAATTTTAACCTAACTTACTTCTTCAAGGCACATAGCAGCGATATCTGGATCGGGTTCCATCTTATGTATAACATTGCGCAGGGCAGACATAAGATCTTCATCCATGGCAATGTCCGGTACGAAGTACTGAAATCTCGGATTTAGATAGTAAGCTGCACATATAGTTTAAGAATCAGTCAAGCGTATTTGTGTTAATCTAATTGAAATTTAATTTTTAGAGACTTCATAAAATACTATGTACCTGCTAGATGCAAATCCGAACTCATTTGATAACTCCACCATCCATCAATGATCCGGATATACTCATATGCATGTGATGGATCTACCTCCTGGATCTTTTTCTTTGTCCTTTGCATCATGAAATATAAGAAGCCCATCTGAGCATACCTCTCGGAGTCCACGGCACGAAGTACCTCATATAGAGACTTGATAGCCTCCACTACCCTTTCAGCCCGCTGTCAGAATGTCTGTCTCGTCGTTAAATTCTCCACATTGCTTCCCTTAGTATTTGCCCTGGCATATCTGCTCTCCTGCCAATCCTGACTGACAAACATCTGACGCAGCTCTGCTTTCTTGCCAAGAAGACTATCAAGTGCAATGTAATTAGTTGCAAATTGTGTGACCCCCGGTCTCAATATTTTTTCCTTGTAAAGCTCCTCATCAATGATAATACCCATGTATGGTTATATATAAATCTGGTGATAGACTGTGCTAGCTCAACAATCTTCTGCACCCTGCGAATTTTATAAATATCCATCAATATGAGGTCTATACAATGTGCAGCACAAGGGGTCCAGAAAATATGCGACCGCCGGTCCATCAAGATTTGCCGGCCCTGTACTGTGGTCTATTATCAATGATGACCTGCACGACATTATGCTCTTCCACCTGATCAATCACCTCCGTCAATCTGAGGATATAACTGGCGTCGTGCACCTAATCTGAAGCATCAATAGACTTTTAAAAAAAAGTTTTCCCATCACAATAAGTCAAGAAATTGATGATGCTCCGTCTAGTAGGACTAGTCCAACCATCGCACATCATCGTCAATCCATATACAGGCCACTTGCTTTGATATGAGGATATTCATCCTTCTAGCTCCTTATTGCTGTCCATAAGATGACCATAGATATCCCTCGATGCTGGAGGATCTACACCTGCACTAGCAGCCTGTGTAGATGAAATAGCAGAGCGATAATATGGATTGTTTGCTACATGGACTGGGATATGACTGAAATGAAACCAGAAGGAGATGGCCCGCCACATATCGTTCTTCTTATCCTTCTTCAGCATTGTGTCATTCCTCTGTTGCTTGGAATCTCTACTGGAAAATGCATGTGGATCGACATCATGGATAGTGGCTCCCTCTGGAATGTTTCTGGGCCTGGAAGACTTCTTCCTACTGCCAAATGCTCCCAACATGGATGCAATACGGCCGGTGCCTCTCCTAACGGGCTCTCTGACTGAGGAGGTCCTCCTAAACTGTCTCAGACTCTCCTGGAGCACTAGCAGAAGCGGATCCCGATCCTAACTCAAAAGCTGATGGCCCGAATCGCTGTCTATGCCTGGCTGCCTCCTCCTGCTGTCTTTGCTCATACAAGCTCGCCTGAATAGCAGCCTCCATCTATGCCTCCGCATCAGAAGGAATATATGCTTTCTCTGACTCCCTGGAGTGATAAGGTGGTTCTGCTGCTCTACGATCCACCTCTGCCTTCTTCTTTGCTGCTCTTTCCTTTCCAGCTTTAAATTCAGCAAAGTGTTTCTTCATCAACTGACGGACCTCCTGTGGAGATTGTCGGCATGCAGATATATCAGGATAGCCGCCAGCCAAGTGCTGCTTCAACCTTGTTACCCCCCACCTTTGAATTCGGTATTGCACCATTTACATCTCCAGTGATGCCGATCGAAAAGTATCTCTCCATGTGACCAGCCAATGTCCCGCTCCGGATCCTTTTTCCTCTTTGATGGATCCATACCTGAATATTTAAATTACATATAAGGCCAATAATAATCTTTATTAATTAATACTTTATTAACCTAATTTTTAAAATTTATTTTATTATTTTAATTTTTTTATTTAAAAAACTCAAAAAATAAAGAAAAATAAAAAAAATTTAAATTTTAGATTCATGTAGGATTCCATCATACATTCTACGTATATTTTTTTAAGATCTTAGAAATGCATTAAAAGTCAATTTTTTTTCAATTTAAGATCTATGGGCACTATTCATGAGATGCACAAAACGTGAATAAATCGACATGAAATTTATAGTGAGAGTAGCTTACAAGCCCTAGATTAATAATTTATAGATACAGTTTTTTTTTCTAATTATTATTTTTTAATTAATTTATTAATCCGAAATTAATTTTTAATTTAAAAAATTATATACTTAACAAAAAATTAAGATTTTAGTATCATTGTGTAGATCTATCCTAGATCTATCACATACTCTAAAAACATTGCCAACAAATAAATTTTGACAGCATTTCTTAATTTTCTAATTTATACAGATTTTAACAAAATTTAACGCTACGAAAGACGAAAATACGGTAAAAAAAAGGTATACGGACCTTGATTCTAGCTTCCCCTTTGATTTTTGCAGGTTGGATTGGCTTTAAATTTATCCACGAATTTTTTTTTTTTATCGCCTTTCCTTCCACGGTGATGTAGCAGGGAGGTAGCAGAGAGCTCTTACGAGCTCTCTGTCTTTTTCTCATCTTAAAACCTAAGCTAATCCCCCCTTCTCTGTGAAGTCACATGGCTACAGTGCCATGTGACAAAAACAAAAACATAAAGCCCCACATGCCCCCTCCCACCGTACCGCGCCGAACCGCACCGAACCGTGCCGAACCGCGCCGAACCGGCTGGTTCGGGCCCGTTTCGATCGGTTCGGTGCGATATCTATTTTTTTTTTTTTTTTTGGATTTTTAGGATGGCTATACCATTTTTTAAAGCCGAACCGTGCCAGCCAGTCAGCAGTCCAGTTCGGTACACCCCGAACCAGCCGGTTCGGCATGGTTCGGAAAACCTTGGTTCTAATTTTTGGATCATGCCATCAGAACCATCAGAATGTCATCTTTATCTTATTACATTTCTATTCCAATTTTATGGTATTTCATGATACTATTTAATATTAGTTTATCTTAAACCAGAAAATTATTGCATCATCCTTTTAGATGTATCTTACCTCTATATTGTTTCCTATATATGGATAATGGATCTTACAGATTGCAAATGCCGTAGTTACTTCTTTTTGTAGCTGATTGAACCCCTGAAAACCTTCTTGCATTAATCTTAATTTCCAGTGCCCTCTTTTTTTGTTCATTTAAAAAGTTCAAGGCTTCATTCTCTCTTTTTTAGTAATTTAATGGTCGGTTCTTGGCTTCTTTGGTTTGACCGCTCTTTGGATGTCTACTACACTAATTTGTTTGGATACTTTAAAATCTTTGGTTAGTCTTCTGGCTTTATGTTTGTTTACAACCTTGGTGTTCTTGTGGACTTTGTTCACACTTCATAAGTTTGATTTCTGCGAAGGTTTCTAGTCATCATACGTTAGAGACATGTTTATGGTATTATCCATTTGGAAACAGGCTTTCTTTACCGTTTTCTTATTGTTTTTTAAGATGGGTCTCCTGTCTAGTGTTGTCCTACAAAAAAAACTAATGAGGTGGTCTAGATCCCTGTTGGGAAAGCTTGGGGGATTTGGAAACTGATCATCTTGGACGTTAGTCAGACTTCTTTCCACTTGAGCGTCAGTTCTTTGTAGAAAGGATGATAAATGTTGGGATTGGAGGTCATTAGGGACTTCATTGTTAAGTTCTATTCCATGCAGATTTGTTCTTGACTCCTTTTTGGGGTTCAAAAGCTTATATGGAGGCAAAGAACTTCCTTTTAGAATCCTTTTTCGCAGGTACTGATGTCCTTTGTTTTGACTTGAAAAGGAAAGGCTACAATTTTGACAGGAAATTTTTTTATTGTGAGCTAAAAGACAGGCCCAGCACCATTTGCTTACTCAGTTCAGTTGCATAATATCTGGGAGAATTAAAGAAGGCTGAATCAACCTAAAGCTAGGGGTGCCAAAAAAACTTGATCTATCCACATAGTGAGCTAAAATTGCAATTCTCTATGACTGAAATCCCGCGCAGATCAAGTTTCTAGACAACTTTCTGTCCAAAACAGAATCCATTTTAACCTAAGTAACTCAGACAACCTGAGTAAGCCATGGTCGGTCAAGGGGGATAGGGATACAATGGAGTTAGGATTTCTCTAAAGAGAGATGCCTGCAAGTGATTGGGTTGGCCAATGATGGGACTGCTATAGTGGAGGGTGGAGTGGGCTGGGGTCACAGAGGGCATTACAGGTCTAGGTTTGGTTCTTTAGTAAGGGATTAAGGAGAGTGAGAAGCTAAGATCGGTGGGCCAGTGATGATTGGTTGTTGGGTGACGATTGGTTGTGAAGGGGAGGAGAAACAAGGACCGTGATAAGCATGATCAAACAGGTATCCAGTAAATCCACTATAGATATGCTATCTAGTGAGGAGGTGCAGATAGGTTTGAGATTGTAATGCAAGTTTCAAATGAACTTTGAGCATAAATATTCCAATAAATTTTTATGTAAACGTGCTCAATATTTAAACATTCTTGACTGGCCTGTAATGGCTGATGATAGTTTAGGAGCCAGGTATATCACAGTTTCACATGATTTACTAGTTTGGCTGATCATATAGTTTAGTTTTTGATTTATTTTGGATGTTTACTGACATTAAGTTTTGTGGCCAATTTTGCAATAGTTGCTGTAGTATCTTAGCTGGATATGTATTCTAACATAATATTTTTATGCATATCTAACAGTATAGAAGGTCATCTGAGTCGAGCTCTTCTAGTTCGTCCTCTGAATCTTCGAGCAGTAATAGTGAGGAGGAGAGGGAATCAAAGAGATCAAGATCAAGGTCAAGATCCAAGAGAACGAAGAAAGAAAAAAAGCATAGGTCAAGAGCCAAGCATCCTAGCAACGATGGTGAAGAAAGTGGTGGCCCTGTGCCGCTTTCTAAATTCTTTGGAGGTGTAAAAAATTAAGCATCTTTTATGTGCTCCTGTAGATTTCTTCTGCTTAGTGATGGGGAAGAGATAGGGAGATGCATGCTGGTTATTCTATGGATGCAAGGTTGGTTGTTTTTGTCTGTTGGTGCAATGCTCAAAGGCATCCAAAAAATTTCTGCATTGTTAAATATTGTATTTTCCTGCTCTTTTAGACAGCTGGAACAAAAGCATGTATGACTAAATGTATCATTTATGTCATGAATTTCCGGGGAAAGCTTTTCAGAAGGGGATGCTTGAGGAAAAAAATTGCCATTTAAATTAAATTGCATGGATTGCAATTATGAACACGATTTGAACTTTAACAAAAAGAATGTTAAACATTCTCTGTTAATCAGTAATAGTAGCAAAACATTAGTAACTCAGCATGCGAGGTATATGGATGGTTCTGGTGTTTATTTTTGTTATAATTGCAATTTATCAAATTTTTGAGTTGACTCTTGTGTTAATATTTTCTGGGGGGTATTGTTGATCTGACCCCGAGTCCTGAAAAGAAAATAATAACGTTATCTGTATTCAAATCATTGTCTGCAGAGCATAATGTGTATTTCTAATACTGCTATCTAATGGAATAAGTCATTTTTAAACTGATGAGAAGATATGATTTTTGAAGTCTTATCTTTATCTCATTCATAATAAAAAGTTAAATAATGATTGTTATTCCTGTAATATACATAGTATTATAATGGATTTATGGATGAGCATTGGTTTCTTAAGCCTGAGATGCAATAAAAACCAGGAGTGCGCCTAACGGATTTTCATGGTTGAGACAATTTTTGTCGAAGATGTTAACAATGTAATGCCATCGAAACCGGATTTTTTTTTGGTACTGTATCATTATAGTAACAGTGCAGGTAGAACAGGTTTAGTCTTATGTTCTAAGCGCAGGTAGAACAGGTTTAGTCTTATGTTCTAAGCGTTTCTAAGCGTTTCAGGTCTATGGAATGGTTTAGTCAGGTCTATGGAATGGTTTATGTTCTAAGCGTTTCTAAGCGTTTCAGGTCTATGGAATGGTTTAGTCAGGTCTATGGAATGGTTTAGTCTTATGTTCTAAGCGTTTCAGGTCTATGGAATGACATCATGATTGATTCGAATAATTTTATAATTAATTCATTCTAAAATCTTGATATAAGTATATGGATTGGTCGAACTTTTTAGCTGAGATTTGCTTATACATATCTCAACTATATCTCTATTTTTTTTAATGAGAGCTTAAAAGACACTTCAGCATACATTTTTGTATGTAACAATAACAATGCATTGGTTTGTTGGAAGCCTAAATTAATTAATTAATTAAAAAAAAAAACATCCATCTCAACTATATCTCTGTTTTTTTTAATGAGAGCTTAAAAGACACCATAAGAAACTTCAGCATACATTTTTGCATGTAACAATAACAATGCATTGGTTAGTTGAATAACAATGCATTGGTTTGTTGGAAGCCAAATTCCTGTCAGTTATAATAAGGCAATAAGATTTGGGATAATGTAAAGATGGGATACATACGAGTTGGTAAATTTTTGTATTGGATAAAGAAGGCTGGGTATGGTAGTGCAGCGGGGATGCGAATTGTTTTTGGTGCTTATGTAATGGCCGTAGGCTCAAAAATTAAATTCCGTTATCAACTACATCGGTCTTTGATCCCTGTGCATCATTGATTTGGTCATCACCGTTTGATTTGTAGAACCACTCTAAACACCAAAATTAAAGAGCCATGAACCGGAGTAACCGTGAAACGGACTCGCCAATTTCATCTGATTGTTGTAGGGGCTAAAGTAATATACATAATATTTGATCGGATCCAATTTTATATCCAAATCTATTCGGATATAGATATAAATTTGAGCATCTGATTAAATCTGTATTCGTATTTACATTCATTAAAAAAGTATGGATATGGATATGGATATGGATATGGATAGACAATTATCTATATCCAAATATCTGGTTCTATTTGTAATCATATTTAATTTTATATTGTATTATTTTTTTAAAAAAATATATATAAGTATATTAATATATTATTAACTTGATTTATTCTTAAATTAGTAATATCTTTGATTATGTAATCATATAGTTTAATTACCCGACTTCTATCAATATTTGTATCTATATTTTCATCTATATCTGTTTAAAATAAATATAAATATAAATTTTTATATCTGATTTATATCTATATATGTATCGCTATTCATTAAACAAATTAAATATAGACATGGATATACTAGTTTCAGTCTCAGATTGTGGATAATCCTTTTGTAATATTTGGATAAAAAAATTATTTCTGTAATAGGAATAATAATTCTTAGGTAATAGCTATTCTTCTTTATTATTCTAGATTTTTGTTTGATTAGGAATTTGGAATAATAATTTTATTCCAGTATAATAAATGTTATAGGGCTCATCATATAGAAAGAAAATGATCTAAAATAAGTTATTTCATGGTCCATCATGAATATCAAGCATTGATCGGAATAACTTATTCAGGATGGCTCGCTTTGATTTTCAAAACTGTTTAAAAAATTAAATGAGAATAATGATTTATTCTAAGTAAAATTAAGGAACCAAATATCACTATCAAAGAGTTCGGGTGGTAACTCTCGCATGAGAAATTACAACCGTTGGATCCAATGGCTTCTTTTGAGATTCATGCAGATCGATAAAAAAGAGAGATGATAGTGCTCGAAGATATGCGCAATGTTGACGCCGTGAAAAAAAAAAAAGTTTTTTTCGTTTTTTTTTTTTTTTTTCGTGCGAAAGATACGAGCCTCAGTCAATGAATTTGGTTCGATTGGTGTATGGATACTATGGAGAAAGAAAAATCAATCGGACGGTCCTCATCAGCGCACGTGCAAGCTTTCGGACATCAAAGAGCTGTCCGCATTTTAACTAATTTGCCTGGAGATAAATTTTTTTTTTTTGATAGAACAAAAAGGGAAGGAGTTAGACTCGGGCGTGACCACTCCCAGATAAGGAATGTTCGATACACGGTGCATATTAATTTTTTCGCAACCATTCCCCATCCGAAGATGAGTACATCAAACTGATTACCACTAGTGTCAATCGAGTGAACAGGATTTATTATATATATTCATAATTTTTTCACTACCACTATCCAACAAGAACTTCAAAATTATTTTATTAATATTTTTTTAAAAAAATTATTTTTAAATTATTTTTTAAAATTTTATTTTTAAATTTTTTTGTCGAAATATGTTCGAATCAAGATTCCAATTTATGTCAGAGTCTCGCACTACTCGTAATCGGTGCCGCGGGATAAACTTCCAAAAAAAAAAAAAAAAAAACAAAAAAACAAAAAAAAGGCAAGTAATAAAATCCATAAATAAATATATATTATCCAAGCGTTCCAAAAAGAGCATGATTTGGAGGGACCAGATTTGACATGTGGAAAACGCGGACATCGTCGATTGGGTAGCCACAAAATTCGAGTGCGCGGCGGAGAACGTACACCGCAACTCGGGTCTGCACATTGGTCCGGTGAGCAGAACCGGGGGAGGTAGAACGGATGGATCAGATCACATCATACGAGAATGAAAGTATCTGTAACGGTACGATACGATCTATCTCCGAGTTACGGATGCATTTGAGGAGTTAGCATCCGAGAAGCAATTGTCTAGATCATCCGAATGTAACGGTCGGGAGTATTGGAAGATGGTGGAAAATAACGGCCACCATATTCTGATGTTATTTACTTATTTACTAGAATAACGTAACGGGGTGGCCGAAATCATTGTAGCAGTCGTTATAACGCCGTCGGTTAAAACCCTGGTCGAGTCGGGACTAGGTCGGGCTCATGGTCTTGGACCGGCGGTCCAGACCGGGCCCTGTCCATCCCGGCGTACGGTCGTCGTTCCATGCGTCCGTGGGACGCCTGCCGCTCTCTTGCATTCATAGTTCAGACGGCATTCGGGAGCCTCCCGGAGATCTCTCGCTTCGCCTATCTATCCTCCTCTCTTTCTGGTGAGAGGAAGCGATCCCGAAATCAAAAAATATATTATTTTACTTTCGTGTATTTGGTCGGATTTTTTTTTGGCGAATTACTGAGATTTGGTCATTGGTTTCGATTTGTCTTGGGGATTTTGTTGCTAGGAATTCCTTTCGGGTGATATATATTTTCTTTTTTTAATCCCTAGAAGTTTGATTCTGGACGAATTTAGGGGAGGGGCTTCTTCTCTTCTAGAGGCCTTTCGTCGCCATGGATCACGCGGAGCTCACAACCGAAGAGGTTCGTGATTGAATCTTTTTCTTAATTTATTTTCCAATTCCGGAAAGAAAAAAAAAACTCTGCTGATTCCTAGGGTTATCTCTTTCGGAATGTTAATTTTATATTGAGTCTCAATGGTTTTCTGGCATTTACATCTTATCGGAAAATGGCTAAGATGTTATTATTTTTTAAGTATCAGTTTTGGTGTTTAATTGATGGTGGAAGTATGGGGAACATGATTTTATATCAGTTGTATGGTTTGGTGAAAAGTAAAATAAAAGGAGCAAAAATATAAAAGAAAATTAAGTATTTCCGTCAAGGATGACACCACTAATTCGGCTGAGGCGCTGAAATTTCGCTCTCTTTAAAGGAAATTCAAGCCTTCTATGGTTGGCAAAGCTCACAAACTGGTGTAGCAGACCTTTTTGGCTTGTCCCGTCCAGGATACGACAGGCCAACTGGATCATCGTATTGCTCAGGACCAATTTTGCAAGAGGTGGAGTCCAATGCTCCACCAAATGAACACCTTTCTTTGGCTAGAGTACTCTAGAATCTTCTTGCAAGTGGAATAAGGATGATTTGTGTTATGTATTTGTATCGTGTGTTAAGAGGCTAATGGAAAGGGGTCCTTTTATAGGCTCATGGAGCCTATCCAAGTTATTGGTCCATTATTAGCCAAAGTAATGGGCTAGAGAGAGGGTGTAAATGATAAGTTCTTATGTTACAAAATATAAGAATAATTAGGTCTTTTAACACATTAGTGGGAGAATAAATATTCCATTACAAAAGATAATGGGAATAATGACCTCATTAGTACAATAATAATGGAGTTAAAACATGAAATTCCCATGCAAATGAGTAATGACCTCAAACCAAAAACTCCCAACCATTCATATTTTCCATTATCTCAAAATTTATTAAGAAATAATTTTCATTTTTATAGTAAAATGCACCAACAGGTTTATAATGTGTAGGTTTGGTGAATTAGGTGGCTTGGTTGTTGTATATCTGGATTTTGAAGAAATGATATTGTACGTCTTTAGAATTTGGAATGTTTTTTATTTCATTTGAAGTTAGGATTGTTAACTTCCATTCTCTCATAGCATATGTTGATTACGGCTACGTCATGGCTGTGTTTAAGTTGGATTTAACTCCATTAATGAAAAGGTTGAATCTGTGTTCATGGAAACAGAAACCAGATGTTTACTGGTTTTATGTTGTGAATCATAACATGAGAAGCAACTGTTGTTACACTGTATGTTTTACACTTACCATTCAGAGGTCAGCAGTTGGTCTACCATGAATGATAAGAAATTAGCACATACTTCAGTCCCAAACCCCACCTTCTTTGTACTTTCTGCTCCTTTTTTGGGGGGCAATATCCAGAGTAATGTCAACGTGAGATCCCACAGTGGAGAAAATGAGGAGCATGAGAGTCCTATCTTGATTTTTGGTGTCTTACTTCTGGTAGAGAATCAAGTTGGAAACCAGTAAGATGGCTAACCAATTCACAACCTTGCAATTTCTTATGGAACACAGGATCATCATTCTGCCAAGGGTGGAAACCATCAAGGAATAAAACCTTAGGGAGAAATTGAGGATAGCCTTACGGATGTTTTAAGGAATACTAAAGTTGATGTTATACCTTTTCTGTATGAAACCATGATAATACCAATTAAAAGATTCTTATGGAAGATATATGTTTTGGGTACCACATGACACTAGATGGGGATGATTTTACTTTTTATGTTGATTTAGGGAAATCTTTTCTCAGTTCCCTTTCATATCATCTTGATCATTCAATTAGTAAATCGCTGTACATTTGTTACCACCCCAATTACTTAGGACAGGTTTGATGGTATACACTGTTTCAACTTTCTGATATTATTATTAGATAGTTACTGTTGCCAACCTTGATATATGCACGTATTGAATTTGATCCAATCAGTGGGATTTCATTTAACTGGTAATTCTTTAAGCTAATGATATGAGTTGATGTGATAATGAATATTGTCCTATTGGATTTACCTGGTTTACTCAAGTTTAGATGAGTTAGATGTCTGCTGGAATTTCTGGAAAAGGTAAGTTTTATCCAGATGCTTTCAGTTAAACAGAACCGTCAGTATCTTTCATTCAATTATTTTTAGGTTCTCAAGAGGGACATACCATGGGAGACTTACATGACAACCAAGCTCATCACTGGAACATGTCTTCAGCTATTAAGGCGTTATGACAAAAGATCTGAAAGCCAGAGAGCTGCTTTGCTTGATGATGTAAGTATAGGCTTATTATCTGATATGTTTCTTGCTAAAGGTTGTGGTATCCATTTTGTGTATGTGAACTGATCTCAACATATGGCCTCAGTTTTCACAACTCACTTTGTATCATTCTGGTATTATAGGGATCTGTTCTGACCCTTTTTTGTTGAATGTCAAACATATCTGACCTCTTCTGTTTCTTTGAAAGATGAAGACATCCTATGCAATTAATGCATCGGCATGTACAACTGAGATGCTGAGCATATGGCAAAGTATTCTTATTGGTAGTATATAAATTTAGCGCTTCAACTTTTTCATCTTGAACTGTTTCGAATTGAGTCTTCGTATATTCATGTCACAGTTCTATATCTTCCAGCATATTCTAATTAAATAGCTGATTATTATTTGTTCTTTCTATTATGGTTTTCCCCCCTTTTGTTGTCTAAATCCTTTTAATTATCTCTTTCCTCCAATCAAGATCTAGATCATGAAACCATCATTGTGCAAACTTTTGCTGAGCTTTTCTGAAATCCTGAGTTGACATGGAAATTCAGGTGAAGTCGACAAGGTTAAGCTTAATACATGCACATGTATGTGTCCCCATGCTTAATAAATTTCAAGTAGACCAAGCTAGGAGATTGTTAAACTGTCTTCAGGATTAATTAAAGGGCGTGATATCTAACTTAGTTCTCTAAGTCCTTTAAATTTTAATGTCATGGAATCAGCATAATGAGCTGCATGGATGTTTTGATTTCTACATGTCGTGGTTGCTATAAGTTAATGATTTTGCCAGGATGGACCAGCCTACATTCGGGTCTTTGTGAATATTTTACATGACATTTCAAAGGAAGAAACGGTAGAATATGTGCTTGCTCTTATCGAACAAATGCTTACAGGTAGGAAATGATTTAACAACTGGATTAGCAGTTAATTTTTTAAGCTATAAATTTTGACAATATTCTCTTTGTTCTTTGCAGCAAATCCCAAATGAGCCAGACTTTTTCATGACAAGTCTTTAGCAAATGAAGATACTTATGAGCCTTTCTTAAGTTAAGTGTTTTATGGGAATCATTGAGATAGGTGGCAGCTCCTCATTTAGTTTAAGGCCAGGATATTTTTCAACTTAACTTTGAACAGGCCCGGCCTGATCACCTGACCTGAAACAATATAAAAGTAGGCAAGTAGGTTGACCTCTTAAGATCCTTGTGACCTATCATCCTTCTATTGGTGATTGGTCTTGTGAGACCTGTCTTTAATGTGCTTTTGTTGTATTAACTTGACATTTTGCCAATATAGATGCAAGTGAATAAATTTTCCTGTTTATCTATAGCGATTCATGGTTATTTTTCATTTTCAGATTGTTATGGAAAGGGAGCTGGTTCATCCAAGAAAAGAGCTGTAAAATATTGTCCCTCATAGTGAGGTGCTTGAAATTCTGGATTGCTAAGAATGCTAACATCAAAAGACCTACATGACATAATTTTTTGCATTTTCTGCTTGCAGTGCTCAACCCAAAACTCAGGATGGCATTGTTCCAAATGGACATGCCTTGCATTCAAAGAGCAAGCTTACAGGTATTGATGATGTGCTAAAAGATCTGGTTGAGCGGCTCTGTTCTCAGGTTAGCATTTCTACCTGAACTTGCATGCCTGTTCTCTTCTTGGATAATACTTCTTTTCAATAGTTTATAATAACAAACATATATATATATATATATATATATTATAATTTATGTTGTTTGATACATAAAGGTAAACAACATAGTGAAGTTGATATTCTTGTGCTTGACTTCTGCTTCTTTTGACAATTTATCAGTCAATAACATTTGTTTTGTTAGATAACACAGGTAGGCAATATGGTTTCAGATCTTTCAAATGTTTATACCTTTTGTAATCTTAGCCAGTGCTGATGGTTTGACAACTTGGAGTTTTGTGAAAATCTGGCCACGTACTAGCTGTATTGCATAATGCCTAGTCATTATTAGGGTGTTGTTTTTTGCTTCTATGTTTACTGTAATCTAAATCGCAACAACTGGTCATTGTCTGCTGTGATTTTGCTGCTACCCAGCCAGTGAAGTTCAAAGTCTGTTAGTGAGTCCTTGGCTATAATAGAATTAAGTGGACCTACTTGTTTGCTATCTAAATTGGAAAGAATGCCAACTAAAAAGTCAGAAAACCAATAAAAACTAAATCAATGAATTACATTGCCCAAAGAAGGTTGCATATTAAACTTGCATTTATCTGTAAGATGATTGCATTAATTTTAGTTAAAACTATTGACCAATGATTGAGCTTCTAGAAGATGACATTCTATGAATAGTACCTAGTTTAGGGTTAGGTCACTTGAATCTTAGTAGTAAAAGCTGTTTTTGGGACCTGAATGCTTGTACAGAAAAATAAAATCTTATTATTTTTATCAATAAGATGAATGAAGAAGCTTAACTTATAACCGACTTAATAATTTTCCTTTTTCATGTTGTGTTGTTAACAGTAAATGCACGGAACTAAAGTTGGTTGAATTGTTAGAAAATGAGCAATGGTCATGAAAGATTTTTTTTTTTTTCTTGTTCACCTTTTGAACTGGGATAGGATGGTTCAACTAAGGCACAAGGTAAGGAGTCATGGATTTTGGTTGACAATTTTACATGCTTTTGATTTCGAACAATAATTTGAAAGGAGCAAAAGCAAGTTGGAAGTTAAGACAATCTCTAGGAAAATACATTTCTTAATATTTATTCTCAAAGGCAATGTGACTTTTTTATTTTTTTTGTTCTATAATATCTAAGCATACATTGATTTGTGATGAAATATATCTACATGATGGAGCATTGGAGACCATGGCTTGTTGTATTTGTATATGTTATGCTATCGCACTCCTTTAGTTGATTATTGCACATATGAAAAGTCACTTTAAGACTAAAGAAAATTTCTTGGCAGTAAAACAGTTCAATCTTTTCCTAGGAAATCTGTGCCAGTACAAAAGTCTTTGCTGTGGCAATATCCCTTCTTTGTGAGTGATCTATGCTAGTGAACTGAATAGCCAACTGGTGTTTACTCTTATTCTTTTTCAAAAAATATTTGGAATATGACAACCACATGGTACCTAAAACTGCAGGAACGTGGTAAGCAGGAGAAAAGGGATTAGGTCAATAGCACAGGCATGATTAGCCGAACAAAGATATAAGCATATTATTTTTCACAAATTTCTTATGGAAACAAACATATACAAACATGTATATCTATTTTCTTATAAATAGTTAAGAAGTTTGAAAATGACGTTAATTGTAGAAGATGAATGAAAAAGAGGGAAGGAGTGGACAATAATGCAGTTTAGGAGATGGTTGCAGATTATTGGAACACTGACAAAACTTGATTCCTGAGTCTTTATATCAAGATGGATACACCTCTTCTTTTTTCTCCAATTGTTAGGCAAAGGCTATGCTGACCCCAAAGGCAGGTTGTTGACTTGCTGTTAATCAGAGAGAGAGGTAGAGAGGAGAGGTTGAACCCATTTCATGTTGTAGCTTCACTTTTTTAGAGTATGTCTAATGTTTTAGGATTTGTTCCCTTATCGTGTTTGAAAGTCCATGCTCACACCCATAACTAGTATAGGCCGCCATTGGGCAATGCATGATTATAGTTCAAACTTACCAATCTGCTGTGTAACTTTCCATACAAATTACATCATGATGCCAGACTGTAGGCGAAATTCATAAGCCTTTATTCTATATCATTTGTAATATTGGTTATTGGTCCATTTCTACACTTCTGTATATTGTTATGATGTACTATGATATTTGGTGCTAACTGTTAGGCTGAACTTATATTGCTTGTTTTACTAAGTATCCCTTGAGCACATTAAAGTTTCACATAATATGTTGACTTTTGAGATTGTTTGTAACAGTATATTATTATTATCATTGTTATTATCAAGATTTTCGGTACCAGTACCGAGACCCGTACCGGTGGCCGTATGGTACGGTACAGTACCATATCGACATGCGGTATGACTGGGACCGGTACGTCCAATTTTTTTTGTTTTTTGGTTGATGGATTTTGGCTTTTTAAGATTTTTATTTTATTTTTTTAGGGTTTAGGATTTAGTGTTTAGGGCCTTTAGGATTTGGAATTTAGAATTTAGGATTGAAGACTTCAAGGTTTAGGATTTAGGATTTAAAAAATACTAATACATTAATTCTAATTAAAATAAGATATAAAATGATAATTAAACTAAGATTATCAGTAATTAATGAAAGTGAAAGGTAATATATAAATATAATTACATACCAATATCTAAAATCGAGTAGAGTGTTGATGTCTATAAATATAGAGATCATTTATATACTCTGTAGGAAGATCAGTATATCCCTCTAGCCATGCAGCATGATACTTCTCTAAAGTCATCCAGGAGGTATGCGTGATGGATCATAACTTATCACAGATCCCTCGTTGATGTCCCAACTTTGAGAGCTATCCAGAGACTGATGATATGGCAGTGCAGGGGTCCATCCAAATATACCAGCAGCAAAATCAAATCCATAAGATGCTCCGGACTGCATGAGATAATAACCACTGGAAGATGACGTCTCAGATGCACCATATGGATCAGAAGCTGCCGGTAGCTACGGGTAAGAGGATCCTGAATATGAGGATGATCCTGATACATCCATGAATCCTACGCCACATGCAAGAGCTGCAACTACATCGTGTCTCGAACGATCTCGCAGAGCCCGTCGCCTATATGGAATCGTATCATCATGAGGTCTACCAAATGGTAGTCCATGGTCTTATCCTGTGTGGCATGGCTAAACTGTGACTCCCCAGTAAGTCGAAGATGAATAGGTGGATGTGACTCCTGTCTTCCAGCTCCTTCCTGATCACTAGATCCTCCATCATCTAAAGAAGCACTATCACCACTCTCTGGTATCTGAATCTGAATGGACTGAGTGCTCCGATAGAGGTGCAACTGCCTTTCCTTTTTCTCTGTCTCCAGATCGAATAGATGGTGAGGAGGGACGATGTACTGTATTTGCTGGATGTTGTGAGGAATATTGCTTGTTATCCATTGTCCAGCATCCATCCCAGCCTCGCTAGCTACAAAACTGGTTGGTCGAGGAAGTGATCCTGGCTTATCAACCTCTGGTTCCTGCTGCTGACTCATGATCCATCCAATTATTGGATTTTTATCCTCATCAACATATGAACTTGCACCGGGATCGGGGTAGTTCAATTCAATTATCTCTTGAATGCACTTTAGTCTCAACCTTAAATTATAGTGTACATATACAAGATCGTTGAAGCATTTCTGTTTTAGACGATCCTCTGCTTGAAGTGGATAAGACCAAATGTAGGTCAGTTGCGCTCACATCCACTAGATGACACCATCTAGGAGAGGATCTTGACTGCAAGAATCTTTAGATTTTTTTGCAAATCTACTAAAATGCACCCAACATTCAGCTGCAAAAGATATTACATCATTTAGAATTTTAGATTCAACAAAATAAAAAATTCAATCCTAATATAATATTATACTTACTACTTAGTAGTATCTACCAGGACTCATCATTGATTTACTTCTGATTGCTACAGTAGATCCAAATGAATCTGTGCCCTCCCTAAAAAATTGTTTGTCAGAAAAAAAATTTGTTATCATGTGCTACTTGTTGAAATTAATGCTAATAAAAATCACTCAACAATTTCAACCTAACTTACTTCTTCTAGGTACATAGTAGCGACATCTGGATTGGGCTCTATTTTGTAGATAACATTGCGTAGGGCAAACATAAGCTCTTCATCCATGATAATGTCTGGTATGAAGTATTGGAATCTCGAATTCAGATAGTAAGCTGTACATATATTTTAAGAATTAGTCAAGCGTATTTGTATAAATCTAATTAAATTTAAATTTTTAGGGACTTCATAAATTACTACGTACCTGCTAGATGTAAATTCGAACTTATTTGATAACTCCATCGTCCATCAATGATACGGATATACTCAGAAGCATGTTATGGATCTGCCTCCTAGATTTTTTTCTTTGTCCTTTGCATCATGAAATACAAGAAGCCCATCTGAGCATACCTCTCGGAGTCCACGATGCAAAGTATCTCATATAGAGACTTGATAGTCTCTACTATCCTCAGCTCGCTGCCAGAATATCTGTCTCGTCACTAAATTCTCGATATTGTTTTTCTCAGTATTTGTCCTGGCATATCTGCTCTGCTGCTACTCCTGACCGACAAACATCTGACGCAGCTCTGCTTTCTTGCCAAGAAGACTATCAAGTGCTATATAATTAGTAGCAAACCGTGTGACCCCTGGTCTCGATATTTTTCTCCTATAAAGCTCCTCATCAATGATAACTCATGTATGGTTATATATAAATCTGGTGATCGACTGTGTTAGCTCAACAATCAACTGCATCCTGTGAATTTTTTCAATATCCATCAACATGTGGTCTATACAATGTGTAGCACAAGGGGTCCAGAAAATATGCGGTCGCCGCTGTATCAAGATCTGTCATGCAGTCTTGTATTGTGATCCATTATCTGTGATGACCTGCATAATATTATGCTCTCCCACCTAATCAATCACCTTCTCCATCAATCTGAGGATATAACTGGCATCATGCACCTGATCTGAAGCATCAATTAACTTCTGAAAAAAGTCTTTTCATCATAATAAGTCAAGAAATTGATGATGCTCCATCTAGTAGGACCAGTCCAACCATTACACATCACTATCAACCCATACACGGACCACTTGCTCTGATAGGAGGCTATCCAACCTTCTAGCTCCTTATTGCTGTCCAGAAGTTGACCATAAATATCCCTCGATCTTGGAGGATCTATACCTGCACCAGCAGCCTGTATAGATAAAATAGCAAAGGATAATATGGATTGTCTACTGCATGCACCGGGATATGACTGAAATAAAACCAAGAGGAGATAGCCCGCTACATATCCTTCTCCTTATCCTTTTTCAGCATTATGTCAATATCCTGTTGTTTAGAATCTCTGCTGTGAAAGGCATGTGGATCGATATCATGGATAGTGACTCCTGCTAGAATGTCCCTGAAAGATTTCCTTCTATTGCTAAATGCTCCCAATATAGATGTAATATAGCTGGTGCCTCTCCTGACGGGCTCTCTGACTGAGGTCCTAAACTGTGTCTCAGACTTTCCTGCAACACTAGCAAAACCGAATCTCAATCCCGACTTAAAAGCTGATAGCTCAAATCGCTATCTATGCCTGGCCGTCTTCTCTAGCTGCCTCTGCTCATACAAGCTCACCTGAATAGCAGCCTTTATCTGTGCCTTCTCATCAAAAGGAATAGATGCTCCTTCTGATTTCCTGGAATAATAAGAATGTGGTTTTACGGCTCTGCGGTCCATCTATGCCTTCTTCTTTGCTGCTCTTTCATTTCCAGCTTTGAAATCAGTAAAATATTTCTTCATTAACTATGGACCTCCTGTGGACACTGTTGACATGCGGATATATCAGGATAGCCGCCAGCCAAGTGCTGCTTCAATCTTGTTATCCCCCACTTTTGAATTCGGTATTATACCATTTACATCTCTAGTGATGCCGACCCAAAAGCATCTCTCCATGCAACTAACCAATATCGCGCTCCGGATCCTTCTTCCTCCTCGATGGATCCATACTTGAATATTTAAATTATATATAAGGTCAATAATAATATTTATTAATTAAACTTTATTAACCTAATTTTTTAAATTTAAATTATTTTTAAATTTTTTAATTTAAAAAATTAAAAAATAAAAATATTATAAAAAAATTGATCTTAGATTCATGTAGGATTTTATCATACATGCTACCTATATTTTTTTAAGACCCTCGAAATGCATTAAAAGCCAATTTTTCTTCAATTTTAGATATAGAGCACTATTCATAAAACGTATCAAAACTTAGATAAATCGACATGAAATTTATAGTGAGAGTAACTTACGAGCCCCAGATTAATAATTTATAATTATAGTTTTTTTTACTAATTATTTTTTTAATTTATTTTTTAATCCAAAATTAATTTTTAATTTAAAAAATTATATACTTAACAAAAAATTAAGATCTTAGTATCATTGTGTAGATCTATCCTAGATCTACCGCATACTCTAAAATCATATCCAACAAAAAAAATTTGACAGCATTTCTCCTTAATTTTCTATTTTGCACGAATTTCAATAAAAAAAAGAGGGAAGAGAGAAAGAGGGGAAAGAGAAGCTATACATACCTTGATTCTACCTTCCTCTTCAATTTCTGGATGTCTGATTGCCTTGAAATGGAGGAAAAATCGCCGTTCATTAAGTCGAAGGCTCGAAGCATTAAAAACACAGAGAGCTCTGTTGGTTTTGTTAAAAAGCCAACAGGCCAAATGATTCCCCCCACCCAACCCCCACATGGCTACAGTAGCCAACAGAGGAAACAAAAAAAAACCGTTCGAACCAATTCGAACTGGACCGAACCGGTCACGAACCGGCCGAACTGACCAGTTCGGCACGGTTCCGACCGGTTCGGTCAGGTTCTAGGCCAGTTCGGACCAGTATAAAGTTATTTTTTTATTTTTAATGGCTGGGAACCGATTTTTAAGGCCAAACCGTGCTGGCCGGCCACCGGTCCGATTCGGTACGCCCCGAACCGGCCGGTTTGGCATGGTTCGGCGGTCCTTGGTTATTACTACAACCACTGTTATTATTATTGGTTTGGCTATTGTTACTGTTTAACATATTGATATCTAAGCATCACACTCAAAAAAAAAGATATCTAAGCATCACTACTAACGCACCAGTAACTCTTGCTATTTGGTTTTATGTGCTCCTTATAATGGAGTGGACCTTTTGCTCCTTCAGGTTCTTTTGATTTTTAGTTGAATGAAATGTCATATCACAGTTTTATAAAGAAACTATCATAATGATTTAAAATTTTATGATGTATTCATAAGGGGGTATATTATTTTCAGCTGAAGAACCCTTCTCATCCCAATCGTTCTCTCCCAACGGCTATAAATTGTCTAGCCACCTTGCTGAGAGAACCTTGTGCAAGAGCTTCATTTGTTCAAGCAGATGGTGTGAAGTTGCTTATTCCCTTGATTTCTCCAGCATCCACTCAGCAGTCTATTCAGGTAATATGTTTATGGTTCTTCATATTTATGACCGGTGCTCTTCTAACATGGTTCAGGATCCTGATATGAAAGTGTATAATCAAACATGTAGTCTATAAGGTCAATGGCTTCAACTTACAAAGGTCCTTTTCGAGTATGGTGTTCTTATTGGTTTTATGCTTCTTTACTATATGTATTCAGGACAGCTATGTGCTGTTATTCAACAAGGATCCTTTTCCTTTTCGGTTCACAAGATATTTAGGAAAAAATCAATTAATTAAAAACAGGCAAAGTAGCTGATTTGTGTGACATGCCCTAAACAATGTCTAAGCCACTTCTTCATCTGTCAAGGATAATTCAAGCTAATAATATGGTATTTTTAAAAATTATTTTGTCAAATCTTTTTCCAGCCTTTGATGTTGTCTTGCCAGCATCTTTAGTTTAGAGAGATGCTTGTATGAATCTTTGTCATCTAAAAGAACGTTGTCACAGTGTTAACTTCTTGTGCAACAAATATTTCATATTGCTGAAGTTGTCTTTCAAATGCATTCATGAGTTTCTTTTCTATGGCTATTGCAATAAGTTTTGTATTTATTTATTCAGACTGTTTTTGCTATAGTTTTTTGAAAACTCTGGTTCTACCTATTTTGGTCTTGTGCCACCTTTACTCATGCCTTTTCTTAATGAAGTCTGAACCCTTGGAGACTTTGAAATTGGACCAGCTATTTTCATAGGCCTAACAGGTGAGCCAGAACTTAGATACTTCAATCTTCTGCTAAATCATGAAAATAGATCTTCTTTTGGGTTCTGTGCAATTGTTTGACATTTTCAGATATTCAGAAATTTTTGGAGCGGTTTTCGGGTTTTAAAGGATCAACCACATTTTCATTAAGTTGATTGACAAAGGATACTTGTTCAAATGCATAATAGTTTAATACAGTGTACTTTTCCATGGACTAGAGCATGAGACTGGCAGAAGGGAAGTGTAAGTAGAAGGGAACTTATGATTAGAAAAATGGATTTTTTTAAATTGAGATCTGACAAATAGAAATGTAGAACTTGAAGTAAATGAGGGTGTTAGCTTATGTTTGACTGGTAAGTTTCTCAAGTGTTTTGATCCAGATTGCAGAGTTGCAGAAATTGAAAACTTAATGTTTTTGCTTGCAGTGCAAAACTGTTTCAAACTTCCTTTTTGGGCAAACATATACATGCATACAATCAAAAGCCCAATTGAAATTTTGTGGTGTTTCATTAGTATAATGTAATAATCGTATGCACACTGAGAAATAGAGCATTGGAGATTGGAGCTAAGGAAACTTCAATTTATTTTTGAAAAGTACTATTGTTGGCTTTGGCGGCTTTTTAATAAAATTATCTTTTATTGCTGTCAAGCACTAACACAAAGTATTATGAAGAAAGGTTGAGGGCAGTGCGGTTTTCATTCCATTGAAACTACTTAAAGGTTTCTATCAAAAGAAATGGATGAAAAGCATATCTTCTATTGAGTTTTTTCTTTCTAAATGGTTATTATAAAGATTTAAGCATCATGCAATAAACACATAGTTGACATTGCACTGCATATATTTATGTGAACATTCCAGTGTTATGATGAGTTGACATCATCGTCATCATGCCAGCCTTTCTTGTTAGAATGTGGGATGGGTTGTGGAGCAGGAATCCAAACTGTGAAGGCCCTAGGATGGATTGTGCAAACTGTATGGTAGCATCTTGACATCAAACCTCTAGAATTTGGTGCTAAGTTTCTCACCATGGCAGTTTTAGGCAAGAAAGGGGCTTACCTTGAAGTCATTTAAGCAAATTGACAGGTGGAGATATCTGGCTTACTGGTCACATTTTAAGTTTAAACAACCAAGGAGCAATATTTTTTTGAGTGAAGATTTAAGTGCAATATGCCATATGGCCTAATCATGCAGATCCACCAATTGTGAGTTACTGGCTTATGTTCTTTCCTGCAGCTCCTTTATGAAACTTGCCTCTGTATTTGGCTGTTGTCATATTATGATGCAGCAGTTGACTACTTGGCCACTACCAGGGTAATGCCAAGACTAGTGGGGGCTGTCAAAGGATCCACAAAGGAGAAGGTAGGTTTCATCTTATATTTTCTGTTTGTGCTGGGCGCTTTTAATTTAACATTACTGCACATTATGATGTGGAATGTCTTGATTGTAGGTTGTGAGGGTTATTGTTTTGACCTTCCGCAATTTTTTAGCAAGGGGGGCATTTGGGGCTCAAGTGATTGATCTTGGATTGCCGCAAATTGTCCAGAGCTTAAAAGCACAGGCATGGAGTGATGAGGTGAGGTTTTGACATCTTTCATTTAAGTTGCAATGTAATATTAGAGGCAGAACATTAGAATTGAAAGTCGTATCCAATGGAAATTTGGAAAATTATCTTATATTATAGAAAACATAACTTTCCTAGCTTATCAACATACTGTGAAATAGTAAATTCCATGAATCTCTTTTATATTTTTCTTGACAAGTTGTCTTTTTTCCTTTTGGCCAACATGCAGTAAACTTGCCATCTAAAAAGCCAACAATATGCATTTTTACCGGTGTATTAAATGCATATGCAAGGGTTAAATTTCATACATTACGCCTATATTATGACTGTATGACCTTAAAGGCATTCTTGTGATTGCCCCTGCTGGCAACTTTGTCATGATCTGGTAGTTTGGTATATATAAATGCATAAATCTCTAAGGTCAGAAGGAACATAAGCACTGATACAGGGGTGACAAGGAAGCTCTATGCTGGATTTACCATGGAAATTGTTATGATTTTCATGCTATGCAAGTCACAGTGCTTTTTCCAAGAGAGTGCCAGTCAATTCATGGAATCAGCTATATAAATTTTCCATGTTTGCAACTAAAGGTGATGTTTTAGGCATCGTGTGGCAAGTAGTTATATGAAATTACTGGCACTGTGAATACCTTCATATCTTAAGCTGCTTTTATTTTTATGTTATGCTTCTTCTAAGTTTATTTCTGACTGCAGTCTAAATAAATTGTCACCACACAAGTTTAATCGCTGTAACTTTTTGTTAGATTTAACTATTAGGGAAAATTTCGGTCATATGTAGTCACTTGTAAACTGTTCAGTTTTCCCAGAATTTTAGAAGTTGAAAGCTTCTTCTTTCTACATGTATTATGTGTTACAATTATCCTTCTATAATAATTGTTTTTGGCCTGTTTCCAGGATTTGTTAGATGCATTGAATCAGCTAGAAGATGGGCTTAAAGATAACATGAAAAGATTAAGTTCATTTGATAAATATAAGCAGGAAGTCCTTCTGGGTCATCTTGACCGGTCCCCCATGCACAAGGATCCGAATTTCTGGCGTGAAAATATCATAAACTTTGAAGAAAATAATTTCCAGGTACAATCTTGCAATGTAGCTAATACCTTTCCATATTGAAATTTTCTAGGTGTACCATGTAATTAATCATGGTTAACGTATAGCTTTTATTTTGGCTTAGTTGACCTGTACAATTATTTTCCAATTTTGCTTATGATCATGTGATTGTCCACATATAGCTATAATTAGCTCGATATTGTATTCATGTCCAAGGAAACTACAAGTTTTTGGTTTCAGTCTTTTTTTTGTTTTTTGCGGTAACACTTTCATGTTGGAACTAACAACTACTTTTGGTCATGGTACCAATTTGAAATAATCTCTGATGGAAAACATTATCAAAACTGGTTTTGATTGCTGGATCATACATACCATAATATACCAGTAGGGAATTGGTACCTAGTATATCCTTGTGTTAAATGTCATTATCCAGAACTATATCATACTGTCATTGTGCCGGATGGGTACCAGTGTGGTGAAGCTGGTACTTGACACAAATCTAGGTCCTTTTGATATCACCGCAGCTTTTGTTTTTCAATTTTTAAAAACTAAAGCAGGAATACCAAGACAAAAAAAACCTCTTTGATAGAGTAGCTTTCTTCTTTTTTTTTTTTTGGTTTTTCAGGTATGAGTGGAGATCCACCCAACTGGATCCTTCTCTCTCTCTCTCTCTCTCTCTCCTTTTTATACTCTGCCCTTTGATCTCCTAAATACCATGACATTTCTAACTTACAGAGGTTAATTGATCAACATGTTAAGTGCTTAATACAATGATATCTCGGTCTTTAAACACTCCCAACCCTGAGTTCTTAACCCCTCACCTAGCTTGGAAAAACTTTTACTTCTGCAAAATTAAGGGGCTTCAATTGCTTGGTATAGTGATCAAGGTTTTAAATCTTGTAGGATGAAGGCATTCTAGTTTTTTCATGGAATGGGATGCCCCGCTATCCCATCCTGTCTTGGCATTGATCCCGGTAGATATCCTGTATTTATTTTCTTTTCTTCTTACTTTTTTCTTTCTTTTTTTTCTTTTCTTCTACCTTCCTTTCTTTTCTTTTACTTTGTTTCTTATCCCTTCCTTATTCCTTTTTTTCTTTTCTTCTACCTTCCTTTCTTTTCTTTCACTTTGTTTCTTATCCCTTCCCTTTTTTTTTATTTACTTTTTTGTTCCTCTCTCCTTTTTTTTCTTTCTTTCCATCTTCTTTTCTTTTATTTTTTTTCTTTTTTTCACCTTTCCTTCCTTTCTTTCCTAGTTATTCTCTCCCTACATGTATAGGTTTCGGAATCCCAACCCTATTCCCGTTCCGATAATCACAAAACGGGATGGTCAGGACATCGTTGTTCTATTAGGACTTAAATTCTTGGTAGTGATATCAATAGCAGATAGACTGTCATGTTGATCTAGAAAATTCTGTCCACAAAGTCTTCTATTGCCAACTTTACATTTCTGCTTGTTAAGACTTAAAAGAAATGATTTTTTTTGTAAACATGCTTAGTTTATGTATATCATTTTTATTTTCTAACTAAAGTTGGAGCTAACAAAGAATTTAACCTTGCTGATTGTATAATCATTTAAAGATTTGGACTAACAGCTCAATAGAATCAATGTTGGCTGAATCTGTCATTTCATCTGGTTGAAATATCTAGACACGTCACTCTTTCTGGATGCGTTTTGCCCCTTTATACCTATTATTGTTTTAGTTACAAGACTTGTCTTGTTGTTGAACGTGACTGAGACAAAATATTATGTTGCAGATCCTGCGTGTCCTCATAACAATCCTTGATGCATCAAATGATCCAACAGCACTTGCTGCTGTTGCTTGTTATGATTTATCTCAATTCATTCAGTATCACCCTGGTGGGAGGATTGTTGTTTCAGATATGAAGGCTAAGGAGAGAGTGATGAGACTCATGACTCATGAAAATGCTGAGGTGACAAAGAATGCCCTTCTTTGTGTC
Organism: Areca catechu; assembly: GCA_021397845.1. NCBI lineage: Eukaryota > Viridiplantae > Streptophyta > Magnoliopsida > Arecales > Arecaceae > Areca > Areca catechu. The sequence continues at coordinate 93,236,743 of CM038048.1, read as the reverse complement.
CGGAGGCTTTTGCTTGGTACCAAATATGCTAGCTTTTTGCAGTCTTAAGTCCATATGGTATCCCTTTGGGGACTCTGGCTTGGGTGTTTATTCATGCTTTCACAACTAGTTTGTAGCCTGACTTCATGAAGCCTTTGGCATTCTGTTGGCAATGTCAAACTAATCTGAAATAATCTGGATGAAGAGAATAAAAAGGACGGTATCATCATCTCACAAGGCACTTTGTTTTGGCCAGTCACATATTTTGCGCGAGTGTGCCTTTGTTTTGGCCAGTCACATATTTTGCGCGAGTTATGATTTCTTGCTCCTTGGAATAAATTTTACCGTGTTTGTCTTAAATTCTTTTCAGGTATTATTTAGTCATGTTTCCTGATTTGGGTAATATTTGGCTGTCGAACCTGAAACGCTTTCATTTTGAGCCATTATTTCTCTTCTGAATACAGCTCTGTTGTTTGTTCTTGGTGCTTGGAATTTACACTTGCTTTTATCTGGACTGCCTGAAAATGCCAAGTTCGATGGCAAGACCTTAGGTTGGTCTCATCCCATACTCACCAATAGCTAGATGACTAGACAATTGCATCTTTATACTTTCAATAGGTATGTTCAGGTTGCTAATGTTGCTGCCCATGACCCGGTATTTGTGGTGCTTGAAAGGGCCATATACCATTCTGACATTGGGAACCAGAGAAATTATGCTTTTATGTGATGGTCGTCCGACCTGAACGCTGGCTGAAATGAGAGATTGTGGCTGAAGAAGTTTCCAAGGCAAACCTGCATCGTGGCCAGAGATTTAATAATGATGCAGTTTGGACGGTTCTTGGCTTCTGTCTGACCTGATGCAGCTACGGTAAATGCAAAATACAATACATCCTTCAGAATTAAAGATGGATTTCTAAAATCTAACAAATTTTTAAGAAGTTTATGCTTTCGCTCAAATACCATTTTATCTTCTGCTTGAGAAGCTGTTGATGGTACTAGATTCCGGCTCACGGAATGTGGCAATTTGTTAAAGCTCTTGTGCTCTATTATCAAAGGATGCTGCTGTTCCAAGTTAGTTGGATGCGTTAAAGATTTCAAACATATATTTTTCTGACACGCCGAATCCCTGTTGACCTCACCAATCCCCTCCTGAGTCCTGCCATATTAGATGGTTAACTTAAGGGTCAAGGCAATGGTGCATTCTAGTGCTACATGATGAGATCTTCTAATTTGTGACACTGGCTCTTGGTTTTCTTGTCACACTTGATCAAACGAGGCATCTATGATATATTTAAGATGGCGACAACATCCAGAACTTTCCTGAAGATTACAATAATGCTAATATCCTATGTTTCACAGACCACCTCCAAAACTGCTGCTAAACCTTAGACGAAGAGTGAGTTAGTTAATTGCAGTTATCCGGTGATAAAATTACAGATGTCATGAAGATTTTACTTAACTATAAGTTAAAAATGTCGAATAACATCCATGCAATTGCACAAAGGCCATCACAAGAGCGTGGCTATTAGATAATAAATTATAAACTAAATTCCAATCATTAATATATATCTTTTCTTTTTTGGTAAAAATCATTAATAGATAACTTAACAGGAGACCTCAAGAACTGCCATAACAGCCTTTATTTTGAGCTTTGCCTAATAAGTCGTAGTATAAAACGTGCGTCCCTGTCGACAAGCAAGCCAGTTGTTTTCAGCGGCCAACTCGTTTGCCAAATATTACCAACTGCTCTAACCGGAATACACAGAATAATGAGGCCTAATTTTTCAGCAAAAATTAGATATGATTCTTAAGAGATCAACATTCAAGACATGTCATCTAAATTTTTCCCGGTTCTGTTGTTCAAGCTGAAAGGCCACTACAGTACTTTTTTTTGTTGACAAAATGACAGTATTCGAGGATCGTTTTCTGCAGCTGAAATGAAGAAATACCTGTTACAAAATCTAACCTTTTACTGCCAATGAGTGATCAATAGTATTTTGAAAAAAGTGAATCCACATATGAATCATATAAACAATGCACCATGGCCACCCTTCAACTGCTACAGAGTCCAGCATACTTATAGAACAGATTTCATGTTAAACAGCATTCACGTATAAACAAGATAAAATAGTCGAATGACAATTATTTACAGAAAATGTCTAATCGAACCATTAAGCTGCACCAGGCAAGCTTAACAACAATTTCCACTACATATCACTAAACTGAATTTTGATGAGAACCATGATACAAAATTACACCAGAAACACCTTCCCCTCCACCCCTCCCCCCCCCCCAACAAAAAAAAAAAACTACGCTACTAGCCATGGACGTGGTTGCCAACAAATTTCCAACCAAAGAAAATCTAGGGAAATTTTCAATTCAGATTGTAGAAGTCAGGATGTTCCAAACAAGATGCTACCATCTGCAACTTCTCGTGGGGCTAATTGCAAATATTGTAAATCAGGAATGATCCACAACTTGGTCAAATATCTTACTGTAAAAGCAATTGTATTTTGTCAGGCTTCCAAAAAAGAGCCATATTGGCAGGTGATTAGACTCCAGACCTATCAGATCAAAGTTGTGATTTGGGAGAGGACCTTTAGATTATGCTTTAACATTGAAACCTTGATGTTCCTCAGTAATTATTGCAAGATATTTTCTTCTCTTATACTCTAACTTTCAGCTGCTTCTGTACCACACCATTTACAAATAAGTTCAAGTTAAATTATAATATGTAATTATGTAGAAGATGTTATAGTTAACCAACACTAGAATTGTATAACTAGAAATCATACGATTAATGCATTTCTAACATTCTTTATATAAGATTTTGCAACATATATTTAGCAATATTGTTATTTTGGCAAGAATTAGGCTAAAATTTGCTTAACATTTTATAACATTGGTCAACTCAGCAATCTTATTGTTTTTTGCAAGAACTAGGCTAAAATTGACATTACATTTAATAACATTGGTCAACACTATCAAAATTTCAAACTTCAGAGAGGCGAAGGCAGTAATAGGATTAGGAAACATACGTAGGGTCATGTTTCTGCACTTTGATGCCCTCTGCTAACCAGATGCTGGGGCAGGAGGTTCTTTGGGTCCCTGAGTAGCTTCCACAGGTTTGTGGCCGCGATATATCTTCCGTTTTCTTGTTGCTTGTCCTGCACTTGGACCAGGAGATTCCTTTGGTTTCTGAGCTGCCTGCACAAAGGCAAACTATTTTACTAGACAGACACACTAAGTGGAAGACTTCCTACTGATCAGAGTGACAGAACACCAAAATTCAAACCTGGAACATTTGCTGATAAATCCATGGCATCATTGGTCCATTTCCAAATGTCTGTGGGTCAAACCCACCCTGTAACATAAAATTGGCTCATAAGAGTCTGGTGACAAAGTAACCATGTTTATTTAAAAAAAGAGCAAATGATCTATGCGTTTGTCATTTTTCTCTACCAAATCTGCCAGTCATCCCAAAACTGCTTTGTAACAATGGCTTTTTTCCTTGTTAATATAGAAAAAGCATTTCCACTTGCATAACTATCCATTTCATGATTGTTTTTTTTTCACTAGTGTTACCTATTTCTCTTAACTAATCTATCTTAAGAAGCAATTTTTTTTTTTGTTAAGAAAAATGGAGTGAGAGGGGGCGACCAACATAGCTACCCCTTCTAGGTGTGACCAGAAGAGCCCCCACTCTGTTGGGAAATGTCCGATGCAGGACGACAACAAAAATAACTCAACCCCTTCCCACTACATTGAGCATGACCCTAAGACCCTACTAAATGGATGAGTACATCATCCCAACGCTACCAAAACAGCAGGCAGATCTCAGCCAAAGGACTCGACCAACCCACACACCTACGTCCAGGCTTTGGAACTAATCCTGAAATTATTCGAGTCGGCCATAGCATCATTTCTTAAACCTAAGACACGTGAAAAATGGGACTAAGCAATGTTCATTCCGTTCCCTATTATACACTTTTTGCAATTCTGTCCATCCAGCATTAGACCTCAACATTTCAGTCCAGGATCAGGGCCAGAGTACGCAGTGTTAGCCCCGTCAGGGGACAAAGTTTGACGACCATGGTTATTGTGCACTGCAAGTGCACGAGACTAGTTTAGACGAAAGGCATTCAAGATATATCACAATCATAATCGATATCTAATTATACCAAATGATATCCATTTCATTCTTTCCAATAATAATGGATAGGATGAACTGTGTCTACATGTGTCTACTCAAAATAAATAAACAAATAATATCACAAAAATATTTGATATTAAATGATTCAAGATGCTGGGGTTCATTTAATTAGTAAGCTAAATGGATGAACAAAGACCTACTACATGTTACCTGTATTACGCAAATAAATTTTCAAAGTTCAAAATAAAAAGGGAAAAAGAAAAGAAGTAAAATAAAAAAAATAGATAACATATGTTTATGAAAGGTCACAGACCGGAAACATATAAACAATGCTTGGACGCATTGCTGCTTGATGGCCAATATATTGGGAGTGATTCATTGGCATACCAAACTGGCTGCCAGGTGGAAAGACCTGTGGACTCGTTCCTTCCTACAAGAAATAACCAATACCAAACAAATGAATATACACATCTACTGTTGTACAACTATGATATGCTAAGAGAATATATATTTACAGAAAAAAAAAGAAAGAAATATTGGATCCATGATTGGTTGCATCCCGACATGGGTGCAAAGATATGGTGCAGTTGGAGCATTTTGAAACTCATAGCTTTGATTACCAACCTTTGATGTTCCAAGAGAAGCCTGCTCATAGGAAAGCACACATTAGCAAGTATACAAATGCAACACACTGAAAAACCATCACACTTCATTTGTAATTCGATGACTACCTGTAAGTGAGACTCTTTTGCTTGTGGGGGCCGACCTCGCCGCCGCACTTCATTTCCATTTTCAGAAGCTACAATGTTTCCTACATTTGGATTAATGTTTCCATTCAGTTTATTTGTTTTAGGAACACGAGGCTTAATCTTAGGTTGTGTATCATCATGTGTGCTGTCACTTAGAAGAAACTTCTCCATCTCCCTTATCAACTTCAAAGCAAGTTGGTATTTATCCGATAAAACTCCAACTTCAACCAGTTGAAGGCATCGCATTGATAAATAATCATAACGATCCACTCGGTTATTAGCAACCACATCATTTGAAGAACAAGCCATAACATGCAACCGCTTGAAGTCCTTTTTCCACCGATCAAGAATATACTGGGATGGAATTTCATGCACTTGTTGCAACTTAAACACAGATAAAGCATGCCTACACAGAATTCCTCTAAATTGAAAGGAACCACAAATGCACTGAACTTCCTTTTGTTCTGCATTGAACAGAACTCCATGGTTCCTATTCATTGTCCTCTTACCATCATCAAGAAAAATACATTCCTTGACATCAAAAGTAGAGACTGGCCCATCAGACTTAACTAATGATGCATGACAATACATTATGGCCTCAATCTCATCCTGGAACTTTTTAAACATGTTAAGAGTGTAAACTTTTGACAGCTGCTCTTCCATGTAAAACTTTGATACTGAGGGCCGTCTTTTATGGAATGTCTCAAAATCTGCTTGGGCTTCCTTTTCATACTTACTTTGCAAAGCCATCTCATATTTACAAAGAAACTGCTTCAAAGAAGTTTTGGAATCTATATACCCATCAAAAAAGGCATTCATTGTCTCATTACGTTGGGTAGTTGACATTCCTGCCCAAAATGTGTCTTTAAGATAAACAGGGGCCCAAGCATGCCGGCATTCATAAAGTGATCTTAGCCATTCATTTCCTTGAAGTCCACATATCTCAATCATCCTCCTCCAATCTTCTTCAAACTCATCGACTCTCAAGGAATCATACACAGCCTTTTGCATCGCCTTGTTTATTGCTCTATACTCTGCCAGGCCCCCTAATTTCTCTGGAACCCTTTTCATTATCTGCCACAAGCACAGGCGGTGACGAATCCCTGGGAGCACCTCAGAAACTGCACTCTGAATGCCCTTACAATGGTCACTGATCAGGGCCTTGGGAAGATGCCCTGACATACATGCTAACCATGCCTTAAGCAACCATACATAGGTCTCGGTGGTCTCATCCGCGAGAAAACTACAACCCAATAACACCGGCTGACCATGATGGTTCACCCCCACAAAAGTCGCAAGAGGCATGTCATATTTATTTGTAACATAGGTTGTATCGAGAGCAACAGCATCATTGTAATACTGATATGCTGCCCTTGACCTGGCATCAGCCCAGAACACATTCCTCGCACAACCTTCCTCATCTAAATCAATGACATTAAAGAAATTTGAGTTCTTAGCTTGCATCCGAGTAAAGAACAGGCGGAGAGCTTCGGCATCTCCTTCCCCAAGCCTCAACCTACCCCTTTCAACAAAACTCCTATGTCCACTTTCACTAAAGAGTAGCTCTTCGAGTGCAGCTAATCTGTCAACAGGAACTTGAGGCGGTTCCTCCGGTTGCTCCAATACACCATCATCATTCATTCGTTCAGCACCTCGCTTCCTAGCTGCACCAAGCTGCTTATAGCAGCTCAAGAAGCGGGCCATCGACGGGCTGACAGGATGGTTGTGATCAAGGTTGGCCAACTCCAAATGCAGCATCCCATCGCCCCATAACTTCACCCGAATCTTCGCCGGGCAGTTTGTGGTCGCCGAAGTCCTCTTCCTAAACTTGGGCTCCGGCCGTTTCCGACCTCCTTTGCAGCACATCAGTTCTAGATACAAACACTGGCCTTCCTTGGTGAAGGAAGATCTTCTCACAGAGACACCAAATCCCACCCGGCGAGCATACCTCTTGTAGAATTTGGAGACTTCTTGATGGGTTTTGAACACCATGCCCACCTCCGGGACTCCATCATAGCCACCGTCCGTGGCGTTATCCCCACCCAACTCATCATCCTCCATTCCTTCAGCATTACCAACTCCATCCACAGCACCATGCCCCGCCATGTCCTAATCCAGCATCATAGAATACATAGAAAAACCGAAGAAAGTGGATCAAAATCGCAACTTTTCAGACAGAAAGCACAGATTTCTTCAAAAGACTTGATCTTTGAGATCTCTGATGGAAATCGGGAAGCAAAATTGTAAAACCTTAAAATCTAAAACAGGAAACTGCAAGTTTTAGCAAGGAGGAAGCTAGGAAGGAAAGTAGTATAATAAAATCCGAGGTACGGAACCAGCGAATGGAACCAGAGGAGGATTTTAGTGGGGGATATCGGACCTTGGTGTTGAGGTCACGGCGGGCGAGGCGGGCTCTTCTAGGGTTCTTCGGTCGGGCGCTGGGTTCTTCCATCTCCGCCCTCGATCCTCCGGAGATCGGAACGCAAGGCACGGGTCGGCCGTCTGTAGGGCTCACCGGTGAATACGGCGAGGGACTCTCGGGGTCGGGAGGAGGAGACGGGGGAACGAGCTGGGTTCGATCCTAGGGTTTCCTTCTTGGGGACGAGATCGTAAAGAGAGGGGGAGCGAGGAAAGTGACCGGACCGCCCCTGGTCGAACCAAGGACCATCCGTGACGGGACGCAGTAAGGGCCACGGTGCGGTGAGGGCGAAGGAGAGAGCAACACGTTGGATGGGTGAAGGGTTGGGTGTCGTAAGGGTATTTCTGGTTTTTTAAATGGATATTTTTAGGTATGACGAAAATTGTTTTCTGACCGTCTTCCCACCCAATTGTTAAACCCACGGCTCTCAGTGTTCTCCCAATTGTTAAACCCACGGCTCTCAGTGTTCTGGGGCCCGGAGAAGAATGGGGGAGATGCTAAAAGGACCGATCCGAGACACCATGTCGGAGACCGAGAGAGAGAGGATGTACGTCACTCGAAAATCAAAATAAAAACCTGTCAATCTAATTTCTTTCCTTCTTTTTTTATTATTATTTTTTTTATTTTTTTTATTTTAAATTTTAATTTTATTTTTATTAATAAACCGAAGCATTCATAATTATATTAAAAAAATTTAAAAATAAAATACTTTTAAAATACTTAGAACTTTTTGCATGTCAGTCCATAACCAGTCACCTAAATGCCGAACCATAATAAAAGTATAATCCGTCAAAAATAATACCTACCTGGCATACCCCCGAAAGAGGGTACATATTGATCCATTGTTGGAGGTGAGGTAGTCAAGGTCGTACAGGTAGTTTTTGGTTATGGTGTCCCTGTTGAGTAGAAGAAAATTCTGATTACTTTGATCCTGAAAAGACCTGGATGCTTCTGCTCCGAGCTACTTCAGGCCAATCAACCTCTGTACTACTCTCTATAAAATCTATGCAAGAGTTTTGGTTAGGTAGTTGTAGATGATTATACCTCGTCTCATCAGTCCTAAGTAAGGGGCCTTCATCAGTGGTTGCTGTATTACCGATAATGTTCTCCTTGTCCAGGAATTTATGCATGATCTCAGGCATGCCCTGTCTCGAAGGAGTCTTATAGCAATCAAGCTTGATATAGAATGTGCCTATGACCAGATGAGCTGGCATTTCCTTTGATGGACTTTTCATGATTTCGGCTTCCAGGAAAGGTGGATCAGGTAAACCATGGACTATGTTGAAGATCCTACTTTTGCCATTTTGGTGAATGATGCTCTGACTGATTACTTCCATTCGATGATCAGTCTCTGACAAGGTTGGCAGGTTGCTCCCTATCCCCTTACTTGTTCATCTTATGTGCTTATGCTCTTTCTTGGACTTTAAGGGACGTGGTCCAGAGTTCCTTACTAGAGCCTTACTGGCCCACTCCTAGAGCCCATCCTCTCTCTCATCTCCTTTTTTTAGATGATTGTCTTCTCATTGGTCGGGCCTCGCTTCAAAATGCTAGATGCTTTGCTTCTGTTGTGGAGTCCTATTACCGTGAGTCGAAATAGCTTGTCAATTTGCAAAAATTTTCTGTCATTTTTAGCCCCAGAACAAAGATCCGAACGAAGTTGGACCAGGGGAGGTTGCAGAGGACGAAGTATAGACCTATGGTGCAACAGGTTCGTGATTGTCTTGAGGGCTGACAAGCTTCTACTTTCTCTATGATGGATAGACTTACTCTCATCAGGTCTGTCCTTAGCTCTTTTTCTATTTATCTCCTGGTGAACACTATGATTCCTAGCTCCTGCTTGAGAGAGATGGAGCAGATTTTTCGTAAACTTCCTATGGAGGCCTAGACATGATAGCCATGGTATTCACTTGCTAGCTTGGGACACAATATGACGGCCAGTTAGGGATGGAGGCCTCAAATCCAATCCCTTCTAGTCAGGAGGGAGGTTTTCATTGCCAAACATATTGTTAGATATCTCCTCTAGCCCAGCTGTCTGTGGAGTAGGGTGATGAGAGCCCGCTATGGTGCTTGGAGTCAGGGATCCCATATTAAGATGACCCATGGTTGCTCCTGTACTCGGAGGGAGATTTGTGCCCGTGCCCATGTTGTAACGTACCATGTCAGATTTTGGTTGGTGATGGGACCATGATTGATGTCAATCATGATGCATGGATTTCTACTCTTCCTCTATCTAGGTGGTCGACCTTTGTGAGTATGGAGGTCGGTGCTAATCTCCAGATATGTGATATATTGATGGATGATGGTAGGGCTTGGAGAGTTCAGGAGATGTCCAGACTTTTTGGAAGCCAGTTGACCTCTCGAGTTCTTGCTGTCCTGATTCTGATTCACCGGGGCCAGGACCTGGGGATCTGGGGTCCATCTTCCTGCCTCAAGGCTCTTTCAAGCACCCTTTTCGTTCACCCGAGAGTGCATCTCTTCCTTTAAAAGATGGCTTGGGATCGTCTTCCTATGAGGACTCTTTTCAAGTGCAAAGGTATGGAGTTGTCGGTGTCTTGCCCGGTGTGTGATAATCAGGATGAGTCCACTGAGCATGCGATCCTGAGTTATCCCAGAGCGAGGTCGATTTGGAGGCTTGCTGGGAGCTAGCCTTAGGATATCAATGATGGTTTATGGTTGTTCTCCTTCCTCAATTTTCTATACTAGAGTTTGGCACAGGAGAACCGTCTTGCTGCTTACATTGCCATCAGATTTGACTATCTATAAATGCGATGATCTTTGAGGCTGAGGCCATCCTAACTCATTGGGTGCTTTAGAGAGCCAGGTTCATGATGATAGAGTATCACTAGTTTGACACTGTCGCCTCCCTAGCAACCTTAGATTCTTGGGACTCCTATGCTATTTCGATAACAGCCCGGAGGGCTATTTATATTTCTTAGGAGCCCCCTCCTTTGGGATTTGTCAAGGTGAACTTTGATGGCAGTGTTCGCGGTGCTAATGATGGTGCAGGATATGTCATTCGAGATGATGACGGGAGGCTTCTTGTGGCTGAGGGGATCTTTCTTCATGACCTATCTGTCTTTAAAATGGGGCTCAGAGCTGCGTGAGCTGGTATCATCAGAGCTATTCAGCATCTGCATGCTCTTAGGATTATTATTGAGGGTGACTCTTCTATTGTTATTACCTGGATTCAGGACAGGTCGAATCATTGTGATACCCATCATCTCCTTCATGATATTTGAAAGTTCCTGCAACTTCCAATGATAGCTACGACTCACCATGTCAATCGGGAGGCAAACTGTGCTGCAGACTGCATTGCCTCCTATGTTGCTCAGCATTCTATCGATTGGTCCTAATCCCAGGACGATAATGTTCCTCTATCCCTTAAGGAGTTTTTTTTTCTTGATCTTTTGAGCTGCCCTCACACCAGAGCTGTATGACCGTCCAGCTGTACCAAAAAAAAAATACTCTAAAGGCATATTTTGAAAAAATTATTTTGCTTGGACAGCAGCTACATTCTCGTAGGCAATGTTATTAAACATAGCCCGGACATTAACCCGGATAAGATACTGGGTCACCGGGTCACCTGTTCAACCGCCGAGTCAATGGTTGAACCGGTAGGTCAATGCACAGAACAAAAAATTAACATTCATTAACTTATTTATGTTCAGTAATGCAATAATGACCCTGATAATATATATTTCAATATTATAAACATCAAAATACTAATAAAACACAACTATAATTTCATAAATATAAATAATTAAATTAAAACATTCATGAATATAAAGATTTAATTGCATAAAGTCACAAACTAATAATAACAAGTAAATTAAACTTTAGAATATAATATTCCATATTTGCTAGCAAAATAAAAAGTTTTAATTAATAAATAACTATTTTATATCCATGTCCAACAACCAAAATCAATGTCTATTAAAAACTTTGAAGTGACAAATCAATGTCTATTAAAGATTCAAGCTCATGAACTAAAATTTATATCAATATTTGAAAAAAATATCTTCTTGAGTTGCAATATTCCCATCTCTTCCATCTTCCCTTGCATTGAAATCATTTCCATCACTTTCATCATCATCAACCTCTAAATCTTTCAAGTTCAATATATCTACAAAGTTAAAAAGGTAATTCATATCTCTTGAAATTGTAATAACATTTTATTCATAAACTATATAATAAAATAATTTTCTCACCATCATTATCATTTTTCTGAATAGAACATGATGCCAATTCACGATAAAAAGTCTCTAATTTCTCATTAGTTAACTCTGATGGCTCATCAACTAACACCCTGCATCATTGTCACCAAATGATTCAAAGTCAATAGGATCATAGTTCTGACCCTTGAAATAAAACATGCATTTAATATTTGTTAGTTTGAAAATTATAAAACAACAAGTAAATAAAAATAATTGTATATCATTTATAATAAAATTATCTTTGTTGTAGTCTTAAATTGTAGTGCACAAATACTAGATCATTTAGCCTTTGATGCTCTAACCTATTTCTCTTTTTAGAATGAATATGTTTTAAAATGCTCCAATTTCTTTTACGTCCCGATGCACTACAAGTTTGGCTTAAGACATGAATAGCCAACTTTTGCAAATTAGGTGCACAACTTCCATAAGTAACCCACCATTCATCCGAATACAAAATACTATATTTGTTAAAATAGAATGCAATTGAATAAAGTTAATAAACTTTATATAAATGAAAGCATAAAGATAAAACTAATGAAAAAAGTTTACCTGGAGCCAAGCGATTTCGATCATTTATAGCTGATGAGTGTCCAAAGCCATCCTCTACATTTCTAAATAATCTCATATTATCCTTAATTTTTCTTGCAAAGTTGGATTACCAAATAAATACTTTTCTATAACATCTAAAAGTCTAGAAATACTATAAGGATGTTTCTCCATAAACTCTAAATCATATTGAAAACATGGATTCAACCAAAATCTAGCTGCATGAAGATTTTGGTATAATTGCAAATCTCACAGGAAATCAATTATCCTTAAATAAGGTTCCACTGTAGCCTTTTTCCTTCTAAAACTCTTGATCATTTTATTTCTAGCTTGATGCATAGCATAATATAAATAATCCATTGAAGGTCTATCATCACCATCAACAATTCTCAAAACTCGAATTAAAGGCTCTATTAATTTAATAATGGTTGCACATTTATTCCAAAAAATATAATTAAGTACATCATTAACGAACATTTTTTTTTTACTATCCTTAGCATAAGCTGAACTTGTCCACTTTCTAGAAGTCACCATTGCTCTTAATGCATCATTGTGGCCTAATATACTTTGTAAAGTAATAAGGTTTGTATCAAAATATGTGGATGCTAGGCGAATTATCTTCTTTCTACCAGTAAATTTTTTCATCAAATACTAAGGATAATAATGGTTATAAATATATTTTGTAATACCATAGCATGGGATACTATATCCTTGACTAAAGCTAATTTTTTAATATCTTGCATGATGAGATTAAGGCAATGGGCAGCACAATGTGACCAAAACAATATAGGAAAGTCTTGCTCTAACTTTTTACCAGCAGAAATATAATTTACAGCATTATTAGTCACTATATGAACCACATTTTCATGACCAACATATATGACAATTTCTTTGAATAACTTATACAACATATCAGTTATCTTCGAGGTATCTGAAGCATCCATACTCTTCAAAAATATGGTCTCTCGAAGATAATAAATTAAAAAATTAATCAAAATTCTTCTACACTGATCTATCCACCCATCAGTCATAATTATGCATTCGGTTTTCTTCCATGTGGCATGAAAATTTTTAACATACTTTTTCACCTTATCAATATTTTTGGTTAACAAATAACTATGAATAGAGTGAAAATTTGGAGATTTGTAACCAGGGTCCATACTAGCTATGGCATTTATCATGGATTGATAATACTTGGAGTTCACAGCATCAAATGGCACGCATGCATCTATCATCTATTTTGCCACTGCAAGATCACACCTTTAAACTGCTTCTTTGTTTTGCAACAAGCTTTTTATAGTTGGTTGAGCAACAGGTATTGTTCTTAGTATGAAATAATTTTTAATTGTCATTGGTTGTTTTCCTTTTCCACGTACTATATTTGTCATGTGACCTCGGCTACTTCCATCAACTATACTTTTTGCATCACTTGTACACTTGTTTGATGAGGTTGGATATGAAGTTTTTTGTATATCATTGTTATCATCTTCTCCTACTTGCCTATATACTTGCTCCTCATATTTTCTATGTTTTGTACTAAAGGGATTGTAATCTTCATCCATTTCCTTTGCTCTTTTTTTCTTCTCACCAACAGTTTGAATATTTTGTATCATTTGATGGCAAATATCTGCCACTACCTTACGGCATGGCTTTACTTCTCCTTTTATTCCTGCAAGATGTTGTTTGAAGCAATTGATCTCACCACTAGCAAATATCTTTGCATAATACAAGCATGCTAACTTCATCCTTTTACTATTATCACTAAGTTCAGGAGCTTCTCTATAATGATTTCATGCAGGATCACTTTTTTCTCTAACTCCGGTTGTTTGAGAAATTGAATCATCCATGGATGGTATATTTTCTTGAGAGGCCATTTTCATAATCTATGAAAGGACAAAATACAAAGTACAACAGATGAGTAGGTTAATCTGACATCACTAAAACACCGATTGGTAAAACATGGACAAAGAGGAAAAAATTCTGGTCTTTCATCTAATCCAATCCATTACAGGTTTCATAAAACAATCTCTAGATTTAATCGAGTTACCGTGCATAGATCATGCCTCATACCCGTGATCGGTTGAATGTGAGGCAAGATTTCTACCAATCAGACTACTGCCTTGGCAATCTATAAATATTTTCTTTAAGTATCACTTTTCCAAGCCAAAACATACCTCCCAAATGATTGATGTCCTCTGGAAGAGAAACGAGAGGCAGTTAAAAACCATTTGCGATCACTTTTGTTTCCTATTTTTTTAATTTTAAATAATAAATTATTTATACCAGCACAATAACGATAATAGAATTATATATATATAAAATATCAATATGTTTGATATTGTCCCTTTCTTTTCCATCATTTAAATTTAATTTTTATTATTTTAATCATGATTTTAAAAATAATATTATATTTTTATCACCATCACTTTACCTATCATCATTATCATTACTTCCATTATCTCTCATTATTTCTGTCACCACTATATTATTTTACTAGCTACTATCTTTATCATACCACCATCTTCATTATTATTATTATTATTATTATATTATAGGCATCCTTATCATTGTTATTCATGCTTCCACCTATAATTATTATCATTATCATCAACACCATAACTATAACTATATTGAGATCATCTCATAGCCGATGCCACTTTTATTTTTATTGCCTCCACCCTTGCAATCAAGATTCTAAATACAGCTTGACATGTGGTACACAAGGAGACCTATTTTAATCGTAACTCAAACTCTAGGAGGGTCCATATAAGGAAAGTTGAAGGTAGCTCTTTTCAAACTTTGGGACTCTAAAAGCCTATAACCCGAGTAAAATTACTTTTTGTTGATAAAAATATGGCCAGGAAACCATACATGAATAACTCAACTCACATGTACCGACTCATCTCACATGTACCGACTCCTCTTTCTTTTTCTTTTTCTTTTTAAACAAAAGGCATAGGGGGATAAATTTTGGTATAGCTATCCTGCAGACCCCTATTCCATCAGGTAATGTTCGATTCGAGATGCTTAGATTTTTGCTCTCTCCCCACTAAATGATGAGTACGTTAACCTGATACCACTAAGATGCCGATTGATGGAATGGGGACAAGAAAAAAATCCTGATCACATACTCATGCCAACTGTCCCTAGCTCCAGAATTAATTCTAGATTTAATCGAGTCACCCACGGGATCCTTACTCGAACCCAGGATCGGTTGGTAGTAAGGCAAGGCCCCTACCAACCGGGCTACCATCTTAGCGGTTACCGACTCCTCTCTAACCCATCTATTTTCCAAAATTCTACCATTAGGGATGTAAGTGTGTGTACACCTCTTGTCACTCATGTTCATTGCATGCGCTCATTGTTGGTGATCGAAATGAAATTGATTAGCATAGGAGTCAAAAAAAATTTAAAATACTAAGAGGTATTTGATATAGCAAGAATAATATGAGTAGAGATAATGAGATCATTGTATCTAGTTGTTCTGTAATGATTTTAGATGATAGTGATTCCAAATCATTTTATGATAATGATATTGAGTTGAAATTTAAGAAAAAATATATATTAATCCAAAAAACACATCAATATACTATTAATATATTATATTAATATCATATATAAAATTATATTATATTGATATATTATATTATATTATATTATTAATCATATTATTATCATATAATTATTCGATGATAATTTTAAATTATCATAGAAATATATTATGATACTTTAAATTTATAAAATAAAATTATTTAAATATTATTTTATTTATTTTATTTTCTTAACCAAAATAAATATTAGTATTAAAAATGATATTTTATAAGTATAAACAAAAATATTTGTATTATAATAACCAGTAATATAAAAGATCTCTCACCTCCAGGGCATCTCACCTACCTTACTAATGGAGCCGTTAGAGTGAATCTCAAAGGACATGGGGCGGTAAGGAAGATGGAATCAAGAAAAGGGATAACTAGATATGACCTCACATCATGTCCTAGGGTTGGGCCTCACACCCTCTCCTCACGGAGCAAAAGAAGAGTCACTCTTCTCTAAAAAAAATTTTCATTCATCAATAGCATCTTTTTACAAAGAGATTAGGGACCTATTTATAACCTTCTAAGCCCTATTTGAAATTCAAATTTTATATGAAAAGAGGGAAAAATATAGTTACAAATTTGAATTTCAAATTTCATGAAAAGAGGGCATCAAATCTGAAAATCTGCATGAGGTTTCAAAATAGGGTGCCAAGTATTGCCATCAAGATCGTCATGGCCCGTAGCTGCTGTCGGTGCCGGAGTGTACTCCCTTCGCTGTCTGGCTGTCCGGTGGTTCTGGACCTGCAAAACAGGGGTTAGTGACCCGGGCCGGGATTTCTGGCGGGGGTACTTCGACGGTCAAGTCAGTGATAATCCAGGGGAACAGATCCTCCTGGTCGAGCCCCTCTTGATGGACTTCACGCTAGGAGGAGTGAATGGTGTGAGAGTGGGATGCAAGTGTGTCGGGGGAAGAGCGGCCTAGCTAGAGGGATTCTCTATGTGGCCTTTCTGCCCGCCCTTTCTTGGATTTGCTTGTGGTGCTGTGCTCTCCAGTTGAGCTTGCATTTGTGTTCGAATGGTATTGCGTTACCTTATTTGCCTTGCTTCTTTCGGGCTTTGTAGTCTAGGTTACCGTTGGGCGCCTGTCTTTGGATCTCCACCGGGCTGTCAGGCGCGTGCGACAGTATCCCAAGGCGCCTTTTTCGATTCGTGATAAGGGAAGCTGTCATATGTTCTGACATTCCTTCTGGTCGTCTCATTCCAGGAAACCTGGTAGTACCTCGATCGAGGGGCCGCCGCCCCCAGGATTCGAATCTTCTGGTTGACTTCCTCTTCCGGGTGATTTAGGTGGTTGGTGAGGAGTGTGGCACCTCGATCAGTGGGCCTCTCCCCTTTCTTGTGTAACCGGTGGCCGCAGGTGGTCACTACGGCCTAGTGGATGTCTCAATGCAATCCTCGGGCGGGTCGCCGGTGTCCTAGGACGGCGGTACTGTCCCTTTGTTCGCCGATGCTTACGCCTGAGCTAAGGGCTGAGATGGAAAGGCAGGGACCGACTCCGACCTAAGCATCCCGAGCTTGCGGGCTTGCCTTGGCGGATGAGGGCAGAGCACAGGCCCGATCCAGAGGGCTCGACCTCAGAGAGGCTCCACGTGGCGGAGGAGGGCTGAGCTCGACTCCAACCACGGGGCTCGATCTTCGAGGGGTTCGCTCTAGAGGGTAGAGTGTGGGCCCGGTCCAGAGGGCTCGACCTCGGAGAGGCTCCACGTGGCGGAGGAGGGCTGAGCTCAACTCCGACCACGGGGCTCGATCTTCGAGAGGCTCACTCTGGAGGGTAGAGCACGGGCCCAGTCCAGAGTGCTCGACCTCGAAGAGGCTCCACGTGGCAGAGGAGGGTTGAGCTCGACTCCGACCACGAGGCTCGATCTCTGAGGGGCTCACTTTGGAGGGCAGAGCACGGGCCCGGTCCAGAGGGCTCGACCTCGAAGAGGCTCCACGTGGTGGAGGAGGGCTAAGCTCGACTCCAACCACGGGGCTCAATCTCCGAGGGGCTCGCTCTGGAGGGCGGAGCGCGGGTCCAGACCAGATGGCTCGACCTCGAAGAGGGGCTCGATCTAGAGGGTGCCACTCAGCTCCGGCCTAGGCATCTTGGGCTCGCGGGTCTGACCTGGCAAAGGACAGAGCTCGGCTTTGACGGGCGGTCCCGTTGTCCCGGGAAGCTCAGCCCGGTGAAGGAGTCCGAGCAAGGAATCTGACGCGGCACCTGGCATGGTGGCTTTCTTTGACATGGCGTCTAACAGTTACTCCACGTCAGCGGTCTTGCCACATCATTTGCCCCCCACTCCCGAGGCTCGTTAGTACGCGACGCTCAGGCCGAAGGGAGTAATTGTATTGTTGATGTGGAAAGGTGAAGATCTGGCGCAATGATGGCCATGATTGCTGGCACTCCGTGGAACGATCCTTCAGGCCAGTGCAGGGGCGCCACATGGCCACATCCGAGGAGCAGTTAATGCTGGCGCAGAATTCAGAGCGGCCGGGGTGCCTTTTTCATCGATGGGCGGCATGTGGCGTGAATTCGTTGGTGGAGATGTCGTATGGTACGGATATACTGGGTCACTTCGAAATGAAAGGAAGTTCTTACCCAAAACATATATTCTTTTGAATTCTTCGCACCCGCTGCAGTATCCGAGTCTTCTCCTTTCTCCTGGTTGCCTCAGATCTTCTAAGGAACCAGGTTAGTTTCTTCTTTCTTCCTCCTTTATCAAAGTAGAGTCCTTTCTCTGAGGCTAGGGTTTCCCTTGGATTGAGTCCGTCCCTTCATCTGCTTCTTCAAGTCCTTTGCTTCTTCCTTCTTTGGGGATGTCTCGCTTTGGCACAAACTTCTGCCCTACCACCAACCAGGGCGAGGCTGGTCCTTCTGAGCGGAGGCCAGCATCTCCTTCTTCCGGTGAGGAGGATGATGCAGCTCGTTTCGAACTTAGTAGGAGGCGCCCTCCTGGTCCAATACTCATCAAGGGATCGGGGTTTGGTCCTTCCCATCCTTCTCGTCCTCCTCCCTCTTACGAAATTGTTCCTGAGTCCGTCCGGTTTGCAGGTCTTGGCAAGTTACTTCCAGTGGCCCGGGCCTCATTGCCTTTTTATGAGGAGACCTTTTCTGGGGGCCTCCGCTTTCCCTTCCATCCGTTCTTCATATCAGTGTTGAATAATTATCGTTTGGTTCCTGCTCAGCTAGTACCAAATGACATTAGGGTCATCTTTTCTTTTGTTGTGCTTTGTCACCTTCACGGGTTTGTTGCCTGGTTTTCTTTGTTCAAAGCTTTCTTTGCCCTGAAGCGCCACCCGACTGAGAACGGGTGGTGGTCCTTGTCTTCCCGCCCAAAGGGCATTAAGTTTGAGCTCCCCTCTTTCGTCAAAGGATGGAAGAGCAAGTTCTTTTTTGCCATAGTTGAGGGGGTCGACTAGGTCTGGAGTGACCCGCACCAGTCCCCCAACCGAAACTCTATGGTCGATGCGGCTGACCGGGATGACACAAGCAGCTCTGCACTACCCAGATGCCTTCTCTCGAGATTATGTTGTCAGAGTAGAATCTCTCCGAAGCTGGGGTCGACCCAACGAATGGGTTGGGTGAGTTCGACATGAACTTTTCTTCTCTTTTTTTTTGTGCTCCTTGCATTGCTTTCTGTGGGCTATGACTATTGTATGGCTTGTATGCAAGCATGATCTTCATAGAGAGCGACTTGCTAGCAATCACCAGGAAGAGGCCGCCAACCAGGTTGGTCGATGAGCCTCCGTCGAGACAGGTCCGGGATAAGAGCGCGTCTGCGACCGCTCCCGTCGCGGCGGCTGACCCGAGTTGGGAGGCGACTGAAGCTGCTCCCGCCATGTCGGCTGGCCGGAATTCGAGGGCGACCGAAACTACTCCTGCACTAGTGGAGAGGGCGACGTCTGCGACGCTGGGGCCAGTCCAGCAGGCAGTCTGGATGGTTCCAGAGCGGCACGGTCGACAGGAAATGACCCCCACCGTGGAGCCCGAGGTGGTTGTCCGGGCAAGGGCCGCAGCTGCTACCGCTACATCCCCCAGTCCCCCGAGCCCGACTGTGATCGAGGTCGGGGATGGGGAGGTTCGAGCTGGGGCCAAGCTCATCATCGAGGCACCGCCTACGAAGGTGCCAGGTCCTCAGCCTGTCCCCGGGGGCCCTGCTACTAGTGGGGCAAGGGCACCTACCCCCGGAGAGAGCAGGAGGGAGGAGGCGTGGCGCCGACTTCCATTCAAGCTGGGGCCGGAGAGCTCTTTGCTTCGGAGCCCCACACTGGCTGAGCGCATGATGGATTTTTCAATCCAGCTATGCAATCTACAGGAGATGGCCGGACTGCGGCTGGGGGACGTGCTTAGCGCCATCTTCCCCCATCTCTTCTCGGTAAGTGGCTCCACTTCTCTTTTCTTTCTTTTTCTTTTTTTTTTTTGCTAACCTTTTACATGGTGCAGATCGATGTTGAGGCCCTCTTCGTGAGGGACTACTGTCGAAACTAGCAGCATAGTGAACAGTAGCGGGCGGTTGAGATCGAGTCACTGAAGGCCAGCCTAAAGGAGAGGACCGAGGTGAATGGAGCGCTTGGTCAAAGGGTCAAGTACCTGGAGAAGCAGCTCTCCGACTCTAAGGGGTGAGCGAAGAAGCTCCGGGAGGGCCTTGACCTAGAGCAGAGTCACTCGAGGAAGAGTGCTGAGGAGCTCGCCCTTGCTAAGAAGAGGCTGAAGTGGTACAATACCGAGGCCATTCGGCACAAGGAGGCCGCCCAGTCTGCTCAGGCCGAGCTGGCGACAGAGAAGGAGAGGTTGGCCACGGCTGAGAGGGTGGCAGAGGAGGCGGCCAAGTCGGCGGAGGCGGCCAGAGTGGAGGCCGCTGAGGCAAGGAAGGAGATCATCGGGGCAAGGAAGGATGCTGAAGAGGTCATCGCCAGGTATAAGACCTCGGAGGAGTTCATCATCGAGATTCACCAAATGGCGTCGGACTCCTTCTACAAAGGCTTCATGTTCCTGCACGGCCGAGTCGAGATGTTTGTTCCTGACGAGGGCCGCAGTCGCCTCAGGTATCCTCTAGCCTCGGACATGGAGTCGGGCGTTGAGGAAGCCGTTGCCTCCGAACCTTCCCCGCCAGCCGAGGCTGAGACTGGGCCACCCAAGGCCGAAGCCGTTCAGCCATAGGTTCCCAAAAATGGGACCTCACAGCCTCACGGCCCAGCCAGGGGGCCAGCCAGAGTGGAGTAACTTTTCTTCTTGTTTTTCCTTTTTTGTATTTGGTCTGGGTCACCTGGCATGTCGGGGACCCGAAGACATTTGTAACTAACTTTTGTTAATGAAATAAGAATTTTCTTGCTACCTATTCCCGAGCATTGCCTGACTTTTCCCTCTCACCCTTTTTCTTTCCTTCTCCTCTCTCTCTCTCTCTCTCTCTTTTGAGATGAGTGGCGAGATCAGAGAGGAGGGTTCCACCTTGTCCGGGGTTTGGCCACTAGGCTTCAGTGTCGGCAAGTTGGGCACAGGATTTTGGTAGTTGAGAGTAGCTGGGCTCAAAGACTTCTTGGCCGGAGAGCTAGGCCCCAGTCCAAGGTGCCTGAGAGCTGGGCTCAGGGCTTGGATGCCTTGGAGCTAGGCTCGAGGCTTTGGTGTCGGAGAGCTGGGCCCCGGGCTTGGATCCTGAGAGCTGGGCTCAGGGCTTGGATGCCTTGGAGCTAGGCTCGAGGCTTTGGTGTCGGAGAGCTGGGCCCCGGGCTTGGATCCTGAGAGCTGGGCTCAGGGCTTGGATGCCTTGGAGCTAGGCTCGAGGCTTTGGTACCGAAGAGCTAGGCCCCGAGCTTGGGTGCCTGAGAGCTGGGCTCAGGTCTTGGTGTCTCGAAGCTAGGCTCAAAGACTTCATCTTCCGGAGAGCTGGGCCCCGAGTCTTGGTCACCTGAGAGCTGGGCTCAGGCCTTGGCGTCTTGGAGTTGGGCTCGAAGACGTTGATGATTTGAGAGCAGCTTGGCTCGAAAATCTCTTGGTCGGAGAGCTGGGCCCCGATCCAAGGTTGCCTGAGAGCTGGGCTCAGGTCTTGGTATCTCGGAGGTAGGCTCGAAGACTTCTTCTTCCAAAGAGCTGGGCCCTGGGTCTTGGTCACCTGAGAGCTGGGCTCAGGCCTTGGCATCTTGGAGCTGGGCTAGAAGACGTTGATGATTTGAGAGCAACTTGGCTCGAAGATCCCTTGGCCAGAGAGCTGGGCCCTGGTCCAAGGTTGCTTAAGAGCTGAGCTCAAGTCCTGGCATCTTAGAGCTGGGCTCGAAGATATTTTCTTCCGGAGAGCTGGGCCCCGGGTCTTGGTCACCTGAGAGCTGGGCTCAGGCTTTAGCGTCTTAGAGCTGGGCTCAAAGACGTTGATGATTTGAGAGCAGCTTGGCTCGAAGATCCCTTGGCCGGAGAGTTGGGCCCTGGTCCAAGGTTGCCTGAGAGCTGGGCTCAGGTCCTGGCATCTTGGAGCTGGGCTCGAAGACGTTGATGATTTGAGAGCAGCTCGGCTCGAAGATCCCTTGGCCGGAGAGCTGGGCCCCGGTCCAAGGTTGCCTAAGAGCTGGGCTCAGGCTTGGTGTCTCGGAGCTGGGCTTGAAGACTTCTTGGAGGTTTTCCTGCAAGGCAGATAGATACTTGCAAAAGAAAAACCATTATTATTATTATTGGGGGAAAGCCTTACATTATTGATAATATCTTCGTAGATTGCAGACATTCCATGTTCGAGGAAACCTGACACCGTCGAGATCCTCGAGGTAGTAGGCCTCCTGTGAGAGGGCCTTGGCCACCTTTTAAGGGCCTTCCCAGTTCGGTGAGAGCTTGCCGCACTCCCGGGGTTGAGATGCTTCGGCCCGGCGTAGCACCAAGTCCCCGGGTCTGAAGACTTTTGGCCTGACCCGGGTGTTGTAGTACCGGGCTACTCGTTGCCGGTATGCCACCATTCGTAGCCGGGCTTTATCCCTTATTTCTTCGAGAAGATCCAGGTTGAGCGGGAGGTGTGCTGAGTTCCGTGCCTCGTCATATTGCTGCACTCATAGCATGGGCACGCCGAGCTTAACCGGGATGACCACCTCGACGCCGAAAACAAGGTTAAAGGGCATTTTGTCGGTTGCCATTCTGGGCATTGTGTGGTAGGCCCACAGAACGCTTAGGAGTTCTTCTGTCCATTTGCCCTTGGCTTGGTCCAGCTTGGTTCTGAGCCCTTAAAGGATGGTCCGATTAGTCACCTTGGCTTTCTCGTTTTTTTGAGGGTGAGCTATCAAGGTGAATTGGTGTTGGATGCCGTGTTCGACGCAGAACCCTTCAAACTCCTGATTGTCGAATTATCGCCCGTTGTCAATGATGATACAACCGGAGAGTCCGAAGCAGCAAATAATTGACTTCCAGAAGAATTGACGAACATTGATTTCCGCGATTCGGGCCAGTGGCTCTGCCTCAACCCATTTGGTGAAGTAGTCGATCGCCACCAGCAGAAATCTTCGCTGTCCTGGTCCAGGGGGAAACGACCCCAAGATGTCCATCCTCCACTGGACAAAAGGCCAAGGGGCTGAGAGCTGGGAGATCGGTGCCACCGGCTGGTGCTGTATGTGAGCGTGGCGCTGGCATTTGTCGCACCTTTTAACGAAGTCGGCGGCGTCCTCCCTCATGGTCTCCCAAAAGTATCCCTAGCAAAGGGCTTTATAAGCTAGCGTTCTCCCTCCCACATGGTTCCCGCAGAGGCCTTCGTGTATCTCCTGAAGCACGAAGGTTGCCTCTGCGGGCCTGAGGCACTTCAGGAGCGGGTAGGAGTAAGATCGGTGGTAGAGCTAGCCCTCCATCAGAACGAACCGGGAGGCCTTCTTCTTAACGAGGCCTACTTCTACGTGGTCCTCAGGTAGGGAGCCATCGATGATGTACCTGACATACCTTTCCATCTAGCTCGACTCGGGGATGATTTGATGCATCTCCTCTGAGCCTTCGTAGGTTGGATTTTCGAGGTACTCGACGTAGGCGCATCTCAGCAATGAGTTCGGCAAGGTCGCGAGTCTAGATAATGCATCCACGCGTTCATTCTCTCCACGGGGGATGTGGAAGATGCTGAAGCGCCAGAAGCCTATCATGCTCGAGCGGACCCACTCCAGGTCTTCATCATCTGGGGGTCCCTGGCGTCATACTCTCTGGAGACTTGTCCGGCAACCAGTTGGGAGTCAGTGAAGACTTTCAAATTCTGTACACCCAGCTTGTGGGAGACTCTTAAACCCCCGAGGAGTACCTCATACTCCGTCTGGTTATTTGTCGCGATGAATTTGAAGCGGAGGGCACATTCTATCACAACCCCATTGCTGTTGGCGAGGATGAGGCCTGCTCAGCTCCCGCCGGAATTGGATGCTCCATCCACATGGAGAATCCAAGGCTCCTCCCCTGGTCCGAGCTCCGTTATTGTTTGCTTTGGCTCCTTGGCGAGCCCGGTGCACTTGACTACGAAGTCAGCTAGGACTTGGGCCTTCTGCGAGGACCTTGACCGGTACACTATGTCGAACTCGCTGAGCAGCAGGGATCACTTGGCCAATCTCCCAGAAGGCTCGGGGTGGCTAAGTATGGTCCTGAGCGGCTGGTCCATCATGACCACTATCGGGTGCGCTTAGAAGTAGGGCCTGAGGTGCTTAGCATACATTATTAGCACAAAAATGAGTTTCTCGGAGAGAGTATACCTGATCTCCGCATCGTGAAGGATTTTACTGGTATAGTATACCAGCTTCTGAGATTTATCCTCGTCTGCATGGATGAGAACCGAGCTGACGGCTCCGGGTGTAACTGCCAGATAGAGCAGGAGCTCCTCCCCCTCTTTCGGTATGGAGAGCAATGTGGAAGAGGTGAGAAATTTCTTCAGCTCCTTGAAGGCCGTCCTGCACTCTTCCATCCAGATGAAGTCATGCATCTTGTGCAGTGCCATGAAGAATAGAAGGCAACGGTCGGCCGACCTCGAGATGAATCGGCTCAGGACGGCAATACGCCCTGTTAGGTGCTGGACCTACTTCTTGGAGGTCGGGTGCTCCATGTCGAAGATTGCCTGGACCTTCTTCAGGTTTTTGCTTCGATACCTTTCTGGGTGACCATGAAACCGAGGAACTTTCCTGCCGCCACTCCGAAGACACACTTCGCTGGATTCAGCTTCATCTGATGTTGCCACAGGTTGTGGAAGGACTCGGCAAGGTCAGCGATATGATTCGAGCTCGGCTTGCTCATGACAAGCATGTCATCCACATACACTTGCATGTTCCAGCCAATTTGGTCCTGAAGATCTTATTGACCAGACGCTGGTACGTGGCTCCTGCATTCTTCAGACTAAAGGGCATCATCCTGTAGCAGTATGTCCCTTGGCCGGTGATGAAGACGGTGTGCTCCTCGTCCTTCGGGTGCATATAGATCTAATTGTATCCGAAGAATGCATCCATGAAGGAAAGCAGCCTGTGCCCAGAGGTGGCATCCACCAGCTGGTCAATTTTTGATTAGGGAAGCTATCCTTCGGGCATGCCTTGTTGAGGTCGGTGTAGTCTACACAGATCCTTCACTTGCCATTTTTTTTCCTTACATCACCACGTTCGCTAGCCAGCTCAGATATTGGACCTCTCGAACGAAACCGGCGACTAGGAGTTTGTCCACTTCCTCGTTGATAGCCGCCTGCCTCTCCGGGACGAAGCTTCTCTTCTTCTGCCGAACTGGCCTGTGCTTCGGGTCAACGCTCAGTTTGTGAGTAATGATGTCAGAAGGGAGACATGGCATGTCCGCCGCTGTTCAGGTGAATACATCTGCGCTTGCCCGCAGGAACTCCAATAGTTGAGCCCTCTCCTCCTCGGGTAGCTGGGCTCCAATCTGCATCATCCTCGTGGGGTCATCTCTGAGCGGATAAGAGAGTAGGCGCTCGACCGGGCCTCCCCTAGGGTCTTGAGCCCTTTGATCGAGATCATCTGCCTTGGGATCACTCTCGGGGACCTTGGCCCTAGGGAGGGTTTGGAAGTAGTGCTGCACTGGCTGGGGTGCTCTCCTCATCTCTTCAACATCGTAGGGAGTGGGAAACTGTACAAGTAGTCTCTTGGTGGAGACAACGGTGTCGAGCAGGTTAAGCCCGGGCCGGCCCAGAATCACGTTGTAGGCAGGAGGAAGTCTGACAACCGTGAAAGTCATCATAACGGTGCTCTGCCGAGGTGGGGTCCCGGTAGTGACTAAAAGAGTGATCACTCCCTCCACCCTTACAGAATCACCTGTGAAACCAACAAGGAAAGTATGCACAAGTTTGAGTTGATCGGGAGAAAGGTTCATCCTGGAGAAGGCATCATAAAAAAGTATATCTGTGGAGCTCCCACTATCAACCATGATGCGTTTTATAGGATGCTTCATGATCGTCATCTCGACGACCATGGCATCATTATTTACATTTTCCTCCCGTCTTCCCCTTTCCTCATAAAGGGGAGTACATTCTCAGGATGCCCTGCCCCCTGGGCCTTCTTAGACGCGCGCGCGGCTCCCCAGGAGATCATACCCACCGGTTTCTCGGTAGGGCAGTTCTCGATTGCTGGAGCTGGTGGAAAAGCGACGAGTGCTTGGGGTTCCACTTGAGGTCTGCCCCCCACGAACCTTTTGAGGTAGCCCCTCTTGATGAGTTCTTCGATTTTCCACTTGAGGTTGCGGTATTCCTCGGTGTCATGGCCGTAGTCGTGGTGAAAGCGACAGGACTTCATTTTATCACGACCAGTGGAGGGCTTCATCGGAGGCGGGCGTCTCAAGTAGCTCTCACCTTCGATCTCCATGAGGATTTTTGTTCTCTGGGCGAGGAAGGGGGTATAACTCTCCTCGGGAACGGGAGTGCCTTTCGGTCTTGGCCCCCTCCGGGAGTTCGGAGCCTGAGGTCCTGACTTCCGGGTTTCGGGCATCTCGGTGGGGGTCGACTTCTTCAGTGGCTTTCCGTCGAGCTCCCGCCTCATACGATCTGCCTCCTTGGCACAGATGTACTTTTGGACTCGGAGGAGGAGCTCGGAATAAGTCTTGGGGGGCTTCTTGTTGAGCGAGTAGGTTAGGCGGGAGGTCCTGAGCCCTCGGTTTAGTGCCAGCATGGCAACTGGCTCATCAAGGTTGTAGATCTCCAACGCGGCAGCCTTGAAGTGGGCCATGTAGTCTCGCAGCGGCTCGCGGTCCTACTGCCGGATGGAGAAGAGGCTGTTTGCCTCTCGTGGCAATTTTCGACAGGCGTCGAAATGGGCCACAAACTTCTGACCCAACAAGGCGAAAGAGCTGATGCTCTCCGGCTCCAAGCGGGTGAACCACATCTGGGCTGCCTTTTGGAGAATAGCAGGAAAGATGATGCAGAGGAGAGCATCGGTGGCCCCCTGGACCCTCATGAGGGCCCGGTAGCTTTCCATGTGGTCTAGGGGGTCGGTGGTCCCATCGTAAGGATCTACTTACGGCATACGGAACTACCTCGGAGTTGGCTCCCCTTGGATTTCTTGGAAGAAAGGGGGACGGGTGTTGTAGCCCGCTAGCTCGCTAGCTGAGCCTGGAAGATTGAAAAATCGGCGGGATAACTCCGCCAACTTACGATCATGCTCCTTCAGGTGATTCTCTACCGCGCGCCTGATGGCTTCATCAGTGGACCCCTCCACCGAAGGAGACGGAGAAGGTGACATGGGTGCATGGCACACATGGCGGGGGGTCTTACTTTTCCTACCTCGGTGGGGATTGGATACTGCCTGCCCAAGGTTTGGTGAGCTGCTCTCCCTGTTGGCAGACCCGGCTCGTTATCTTTTCATCGGAGTTTGATGGCTACCCCGGTTGTTGGTGATGGCCCGTGGCTGCGAAGGCCTTCCTTGAAAGGAACGCAGGCTGTCGCGGGGGGCTGCAGCATGGGCCGCAGGAGTCCCTGGTTGCGGTAGGTAGCCAAGGACCGGTGCTGGTGCTGAAGCTGGTGCACTACTGTGGCAAGGATCTGTATTTGCTGGACGAGTGCAGCCAGCTGAGACTCTGCCGGAGGTGGTTGAACCGGAGCGGATGGCCCTGCCTCTGGGTTGTGCGGGCTCCCCTGGGAGGGGGAGTCCCCTACACGACTGGTGGAGGCCTCTCGTGCCCATGTCGTCACCATCCTTTCGTGGAACTTGCTTGCAAAAAAGGGGGGCTTGAACTAAATCAAAGACTGTTCACAATCCCCCAACCTGGCATGCCAATCTGTTGCCACCAAGATCGTCGTGGCTCGTAGCTGCTATCGATGCCAGAGTGCGCTCCCATCACTGTCTGGCCGTCCGGTGGTCCTGGATCTGCAAAACAGAGGTTAGTGACCCGGGCCAGGGTTTCCGGCGGGGGTACTCGACGGTCAAGTCAGTGACGATCCAGGAGAACAGATCCTCCTGGTCGAGCCCCTCTTGATGGACTCCATGCTAGGAGGAGTGAATGGTATGAGAATGGGATGCAAGTGTGTCGGGGGAAGAGCGACCTAGCTAGAGGGATTCTCTGTATGGCCTTTCCACCCACCCTTGCTTAGATTTGCTTGTGGTGCTGTGCTCTTCGGTTGAGCTTGCATTTGTATTCGAATGGTATTGCGTTACCTTATTTGCCTCGCTTCTTTCGGGCTTTGTAGTCTAGGTTATCGTTGAGCGCCTGTCTTGGGATCTCCGCCGGGCTGTCAGGCACGTGCGGTAGTGTCCTGAGATGCCTTTCCCAATTTGTGATAAGGGAAGCTGTCATATATTCTGACATTCCTTCTGATCGTCTCATTCCAGGAAACTTGGAAGTACCTCGATCGGGGGTCGCCGCCCCCGGGATTCGAATCTTCTGGTTGACTTCCTCTTTCGGGTGGTTCAGGTGGTTGGTGAGGAGTGTGGCACCTCGATCAGCGGGCCTCTCCCCTTTCTGGTGTAACCGATGGCCGCAGGTGGTCATTGCGGCCTGGTGGATGTCTTAGTGCAATCCTCGGGTGAGTCGCCGGTGTCCTAGGATGGTGGTGCTGTCCCTTTGTTCGCCGGTGCTTACACCTGAGCTGGGGGCTGAGCTGGAAAGGCAGGGCCCGACTCTGACCTAAGCGTCCCGAGATCACGGGCTTGCCTTGGTGTAGGAGGGTAGAGCGCAGGCCCAGTCCAGAGGGCTTGACCTCGGAGAGGCTCAACGTGGCGGAGGAGGGCTGAGCTCGACTCCGATCACGGGGCTCGATCTTCGAGGGGTTCGCTCTGGAGGGCAGAGCACGGGCCTGGTCCAGAGGGCTCGACTTCGGAGAGGCTCCACGTGGCGGAGGAGGGCTGAGCTCGACTATGACCACGAGGCTCGATCTCCGAGGGGCTCGCTTTGGAGGGCAGAGCGCGGGCCCAGTCCAAAGGGCTCGACCTCGGAGAGGCTCCACATAGCAGAGGATGGCTGAGCTCGACTTCGACCATGGGGCTCGATCTCCGAGAGGCTCGCTCTGGAGGGCAGAGCGCGGGCTCGGTCCAGAGGGCTTGACCTCGGAGATGCTCCACGTGGTGGAGGAGGGCTGAGCTCGACTCTGGCCATGGGGCTCGATCTCCGAGGGACTCGCTTTGGAGGGCGGAGCGCGGGTCCAGATTAGAGGCTCGACCTCAAAAAGGGGCTCAATCTGGAGGGCGCCGCTCGGCTCCGACCTAGGCATCCCGGGCTCGCGGGTCCGACCTGGCGAAGGATAGAGCTCGGCTTCGACGGGCGGTCCCGTTATCCCAGGGAGCTCAGCCCGGCGAAGGAGTCCGAGCAGGGAATCTAACACGGTGCCTGGCATGGCGGCTTTCTTTGACGTAGCATCTGACAGTTACTCCATGTCAGCGGTCTTGCCATATCACCAAGTATCTCCATATGGTTGCCAAGTATCTCCAAATATGAAAATCTGCATGAGATTTCAAAATGAAGTGCCAAGTATCTCCATGTGGTTACCAAATATCTCCAAATCTAAAAATATGCATGCATTGGGCGCCAAGTATTTCCATATGGGGACCTTCTTATGTGGAGGATGAAATGATCTTCGAATTTAAATTTATTTGGATCAAAATTCATATTGCATCATGATTCATGCTGCTTCGAGATTTGTGCTACTCTGAGATTCGTGCAGGTTGATGTCCCTATCATTCTCCTGGAGCAGGGAGAACTTGACTCCTTCAAGTTTGAAGATGACTTGAGTGGAACTGAAATCCATACATTATTTTGAAATCCATGCAGTACTTGATGATTTTTTTGGGGCTGCTTTTAGATCTATATGGCTTTGAAAATTATGCAGCTCTGAGATCCATGAGGTTCTACTTTGAGATCTGTGCAGAACCTGAAGTCGGCAGCAGGAATCAGGATTTGCTTTCACGATCGTGCGAGCATCTCCCTCATCCTTGGATGGAGGTCGGGTGGAACGGAGGAGGGACTCCTGGTGGGCCTTGCCGGCGACGAGGCTGGGGCGAAGACGGCGGCACAGACGGGGAGATGGCGGCACGGATAGGGAGAAGGCGGCGAACGTGGATGCAGAACAGGGGCAGCACAATGTTTTTTTCACAGAGTGGCTGTGAGGCTCCAGATGGAAGGGAGGAGGTGGACACGATCTGGGTGCCTGAAGACGGTAATGGTGCAGGGCAGTCGGTGGCTATTCGCTGGAAGAAGGGAGGTCCGGTGGGAGGCAACGTCGCTACTGGCGACGAGGCTGGGGCGGAGACGGTGACACGGACGGGGAGAAGGCGACGAACGCGGATGCAGAACAGGGGCAGCATGATGTTTTTTCACAGAGTGGCTGTGAGTCTCCAGATGGAAGGGAGGAGGTGGACACGATATGGGTGCCTGAGGACGGTAATGGTGCAGGGCAGTCGGTGACTATTCGCTGGAGGAAGGGAGGTCCGGTGGGAGGCGATGTCGCAGAGTCTTCTCAGATGTCCGATTGGTGGGAAGCAATACAAATGGAGGATGGGCGTCAGTGAGACAGAGAGGAGAGTGATCGGTCTGAGATGACGTCCTGGGTTGGCAGACAGCTGGATCGGTGGATTCGGACAGGGATTTCGCCTTTGGCCAACGACTCTCCGAGGCTTCACAGATGGAAGAAAGACGGCGGGGATCGGTGATTGCCGGTCGGTGGAGGTGGATTTGGATGGCCACGAAAGAGGAATGGGATCTGTGATCGGATGGTTGTCAGCTACCGATAGCGGGCAGTGGCGGCGATGATGGAGGATCGGCACGGCGGTGCTGGACGGGAGGAAGGTGGGGAGCCAGAGAGGCCGAAGATGAGGAGCATTGCGAGTCCCCTGGTGAGGGTGGAGTCGAAGTCCGCCTTGAAGCGAACATGGCGGGGTTGTCGGCGTCATCGAAGGTACGAACCCAGACCCGAGAGATGCAGCCGCGGTGGTCATCGGTCTTGAAGAGACGGTGTGAGTGGAGATGGAGGGCTTAGTTAAGGAAGGAGATGATGAGAATAACTCGAGGATAAATCAGGGATAAATAAAGAATAGTGGGAATAACATGAATAAACTGGGACAAAAAGGAAATAATGGATACCCTAAACCAATCTAGCTATGATACTAAATTGATGTGGGACAGATGTGGGTCGAATCGTTGGCAAGCCTAGAAATCACCTAGATTAGGGTACCACTATTTTTTTAATATTTTTTTAGGGGTGCGAAGGAATAATAGAGATGGAAGGTAGAAATATGGACTCTCATGGATTTTGGGACTCATACTCACGGAGAGATCTCTCACCTTCAGGGCATCTCACCCACCTCACTAATGGAGCCGTTAGAGTGAATCTCAAAGGACATAAGGGCGGTAAGGAAGATGGAATCAAAAAAGGAGATAACTAGACATGACCTCACATCATGTCTAAGGGTTGGGCCTCACACCCTCTCCTTGCGGAGCAAAAGAAGAGTCACTCTTCTCTAAAAAAACTTTCATTCATCAATAGCATCTTTTTACAAAAAGATTAAGGGCCTATTTATAACATTCTAAGTCCTATTTGAAATTCAAATTTTACATGAAAAGAGTGAAAATATAGTTACAAATTTGAATTTCAAATTTCATGAAAATGGGGCATCAAATCTGAAAATCTGCATATGATTTCAAAATGGGGTACCGAGTGTCTCCATGTGGTTGCCAAGTATCTCCAAATCTGAAAATCTGCATGGGGTTTCAAAATGGGGTGCCAAGTGTCTCCATGTGGTTGCCAAGTATCTCCAAATCTGAAAATTTGCATGCATGGGCGCCAAGTGTCTTCATGTGGGGACCTTCCTATGTGGAGGATGAAATGATTTTTAAATTTAAATTTATTTGCATCGAAATTCATATTGTATTATGATTCATGCTGCTTTGGGATCCGTGCTGCTCCAGGATTCGTGTAGGTCGATGTCCCCATCATATATATATTCATAAAATTAATAATTTATAAGATGATAAATATAATTTTATTATATATATTAATAATTAATATTAAAAATTTTATTATAATACATTTATGTGATTAATAAATATATTTTTATAAAATATAGTCCGACTAGTTTTGATATTATAAATTAATGATTTAAGTTTTTTATGTAATACTAAACATATTACTCATCAAAATATAAGGATCTTTGGTCCTAGCATGTCAAGTATAATAATATTGTATCATTGAAAAATAGAACGTTCTAAAAATTAGATCTTCGATGATTTTAGCTCATCATGGCCTTGAGGCACTAAATTAGATATGATAATTTTTACTGATCCGGTGGGCATCTGACACGACCCGATCCTAATGGAATGGATAAAACTCGACCCGTCTAATTTATAAACGGATATGAATTATATAAAAAAAACCCAACTCGAATTTAGATTGGTTATGGATAGTTGTACGTCCCGATCTAAACCTGATTCGTTTATATATAAAAAAGTTATGTTTATAAAATATTTAAGTAAATTGGATAGGAGACGAATATACTCGACCCGATCTAATTTAAACATGATTTTTTTTATACCTGATCCGATTCGCGATGGATATAAAATAAGTATGGGATGAAAATTTATTTAATAAAATAAATATAAATTTTGGATAATCCTGGATCCAATCCATTGCCATCTCTGCATCAAATGCCATGGGAGGTAGGGATTGGTATTTAGACGTGCCCATATTTCTCTTATTAAATTATAGAAATGCGATTTTTTCTAATTAAATTGCTAAAATTGAGTCACTCTATTGTTTTTTTTTTTTTCCTTAAGAGTTTTAGTGTACGTTTTATCCAGCCTCACAGGAGCCGTCATTCCTTCCCTTCTCTTCTCCAACCCTGCACCAATCTCCGCATCCGACGCCTCCCCCACCGCCTCCGATCCCTCGCTCACTTCGGCCGAAAGATCGTCGCCGCCGCCGCCGCCGCCGCCGCCCTGCTCCCCTTTCCCGTCTCTCCTCTCCTGAGGATCCCCGCGGTCTCCGATCTCGGTGCGCTCCCTCCTCTCTCCCGGCCCCTCACCCTCCCATAGGCTCGAACCCCGCAGTTGGCGAGAATGTTCTCGCTGGAATCCTAGCTCTAAAAGTCTTCACAACAAACCTTACCCTAGCCTTGACACTAATCTTTCCCCAGCCAAGGGCTCCGTCTGCCCTCGGTGAACTCTCGTCCTCCACGCAGCTTGTTTCTGGTTGACTCCTACCTTGCCTTTTCCCTTTATTTCTTTCTTTTCTGTTTTCCTTTTTTCGTTTTTGAAGTATTGATTATTGGATCTTCTTTCTTTGATTCAAATCATACTATGATCTTCTTTGTTATTCCGCGATCTACGTGATATGAATGTATTTTATGTTTTCATTCGAACTTATGCTCGCAAGTGAAGCTTTTGTTGGTTCTTGATGGAATTTGGTTTTTTAGGTCGACAAGGATGAATTATCATAGAAGAGGATATTGTCTTTACTGTGTACCTTATCTGTTCCAGTTCGTCTTATTTCCTTTACTAGTAAGGTACCTTAGAAGCAGCTTTCCACTTCGCAAAATGAATTTTAAATAGGCAGATTTTGTAAAGATTTTATGAAGTTCCAAAAATGCTGTCAGAATATAGCTGTCTCTGCCCAAATAACAAATTACAAAACTGGAGTTCTAAGTGCTAATTTATCAATTTGAATTTTTGATGATGCTAAAGCATTGCTTTTTGGTTCAAAACAAGTTCTTACGATGTAAAATTTAAATCCTTGATGAAGGTAATGTGATACAACATTAGAAAACAAGAATTCTGATCCTTCTTCAGCTTGTATCACTTTGTTGTCTATAAATTATGAGCCACTTGATGAAAACCCTAACTATGTCATTGTACATTAATCAGTAATGATATAAACATACAACTTATCAATCAAGATGAATCTCTCTTTTCATTGTTAAAGTTGATGGCCTTTTGTTTCCTGAGGAAGGGTAAAATCTTGCTTATATCTTCATAATGAAGCATCTTGCTTGTGTATGACTACTTTGTATAAAAGATATTACTGTTTTCCAATTTCAGGCTTTAGAGGTACATTGCCTGCAGCAAAAATGTCTCGTAAAGGATTAATGGAGCAGGACCTAAGCAAGCTTGATGTGACAAAACTGCATCCACTGTCGCCAGAAGTTATTTCACGTCAAGCTACAATTAATATTGGTAAGACTGTTTCTGGATTACTTCAATTGTTAAATGCATTCATTTCTCTAAAAAGAACATTGTTTTAATTTTTTTATTTTGGTTTTGCTTCTGAGATTTTTGTTACCTAAATTTTGATCCTATCTCTTAGTAAATATTTTATGACTAAACTTCTTATATTTCCTTCTTTTTTAATTGAATAATAATTTCCATTTTAAAGGACTAGTTTGTGAACAACTACCAAAAGGAAGAATTGAGATTTCTAAGATACTGGTATTGAAATCAAGATTTCTGAGGGCATGGTTAATATGGTTAACCTGGATTTACTTCTATATCACGTTAGTGATTTGAATATTTATTAACTGAAACATCATTTTAAGCATTACCCAAAAAAAAAAATCTTTTTAAGATTCTAAAAGGCTTATCAGGAAATCTCGGATATTTCGATCTCATATGATTCAATATAATATGGGCTACAATATAGGTTATATAGTGACCCTTGATGCTAGGAGTGCTATCTAGCCTAGTCAAGTCAAGTGCTAGAAGCTTGAGCTCGACTCGATTTAAAATACGTGAGTTCAAAACTTGACTTGAGATTGATCGAGTCTTAATATCCTAAACTTGAGCTTGGCTTAATAAAAAATGCAAAACTTGAAATCGACCCAACTTGACTCAAATATCAATCGAGTTATTCTCGAGCTCAAATTGAATCCCTAGCCTACTAATAATATATATATATACACACACATACATATTATAAATAAAAATAATATTTTCAAAAATATATATAAACTTGAATAAGCTCGTAAGTTTTCAAGCTGAGTATCCTACCACTCAAGCTGACTCGAAAAATTATTTGAGTTACTCGAGCTTGACTCGAGCTCAATAATAGCCTAGTCAAGTCAATATTGGACTTGAGTCTAGGTCAAGTAGCTTGCAAGCAGCTTGAGTCCAATTGAGCTTGAATTACTTAACGATTGAAAGACTTGTTTAATTCACCATGAGAATGGGTTATGGGTAGTTGCAAAGGTTGGGTCAAGCATGTCTACATGGGTAGGTTGTGCTGAGTAGAGTGGGTCAGGGGTCGATTTGGTTAGATTGGATTATAGGGGTCAATCTATGGGGAAGGCATGGGTTGAAAGGCTGCAATCTAATGTCAGGATGGGTCAAGTAGGGGTCAATGTTTCATATAATTTTGTTCCAAATTGACCCAGTCTGACCCATTGCCAAACTAGAAGAGTATTAAATGCACATTGTATGGTGTCATCAACTTGTGAATTGGTGCCACTTGGTGATTTGATGGTATAATGTTGCATTAGCTATTAGTAAACAAAGGGTGTGAGGTCTGTTTACCTTGTTCAAGATTCGTTGTCTTGGTACCGAACCTTACTGACAAAACTCCATACAATGTCGGTATGCTGTTCAGTGCGGTACAATAGTGTTGGTACGCTCCAAAATGGTGTACTGGTACGAGATTAGTATGGTACGGTATATCTTGTATTGGGTGGTATGGCATTTCATGACCTCGTTCATTTGTTACTTGTATAGAAGTTGGATGAAATGCTCCATTTTTTTCTAACAGTTAGTTGTAAAATGCAAATGTGGAGACTATATATTGCTCCCATTCCAAATGACATTTGATGCATATTGAAACTTAAACTCTCACCAAGACATTCTTGGATCATTAATTTGTATTTTTTTCAAAAGATAACTGGAGCCATTATTTAGTTATGAGATATAGTATCTTTTTGTTCTTGAATGTTTGGGAGCAAGGAATCCAAATAATTGTAACCAAAAAGCAAAACTATATATAAGATGTCCTGTGTTAATATTATTCTTTGTAGATATGAACAACTGGTTATGTATGTGTTTGTGGAAATGTTATTTCATGTATCAGGTTTTGTTTAATATTAGATACATTTAAGCTGCACAGAGACATCTAAAGAGATTCCTTTCTTTCTCTAAAGCTTACTTTAGAGGGAGAAGCTCCATGGAAAATCTAATTGGCTGCTAGTGCCACATGTCACTCCCCTTCTTGGGCCATCTGACCTAGTTTTGCACCACCTTGATTTGTATGCTTGCTTGGAGAAAGGTTTCAATGCTCTTCTGCATCCTTGTCCTGGTCCTTTCTTGGCTTTGGCCATGGTAAACCTGCCACAGAATCGTAAACCTGCCACAGTATCCCTCTCCAGGTATTTCCCATGGTCCTCACAACATAAGAGTAATGCCAGTTTGTACATTGGATCCAATCTCCAACAGATGGGCATTGTTTGTTTGATTTTGCCATGAGTTGTAGCAAAGGATGGAGTTGAAGGTAATGTAATTTTCATGGACCTCAAGGATTTTGGTATTCTTTTGATGGTCTTCAGCCTGATGGATTGACCAAAAGTAATTGGAGAAGAGGTGACCATCTTGTGGTGCAGGGTGTCTGTAACCCCCCCTTCATGCTGCTCTATTATAGTTTACGCTCTCTTAAATAAACTGTGTGAAGCTTTGTGGTCGATGGGCCTACCCTCTGAGAGCAGCTTGGCCCAAAGAGGCTTAGGTGGTGAGGAAGGCCTACAAGAATACACACAGACTTCTGTGATGTTTCACAATATCAGGAAAAAACAATTGGATTGATTTTGGAAGAGCTTTAAAAGTTTGAATTTGAGTCGAAACTTTTTTACCTCCCTAAACAGGAAGTCAATATTCAATATTCGTGTTGTAATTAAATAATATGCTGTTAAATCATGGATTTGTTTCTAAAAGTTTCTTTGGGTCCAAGCTGCAATGTGTTGGAGAAAGGTTCACAAGCTTAAATTTAGACTTGATGTTGTCTAAATAGTCCAGTTCATTGTCCATTCTTATGGATATCACTAACTAACAAAGTTTATACCTATTTGCTAGAGTTTCTGTTGAAATATATTTGTCTTCTTTTTCCAAATTTGTTTGCAAGATCTTTTCTATTTTATATCTTTCAAATGTTCTTTTTTTAGATTCTGGTAAACTGGTGAGTGCTCTCTCTTTGAAAATTATTGCTTACATCTTTATAAAATTCCTGTGTGTGTGTGTGTGTGCATGCATGATTACAAGTCTGTGTTCACTATCTTAGCTTTGTTAATTTTATGATTCTCTAGATTTAAGTCTTGTTTTCATTAAATGCTCAGGTACTATTGGTCATGTGGCCCATGGAAAGTCAACTGTTGTAAAAGCTATTTCTGGTGTTCAGGTATTATTTTCACAATTTTATTTAAGTTTTACCCCTCTTCCAACTTGTTTAGTTTTCCTTTTAATTTGACCATGTCTGTGATTGAGGTATGGAAAGAGATGCCAAATTAGTTCCTGCAGGCATCCCCTGCAAAATTCAGTAATTTATTCTATAGTCATCTTTTATATAGCAGCCTCTGATTGATTTGTAAACTTCTTTCTATGACATGTATGATATCTGAGCAGTTTCTTGGCCTTTGTTTCTTTACCAAATCTGCATCTTTTGTTTCACACTAACCATATCAGAGCAGATCTCAATGTTTTTTCTTTCCAATTAATGGCATTGAGAGAGAAGTGATATGATTAGTAAGCCCGTGCAATGAGGCTTCGAGGAAGCCCAGATAAAAAGAAAGGCTTAGATTTGTGCAGAGGCAAAAAGATTGCCAAAATGGGTGTGCACTATTATTGCAATGCAATTTTGCAGTCAGTGTCATTGAATTTCAAATGACAAAACTAAAAAAGATATTATGCAGACTATTGTAGTTTTATCTGAATTGTAGCCATTTTTTTTCCGCTTCTGTATTTGTGATCCAGCCCCTTGTTCTGTATGCAGACTGTTCGTTTTAAGAATGAGTTGGAGAGAAACATCACTATCAAGCTGGGATATGCTAATGCAAAAATATATAAATGTGAAGATGATAGATGTCCACGACCAATGTGCTACAAGTATGATTTTCAGTGAGGACAAATAGTCATTGTTTCTACTTATACTTATTCTGCTATGGTGATGACACAGGGCTTATGGAAGCGGAAAGGAAGATAGCCCGCTATGTGATGTGCCAGGATTTGAGAACACCAGGATGAAACTCCTAAGGCATGTCTCGTTTGTAGACTGCCCGGTAATATGGCATGCCTTTAGATCTTCGACTTTTTGTTGTTAGACCATTAGACCTGGTTTTGATTTGTCTTGTTGGTTCCTGCTAAAATAGAAGGATTTGTTAGTATTAGTACATGTCAAAATATGAAGAGTTGAATTGCTTTGTTAAGAAGCCTTCAAGATTATTTCATAACAAGGACATTGCTGATTTTGTTGAATCATTGTTGTACTAAAGTATTAGAAGGGATAATACTGAAAGAGGTTCGAATACTGTGCCTTACACCTTTTGAGATGATTCTGGAAACATTAAAAACTGCGAAAATTGGCTGGGAATCATATTGACCTTATAACTGAGCGAACTATTGAAACTGTTTTAGACTGCAGTTAAATTAGGAAAAATATATGCATTATTTTTACAAAAAGAAGCATATCAATTTGGCTTATTCATTTATTGCTTATATATTGGCTTCCTTGATCCAAGTAGCTGGTTGTTAAATCCTTGTGATATTCACAAAAATATTTTGGAAAAATCAGCTAAACTACTTATCTAAAGCCCTATTCACACTGTTACATGGCATGCCCACAACTTCTTTGCTTCATTCTTGATATAACAATCTATCTTTTTTATATCTAAGCATGTAAAATAGTCTGACAAGCTTATTAAGTTTTGTTAT
Organism: Areca catechu; assembly: GCA_021397845.1. Taxonomy (NCBI): domain Eukaryota; kingdom Viridiplantae; phylum Streptophyta; class Magnoliopsida; order Arecales; family Arecaceae; genus Areca; species Areca catechu. The sequence continues at coordinate 93,197,818 of CM038048.1, read as the reverse complement.
TATCAAAGGATCAATTGCATGGGACAATCACTGATGATCACTTAATATTTTGGTCTTGTTGGATTGGGTTCAATCTGTATCTTTAATCACGCTTTGCAAGCCTAGCATGTTTTCTTGATTGACAATCTAGGTATCAATCTTCTTTGGGGTGACAATGACTGTATTGCTGTATTTTCTTTTTTCCTTATCTTTTTCACTTATAGCTATGCTTTGGTTGAACTTCTTCAATGGAACTTAAACCGAAATTGCTGACTTTTTTTTAAAAAAATGGCTTGATGATTGCCTTCTTGACTTAAAAGTGGTGCTCCATATCTGGACCTCCTTTTGATTGGGAAATGTCTTGATGATGATCTTTCATGCAGTAATTCACCATGCTATTTTGTGTTCATTGCAGAATTATCATAAATGTCACTGGTGGCAAAAAGGGAAATATTCTCTAAATGGGACTTCATTACGTTTTTTTTTTTTTAAAGCGTTTTTTCCCATTCATCTCTGCTAGACAGCGACACCTGTTTTTTCATCTCCATATCATGAATGCAATTCCTGCTTTTTTATTTGCTTCTAAATTTATGAGTATTCACTTTTATGGTGTCAGTGCCTCTGTTTTCTTATTAGGGGCATGATATTCTTATGGCTACAATGCTCAATGGGGCTGCAATCATGGATGGAGCATTGCTTTTGATTGCCGGAAATGAAAGCTGCCCCCAGCCTCAGACTTCTGAGCATCTGGCTGCTGTTGAAATCATGCGACTTCAGCATATTATTATTCTACAGAATAAGACTGATCTTATTCAGGAAAGTGTGGCAATTAATCAGCATGAAGCAATCCAGAAATTTATTCAGGTCAGTTTCGTTGACCATCCTGACCCAGAATGCCAGTAATTTTTAAGCCAAACTTCAGTCTGTGCTGAAGACCCTTTTTTTTGGTGGAGGGCTGAAGGCTCTCTTCACAAAGTACTCATTATCATTAATTCTTGCATGACATGTACAGGGCACAATTGCTGATGGGGCACCTGTTGTACCTATCTCTGCACAGTTGAAGTATAACATTGACGTTGTTTGTGAATATCTTGTTAACAAAATCCCTATCCCAGAGAGGAACTTTACTTCACCACCAAACATGATTGTCATTCGTTCTTTTGATGTGAATAAGCCTGGTTCTGAGGTTGACGAGATAAAAGGTGGTGTTGCTGGTGGCAGTATCCTTAGGGTATGTAGCTCCTTGTACAGAAATTTTGATACCATTAACTATAAACTTTGATAGTCATTACTATTGCAGACTTCTCTTTACATTTTCTGACTACCATATATAAATTCCCCACAATGGTGCTTTTATGGAGGAACCTGGAATCTCTGGATATTGTTTTGTCATGTACAAGCTGCTTTGACAATCCCCATTTTGCATTATGCGTTGCCACATTTAGTTTTATGGTCCCATGCAGCATTTAACAAGATAATCTTTTGCTACATGTTTGCTATTGACCTGTTATAATTTACTCCTTTTATCTTGAAAGGATTCAGTTAGCCAACCCCATATTTTGTGGGAAAAGGTTTGGATGATGATGATGATGATGAATTTGCATAGCTGCTTTCCCGATGTGACCCTTATGCTTTGTTATCCCCTGGTCATTTATATATGTAGAGCAACCACATTTTTTTTTTTAATTATTTTAAATTTTTCTAGGGAGTTTTGAAGGTGAACGAGCGTATTGAAGTCCGTCCTGGTATCGTTATCAAAGATGAGAGCAGCAACATTAAGTGCACTCCAATATATTCAAGGATAGTTTCACTTTATGCCGAGCAAAATGAGCTCCAGTTTGCAGTTCCTGGGGGTCTTATTGGAGTAGGCACCACGATGGACCCTACACTGACACGTGCTGACAGGCTGGTGGGTCAGGTTCTTGGACAAGTTGGGTCTCTGCCTGATGTTTTTGTTGAGCTCGAGGTTTGTTGATCTTCTGAGTACCTCTTCCGTACCCGAGTTAGCAGTGCTGAATATGGTGATATGAATTGCCTTTTATATATATATATATATATAAAACTAACTTAAATTAGTTAACATAAACATATTTCCAAATTAAGGCTGAACTCATAATGTTTGTCAGTTAAATGGATCAAGGTATGGTTCTTCTTGATTAAAAAACAATTTATAATTGCTGCCTCTTGGCAACTTTGAACTAGTGAGACTTCTATCATGAAATTTAGATGGTCGATTAACTGCCTCATATCATTCTGAGCATGCAATTTAATCTTGGAAAATCATGTAGATAAAGGAAGACTGCAATATTTGTTCTAAATTCGCCTGGTAAGTACAAACAAGCTGAAGGGCCAAATTCAAAGGGCCAGAGGCAATGAAACCAACATATCGATGGAATGATAGCCTGTTCACTGTTCATATGCCTACAATTTGCTTTTTGTCTCTCTGTTTGACATACAAATTTGTTGATTGTACAGGTGAATTTTTTCCTCCTCCGGAGGCTTTTGGGGGTGAGGACAAAGGGCACAGAAAAACAAGGGAAGGTATCTAAGCTTGCAAAGGGTGAGATCCTGATGTTGAACATAGGATCGATGTCAACAGGGGCACGGGTGATTGCTGTGAAAAATGATCTAGCCAAGCTGCAGCTCACTGCACCAGTGTGCACAAGCAAAGGGGAGAAGGTGGCCCTCAGCCGGCGGGTGGAAAAGCATTGGCGTCTCATCGGGTGGGGGCAGATCCAGGCTGGTGCGACCCTTGACGTCCCACCATGCTCTATTTAAATCAAAAGATTCTTGCAGGTGAAGAGAAAGCGCAAAAGCACAAAAAAATACAGCATTAATTGATCTGTGAGAAATCATGTGGGAGGGTAGACGGCTTCTAGGAACGGTTTTTGTGAGATGGAGAAGAAAACACAACAATGTCGAAGCTAGCTTTGTTGCTTGTTTTATGTGTCAAGAATTTATCTGATGCCCGGTAATATCAGACTCGATAACCATGATATATATATCTCCAGTTAAAATGGGGAGTATTTTCCCCTTTCAAGGTTGTAAACCAATACCGCATCTGTTGTTTCCGGAGTTCTTTCAGTCGCGCTGCTGATGTTGGAAACTGAACTTGGATCACTGATGTTGGACAACCAGGACTTTGGACTTCCTTCCCATTTGCCCCCTTTTCTTGCAGCATGCTGCGATCATCTGTGACACGTTTACTGTTTGTCAAACCATTGTTTAAACGTCCAGCCCTTCGATCCGATTTGAAAAATGACTGGGTGATGAGTCATCGGTTCAACTCCAGAATCGATCTGAAATAAACTATAATAACATACGACCATAACAAATGTAATTTTTAGTTAATCATCGATCAAATAATTTTAATTGCGTTTGCAGTTCCTGGCACTCTGCAGGAGCGCTTGGTCACGATGTGATGATCATGGTCATGCAGTCAAATTTGTATCTCCCAGTAGGCCTCAGAGATTCAATCATGGTTGTGTATTTTAATGAAATCATGAATAATTCTCAATATATTAACTGAATTTTAAAAATAAAAGCAATAAAAAGTTTTTGAGGATTAGGGATTAGCTCGAGCATGTTCGAGATAAGTTGATTTTTTATTAAAAAGAGCTGATGTTCCATCCAAAAAACTCAAAAGCTCATACAATCAAGATTATCAAGATTTAAATTTCTTCATCTCCTTGTCTGATATACCATTCATTGCTGCTCAAAAGCAATCTAGACCTTTTGAATTCTCAAGAAAGAGATCTCGCCCATCTGAACCTTTGAATTCTGAATTCTAAAGAAAGAGATCTCGCCCATCTAAAAAGTTGGTAGTAATATAATTAAAAAAGGGTTGACCAACATCTATGAAAAATGTTGATACACGAAAAGCAGAAAGAAAGATGTTTCCATGGTCGGCTTCAACACAATTCGATCATGGCCAAATCAGCATGGAGATGAAAATCCGACCACAGCAACCACCACCCATTTTCAAGTTTTGGGACCAAAATTTGAACCACTTTTTCTATTCCAAATCCAACTCAAAGGATCCGGACTCGCAGCCATCCCATCTCTCTTGCACAGCCAATATAAACAGAATTTAATTAGCTTATTGCCAACCATTTTTTAGGGCATAAAACACCACAGGTTTTCCTTTTCTCCGGATAACATTTATGACTAATGTTGCTACCGTTTCTGCCTTTTATTGCAGTTGATCATACCTGAATTGTATGATTCATGCTTCTTGATATCTCTGTAGAAAAATTTTACACTCAGTATCTACCCCTAGGAACTGACAAGAAGCTGAGAGCATTCAATTACAAAATGAAGGTAATCCTTGTGCATCCAACTTCATTGCTGAACAAGCAGTTAATGTTAAAATACTGTTCTGTGCATTTCATGCATATTAACACACATATATAAACATACGAATATATCATATTCACATTGAAGAAAAACATTTCAAAGATGCAATGATAAACCATTCTGCCTAAGATCAGAGCTAAGCTTGTTACCATATTCAGAAAAAAAAAATGGTAATATTGACGGAACTGAGTCAGGAAATAGGCATTTTCTATGCACATGATTCCTGCCTGCTGTTCTAATTGAATATTTCAGTTGCAAAATGTAGCCTCTAACTTGTATCTCTATCTTAGTTAACTTATATCTTCCATTATATCTTTTAGACGTAACTGGCCTCTGAATGTCCTAAAGTTCAATCCAGACTCCATGGGAATTAGAGGTTGGCCATGGTGCTGAACACCATCAGCAAGCAGAAATGCCGGTGCACAAAACGTGAGGGTCATCATATTACTTATCATTAAATATCTTCACTGAGTTTTCCCATCTTTTCCTCCTCAGTTATTAAACCTGACAAACACATGCACTTGGTCTTTAATTTTAAATTGTAAACAACAATTTGGTTGGCAAAGGAAATTATTGTGCATGCATAGGTACAGAAATTTCAAAGCAAGGCCATGGAGAATTTTAGTCTTGACACAGAATTGGCATTAATATGTTTAGGAAACCATTGCTTGCATTTCTAGAATATGTCCTTAGTATTTAACATGCCAAAAGTTGTACATTCTGTATATTGCTGGAACATACCAGAAGTGTTCCAATGAAGATATTCTCAAAAAGACTGCATGCGCACGTACCTTAGAGTATAAATGCTGAATTTTGCAACCCTCATCCTCTACCTAGTCCTTCGGTCAGAATGTGCATTTGGCATCTGATCCTCCTGCAATTGTATCATGTTTATCAAATTCCTGAACAAGTTTACACCAAACATGAGGTACCATCTTTTTTATAAACAAACATAACATCTAATATAATTGATCCTATGAAAAGCTCAAAACTGAAGACAGTTTAAAAAAGAACCTGAAACATCTGTTGATAAATCCACTGCACCCTTGACTGACTTCCAATTGTTTGATGGTCATACTGACCCTGCAATTTGCAAACATCATATTATAAGAAGACAGATATCCAATGTGCACACCTCTCAGTAAATGGTTGAGCAATTGAAACCAGAGAGAGAGAGAGGAGGGGGGGGAGAGAGAGAGAGAGAGAGAGAGAGAGAGAGAGAGAGAGAGAGAGAGAGAGTTTACTGAGTGATCTATGGCATATTGAACCCACTCTGTCAAAATTTGATCCATGTGATTCGGTATAAAAAAGAGAGAAAATTAAGATATCCAATTGCATATTAAAACAATTAAATCAGAGACCTGCAGCAAATTGCTTGACTGCAGCCTTGTTTGATTGCCCATATGATGCTGGTGATTAACATGGATGCTGAAACGAGTGCCAAATGACAAGTCATCTGGGGTAACTTCTTCCTAATCCAAATTCCAGAACAAGATGTGTAAAAAGGTTGATAAAGCAGATAAAAGAGATGCAGAAATATGAGACCAAACATAAATATCATAAACCCATACCATTAAATCAATTCCTCCATGTGTCCCTATATGAGTGTCAAGATGCGAAGCAAGTGGAGCAGATTGAAGCACATTGTTTTCGTTGCCAACTAATGATGATCTTAGAAAATCCTGGTCATATACAATTGAAAAGAAACCCATTTAGATCAATAATAATATCTATCTTCTGGAATTGATTCATACAGCCATCAATCATTGCAAGTACCTGTTCCTTGCTCAATTGAACTAATGACTCTACTTGAGGTTCTCTACCTTTTTTGGGTGGCCGACCTCTCCGCTTCACATGCAAAGAGTTAGAATTCTTATTGCTGTCAGATACACCCAGTTGTGATACCAATAGATTTTGAACATGTTCATTTGGCTGAGTTTCAAAAGATAGAATAATAGGTTGCCTGTCTTCGCATGAGCCATCATCTAAAAGAGACTTCTCTACCTCTCTTATCAACTTCAATGCAACCTGGAACCTATCATCAGATACGAACCCTAGCTCAGCAAGCTGAAGGCAACGCATGGATAGATAATCATAACGCTCCATTATATTATCAGGTAGCATGTCATGTGAAGGATGAGCAAGAGCATGTAATTGCTTATAGTCTTTTTTCCAACGATCAAGAATGTAATGAGATGGAATCGCAAACACTTGCTGCAACTTAAAAACGGATAGAGAATGTCTGCATAAAATGCCCCTGAACTGAAATGATCCACAAATGCATTGCACTTGAACTTTATCTTCATCATATAGAACCTCATGATCCTTCTTCTCTGTCCTTTTACCATCTTCCATATATGAACACTCTCTAACTTCAAAGGTAATGAGTGATCCATCAACCTTTACTGGTGAAGCATCACAATACATAGTGGCTTTTAGCTCATCTTGAAATTTTCTGAACATGTTAACAGTGTACAATTTGGAGAGCTGTTCTTCCATGTAAAATTTAGATATGGTGAGCGGAGTCTTATGAAACGATTCTGAGTCTGCTTGTGCCTCCTTTTTGTACTTACTTTGTAAGATCATCTCATATTTATTGAAAAACTGCTTTAAAGAAGTTTTTGGATATATACAACCATCAAAAAAGGCAGTTGTACTCTCACCACGTTGAGAAATGGACATTCCTGCCCAAAAAGTATCTTTAAGATAAGCTGGCACCCATAAGTGCCGATTTTCATATAATGAGTCAAGCCATTCATTACCTTCAAGTCCATGTCCCTCGATCATTTTTTGCCAATCCTGTTCAAACTCATTGACTCTTAAAGGGTCATATGATGACCTTTTTATTGCCTTCTTGACTGCTTTAAATTCAGCAAAACCCCTCAATTTCTCTGGAATCTTTTTCATTATATGAAACATGCATAGACGATGTCTAACTCCGGGAAAAACCTCTGCAACTGCACCCTGTATGGCCTTACAATGGTCAGTGATGATAGCAGTAGGAAAGCACCCTAACATACACGTTAGGAATGCCTTAAATAACCAAATATAGGTCTCAATTGTTTCATCTGAAACTAAACCACATCCCAGCAGCACTGATTGTCCATGATGGTTCATACCAACGAACAAAACAAGTGGCAAATCATATTTTTCAGTTAAGTAGGTTGTATCAAAGGAAATGACATCGCCAAAGTATCGATATGCTGCTCTAGATCTGGCATCAGCCCAAAACATATTCCTCAAACGACCATGCTTGTCTAAATCTACTAAGTAAAAGAAATTTGGATTCTTGTTCTGCATGCCTGCAAAAAATTGACAAATAGCTTCATCATCTCCTTCCCCAAGCTTCAATCGCCCTATCTCAGTAGAGTTTCTGAATTCATTCTCAAATTGAACATTTCTATGTCCATTTGGCTGTGCAACAGGTCCTTCTGCCATTGCATCAGTCATTTTCTTATAACAGCTCAAGAAACGTGCTGTTGATGGGCTGACTGGATGATTATGCTCAAGATTAGCTTCTGCCAAATGAAGTAACCCATCACCCTGTAATTTTAATACAATCATTGCCTGACAGTTTGTTTTTGCAGTCTGTCTAGCTTGATAGCAGGCATCTTGTCGACCATGGCCTGCCTTGGAACATGCAAGTATCAACCTTCTACATACTCCAGATTTTGTAAATTGTGACTTTCTTACGGCTACCCCAAAGCCTACATGCAGAGCATATTGCTTATAGAAACTAGAAACTTCATCATACGATTTGAAAACCATCCCAACCCGAGGTGTCTTGTCATCCCCTACATTTGCTTCATGATCCCCTTCAAGCTCAGTGGCATCCTTTTTCTCAATATCATGACCATCATATTCAACGGCAATTACTTCTTTATCCTCACCCTGTAATGATTCCTTAGTGGGGGATACACTCAGCAGCTCCTGACAAAGGTAAGGAACAAAATCCAAGCAATTACAATTGCATAAATAAGCTTCCAAACTTACAATTGACTCAGAATACCATACAGACCTGAGATGTTTTATCACCTACAGGTGATGCATCATTCCCGTTCAGCTGAGTGTCCTTTCCTTCATTAATATCAGCATCAACATCAAGTGGCTCTTTCCTTACAGAATCATCAGCCATCCCCTGTAAAAGTTAAAAGAAGAGAACCCATGCATAAATCTTTAGTGCTTGGCATGAAATATTAAGCTTCGTTAATTCAAACGATTCAGTATCCAACAGAAAGAAATGGTTTTCTAAATGTTATAAAAAATCCCATGCCCATAAAAGAAGAAGCAATCCAAGCTTCAAAAAAGAAGCAAACAAGAACTTACCCAGCATTCACAATTCTTTTTTTTGGCCAATGCTTCACATAGAACATGTAAAACCTAACTAATCTAACGATGGTATCCACAACACTGCAATATCTCGATACAAATACATCAGTTCCATATTCTTTCTCGTAACGTTCCGGTCTCGATAGCCATCGATTGAAACAAGAAAGGTTTAGCCTAAAATTTGGAAAAAAGGATTAAAAAAAAATTATACCATAATAGATGATACCAGATGCAGTATTCGATTCACACCTCGTAATAAAGACATCTAGGCTTCAAAAATTCTATTAAAAAACCCAAGATTTCTTGAAAAGAAACCCTAATTCAAGAATTATCGAATGAGTTCAAACTCAAAAACCCTAATTTCCTGAAAATTCCAACCAAAATCGAGTCTTTGGCGCAAAACCTCTAGTGCTGGAAATTAAATGTTGGAAATGTGATCGGGCAGAGAGCTGACCACAAAGTTCGGATCACGGCGCGAGACGCGTGCTATGCACGATTCCGCGCTTTCTTTTCTTCCTCCAATCCTCGTTGAGGAATTCGGAGAATCCGACAGGAGGGGATCGAGGGATTAGAACGGAGATGAATCTAGGGTTGTGTGGTCCAAGGAGAAGCAGAGAACCGGGAAGGGAGAAAGTGGTTTAGGGTTGTTCAAGGCGCGAGCGAGCGAGCGAGAGAGCGAACGAACGAACAGGGGAAGGAGGAGGCTGCAGATGAGTAGACCGGTGTTGCTCACCCCCACTTCGGCACCCACATGAGGGAGATGATGGACCCACTTTTTCGATGATGTTGAGGTAATTAACTACGCGTCCACCCACTCCGTGCACGAGAACGAATCATACTCGTAATCCTGGGATTAAAGTTTTTAAATTCTGTATCAAAAATAAATAAATAAATAAATTTTATACAGCCTCTATACTCGTAGCACATAGGGGTGGAATTGGGCCGACCTACCTATCGTTTGACACTAATTTGGAACTTGAACTTTGGGATGAAGCTTAATTTACAACCATTTGTAGCTCAATTTAAAATTAATTTCATATGTACATGTTATAACAACTATATGATACTTGATCTTGAAGGATGTCAAGATAGATAATTAAATCAGAAACTATATATCATCAACAAAGCCAAGGCACGAATGCTACTATATAATTCGAAACAATAATCAAGACACAAATGCCACCGATCTGAAGTGCCTGAACGTAAGACGCGAAAGAACGGAAAGTGATTTTATGTCTCATAAAAAATTCTTACAATAACCATCGAGTACTGCTAAGAAGTCAAATTGGGGATTTGGTGATAATAGATTGGCATACTAGGTAGAGGAGAAGATTAAGAGTTGAAAAGATCATGGTGAGAATCAGAGCTCAGAATGCTTCCACCAATAATACCAGACGGTCTTCTTGTCATGAAGGACGCCCCAACCATGTAATTGAGCCTAGTATTCCTCAACCAATAGATCAGCAGTAGCTATTTGCTATCCTGATATAGCATGTACAAATACTAACTACCACAATACAAATTTTGTAGTAGATAGCTGCAAACCAGCAACAGTAGGCTACTACGAATCAACGATAGCAACTAGAGATTTCCACTATTCTTGTTGCTGCCATCCGACCTAGTAAGCAATCTCCTCTTGAGAGGTCTCCATACCAACGAACTTTCCACTAGAAAAATATGTGTGTAACCTTTTATCACAAGCTATATAACTATAATTAAAATTTAACTTTTAAATTTTTATTTTAAATTAAATATTTAAAATTAATAAATATTATTAATTCAAAAACTTATGAATCTTCACTAGCATGTAAAAATATTTAAAACATGGTTTTGGGACAAAATTGATAGTTATGTAATGTATACACTTTTTTAGCAATTTATATAAAAATAATAATGCAATGATAGTTTATGAAAATTTATAATAATGACACCCCTTCAAGGATAGATTGCTTAGGTCATCTCATGACACAAGTACTAAGACAATGGTCATCTAATGTCACAAGCACTAATGACAATGTCTCTTTGAGTGATGATAGGTTGAATGGTTATAGTGGAAGTAGTGCCAACAAGAGGAAGGCATGCAATTCCCTTTGCTTCATTCACTAGTGAGTTTCGATTTGAGTAAGCAATATAAGATAAGGACCATAGACATTGGGCTAGGGAGGATACTATAGCATAAAGGAGGATTTGACCAAAATGGTGGATGCAATATGTACATGGCTAATGAGATGATACATTGAGTAAGAATCTTAGACATATCAAGATCCTGGTACTTGAGGTCATCATCCTATATCAAATCTTATTCTTCCATGCTAGATTAATGAAAAATATCTTTTGGTGTGTAGAAATAGTTTAGAACCAATACTGTACCATATCAAAGCCATATAGGTACTCAACCGAATATGAAAACTATGAAGTGTGAACCTTGGTCTCAATATAGAACAATATGGACATATGGTTCAGTTGTAGGTATAATTTTTATGCCAACTCTAACAATATACCACATATCAAGATTGAGATATATTATACCATCTTAATAGTATGAGGGCCAGTACCAAGACTATGTATTTTGGTGTACATAACTTATGATATGCATGATTGTGGGATCATCTAATGATTGTTACATCAATAGGAACATGAGAGAGTTTTTGCCTATTTGTGACTCATAATAAAGTGGGATTGTTCTAACCAAATTTGGTGTGTTCATCAAATATTATCGCTTGCCCTAGATATGTATAATTATATGATTATCAATTATCACCTTTCTTTGATTTTGGCAAGTTCTATGCTTTACCTTTTTGTGTAAGAATGCTCGTTACTAATGAGAATAAAAAATTGATTATATTGATCTCACAAAATGATGGATATCAAAGTGCAGTTGGTCAAACAAAGAGGATCAAATTATGTTCAAGAGGCTAAGTGTGCCAAGATATTTTTCTATGACTTAATTGAAATTGAAGTATGTAGAAGAGGCACATATACAAAAAAAAAATTAAAAATCATGATGTAGCTTTGGGATGGTACAAATCCATCATTCATCATACCATTCTTTGATATTTCTAAGGAGATTTTAGATGCTTTTGATGATACATCCATTGAAAATAATATAGCTTGAAGATATGAGACGGACAAAGAAAATATTTTTTTTAAAAAAGGAGTAGATGCCTAATTGTCTATGTATCACAAGTTTGTTAAACTAGGGGGTGTAAATGAGTTGAATTGCTAGTAATCTACTTAAGCACGGTTAGAGTCTAAGCTAAACTTGACTTGGCTATTAATTAGGAGATAGAGGAGGCTATTTGCTCAATGGCAGATGATAAAGCTCCATGACCTGATGGCTTTCCCCCAGTATTTTTCAAAAGGTGCTAGGATATTATCCAAGAGGATGTGTGTCTAGCAAGATAGTTTTCCATCATGATTACTATATTGTCCACTAGAAAGCTACCTTTGTCACCTTGATTCTTAAGAGACTAGATGCCAATGAACTATCTCACTTCAGGCTAATCTGCCTCTACACAACACTATATGGGATGATCTCCAAGATTCTCATGCACAAGATATATCCTATTCTTTGGTACTCGACCAACCCTAAGCAAGAGGCCTTTAAGAATGGTTATTTTCTATAACGTTATGATTGCCCAGGAAATGATGCCTGATTTGATGAAAGTCCCAAAAACTAGGAGCCTAATGATGATAAAGATGGATATGGAGCATGCTTTTTATATTATTAAACGGGAGTTCCTTTATTTTAGCCTTATGTAGATTGACTTTCATAATAATTAGATTGAGTGGGTCAGGGGTTGCATTGAGAGGCCTACTTGCCTTACTGATCAATGGCACTCTGATAGAGTATTTTTCATTCTAACATTGGTCTTCAACAAAAATGTCCTCTATCATCATATCTATTCATTCTATATGCTAATGCTCTCACAAGATTTTTAAAGGATAAGGTATCTAGTTAGCCCTTGATTGTAGTCCAACCCATCTCCCAATTGCTTTTTGCTGATGATCATTTGCTAGTGGCCAAGGCCACCATGGTCAATGTTGCTATGCTCCTAAACTATGATGGACTACTACCTTATGTTGGGTCAATGGATCAATGCCCAAAAATTTATTATCTAGTTCAGTCCAAAAATGAATGGTCACCTAAAGCCATAGATTAATGGATACTTAGATGTTGAGAGAGTGATGATATTGAGATTTATTTAGGAGTGTCAATCATAGGAGACCTAAGAAAAGAGTGTTGTCCTTTGATGCAGAGAGTACAAAATAGGCTAGAGGGATAGAAATGGAAAGCTTTGTCTATGATGGACATGAAAGAATAGTGCCCTACAAGTCAATTACATGAGTGGTGCATTTCATATCGGTGAGATCTAAAATCTTGATAGCCCTAATTTAAAATATTTCTAATTATAGGATTATTCAGTCAGGGATTAATGATTTAGGTAAGACCGGCATATCTTATTTATGCTTGATGAAAAGCATAATTGATCTCACAATCACTTATATGGTGATACTAATATAAAAATATGGGTGCTTATTAGAGAATGAGTTTACTGAATTGATCTATGGAGAATACCTAATAAAGCTTTTTAAGCATATCAGTAGATGGTTCTCCAGTGGGAGTAGTGCAAGTCATCCTTAGACCTGAGTTCACCATGATCCTTTATATATATAGATTTGTGTTTTGGTTCATACCTTAGCATGACTCTTTGAGATATATGTGGAATGCTTTATACATAGTGAAGTATGCATGAGGATGTGAGTGGTCAACAAGAAATCAATCACTCCTTGTAAGAGGAGAGTATCCTATGTAATCTCATAAGATAATGACTTAAAAAATCTTTGACTGACACATGAAAATTATAAAGAATTTCTAATATTTCATTAACCAAGTTATATTATTAGATGTATATCCTAAAAATCAATTAAGCTAACATATTATACTTTTTTAGCTAATACATTACACTTTTGTACTTAATCAATTCTTATGTTAATAAAATGGGCAGTTCTTTTCTATTTTTGTATAATGTGTTCTTCAATCATCTAAAGAATTAATAGTCAATAACATATATTCTCAAAAAATGAGAATATGAGGTATGTGTCATTATAAGCTAATTCCTAAATTACTCTCGATTGTTAGATCATCATGGAGATTGTGATTGATCCATTAAGATTAGTGTATGGATCATTTTTCTTTGGATAGATGAATTTCGAGTCTATAGTATGGAAATACTAGAGCGAGAGTGCAAAGGTTGTTAGATAACAATGGTATTGGACATAATCATATGAGAAGTCACTTAAATATCTACTACTCGTCAATAAATGCTATGACAGTGTGAATAGTTCTTTGATCTACGATGCCTCAACTATTCATAATGAGTTTGATGTAATTTAATATATAATTACTTAGTCTCCTAGTCATTTGGATCATTGTGATGTAAGCTACATTATATTAGCTATAGGAGTAGGGTGCACATTTAGATAGGATCTATCGATCTCGATAGAAGATGAATAGTTTTATGTGATTTATGAAGCTAGGTCCTTAAGATCATGGCTATGGCAATGTGAATGATAGAAAAATATTTTCATGAACTTTTATAATTTGGACTTAAGCTAATTAAATCTTACATATGATAGATGAAAGGATTTGATAAATTTTTCATAATATTCCTCTTATCAAGATTCACAATAGAAAAACTAAATCACATAGTAACCATACCAAGAATTTTATACATTTTATTTTGCTGGATTGCCACTACATGCTGCTAGATGTCACTGGTGGATTGTGAAAACTCACTAGGATCATCTTCAGATCAATGATCCTTATTGATATAAGTTTGGAATTGTTCCAATCCATTAAAAAGAGTTTTAATGATACCATGATGGAGATCATGATATATTTTACTACCAAACAGAATAGGACCTGTGGGATTACACACAATGAAGATTTAGACTTGATCAATTAGTTAGATCATGACATAATTATTAATATGATTGATGATTGGGATCAATTTATAAAAATTATAAGTAAAAGGAATTAATAAGGATAATCTAATTGCAATAGTTGCAATATAATTTGATTAAATCAAATTAGGATTTATCTTAATTGAATTAAATTAGATTTAATTTAATTGGATTTGGTCTAATTCGAGTCGAATTGGATTTTCCGGTCCAATTGGAAATTGAACTTAACTCCTAATCAGATTAAGAATGTGATTGTCTCAAATTAGCTTTGAATTGGGCTTGGAATATATTTAATTGGATTAGAACCTTAGAGACCCAGTTGACTGTGACTCTTCCTTTCTTTCCATGTCTAAGAAGGAAAAGACTTATACAAAGAAGTGGCGCACAAGGCAGTTGGCATCAAAGGATTTTATAGTAAAGAATTTTTCATGAAGCAAGGAGGGATGGCATCAATAGTTGGCACCCCACCTCTCAAAGTTCTTCTGCTTTGGGGCTTTATCCTTTATCCTATCTTTTTTGAGTTTGAATTGTATTCAAACTTGAACGAGGGATGGGGTTTATCAAGAGAGGAGGTGCATGAATCAAAAGTAGGGGCTCTTCTTATTTTTTATCGCACATCTAAGAAAAAAAATAAGTTGGCACCCCTCTCTTAGTTTTCTACATCCCATCTTCTTCCTTATGCCATCTTAGACAGAAGAAAAGAGAAAGAAAAAGAGAGAAGGGTGTCTCTTCCGTCTTCTTCCCCTTTTCTTTCTCCTTTTTGCATGAAGTTGTCCATGTAGCGATCTTGCTCACCTTGCTGCCTCTAACTCATTCTTGAGAGAAAATGAAAAGGAAGATTGGATCCAACTTTGAAAAGTAAGATTTGCAAAGAGTACTAGCACCTCGGTGATCTTGGAGACTTCCGATTAAGTTGCCTCCATATAGATACTCATAAAGATTGGATGCTTGTACAGCTTCATCGAAACTCGAAGACATCCATATCTAATTTTTTTAGAAGGGATTAAGTGCACAAGGTATGAATTTTAATCCTCTTTATTTTTTTGATTTCAAATTTCATAATTCTTATTATCTCTCATATGAACTAGATCCTTAAATATTTATAGAATAGATCTATGTATGCTACAAATTAAAATTATTTTAATATTTTCTTCCACTACTAAAAAATCTATTTTTCAAAATTTTATATAAGAACACCTTCTGGAAAACTTAACAAAATCATCATCATTGGATCGAGATACATATGGATAAGTATTTAGGCTTTGCATGATTCCATGCCCATTACCTATTTAGGATGTTATTTAACAACGGATTGAATTGCATGGTAAGTTATCACTGAAGGATATTTTAATAATTTTTACTAAAATTTTATATCTTCTAGATAGTCATGACATATTGTTAGATGTCAATTTTGATTTATAGGCTTGCAATAATTAAAAGAGTTTAATTCAATAATTAATTAAAAGAGTTCTAAGCCACTGGCCTCACAACCAGCTGTGCAGGGGCTCGAGTCCCATTTTGGGCATATTTCGACTAAAAGTCTGAGGGTAAAATAAAAAAAGAGAAAAATTAATAAAATAACCCTAGAGTCCCTATTGGCTGGTTGTAGTGAAAAAGTTAGGATATATAATAAAATCTCGTTCACTCAGCTGACGCCAGTGGTAGTCAGGTGGACGTACTCACCTTCGGGTGGGGAACGATTGCAAAAAATTAATATGCATCATGTATCGAACATTCTCTGGCTGGAGTTGGGGGACCGTCTGGGGGTGGCCACGCCCGGGTCTTACTCCTCCCCCCCTTTTTCATTTAACCAAAAAAAAAAAAAGAGTTCTAATTTTTAATTAGGTTTGACCTAATTTTGATTGATGCAATCAGGCTTAACCTAATTCTAATTGGGTTAGAGCCTAAGTCTATTGCTGGCTAGATATAAAATCTAATAAATCATTTATATTAGATGTTCATCAAGGATCTTTATATTTAGATTTATAAGAAGTTATATGGGTTTAATTAACATGCTAGCACATAGATTAATTCAAGTTCCCAATCTAACTTGACTTAATTCTCTTTGATTGAAGCCACCTTATTTTGTGTGCCTCCAAGAAAATGGGATGCCTATGTTTTTCACACATAAGAGATAAGATCTCTCATGAAATTAAAAAAAAGTGGCATCCAAAGTTTCCTGTTTTGATTGGTTTTTAACTAAGCCAAAGAGTCTCACATGTCACCTATTTCTAGTGCTAAAAGTATTTGCACCAAAAAAGGAATTGTGGTGTTGTTGGAATTTGGTTTTGAACTCAACTTTGATTGGTCCAAAGGGGCTCATGCCCCCTAATTTATTTACACCTCTTTCCCTTCTTAATGTAGAGTTTTTTCATGAAAAAGGGAGGCCCATGCCCCCCTTATTTTTGGCATGCAAAAGAGAGAGGAAGAGTCCCTGTTCTCCACAACTCTTCCTTTCTCTCTAACACCCAATTTAAATGCTATAAAAGCCCAATGTTGAAAAGGGTTTTCATGTGGGATATGAGGGGCTAAATAACTAGATTTTATGGCATTTAAACAAGAATTTTATGCACTATATTTTTCTCTTTATTTTCCATACTTGTGAAAGAAAAATATCAGATATTTTTCTCTCATGCCAAACTCTATACAAAGGGGTACTCTACTTAGATTTTTAAGCAAGGCAAGCAAGTCAAGTAGAAAATATCTAAGTGGGGAGAAAAAAAAAAGAGAGGGTCAAGTGTTGGATAGCCAGAAAATGTAGTAAAGAAAAACTATTATCTTTTTTAAAATAAAGGCTAGGTTTCTAAGAGTTGGATACCCAGAAAAGGAAGAGATTTATGAAAAATCTTTGAGACCTTTGAATTTGATCCAAGAAAGAAAAAAAAAAGGTTGAGATTTTTTAGAAAAAAATTAGCGAAATCAAATTAGAAAGATCCTTGATTAGGCTCCTGCATGGACTATCATTAAAGGGTACACACTTGAGTGCCTTGTAGAAATCAAATTGAATAATATAATGATCTGATTTTAGATGATTGGCTAACCTATTTTATAATTGTTAATGTTTGATTGTATATCTATAAGGGACACTTGGGATTTAGTTTAAATTAGCTTATTTTACAAATAAAAAATTTTGAAATTAACTTCCATTGTGCAACCTTAAATCCAATAAAATAAAATTGTATTAGTAAAACCGGTACCAAGTTCCTTGCCAACCTACCTGATGATGAATTACATGCTACCTAGAGGAGTTCTTGGTAAAGTAGAGTAGCTGATTAAGAACTTTCTGAAGGAAGGCATAAATTCATTGAGAATGATACATTTGCTAGCCTAGGATGTTGTTTGCCAATCAATGCAGGAGGAAGGACTGAGTATCTAGTCATTGCCAATGAGGCAAGATGCTTTCACCTTGACATTAGCAGCGAAGTTCATGATGCATCCCAAAATTTATAGTTGACTTTGATATGGGTCAAATATGGGGTGAAGTGGTTGGGTTTGCCTTACTGGCGTTCTTCCTTTATCTTGAGAGCCTTGTATTCGATCATACCTAGGCTTACTTTTAGATTTAGGTAGTTGATTGGTGATGGGAGATCCATCAATGAGCTCAATGATCCCTAAATTTCTGCAATCCGACTTGCTCATTGCCCACTCACCAGTTATCATAATGCCCTGAAACAAGGTGGTTCATGACCTAATCATTGAGCTGAAGGCCACATAGAAGGATTTGGTGTATGCTATCTCTACCTTGTACACAAATAGAATGATTTTAAAAAGAGACTACAGGATTGTAATCTCATGGCCGTCTTCTAGGTCCGAGCTCTAGGAGGACCATCATTCTTTATTGATCGATGCTTGAAGGCTTATTATAAGTTACTCTTGCTATCTAATCAGACCCCTTCACGGAGGGGAATAGCATAACTGACATGGTGGAAATCCTACTTGGCTCGACACACCGTTATTCTTATTTGGATTTGTACATATGCAATTCCACATCCACTCTAAACCGATTTTGCCAAATGCTTGCGACCGTATCTGTACTAGAACTTGTTAATGTAGCTGGTTAAAAAAAAAAAAAAATAGAAAAAAACATTTGGAGAAATTATGACGGTTATGTGGGTAAGTGTTGTTATTTTCGAAGGCACCTGAACCGGTAAATATTTCAATGTATCGGCATCGGACCAAGGTTTAATATTTGAAAATGCCATAGCTCTGGTACATTTGCAAATGTCCATGGAGTTAATATTTGAGATGGTTAATACTTGTAAGGAATGGTACCATGGAGTCAGCTGCTTTAATTGCTGAGAAGTTTATTTTTTTCTTCTTGGTATCATTTGATTACAATGAAAATTATTTGATCAAGAATTATTATTTAACCTAACCCTTTCTTTTTTCTGTCAAAATAATTAGGAAAGGAGTAACGAGAATCATTATTTAACCTAACACTTTCCTTCTTCCGTCAAAATAATTTGAAAAGGAGTAACGAGCTGTCTACATCTTTAGCTTCATTGTTCTACATGGATCCTCTATTGGCATGTTTGGCCATTTTTCAGTCTAGAACTTCTAGTTTCTCATGCAACAGTTTTTATGTGATGATCACCAGAAGATAAAAATTGTTGTACAAAAGGAACTAACTTAAATGAAACTAATCCTGAAAATGTTCGACTAACAAAAAAAAAAACAAAAAAACAAAAAACAATTTATATAGGGAGACACTATTTTAAAACCCATAAGCAGATTGCGGGGAAAACAGAACATGTTCCACAAGGCCCCATCGGCACCCAACAGGTATATCGACAACCGAGAATGTTTGCCAGACTCCAATGATTCAGAGAAATCATAACGGTTATACCGGTACCTGTAACGACAGTTATTTTCAAAGGCACCCGGTTGGTAAATGTTCCAGAATATTGGCATTGGACCAAGATATTACAGGGCTTTACAATGCCATCAAGCAGTCTCCTATTGAGTGTTAGGAGCGTAAGCCTACAGTAGTTGCTAGTGTGGCATCTGATAAACCCCAAGAGTGGAACGGAACAGAACGTAACACAGTCTGCATGCACTGCGGAATCCGAAATCTAATTGCCAACCCATCAGATAAGCAAATTCCAATCTCTAGGAGAATAAAGATATTATAATTCTGACAAGTGAGAGAACCACTACTGAATAAGTCCAGCAGAAGCAGATGCCAAAATTCACTTCCCCCATATTTGTGTATCACACTTCATCCATGATTAAATATCTTATTAAAACAGCACAAAACAAAAGGAATTTTTAAATAAATGAACATATACCATATGATAAGAAACAGCAACAATATCAGTTATGGGCTGACCTCCAAGTATTTCAAGATTCACCAGCAACACAAATGTCCAAGCAACCCTTGATCCCAAGTGAGTTCAATCCAAATCTACATACACGATTTATATGATAAACTCAGACACACGACATGTATAGGGAATAAAACAACAAAAAAAATCATCCTAGTTAGGTTACACATTATGAAATTTTGAAAGAAAATGCCAATAATTCACCAAAGAAAGGAAAAAAGATTCAGGCAGAGAGCAATGAAGCATCAGCTTAACCAAAGAGCTAAAACATGTCAACAACCTTGAAATGCAACAAATTCTAGCAAGGATAGCCTGGGGTGCAGCCCATGCCCTTCCAAGAAATCATCTTCCTCCGATCCCTTCCCCTGACAGACCTCGCGAGTATTGTTCCACTAACAGGCTTGCATAATCCAACGTCTATTACGGAAGTGCTCTTTCTTTTTTCATGGCGTGCCTCAAAATGAAAATCAAAGAGCATAGCCAAGCAATGTATTTGGTGAGCTAAGATGTAGTTTTCATGTTCCAAAGGCAGGACCTTAACGATGTGAAGATTAACCTACAAGATATATAATACAAGGAAAATTTTCATTCCAGCTCTGGTCGCTGGATGAAGATTAAATGGAATTAAAATGAATTGGAACATCAAAAAGATTATTCCACAGCCACATACCTCTGCTTCCATAGCTCTAAGCTCATTGTACCATTCAAAACTTTGAGGCCCATCAGAAAGCAAGCTTAAAGTGAAAAGTGGAGGCCTGAGAGGATATTCTGTGCTGATTTTTACCTGCCAAATTTCAAATGCAGTTTTAGAAATCAAGCATATAAGAGCAAATGAAAAAAGGGCACAGAAAAGAATGTACCTTGGCATTCAACTTTGCGATCCTCTCATTTTCATAAGTTCTAGTGAGAACCAAAGTGAATTCTTTTGCAGCATGGTCTTCCCATGGCTTGCCAACAACTCTGACATTTTCAATTTCTTGGTCAATGCATGTTTGCTCCACAATATCACTGTCACTATCCAGCATGAATTCTAAATCATCCTCACTTTTCCTAAGCATTCGAGATTTGACCTTTTTGGAAGGTGTCACACTCTTTGTAATCAAAGCCAGGCTTCTAGAATGTTCAACGTGCTCAGATGACCCCTTAGCCATAGTGACCTTCGAATCATCTGGCAAGTTTGCAGCTGGCAATACTGTTGGAAGCTCCCCATCTTCTCTTGCACTCTCTACTTCCCATGATGTCACAGATCTTTGGTCCAGATCAAGGTCAATAACATGCGCAACTTGTCCCACCACAACAGCAGAAAAAGATGAAGAGTCAGGGATCAGCTCGGATGAAGACCAGTTTTGCAAATTACACAATGGGTCATGCAAAGCCCATGGAATGTCTCCATAGGCTAGTAAGGGCCACCTGAGCTTCATCAAGGAATCAAGCTGCTCCCTGTAAGCGAATAAATGAGTCCAAACTTTCAAACAAGACATGCCATACCGATGGAAAAAAAGGGGACATTCGGGAAGAAAAGCAAGACCATAGATAAACTAGTTTAAATTCTAGGCAAAGCTAAGAGGAAACCATGCACAACCATAGCATCAGATCTAGGAGACCAGGAAGATCTCTTAGAGGAAATAATGCACAAAATACATTAAAGAAAATTAGCATCCAAAATGTGCTTAATGCAAAAAAGGCTTCCAGTCTCCCTGCATAAACTGCATCCAGGAAAAGGAACTATGAGATCAGAAAAGATCAGCTAGTGGTACATTGCTGTACTTGTCCAAGCTGCTGGAACTCAACATCCCAAGACTCTGAAATTCACAGAACAGTGACTCACACAAGAGCCATTTGAGCCTTTTTCCTGGAGCGAATCCTTTGCAAAATGGTCTGCACACGGCTCTGATGACGGTATATGTTAAGCCCAGCTGCAACATCTAAACCCTTCAAAGCTTCACTGTTCAAAGTTTCATTGCATTCATGCAGAGGAGGCACCTCCGGCAAAAAATCAATTCCAGCAAGATGTTGTGCCCACTTGTACGGACATGAAGCCCTTCTTTCACCAAAAGCTAAAGCATCCCCAGCATGAAGTTTAGCTGCCTGCACATCAACAATTTAATATTTTTTATAAAAAAAATCAGAAAGAACACCATACCCATCTGCATAGCAATAATTTGAATTTTTTTTGTTCAATCAGAGAACAAGAGGAAACTCTTGTGGAGGCAACACAACTCTACTGGATTAATTGGTTAGCAGTCTTCAAGATCCATAGAGGATGTATCTGGCTAATTGGTTTGGACAACCTACAAATGAGCTTACCATGTAGATTATGTGTAGCTGGGGTATTATATAGCTCAGCAGTAAAAATCAATCAGTGGGTTATGAAAACCATCAATTTTTGAGCAAAGGTACAGAGCCCACAATGTTAACAGAAACAACAAACCATTGCTTTTTTCTACACATGTTTATCTGAAAAGAACCAAATTAACTAGATTTCTTGAATCTTGATCCATAATGCAGCACTATAAATGTGGTTTGTGTCTTCTTAATTTATTATCTAGTAGAAAACTTAAAAATCATGATCTTTCATTAGGTAGGATAATCATCCAATACTAGCTCAGATTTTCTTGTAGCTTATGGACCAGTTCTAGCTGCCAAAATGAATGCCATTCTTTATGTTTGCCTGACCTAGCAAAAGGCCAGATACAGTTTGTAGACTAACCATGACTTAGAGGATACCAACTCTTAAATTGCTAAATAGTCAGCAGGAGAAAAATTACTCCAACAACACAGCTGTACCTGATGGGGAAGCTCAGTGCCAGTATCATCAGGAAATAAGTTACATAAGATATTGTTGTCAGATCCTTCCTCTGAATCTTCTACTCCAACACATGCAACATTTAGCTTCACTAAGTACTCAAATCTCAGAGTGATTAATTTAGAAAGTTTAGCCTCAGACTCTTCATCATCATATATATGAAGAATGATCTTAAGCGGATGAATCTGGCACATTCGTGCCTGATCAATATTCTCCTTGACCTGGTTCTTCTTTGGCCTCTTTCTTCTTCTCTGGACATCTTCCTCCTCATCAGGCGCATCCTCTTCCAACCTATTGTTTTCAGTATTTGATGATAAACCTGTCATTAAAAAATATTTCAGTTAAACATCGAGACAGCTAAAGGAAATCAAAAGACATATCTGTGAAGATTTTCAAGGCCACACATAGTCCATCTCCTTTCTAGCTTCAATTGCAAACGCAAGCATGCAACTTAATAAAGAAAGAGCTAGCAAATGGAAGGCACACACATTTGGATGACCATACTCCCAGTAGGAACTGATCAATCTAAAATTGAAGGTTAGCAGAACATAGTTGCATTTACATGAATTATTGATGGGAAAATATGCCTCAGATGGCAATTATTAATTACTCTAACAAATCCTAAAAAGCGTTACTTCGACGATAACTCTCCAGCTCTTTACACCACCTACTTCAGTGAGGACCTCAATTGCAGGTCAAGAAAGTGGATGGTGTGATATACCAAATAGTTTTGATAATACTAAGAGTTTAACATCAAAAACAATATGTTAACAAGAATAAGCTTAGGCAAAGAATGGATACAAAAAGGGGTGTATCATCTGGTCTTCAATTATATAAAAAATAATTTTAGTTTATAACATATAGCAAGATATTAATGAATACACATCTAGTAATTATGTGAGCCTCTATTTTTTGAAAAAAGAATATACTCTTGTTGAGCTCCCAGAAAGAAAGAAAAATATTAGGGCCACCTCAATCTACAAAAGCTTTTTCAAATAATTTCTCTAAAATTGGGCTGAAGTTTAATGCCTCTCACTCTTTATCTATCTTCCCCATACCTCAGTTTAATAGACTCAAACAAGAAAATCAAATTGCAATGAAATCCTTCTGGGCTTTCGCTCATTTTCAACATCATTTCAGTCAACATAGCATTTTATATACTTAATAAAAATTATACTCTCACTCTTATAACTTACGCATCAAATTTTTACTCCATCTCTACCCTGCTCCTTGCCAAGGACTGTGTGGGTCGAGAATTGGACACCAATTCAAAGGGTTAACATCAGATTTTGAGCCAGCCATTAAACTTGCTAAAACTTCATGCATCACATAGTTAACCATTGAGCAAATCTTATAAAGATGGACTAAAACTTGCTAGTCAAGGTTAAGGTTAATTTTCAAAGGTTTAATCCACAATTCCAGCTTAGCGTCCAATAAAGTTCTCATTAATTAGCATTCAATCCTCTGCAAATAATTTACACCATAACATCTCATTGTGAATGTCAATTCATCTGTCACAAATAAAACAAGATACACACTTAAGGTGGAGCAGGGCCTTGGTATAACACTATACTTGGAAAATGGACTCATTTGATTTACACTACTGATGCTCATCATTGTTCCAAAATGTCTTGAAGGATCCCAACATAATCTTCTTCTTTTTTTTAATTTGCTCGTACTTCCAAATCCATGGTACCATGTCATGGGCTTTCTCCAAATCAAGAATCCATGTGTTAGAACTTTCTCTTCTAAATCTTTCAATCAGCTGTTCATACAAGAATATGGTTTCCATGGCTGCACTTTTTAGCATTTTCCTTGATGCTTAAGAGTAGTTGTCATTACATTTTTTGTTTCATCACTGTTCCCCAATATAAGGTAAAGTGGCTCACAAGTTTATTTTCATGATAGTGCAATTTAGAATATCCCCCTTTTTCATAAGTAATTACAGTTTTGAGACAATTTCACAAACATGATTAGCTCAAATCACTACTCTAATTGTTTACAATCTTTTGCTGCTTTTATCATCCCACAATTTTACCACTATATTCACAAAATTCATTACATATTCTTCAATTTTCAGTCTATATATGATTTGTTAATGCCTATCACTTTCTCATTTTTTTCAATTTCTCTACATTTATCTTGCCCAAACATGACTATGAAATAAATGCATCTTTTAATAACTATGATTTACCCATGTGAAAAATGTAATTGCTAAACATAGTCCCCACAAAAAAATAAGACACTGCTAGTTTAATTACATGCGAAACAATATATTTTAAAGGTTGTCAATTACCGCTGTCTTTATTAGCTTGTTGTTGAGCAAAAATTTGAGCATCCTTTACACTTCCTAATATCTCCATTTCAATCCTCTCTCCAAATGCTTCTTTCTGAGCCAGTAACTGTGAGTAGATTATATAAAGAGGAGGTGGAAGTAACTCTGCCGCATGGTGCTGCTTTAGCTTCTTGGTATGCAAAATCCCTAATTGCTGCTGTACTGGCAAGGTTGCTTTCTTCAGAGATTTCAGATGTGATGGGAGACTTGAGAGGAACTTTTTCCGGTTTGCTAGGGTATCCAGAAGGCTTTTTTTATGCTGTTCCAATCTCTCATGAAGTTTGTACAGCTCCTTTCTCTAGCATATAGAAAATTAAAAGATATATTTTGATATATGATATAAAATATTGGATAAAAGAAATGAACTGTGGTTCATAAACAATGCATAAGAATGTTACTAATTAAAAATAACAAGAGATAAGATGCATCTTTGATACATAAAAGACAGCAAGAAGAACAAATAACCCAGTAATAGCAAACAAAATTTTCATACGGGACTTAAAAATCACACAGGCATGGATCATTAGATTGACACATTCAAACAAATAACAATGTTTCAACATTGTCGCAAATTAATCTGCAGAATCACCTTTAACTGTGAAATTGCTGAGAATATGATAATAAGCAGATCCGAATAATTTGGACAGCTAAAGTGTCCTGGCAAATTGTCTGCACAATTGTCAGTGTGTGGGACTACATAACAAAAAGCAGAATTGAAGCACTAAGGAGTAGGAAAGAAGGGAAATAGAGAAAGAGAAAACAAAAATTACATAGAAACCAATGCCAAAAGGGAAAAAAATAAATATCATAAAACCCTACAGTATGGGGGGATTTAACGGTAATATTTAGCCACACATGCAAATGCACTAGATATGGTCATTCCAGAAAGTTCATTTAGGTGGCATGACAATGCATGCATCTGTGCACCACTACATGCAAAAATCAAAAAATTTAGAAGTTAGATATTGGACATTTATCTGTCTCCACTGACTTTTCCATGTGGTTTCATGTTTAAGTCAACATGTATATGTAGTTTCCACAGTTCTTTGGAAACAAACCTGGGCTGATATGAACACAGGGAATACCTAGACATATCTATAATGTTTAGAAAGGCCTCATTGAGGCTATCATACACTTGAGGATATATTTGATTGATCTCACTTTATGCAATAGGATAAGGCTCTCCATGAACACTTTCAAGCTCAATTGTGAGAGTTTATAAAGCAAGGCATACTTATAGAAGGCCTCATGAGCTGTCCATACCTTATACTTTCCATCGTATAGCATTAAGCTCTAAAGGAAGAGCAGGATCCAGCCATGTTTTGCATAACATGATTTCATGTGCATTTATATGCTATGCTAGAACTAAGTATGGAAAATATATTTCCATGCATGAAAAAGTGATATAGTGCATGTTTGATATATGGAATAAGTTATCTTCACCAAAATTTCATAGTGAAATGCAGATGCATCACCTACATCTTTTAGTTGCTTGTTTCACATTATTCTTCTTTGGTTTAAAACATGTGAGAACAAGATTTTCTGAATTGGTACTCATACCGGTTGCTAGCTAGTATGGTACGGTACTGGTTCGGTACCATACTGATACACGGTATGGGCAAACGTGCCCGCCAAACCAACACGACATTTTTTTTCTTTTTTGGTTTTATATCTTTCTATTTTTTTTATGGTATGCAATAATTTTTTTAGATATCTTAAATGACTTTAAATCCAAATTGACATCTTTCCATTTTGTTACTTGTTTTTCCAAATATCTTAATGCATTTCTATCTTTATAAAATGTACTTTTTCTTTATTTTCATATGATAGCACAAGAAAAATATTGTTACTTGTTTTTCTAAATATCTACTATAGTATGAAATGGCTAATGTGGTTATTTGTTTTCTCAAATAGCTTGATGACTTTTCATCTTTATATAATATGCTTTCCTCCATTCTCATATAATAGCCATAGATGAATCATCCCGAATCACAGATAATTACTATGAAATATATTATTATGGTATAAAATTGCTAATATGATTTTTTTCCTGTACTGTCTTTTTTTTTTCAAATGTGTTGATGCATTTCCATCTTTATATAAACATAGTTATGCTTTCCTTCATTTTCATATAATATCCATAGTAATACATTAGTTTCCTAAAATAATGGTTAGGCTAGGGCATTCATGAGCATACTAAACCAATTCTAGCAAGAAATCATATGCATGCAAGTATTTTATATGCAAAAAACATGCAAATTTTAATACTACAGTGCTCATGATCAAGAAGTCTATTAGAAATTTTAAATGAAAACAAGCAACAAATTATTGCAAATTCTTCTAGATGAGATGCATTGACTTTCACCGATGTTACCCCAAGGAATTAAGAAATATATTTTTATTTGATAAAAATCAATTTAAAAATAGAACAGGATATGCAATCAATCATGTTTGGTAGATATATTATGATATTATGGAGATTTTTGACAAATCGATCATCCAAAGACAAATACTTAAAAAAGTTCAGATGAACGAAATAAGATATTTATAGACTTTTATACGAACAAAATAAAAAAAAACTTCCCTATAATTAATCTTTTTTTTTTTTTTTGTATTTTTCTCTTTTTTTCACTGTGAAAACACGTTAGAAGAGGAGAGGAAAAGTCCCAGGCCTTCTCCTCTCATCCCAGCTACCCTAAACGAAAAAAAGGGAACCAAATGTAAATCCAGAGCCAAGCTATCCTAATTCAACCCTGGTATGGTTCAGTATGAGCCAAACTGGATAGTTCGGCAAGGTTTCGAAATCCATATTTGAGAATATGCCAAATAAATGTTCTTACACCTCCATCTTATTAAATATTCAAATGTAACGACACTATCAGTTTTGAGTATTGTCATGTTAGCAGCACATCTATAGCATTGGAGATCATGAAGTTTACCTAGAAATTCTTTCATCATAATCTCCATATAATTAACTGCCAAAGTTAGGCTGTGTCAAAGAATTAAAGTACTGGTCTTTGATAGCCTCAATGAGGCCACCCATATTGGGGCACTCAGATTGGCATCATATAAGCAACACAATAAAAGCTTAATATTAAGGCACATCACAAAATACAGAGCATCGTTGGCAAAAAAAGTCAACTTTGCTCAGAAGCACAAATGATTATCATTAGTAAGCTGAACTGGCAACTAAAAATCAGTTAGCAACAACATATTAACTGAGAGGAAACAGGTCAGTATAAGGATCTCACATAAAAAAACTAATCTAAATCCGGAAAACTCACATAAAAAATGTTTATTATATTGCAAAAAATTAAAAATGTGTCAACAAGATGCACATAAAGACACGCATAACAAATTTGGATATCCATCACGCTTCGCAGGAAATCAAATTCCTTGTGGCTATCATTGTAATTTCATGAGGGACCAAAAATTCCTTCTCACGGCAGCACAAAAATAAAATGAATCCAATTAATCGAACCTTGCTATATTATAGCAGCAAAAATGAAACATCTTTACTACTACAAGAGTGCTAACTTAAAACTAGGACAAACATCTTCTTTGGGAGTCCTGCTTGTAACCTTCTTTAAACCCTTTATCAGCACTACCATAAATATATAATAAGAGTAAAAAGTGAATTGATTAGTACTCAGTAAAACAAATATTCTACCAATTTAACCCCGTACAAACAATAATCTACCTGGTAGAGCTCAAAATTGAGCCTCTTCAACATCAAATCATGTGCAGAATCGCTCACCAAGACCTTCCCCTTGATGTCCTCGGGCGCAGTGCTGAAGAACTCCTCCTCGGAGACAAGCTCAATGTCCGGATACTTGGATCGGAAATCCTTGCAAGCCTTGATGGCCTTCAAGTAATGATTCTTCTCGTACATAAGGTTGTGGAGCTGGAGGGTGGTGAAGTCCACCGGCGCCTTTGCGCTCTCAGTCTCCGCCTTCCCCCGGTCCTCTTCCATCAATATCGATCGATTCACCTAAAAAGAAAGGAAAAGGAGTTAGGGTTTGGGTTTTCCCATTGATGCTAGTGCGAGCTCGAACTCGAGATCGTAACCATAAGCCGAAGCCTAACCTGGCGGAGGGAGAGGAAGAGGAGTGACATCTGGGTGATGTGCTCGCGGAGGTCGGACTTGGGGCGGCCATCTTTCTTGATGAAGAGCATTTTCGCGGCGATCTCCTCCATCGCCGTGCGGGTCTCCTCGAGAACATTGTGAGGAGAACGCTTCGAGTTGGGGACAGCCTCCACCTCCATCGCTTGCAACCTGCGTCAAGCGCTTTGATCTCCTCGATTTGCTTCCGCTCTTCGGCCGCCGGGTGGGAGCGGATCCACTTGCGGGCTACGTGGGGCTCTTAGTGCCGCCGGGGTGCGCGGTCTCCGGTTGGCCGAGCCGCGGGGCGGTTAGCAAAACCCTAATCGCAAGTCAATTTTCACTGATACCTGAATTTTATTTTTATAATATTAATAAACAAATAATTATATATATATATATATATATATATATATATATATTAACATTATATTTTAATTTGAAGATATAAAAATACTACAGTTTTTGTGTTATTATTTGTAGGATGTTGTTTACGCTTATTATTTTGTGCATTGCAATCATAGTTTTTTTTTTTTTTTTGATAAATGAAAAGGATTGGGGGATAAATTCTCGGGTGTAGCTCTCCGCTCGCGTCCCATCCTATCAGGGGATTATTCGATATGGATCGTATTTTTTCTGCATGCATTTCTCATCGATCGGTCCTTACCGATCGGTGAGTACGTCAGCCTGGTTCCACTAAAATGCTGGAGTAGCAGCCGTCCCTCGAATATGTGATCGGAGCGAGGCAAGACCACGACTTTACCGATCATCGTAGTGGTAATCATAGCTTATTTCATTTACGTACAATTCAACACAGTCAGCCTGCTCCTATGATACGAGAAATTTCAAGCTAATTGATCACCAAACCATGAATTGGTATATTTTTTTGAGTGATTTAATACAGATGTTGATCATCAACCCAACTTGAAGAGTACAAGCTGATCCCTAGATTGGCTCGTGGATTATATAGAACGTCAAGATTGTGCATGGGAAATTAGGAGGTTAGCAACTAATGTAGGCAACTGGAAATATAAAAGATGGGTTTACTCTTTATCTATTGACCAAAAAGGCTTCTAAAGTACAAATACAAAACATGGTGATCTCTATGAAAGAAAGGATATCTCTTGATTTAGTGACATCTGGAAGATCATAACTGTTACAGCTGTGACAGTGACGTGGCCAGGCTCAGGTACCGCCGAATACGATCAAGCCACGTGGAAGTTTCTCCGGCCGAGTCAGCGCCACGTCTTCAAGGCCAGGATCGGCAAGACTACACCGCCCGACGACTGTCTAAGGTAAACTGCCCTCGCCGAGGTCGAGCTCGGCTCGGAGTTTCTCTACCACCCCATTGGCGTCCGGACCCGGAGGGGTCCGTCTTAATGAGGTCGGCCAAGGTCGGGCGACCTCCTACCACCTCGCCAGGTGTCCATCCAAGAGGGATCCACCTGGGCCGAGGTCGGCCGGTCCTTCGCCCTTCGCCAGGTGGCCCCCCGGAGACGGGCCCACCTCGACCGAAGCCAGGCGACCTCCTGCCACCTCGCCAGGTATCCACCCAGGAGGGGTCCACCTAAGCCGAGGTCGGCCGGTCCTTCGCCAGGTGGCCACCCGGAGACGGGCCCACCTCGACCGAAGCCAGGCGACCTCCTGCCACCTCGCCAGGTGTCCACCCAGGAGGGGTCCACCTAAGCCGAGGTCGGCTGGTCCTTCGCTCCTCACCAGTTGGCCCCCGGAGACGGGCCCAACTCAGCCGAGGTCAGACCGCTCGTACGGAGAGGGCCCCAGGGAGAGAGACGGGCCCCGAGACCATCCCTCGGGCCGTACGAATCCCAGACGGCGCCCCGTACGGAGGGCGGCGGCACGCGGAACATCACTTGCATCGACCCGACAGGTCCCGCAGCCGAGAGACGCGATCCTGACGGAACAGGCCCCATAGATGGATGGCACCCACGCTTGGGGAAGAGAGCGCTCTCGCTGGGCCCGAGGCCTGACCGGCTGCCTTGCCAGCACCGCCCTCCCCTTTTTCTCTTCTGTCTTTGCCTTTTCCCTGCTGGGCCCGGCGGACGAGGTCGGAAAGCCGCCTGGCCCCCTTCACCGAAAAGGGAAAAGAGAAAAGGACGGGGGAGGGGAGTTTCCCAGGAGGAAAAGACAAGCGCACGACGAAAGGAGATAAAGAGGGAGGAATCTGGGGACGACAAGGTAAGCGAACAAGTCTGGGGACGAAGAAGAAGCAGTGTCGAGAGGCCTCGCTCCGAGAGAAAAACCAGAGATCCCGAGAAGGGATCATTCGGCGTGAGCTCGGCAGGGAGGCCCGGCCGAAGCTTTGGTCCCCAGAGCAATTCTCTCACTAGTAAACTCTCTAAGTCTGGAACCCTTTCGAGGGTCCGTTTGGAGAGCCTGTTCCTTCTCGTCGTCTACTGACTTGACCGTCGGAGCTCCCTCGCCGGGAATCCCGGCCAGGGTCTTCTAACCCCTTTTTTGTAGGT
The DNA here is from genome assembly GCA_021397845.1 of Areca catechu. NCBI lineage: Eukaryota > Viridiplantae > Streptophyta > Magnoliopsida > Arecales > Arecaceae > Areca > Areca catechu. The sequence continues at coordinate 93,166,137 of CM038048.1, read as the reverse complement.
TCGCCGCGAGAAGGGAGGCTCCCTCGCCAGGCGGTCAGGAGGGATCGGCGGATCCATGGCACGGGCGCGGCGGCGAGAGCGGCAACAATAACCAATACTACATACCATACAATATTCCATTTACAGATGGCGGCATAAAATATATATAATTGATTGTATAGGCCATACATAAAGGATCGCATATATGATGTATGGTTGATTGTATATACCATGTATAGCTGACAATATATGTATATATACCCGTCCTTGCCCTCCTAAATGAACACAAGTTTCTCTTTTCAAAAATCTTTACTTGTTCTCTCTCTCTATCTATCTATCTATTCTCTTCCTCTTATTATCAAAGTTTTGCTAAAAATAAAAATTATCAATCTCAACTACGGATAGCTGGTCTGGACCAATTTGAATTGGGTTCATAGTTGGGGTCCAACCCAACTCATTCGTGGAGTTAGACTGGTCAGGGCGATAACCTGCTAAAGGATGCGATGGTGGTGGTATCTCCAGGTAACACACCGATCTTTATTTCTCAAGACCAAGTTGAGCTGGGTTTATTGGGATAAAAATTTTCTTTTGTTATAAGGGCCATTTGGCAAGACATAATGGAAAGTAATCGAATATTTTTTCTTCAATCCCAGTTCATCAAATAGCATTCATTCTGTGATGATGATCAATTGGATTTCACTGATGCCCGGTGTTTTTTTTTTTTGTTACACAGTGCTTGTTATAAAGGAATAATGACTACATGATCGTTCATTATAAGCCCATGATGCATAACAAGAACGTGCATGAGAAATATTTATATATTCGCACTTGTACAATGCTTTTCATGACCCCCTAATTTTTAGTTTGCTCTTGATGTGAAGTATGTTTTTTTTGACAACTTATGTTGCATTCCTCCAATTCTTAATGTTACATAAATTGTTATGCTGCCTTTTAAGGGAAAAAATTAATAAAATCTTAAGGAGTTTTAATTTGCACTGGAGCAACAAGTTACATCAAGTAGAACTCTTCCGTAGTCACACCATTTTTGAATTAGATGATCAGGATTCCACATTGACGATCCAAACTACTTGGTTATTCTCTACCGCTAATTCTGAACTACTTAAATACCGCCAAATAACACCTCTCAAAGCTTAATTTTAACAGGTTGAAGCTATCCTTCAGCCTATCTCACCGCCATTGTTGGACAGTAACCAGACCTGTAACTCAGAGATTGGACCCAGACAACAGGCATAACTACTAAAAAAGTTCCCTTTTTTTTATAAGCAGAAAAGTTGAATTTCAACTCAATCAATCTACCAATTGCTAAAGTCTCTACCACCGTAAACCCAAGATTAATTCAATTATTCAAAATAAATTTGCCTATACACACTTCCTGCTAGACACCATTCCAAAAAGATTTCAGAAGCACCACTGATGGGCATGATAAAACTGATCTGAAGTATCATCAAATATAAATAATCTAGAAGTCAAACATGTTCAAGCAAGCTATTCAAGGAATAAAAATTTTCAACTATGTCAAAACAAAATTTTAGAACTCCCGAACTTGAAAAGCAAGAAATCCAAGACAGTTTGACACGATAAATAAAATTTTTGCCCAAGCAAATTTAAGTTTCCAAGTTCACTAGTGCAGAAACCCATAACAAATTGTACCGACTGGCAAATCTTAAACCTAGACCCCGCTGGACTTTCACTCATCATCATCATCATCTTCTTCCTCAGAATCATCATGGGCACTAGCGTTGAGGGCATTCAATCGTTCAATGAGTTTGGCCTTCCTCTCCTCATATGTTAGCTTCTTCAAGTTGAACCTGCCAAGAAAAAAAAATAATAATAATGGGTGGAACATGGAAGCATCTGTAGCTCAAGAGCTTATGGTCAGTTCCTAATTATTTTTTTATTTAGGAACCTGAAATTGAAGCATCAGCAATGGTGGTGCATCAGGTCAGAAGCACCATCAAAAACTAGCTATTATGAATGGATGTGACTTAGGGTCCATACCTCTTGTGCTCCTTTGGTGGCTCCTTGGTGGATGTCACCACTGTTGGATCTGCTCGAATGGCAGCATGAACTTTCTTGTATAACTCTTCCATGTCATCAGGCTCAATACCACTCTTAATATATTCACTGAAATGAGTCTGATATTTCTCTGGCTCATCCTCCATTAGCATCTGATAAGTTACCACGATAACCAGAGTTAGTGGACGATCCAATTGGTTCACTGATAACGCCAAATTTCCTCGAGAAAGGTTATGTTAGTCCTGGTTCATATACATGGATGTATAAGCTAACACCACATACATTGCCGAGCATAGAAAACCCTATCTTGATATAAGCCTGACATGCTCGCATCAAAAACATTAAGGTTGTGTTTGGTGCATTGCCCGGCAATCTTTAAAGATAATGTGAATTGCTAGCAATGTAGATCACAGATAACGTAGATTATTATATTTGGTACATAAAATGTTGCATAATATAAAATCAAATTTTCAAAATACCCATAAATTAAATTTATATTTTATTTATAAAAATCTATATTTTTTATATTTTATATATTTATTAAAAATATATTTTCTACATTTTATATTACAAAATATATAATCTATTTTATTTATATATATTTTTCAAAAAATAAAAATATTTTTTATACTAAATAAATTTAATATACAAAATATATATTAAATAGATAATATATTTAATATATTATTTAAATATATTAAATTTATATATTATATTATTTAATATAATATAATATAATATATTTATATTATGTATAAATATATAATATAAATATATATAATATTATATTATATATTTATATTATATTATATTATAAAATATAATATTTTATATAATATTTTATTATAAGAAGAAGGTAGAAGAGGAGGGTAATATTTTTTTTTTCTTTTTGGTTAAACGGGCCGGGGGGGGGGGGGCGGGGTGGCGGAGTTAGATCCGAGCGTGGCCACCCCCATTCGATCCCCCAACCCCAGCCAGAAAATATTCGATACACGACGCATATTAATTTTTCCGCAGCCGTTCCCCACCCAAAGGTGAGTACGTCAACCTGACCACCACTGGCATCAGCCGAGTGAACGGGATTTATTATATATATCCTTAACTTTTTTACTACCACCAACCAACAAGGACTCCAATATTATTTTATTAATTTTTCTCTTTTTCTTATTTTATCCCCGAACTTTTTAGTCGAAATATACCTAAAACGGGGCTCGAACCCCTGCCAGCTGGTTGCGAGGAAAGTCTCACAACCAGCGATGCCATGCACCAGCGGCGAGGGTAATATCGTTTAAAAAATTATCCAGAAGGTAGTTAATCTAGATTACCATATAAAAAACATACCAAGGCAACGTAGTGGAGCCTTTTAAACTACCAGCAATCTGGATGCCACCAAGCACAACCTAAAAGCCCACGTCATAATACAACAACAACTCTCCCCCACATCCACCCTATCATATATCCCACTCACATATCTGAAGTACAACATTAAGCAGCATTGACCTTAATTTGTGCCGCATATGGTCAATTTTGCCTACACAAAAACCGTCACCCTGAAAAGCCATCACAATCCAATACTGACTCTCTGCCCATTCACATCCACAACACCATAAATCACGTTCACATATCTAATCTAAGTGCAAAGCATAATAATATCAACATGGCAGAAAATATGTGCAGGTAGCATATTTTAGCATCTTTTTTAACAGCATAAATTCACACCAATGAAAAGAAGAAAATGTTGGTCAGTTTTCTTTAGGGATAATGTTAACCAACAAAGAGAAAATGAAGAATCAGTTGTACCAGAGCCTAAATAACATTTAACTCAAGGAATGGGCTCTAGAATCCAGAAACTTTTGAGAGGGAAAATTAAAAATAAACAAGGTAGGAAAGACAGAAATAAAGGAGTAAGCCATTGAATTAAATGAAGACTGACCCTCATGTAAGAGGCAACATGGCCACCAAAAATGTATTTCCTGTGAACCTCTGCATCAAGATGCTTTTCATCCTTACTGAAACCAGCAAACCTCTTATCACTGTGAGGAATATCCAGACCACCATCCAATGCACCCTGCAGTCATTCAGACCCAGAATTAGCCAACCATAAATTTAAGTCAAACTTAACTACACCATCCACTTCTGCTAAGCCATAAGCACAACCTAAGAAGCCTGAATTTGAACTGTCATGAATGTGATAGCACAGCAATGCGAGAATAATTGTACATATGCATATCCTCTACTTCAGGATAAACTGACACATTCCATACACATTTACATTATGCACTTCCAACAATGTAGCATCTGTGACGAATTTGACATATACAATGGCAAACTTTGTTTTTTGATGCAAAAAATGGCTTTTATGGATAGCCACTTATCAATGCAAGTATGCATACAAACATTCAGGTCCTTGATTTTGATGAACCTTTAAATCACAGATTGTATCTATCATACCCAGAAAATGGGTCAAAATATTTATATTTTAGATGAAGTTGAATAACGTCCATTTGTAGACATTCCGGGAAAAGATTGCACCAACTGCAGCTTCTGTTTTGGTATAGTCATTGAAAATAACATCAACATGAAAGACTGAGAGATTGACACAATCTAATCTGTTTTCAACCGAACCATGACACAAATGTGCAAACCCAGAAAACTGAATCAGCTGATTAGCATGGGTCATCAACTGACTTCTTTACCAAGTCCTTAACAACACACGATGGTTTTAAAACCAAAAACAAATATTATGGAAATCATGCATTTAAGATTTTCAGGTAACATATCAAAAAATATTAAATACAGCAAATAAGAATAGAATAAATTATTTAAATTCCAGAATAAGAAGAACAAAAACAGGATATTATGAAGGTTAGCCAGTTAAAAAACACCACAATCATCAAAGTGCATATGTAAGAGTCAATGTCTAGACATCTATAGGTATTGAAATAAAGATGACTCAAAAACCAGTACAATGATGTTAGAAAACCACGACAACCGACAAGTGTACTGCATGGCAACTAGGACAAAAAATTATTGACATAAATCAAGTGAGAACTTTCTAATATAAAGATTTTTGGGAGACCAGCAATTCACACATTCATTGTTTATTAATGATCATTTAAAAAAAAAAAAAAACTAAGCTAATAGTTCATATAATTAAAATCTCAACAGCTACAACTTTTCACATTGACAATTTTCAATTTTTTCTAAAACCCTTTGTCCAACAATCATAAATATAATTCGTAAAAACCAAAATTTGAAAGAATATGTTGAAAGATTTATACAATGAAACACGTCAGAAATGCAAACTGTATCCATTTGAATTGCAAAATGGCCATATCTTGTCAGAATAGAAATAAGTTTCCATGGCTAGTATGCATACAAGCTCAAACAATGGCATCAACCACTCACTGAGACACTCGGATTTAATTTTAGTCATGAAAGTATGATGTTGATCCAATCACTTAGGCTTCCTTTGAACTGGCCTTCCACATCCACTTCTTTTCATGAAAACTCAACCCAATCTTTTGATCCAATCACAATTTTTTTTTACCCCTTCAAGCAAACCTAGCTACGCTACTTAAAGGATCTGTTATCACTTACACTTCCACATGATCATACTGTATTAATAGAAAGTTTATTGACATAAAATTTTTATGATCAATGAAGAGAGAGAGAGGCAAACCTTGAGAGCACCAAACACACGATTGCCTGTCGTCGTTTTGACAAGACCAACATCAAGGAGGGCACGGAAAGGCCTCCTGCTCTCAGTAGGTTCAACAGAGAAATCTTCACCAGTAGCCTGCCAACAATAGGTATCAGTCCACATCTTATTCTTAAGAGGATGCCAAAAAACCAAGTACTCGTCCACATCATTAAACGCCAAATTCTATACCTCCACATTTCCCTCATATTCCTCATCCAGTTTAAGGATCTTCAAAACACGGCGAGCAAGGAGAAGCCCAGTGCAATAAGCTAGGTTCATAATAGCAACAATAAATCTTCAGTAAGTTACACCACGATCAAATAAAAAAGGAGGATGGAGGAAATAGACTGTAAGAGTACCTGCAGCATAATTGGTAAGACCAACTTCAAGACCATATCGAGGGAGTTCATGGGAATAAGCTGCTGCAAGGACCAAATCACCAGCAATACTTGCAGATATTATTTGTGCAATAATATCTTTGTTGGTCTAATCATACAACTCATTAAGGATTTAAAATAATTGTCATCAATCAAAACAATTGGAATGAATAAAGCAATCAATCACAAACACGTCATTTCTGGATACAAATCGAACAATGAATCGATACTTGGGTGTGTTATATTTATTCTTGTCTTGATTTATCAGCCGAATCCTTGCACGGTAATCAGTCTTCCCCTCTGTTTTGTAAAGAGAGATGATGACATCACAAACAAACTAAACCTATAAACGAACAGAACAAAAAAAGCAAGAATATCGTAATACGTCTTCTTCTCTTGAACTTCACTTGAAAACGCTTGAAGTAAGCCTTAGTCTTCTGGGTTTTGACGTAGGCCTGACCATTGCACAACATTACATGGCAAAGAGTTAACAAAAACATGAAAATGAACTCAACTTCCATGTCATATAATTCAGTATAAAAGATTATTCTTCTATAGCATCCACTTAACAGATAACCCAAAGAGATGAGTGTGTATGATATCAACGAACTTGATAAATAAACGTCTGAAAGAAGATTAAAAATTTACATTCTCTTGATTGATATTAAATAAATGCAATGTTTTGGAAGGAAAATGATTCAATTAGCCAGTCACAACAGAAGTTCGGACTTGAGGTGTACACCACGTACACAATAGTATATCCACATATACATACACATAAAACTAGCAATTAAAAAATAGCCAAAAAAACACTCTGAGTTGAGAATCTGAGGTGAAAAAGAAAATCACGGGAGAAAAAATCGCAAAAAAATAAAAAACTCCAGTTACTAAAAATTACGTATCACGGACGAGGCATGCACTTGAAATCCTTTATTATCACAAGGAGATCCCAACAATGCTAACCCTGAAAAAATATTTCAAAACCCAAAAACAAACGAAGAAAAAAAAAAGGTAACGAATCAGTTTCCATAACACACACAAAAAAATCCTGAAACTTAAAAACCCACCTCAAATGAATTCGGTTGTACATCTGTATCTCTTTTAGATTAAAAGCACCGAAAGAAAAACTACTAGTAACATTCTAAATGGAAAAAGTGTTTCCTATTTGTGGTGTGATACCAAAACCCTGGAAACCTATAAATCAATCCAAAAACCCTGGAAGCCGAGAACACGTATCAATCTACAAAATGAAGCGGAAAATAAGCAAATCTGGAAACCCTAGACGTTAGATCGATGCGGAATCGAGTAAAAACCTTAAAAACCATAGCGTACACGAAGGAGAGAGAATGATCAATGGCTCTTACCATAGCGCTCCTCCTCTTCGGCGCTGCGAATTTCGCCCTTGGCAGCAATGCAGAGGAGTAAAGGAGGCTTCGGTCATGGGGCGCTTCTCGGATTATAAACCCTAGCAATCAGATCTAACGGCTATGATTCCTTTACGAGGACCCACGGTCCAGATCTTGTTGGGCATTTTATTAATTGAGTAGGTTATTTTATGCAAATGGCCTTGTCATTATCTAAATATAAATATACGACCGAGCCAGGGGGTTTAGTGGGATGAAATTCTGCGGAGGTGCTCATGGAATTTCCATACGGGATTCACATTTTTTCAGCTGTTGGGACGGCGTCCAAATTTCGCTCCATGACTACGTCGAAGAATTTCCGCATTAACAAAAAAAAAAAAAAAATCCTCATTAACAAACTAAATCACAGACATGATCCATCCTAAGTTGATCTAAGTCGACCATGCTAACAGCTAACATCATGCATGTCCAATAATATAATCATATTACTTAGGTTCATAAGTATTGACGCTGAATCCTTACAAACTGGACGGAGTGGTTGAGCTCCTCAGGTGCATGCAAAGAAGAACAAGTATCTGACCGGATTTTCTTTGGTGAAGGACACTCCAATGCTTAAGTCAGTAATAGTTCAGGCAATAGAATGAATAGTTCTCTCAGAAAGTGAAAGTAGCTCAGGATTGCTTATCATCGATATCCCCTCTTACCGACATTTATAAAGATGGGAATAACAGAATGCAGTTAGGCCCACTTGCCTTCGATCAATGGAATTAGTAAATGTAATATTCCCGTAATCGCAAGTAGTTAATATTTGATTCTGGCTATTTCGATATTGTGAAATTTAGAGTTAGTGGCCACGTGGTTGATTATAACAACCACGTCCACTCTTGAAAATTTTAGGTCAAGATCAACTGAAAATTTATCTGATGACCACTCTTTCAGAAGGGATCGAAGTTAAGCTGCCTCATGTCCACCTTCTTCGAAGTAAGCCGAAGACATCCCAGTCACTTGGGTCGAAGTTGCCCTCTTCGGAGTTGCCCTCTTTAGACCAGTTCTTTCCAGCGCCAGCCAGGAGGTAGGGTGATTGTCTTCTTCGGACTGACACTAAGAGGACTAGCTAGTCGGCTAGGATGGTACAGGCCAGAAGCATGCTTCAGGAGCCTATATCTTCGGTGCAGGCTGAAGACTGGTACTGCAAAATGGTTAAGTAATGTTGAATCGTCGCTTCATCAATTTATAGAGTTATCCTTTGAATTTTTTGATTCAGGCACCCAGTTTGGAAAGGATCCGATTGAACCCTTGAACCGGTAAGCTTCCTTGAGCTGACTTATCACAACAATAAGATAATATTTTTTTTTTTTTTTTTTTTTTTTTTTTTTTTTTTTTTTTTTTTTTTTTGAGGAGCATCAAATCTATATATTGAAACAGAAACTTAACATTTACAAGATCCTAAATATTTAGAAAAACCTGAAAGCTATACATCTCCCAAAAAGCAAAATGACTTGTTCAACTTCCTAAAAACAGCTGCAGCAGTGGTTACATATAGGTAAGTACCACAGATTGGAAGTCCAAGGAAACAAAGATGAGCAGAAAGAGTTGAGCATAACAGCAGATGCAGCATCAAACTTCATTGTTGGAATAAAGATTGTAAAGCGCAGCAGTAATGGGCTAATAGTAACACAGATTGGAGGCAGTAATCCTGAGCCTTTGCATAAAAACTGAAATAATACAGATTGGAGGCAGGAGCAGTGGTATTGGGCTATTGTAAAGCGCAGTATTCTTCGTTCTTAGAATAAACAAAAGTAAGAAGACAGCAAGTATAGTAATAATGCAATCCGGAGATAATGGATACACAACTAAGGATATGAAGGCTGTTTTGATGCAAATCCGGACTGTTAAGAGAAACATCTCATCTCCAAACTTGTAACTGCCTTAATAAACATAGCATTGTAGAGTGAATTGGTTGGGTGGAGCTGTAGAATTGCACTTGATAATTTTGTTGCTCCATTGTAATATGATATAACCATCTGGAGAATAGAAGAAGTAATTGTTGAACATCTTCCTGGTGATCAATGAGTCTGAAAATCCTAAAGACCTTGCTGAACAACCAAGCTGTGTCAGTAGAATAAACAAGGTGACAGCAAACAAGCCTTGTGTAGTATGAGAGATTGAGTCTCACAAAAACACTACTTAAAAACTTGAAAGAAGTAATATAAAATAAGCAGGATCCAGGCCAATAAAAGTGAGGCACATTGGGATGCCAGCTCTTAGGTAGCTGGTTAGTATCACAACTATAGTTGATTTGTAAGTCAGCAGGGATTAGTAAGCTGTGAAGCAGTAGGAAAAAAGAAGCCTGATACGGGGTTGATTTGTAATCTATAAGTGTCGTAGCAGAAACTGAATCGAGGATGTTAAAACCTGTGCTTAATAATTCGGATGAACCAGTAGTATAAAAGCAAGAAGATAAGCAATAGATCCGAAGTATGCAAGCCTTCGATGTGCAGATTGGTCGCAGAGCATCAAAAGTTTCAACCCCATGAGCTGCTAAACTGTCAGTATGATGAACAATATGGCTGCTGTAAAGCAGTAGTGTGAAATGGGTAGTGAAATGGTGAAGCGTGCCATCGGCATGGAAACAACTAACCTGCAAAAAAGAGAAATAAGGTAAATTGCCTTCATTTTTTCTTTTTTCTTTTTGCACTCTTTTTGTTTGTTTTTTTGTCCTGGTATTTTTCATTATTTTCAGGAGATTGCTATTTCCACTCCCTTGTTTTTATTTTCCTACTTTCCTTTCCATTTTTTCCACTGCCTTACATTTTGTTGTTGTGCCATTGAATTTCAGGCAAATGAAGCATGTAACTTGATATCTGGAAGCTAACTTTGTAGGTAAATAATTCCAAGGTATAACCCATTTGGTAATAACTGGATAGTCAATGCAGATTAATATAAGAGTCTATGAAATATGTAGATCCCAGCTTTGAGAAAAGTCTATGAAGTAGTGAATATGTATAGGGATTAAGATGCATGATGTAATAGACCTCCCAGGTAGAAAATGTTGATCAGTGCAATGTTGATGTGTTGATGAAGCATTGCGAATAGATACATAAAATCCCAAGCCAAGGACAGATAACTGTAGATTTGCACTTGAAGCAAGAAATAAGGTAGCAAACATGAATCTGTGCAGCAGAATTCTTAAACAATGGAAGTGCAGCCGATAATAACCTGATAAGAAGTGGTAAGAAGATGATGTGGTATAGTTGATAGAGTCTTAAACCCTGTATCAGCTTCCGACGATGAGAAGTTGGTGCCGTTGTGCACTTCATGTCCGGTTGTGTTATGCTTGTACTCCAGTTGAACATTACATAAACAGTAATGACCTGCAAAAGAAGAAGAGATGGTGAAGCAAAATCTTTCCTTTGTTTTTTTTTCCTTCATGGTTTTTCTTAATCATCAATTGCTTCTTTTTACTTTCTTCTTTTTCCTGGTTGGGTTTTTCTTTCTTCTTTTTTTTTTTCCTCTCATTTTTCAAAATCTGTCTGCTGCTAATGTTAGAACTCCTTCCTGGAAGCAATAAGATTGGGCATATAAAATAGATTCTTTGGGAACACAGCACAGAATGCAGAGGAACAGGAGATCGTCGATGGGAATAAGTGAGGATCTCCTTTCTTTGTTGATGCTTACAGCTTTTGATGCAGAGAGTGCATTGAGATGTAGTTGTATAGTGGATGATAATCAAGAAATGGGTGGCAGTGATACAGTTCCTGAATGGCATTATCATTTTGTTGTAGTTGCTATCCCATGAATATCCCTCCACAAAAAGCTTGCAAGCTCGATCGAGATTTCTTCATCTTTATAAAAGGTGAAGTTATGTGACGAGAAAATCGGCTGCCCATTATCATTTTGTTGTAGTTGCTATCCCATGATATCCCTCCACAAAAAGCTTGCAAGCTCGATCGAGATTTCTTCATCTTTATAAAAGGCAAAGTTATGTGACGAGATAATCGGCTGCCTGATTAACTTGGCGGTAAACATGTCGAGCCAAAAACATCGGAAATAGAGCCTTCCAAGCTAAGATATCATGCAAAATGAGTTTAGTGTTCAAAGGAGTATAATGATCTCTGTTGATGAGATTTATTGCCAGTTGACTATCACCTTCAACAATCAACTTTTGAGCTTGGAGTTGATTTAACAAAGTCTTAATTCCATATCAAGCCGCACTGAGTTCTGCATTAAGAACAGGCATGTGATTTATCTTCTTACCTCCTGCTTTTACCATTAAACCTACACTATCTCGGATAATATAAGCTATAGTAGTGTTGTCCATGATGACAGAAGCATCAATATTGATGTTGCCGATCTCACCGCCGCGCCTGTGGCTTCGGAGCCGCCGATCCGACTAGACCGTCTCGCCCCTGGGGTCTCCTGGCTCGATTGAACCTGCAAGGCAAGGTCAGAAACCCTGGCCGGGGATCCCGGCGAGGGAGCTCCGACGGTCAAGTTAGTGGACGGCGAGAGGGAACAGAGTCTCTGAGACGGGCCCCCGGAGGAGTCCCAGGCTCAGAGATCAAGCTAGCAAGAAAGGTCCTAGAAAGAAAAGAAACCCGGCCGGGTCCCTTCGCCAAGCTCACGCCAAAGGTCCCCTCTCGGGATCTCGGATCTTGTTCTTGGAACCCAGTCTCCAGCCTTTGTTTCTTGCTTACCTTGTCGTCTATTCTCTCCTTTCTTTTATCTCCTCCTGTTACCTTCTCGTTTTTCGCCCCCGGGAGGCTCCGTCGTCTCTTTTGCCTCCCTCCATTTCTTTCCCTTTCCCCTTCTGGATCAAAGAGCCAGGCGGCTTCCCGACCTTGCTTGCCGAGCCCAGCGAGGAAAGAGTAGGGGAGGGAGGCGCCGGTCAGACCGCCGGCCAGACCACGAGCCGAGCGTGAGCGCTCTCTTTCCAAAGCGCCGACGCTGTCCGTTATCGGGCCCTGTCCTGTCAGGGCCTCGCTTCTCGACTACGGAGCCTGTCGGGCCGATGTAAGCGATGTTCCGCGTGCAGCCGCCGACCGTACAGGCGCTGTCTTCGGGGTGCGGCGCGCGCGGCTCGAGGGGCAATCTTGGAGCTCGTGCTCTTGTCCTTGGAAGCTTCTCCGCGCAAGTTGGCCGGCCTCGGCCGAGGCGGGACCATCTCAGGGTGCCACCTGGCGAGGGAGCGGGGAGGCCGCCGGCTTCGGTCGAGGTGGACACCTGGCGGAGCGGCAGAGGGGCGCTCGACTTCAGCCGAGGTGGTCCCGTCTCCGGGCGACACCTGGCGAAGGGGCGAGGGGCCCGGCTCAACCTCGGCCTAGGTGGGACCGTCTCAGGGTGCCACCTGGCGAGGGAGCGGGGAGGCCGCCGGCTTCGGCCGAGGTGGACCCCTCCTGGGTGGACACCTGGCGGAGTGGCAGAGGGGCGCTCGACTTCGGCCGAGGTAGTCCCGTCTCCGGGTGACACCTGGCGAAGGAGCGAGGGGCCCGGCTCGACCTCGGCCTAGGCGGGACCGTCTCAGGGTGCCACCTGGCGAGGGAGCGGGGAGGCCGCCGGCTTCGGCCGAGGTGGACCCCTCCTGGGTGGACACCTGGCGGAGCGGCAGGGGGGCGCTCGACTTCGGCCGAGGTGGTCCCGTCTCCGGGTGACACCTGGCGAAGGAGCGAGGGGCCCGGCTCGACCTCGGCCTAGGCGGGACCGTCTCAGGGTGCCACCTGGCGAGGGAGCGGGGAGGCCGCCGGCTTCGGCCGAGGTGGACCCCTCCTGGGTGGACACCTAGCGGAGCGACAGGAAGGCCTGGGCCGACCTCGACTTCGGCCGAGGCGGAGTCGCGCCTGATTTTGCCGAAAAACTCCACGTGGCTCGAATCACGCCCAGCAAAATCTGAGACATGCCACGTCATCGTTACGGCCGTAACAGTTGCCCCCCATCCCCCCGTTCCGTTAAGGCGTCGTGGAACGGGACGTGGGGATTTAATACGGAGATGACGTGGGGAGGCGAAGATCTTGCATCATAATTGCCACGATCCTCGTCGCCGTTCCTCGGTGCGCCCAAAGCCCTATAAGAGGCTGCCACATGTCGTCTATTCGGCCGCAATTAATGCATCGCTTCGAAACAGAGGCCGTTTCCCTGCTAACGAGGCGTCGGTATTCGGCGTGCGTCCACGCAGCATCCATCCGATGGCCCGGAGCGGAATGACGGGTACGGCTGCTGTCGATTGAGTTTGAAAAGGAGGGGACTTTCCGGAACGAGGCCCTTTCCCTTGCTCCGTCGACGGTTTGCAGCAGGCTATCTCCCACTCCCCCGCGTTGCACAGTGCATTTCGGTGAGTGCCTCTGTTTCCTTCTTCGCTCCACCCCTTTTCTCTAGTGTCTTTTCCTCACCATTTTCTTTCCCATGGCGCGCCGCCGTCATGCTTCGTCTAACCCGGACGAGGCCGGTCCGTCCCGGTCGAGGACTCCATCGTCTTCCTCCTCGGACGAGGAAGTGATCCCGGAGGAGACCCGCAGGCGACTCCAGCCTGGGGGCATTACCATAGGCATCCCTAAGGGTCTTAGGTCCCCCCCCGTAGTGTCTGCCCTTCCTATTTCTTCTCTTCCTCCTCCGACCCTTCCTTCTGTCGGTCCCTCCGGTCACGTTTCGACGATGACCGAAGGTGACCTTTCCTTGCTCCGGGAGGTCTATGGCATCCCGGGGTCAATCCGTCTTTCTTTCGCGGCCCGGGGATCGCGTCATCTCAAGTGGCCCCGGCCGCATAGCTTTCTACGAGGACTTCCTCCTTGGGGGTCTTCGGTTTCCTCTGCACCCCTTCTTCCTTTCTTTCCTCAGCCATTTTCGTCTGGTCCCGGCCCAGTTGGCTCCCAATGCTATCCGGGTCATCTTCTCCTTTATCGTTTTCTGTCACTTCTACGGGTTTGTTGCCCGTTTCTCCCTCTTCAGGGCTCTGTTCACCTTGAAGAGGTACTCCACTGATGACGGCTGGTGGTACATCTCGCCCCGGCCCAGGTGTCTCCGGTTCGACCTCCCTTCTTCCATCAAGGGTTGGAAGAACCGGTTTTTCTTTGCCTCGATCGAGGACGTCGACTGGGCCTGGAGCGAACCGGATCGGTCTCCGAACCGGAACTCCCAGGTCAAAGCGACGGACCAGGAGGCTTACTCCCAGGTCGAAGCGACGGACCAGGAGGCTTACTCCCAGCTACTGAGCGATGTGGTCCCCTCGCTCGATGTTCTGCTCTCGGAGCAGAACTTGTTCGAGGCGGGGATCAGTCCCATCCGGGAGCCAGGTGAGGCTCAGCTTTCCTCTTATTCCGCCTTTCCGCCCTTCTTTTCTTCTTCTTTTAGCCGAGCTGACCGACTTTCTTTCTGTCGCAGGCATGAAGTTTTCTCTGGAGAACCTTTTGGAGGGCGCGGCTCAGGGGGACACCGCCGAGGTAGATGAGCCTGCGGCGAAGAGGGCCCGTACAGAGGCGAGCCAGGAGGTCGTGCCGGAGCCCGTGCCTGGTCCATCAGTTGCAGCTCCCCTGCCCAGGCCGCCTCGGGCCCGGGCCCCGCCGATGCCCCAGTCGTCTGCCCTGACGGGGCTATCAAGGAGGGAGGCTCATCGGCAGCGATTCCCCTCTAGGCAGGCCCCGTCATCACTGCAGCCCCGACGGCGCCGCCCACGACTCCAGTTGCCCCGCCGGCGGCAGTTCCACCCGGGGGGTCGGTCGCCGCTGCTGCCGATCTGACAGCCCCGCCGTCGACAATTACCAACCGGTGCTCCGTGATCCGCGACCAGGGGCTCGCGGAGAAGGTGATGGAGTTTGCCTGCACCTCCCGGGACCGCCGACTTCGGGGCGGCCGGGACTATGCCGATGCTCTGCTCGGGATCCTCCCGCAGCTCTTCACGGTAAGTCCAAGCTCGAATCCCTCTCCTTTTCGATTCCAGTTAATTATTTGCTAACCCGTTCTCCTTTTCGTGCAGATCGGGACCAACGTGCTCCTGTTGAGGAATTTCCTCGCAGGGTTCGCCAAGAAGGACGCCGAGAAGGAGGAGAAGCTCGGCAAGCTCGCGGCCGACGTGAAGGACCTCATGGAGAAGGGGGTCGAGCTGCAGGGGAGCAACCGGGCCCTTCAGTCGGACCTGGCATGCGCCGAGGAGCGCGTTAAGGACCTGGAGTCCTCTCTGTCCAAGGAGAGGATCTCCAACCAGCGGCGCACGGAGGAGGACGCGGCAGAGAGGGCTCGCCTCCGAGCTCATTCCCAAACGCTGGAGCGCCAGCTGGAGGAGGCCCGGCGGGAGGCGAGCGCGGCCAAGGAACGAAGCGCCTACATCAACGGGCTCCTGGAGGCCTCGAAGCGGGAGGCGCAGGAGGTCGTCCCGAGATTCCGGGCTTCCGATGAGTACGTCTCGGAGGTCCGGGAGGCCGCCGTGGACTCCTTTCTGAAGGGGTTCCAGGTGTGCCGGGAGAAGGTGGGCTCTTTCTACCCCGGGCTCGACCTCAGTCGGGTGGTGCTCGGGGGTAGAAGGCAGGAGCCCACCAGCGAGGCTCCAGCCGCGGCGGGCGACGCAGCTGCAGCTCCGGAGTGGCCCTCCGAGCAACCAGTCGCCGACGGCGAGGAGGGAGAGCGCGCGCGCCAACCTGAAGATCCCGCCACCGCGCCGAACTAGGCCTTCAGTTGTACTTTCTTTTCCTTCTTTTTTTTTTTTCTAAGGACTCCCGGCCTGTCGGGACTCCTTTGTTGTAGACCCTCTTCAATGCAATGAAAGCCTTCATTTTGCTAAGTCCCGACCTCGTCTTTCTCTCTCCTTTTTTTTTTTTTTTTTGCCTTGTCGAAGTGTTGTCGTTGAATATCGAGACGAGGTCCTGCGGTTCGATCTGGGCTGAGCCCGCGGGTGGACTGGGTCCCATCCAGCATTCAGACCAAAGCCGGAGCTTCCGGATTGGGCGGCAGTAGAGTAAACCTCACGTGTGCCGCCCGGGCTTGCCGGGCTATTCTCCGTGATCGCGTGGGTGAGTTGGGCTCTGCCCCGCCTTCCAGACCGATGTCCGGGACTTCCGGACTGAACCCCGGGGCCGCAGGCTTTGTTCAAGCCTTGCGCGGCTTGCCGAGCTGTTCTCCATGATCGCGTGGGCGAGCTGGGCTCTGCCCCGCCTTCCAGACCGAAGTCCGGGACTTCCGGACTGAACCCCGGGGCCGCAGTCTTTGTTCAAGCCTTGCGCGGCTTGCCGAGCTGTTCTCCGCGATCACGTGGGCGAGCTGGGCTCTGCCCCGCCTTCCAGACCGAAGTCCGGGACTTCCGGACTGAACCCCGGGGCCGCAAGCTTTGTTCAAGCCTTGCGCGGCTTGCCGTGCTGTTCTCCGTGATCGCGTGGGCGAGCTAGGCTCTGCCCCGCCTTCCAGACCGAAGTCCGGGACTTCCGGACTGAACCCCGGGGCCGCAGGCTTTGTTCAAGCCTTGCGCGGCTTGCCGAGCTGTTCTCCGTGATCGCGTGGGCGAGCTGGGCTCTGCCCCGCCTTCCAGACCGAAGTCCGGGACTTCTCGCTTTCTCGGGTCTCCGGTCACAGCCTTGTATGCCGAACTCAGAGCCAGGTGCCGATTTTCCTGCGAGGCGAGAAGAAGCGTTTGAAGTAAAGGAATTTTATTGCAGGGGTTGGAGGAACCTTACATTACTGATAATACATCCTTAAGTTTGAGGCGTTCCAAGTTCGAGGGAATCTGGAGCCTCCTAACTCCTCCAGGTAATAGGCCCCTTGAGGGAGGACTTCCGCCACCCTATACGGGCCTTCCCAGTTCGGGAAGAGTTTCCCGCACTCTCGTGGCTGAGAAGCTTCAGCGCGCCGAAGCACCAGATCTCCGGGACGAAAAGACTTTGGTCGCACCCATGAATTGTAGTATCTGGCCACTCGCTGCCTGTACGCCGCCATCCGGACTCGAGCCTTGTCCCTTATCTCTTCAAGAAGGTCCAGGATGAGCATCATCCTGGCGGGATTCTCTGCTTCGTCGTACTGCTCCACACGCAAGGTGGGTAGACTGAGCTCGATCGGGATAACTGCTTCGGCTCCGAAGACGAGATTGAAGGGGGTCTCGTCGGTGGCCGTTCTCGGGGTGGTGTGGTATGCCCACAGG
This sequence comes from Areca catechu, assembly GCA_021397845.1. Lineage (NCBI taxonomy): Eukaryota > Viridiplantae > Streptophyta > Magnoliopsida > Arecales > Arecaceae > Areca > Areca catechu. The sequence continues at coordinate 93,148,563 of CM038048.1, read as the reverse complement.
ATGCTTGGGAGCTCTTCTGCCCACCTGCCCTTGGCCTGATCCAGCCTCGTTCGGAGGCCTTGCAGAATGGTCCTATTCGTGACCTCGGCTTCTCCATTCGTCTGTGGGTGAGCCACCGAGGTGAAGTGATGGTGGATGCCGAGGTCGCTGCAGAATTCTTCGAACTCCCGGCAGTCGAACTGACGCCCGTTATTGGTGATCACGGTGTGGGGGAGGCCAAAATGGCAGATGATTGACTTCCAAAAGAAACTGGCGACGTTTGCCTCGGTGATCCGTGCCAAGGGTTCGACCTCAACCCACTTCGTGAAGTAGTCGATGGCTACGATCAGGAACTTCCGCTGTCCGGATGCCGGCGGAAACGGTCCTAGGAGGTCCATTCCCCGTTGGGCGAACGGCCACGGAGCTGAGAGCTGGGAGATTGGAGTAGAGGGCTGCCGTTGCACTACGGCGTGCCGTTGGCACCGATCACACTTCTTCACGAAATCGGCGGCGTCCTCCTTCATCATCTCCCAGAAATAGCCTTGACGGAGAGCCTTGTAGGCTAGCGTTCTGTCCCCCACGTGGTTCCCGCAGATGCCCTCATGAATCTCCTGGAGCACGAGTGCGGCCTCCGCAGGTCTCAGGCACTTGAGGAGGGGATAGGAATAAGACCTCCGATACAGTTGCCCATCCATCAGGACGAACCGTGCGGCCTTCTTTTTGATAAGGCGGGCCGCTGCACGGTCCTCCGGCAAGGTACCGTCGGTTATGTACTCGGCGTACTTGTCCATCCAGCTGGGCTCACGGCTGACCTGTTGGACCTCCACCGGGATCTCGTAGCTCGGAGCCTTGAGGTGCTCTACATGAGCGCGACCCAGCATCGAGTCCGGTAGGGTCGCCAGCCAGGAGAGAGTGTCCGCACGGGCATTTTCCCCGCGGGGGATATGGAAGATGCTGAAGTGCCGGAACCCGGCTACGCTCGCTTTGACAAGCTCCAAATACCTCGCCATTTGAGGATCGTGCGCAGCATACTCTCCGGAGATCTGTCCGGCCACCAGCTGAGAGTCAGTGAAGGCTTTGAGGTTGGCCACGCCCAGCTCGCGGGAGACTCTCAGCCCGGCGAGGAGCGCCTCGTATTCTGCCTGATTGTTGGTTGCGGCGAACTGGAAACGGAGTGTGCATTCGGCGATGACCCCACTGCAGTTGGCGAGAATGAGTCCGGCTCTGCTCCCGCCGGAGTTCGAGGCTCCATCTACATGAAGGATCCACGCATCCTCTCCGGACTCCTTGGGGCCCGGTTTCAACTGCTGGTGCGAGGAGTCCTCCTCGGACTCCTTGCCTAGGCCCGCGCACTCGACCAGGAAGTCGGCCAGTACTTGTGCTTTCATGGCCGACCTCGGCCTGTAAGCGATGTCGAATTCGCTGAGCTTGAGTGCCCACTTCGCCAATCGCCCCGACGTGTCGGGTCGGCTGAGGATCGCTTTCAGCGGCTGATCCATCAAGATGGCAATGGGATGCGCTTGGAAATAGGGCCTGAGACGCTGAGCAGACACTATTAACGCAAAAACGAGCTTTTCGGGCCGGGAATACCTGAGCTCCGCATCGCGGAGGAGTTTGCTGGTGTGGTACACCGGCCGCTGGACTCCCTGATCGTCGGTCCGAACTAGGACCGAGCTGACGGCCTCCGGGGTGACCGCCAGGTAGAGGATGAGTTCCTCTCCCTCTTCGGGCCTGGAAAGTAGTGGGGACGAAGCAAGCGTCTTCTTCAGCTCTTTAAAGGCCTCCTGACACTCCTCGGTCTAGGCGAAGTCGTTCATCTTCCTCAGCACTTTGAAAAAGGGTTGGCAGCGGTCGGCCGACCTGGAGATGAACCGGCTCAGGGCGGCTATCCGGCCGGTGAGTCGTTGCACCTGCTTCTTGGAGGCGGGCTGCTCCGCTGACGTGCTTTTTTATGATGCTTTCTCCCGAATGAATCTGTCCCATGATCGGCTAAGGCCGGTGCACACCCCCCTGGTAGGCTTTACCGGGGACTCGGTGGGGGTCGAAGGGGAGATCACTCTCCCGGTCATCGCTGGATCCCCACCTCGGCAGACTACAGTCTTGATGACGTCCTGGGGGGTTTCTTGTCCAGGGAATAGGTCAGGCGGGATGTCTTGAGCCCGCGCTTTAAAGCCAGCATGGCAACGGGCTCGTCCAGGCTATAGATCTCCAGGGCAGCGGTCTTGAACCGGGTGATGTAGTCGTTGCACCTAAGAAGCAAGTGAGTCGTTGCAACGACTCCCGTCTCCGGGTGACACCTGGCGAAGGAGCGAGGGACCCGGCTCAACCTCGGCCTAGGCGGGACCATCTCAGGGTGCCACCTGGTGAGGGAGCGGGGAGGCCGCCGGCTTCGGCCAAGGTGGACCCCTCCTGGGTGGACACCTGGCGGAGCGGCAGAGGGGCGCTCGACTTCGGTCGAGGTGGTCCCGTCTCCGGGTGACACCTGGCGAAGGAGCGAAGGGCCCGGCTCGACCTCAGCCTAGGCGGGACCATCTCAGGGTGCCACCTGGCGAGGGAGCGGGGAGGCTGCCGGCTTCGGCCGAGGTGGTCCCGTCTCCGGGTGACACCTGGCGAAGGAGCGAGGGGCCCGGCTCGACCTCGGCCTAAGCGGGACCGTCTCAGGGTGCCACCTGGCGAGGGAGCGGGAAGGCTGCCGGCTTCGGCCGAGGTGGACCCCTCCTGGGTGGACACCTGGCGGGGCGGCAAAGGGGCGCTCGACTTCGGCCGAGGTGGTCCCGTCTCCGGGTGACACCTGGCGAAGGAGCGAGGGGCCCGGCTCGACCTCGGCCTAGGCGGGACCGTCTCAGGGTGCCACCTGGCGAGGGAGCGGGGAGGTCGCCGGCTTCGGCCGAGGTGGTCCCCTCCTGGGCGGACACCTGGCGGAGCGACAGAGGGGCGCTCTACTTCGACCAAGGTGGTCCCTTCTCCGGGTGACACATGGCGAAGGAGCGAGGGGCCCGGCTCGACCTCGGCCTAGGCTGGACCGTCTCAGGGTGCCACCTGGTGAGGGAGCGGGGAGGCCGCCAGCTTCGGCCGAGGTAGACCCCTCCTGGGTGGACACCTAGCGGAGCGGCAGGGGGGCGCTCGACTTCGGCCGAGGTGGTCCCGTCTCCGGGTGACACCTGGCGAAGGAGCGAGGGGCCCGGCTCGACCTCGGCCTAGGCGGGACCGTCTTAGGGTGCCACCTGGCGAGGGAGCGGGGAGGCCACCGGCTTCGGCCGAGGTGGACCCCTCCTGGGTGGACACCTGGCGGAGCGGCAGGAAGGCCTGGGCCGACCTCGACTTCGGCCGAGACGGAGTCGCGCCTGATTTTGCCGAAAAACTCCACGTGGCTCGAATCACGCCCAGCGAAATCTGAGACATGCCACGTCATCGTTACGGCCGTAACAATTGAGTTTGAGAATCTCGAAGGGGGGAAGCCAGCGAACCAATTTGAGTCCCCTGTAGTGGTTGAGATGGGGTTTAGATCTTTCCAGTTCCTTGACAGACTCTTAGACTCCAGTTGATAGTTGTTCGAGATAATGGTAGTGCTAAAATAGTGCACAAGCCTGCAAACATGTCTGTGAATGATAAAATTATTTTGAAACAATCTAGCATTTCGAGCTTTCCAGTCTTGTCACACAGCATAAGCAATGATAGATTTTGTGGCTTTATCAGTTTGTGAGTTTGTCATTATAATATCAAGGTCAGAGACTGAGTTAATATGATAGTGTATACCACAAATGTTGTTAATGAGATACCAACAATCTTTAACAAAAGGGCAAGTGGTGAAAATATGATCTAAATCTTTAGGTTGAGTCGGACAGATATCACAATAAATATTGTCATAAGGTAAAATGCCTTTACGACAAAAAAAATGCTTAGAAGGTAATTTACGATTAACCAGCTTCCACCAAAAAGTCTTGACTCTGTGAGGCATTTGCAGCTCCAGATCCAGTTTTAAGAGGTACCACTCACCTGTCTTGGCTCCATGATATAGGGATACATGTCTTTCTGATTGACTCTGTTCATGGAGATAGGCGCCCGGGTGAGATTGTCGTCCCATCTCCCTATGGGAATAAAAAAAGAGAGAATATGTTGAACGAGATCATTCGAAAATAATTCATTCAAAATGTCCATATCCCAGGACCCATCAGGGGCCATAAGATGGTTTAAGTTCCATCCCTGGACATCCATGTCCATACTAAGATATGTAGGCCAGAGAGAAAATGGAATTTGAGACATCCATGTCCATATTAAGATAATAATGTTTAACTATCTTTTATGGGTTTTTTTAGTTAATTTTCAGTTTTACTTCAATCTCTTATCCAACAAAAACATGCATGACATTATTAGGAATCAATATATATCCTTTATAGAAAAAGGATATATAAGTGAAGGCTTATTCAAACTAAATGTAATAAAAATTTTTATTAGTAAAGTTGAAAATCAAATTCATTTTGTGAATAAGTATAAACAAAATCTGTGGTATGACAGGTTGGGTCATGTACACTTAGAAAAGATTAAACACATGATGAAATTAAAACTAATTCCTAAATCAAATTTAAACTCATCTAAATGCGAAATATGTGCTGAATCTAAATAACCAAGAAAATCATTCAAATTAGTTAAAATAAATTTCTCAATCTTGGAGTTAATACATAGTGATGTATGTGACTCCCCCAAGACTACGATCCGTAACAGTAATAGGTACATATAACCTTTATAGATGATTTTTCTAGATATTGTTACTGTTATCTAATTAAATCTAAAAATAAAATATTTAATAAATTTAAGATTTATAAGAGTGAAGTAGAAAATCAACAAGAAAGAAATATTAAAATTTTTAGGTTTGATAGAGGAGGGGAGTATACATCGAATGAATTCTTTCAGTTTTGTCAAGAATATGGTATAATTCATCAAGTGACTGCTCCTTACTCCTCACAGTCCAATGGTATAGCTGAGCGTAAAAACTGTACCGTCATGGATATGGTAAATGCTATACTCATCAATTTTGGCTTATCGAGAACTTGTGAGGGAAGCTCTTCTATTTTATTGCTTTATCCTAAATAGAGTACCTATTAAGGATAATGGTAAGACTACTTATGAACTTTGGAAAGGAAAGACTCCTAACCTAGACTTTCTCAAAGTGTGGGGGTGCCTAGCTAAGGTTAATATCCCTGAACCCAAAATGAGAAAACTAGGATCCAAGACTATAGATGCTATATTTATAAGCTATACCCAAAATAGTAATGCCTATAGATTCTTAGTAATAAAATCAGATATTAGTGATATAGTTGATAATTCAATCTTAGAAGCTAAAGATGCCTCTTTCTTTGAAGATATATTTTCTTTTAAGAGTAGAATCTCTAGACTTCTAGAATGTGAACCATCTTCCTCTAGAGCCACAGAACCAGAACTAAAAACTGGACCTGAATTAAGAAGAAGCAAAAAAAAAAGAGTTGAAAAAAATTTTGGCGAAGACTTCTTCACATTCTTAGAAGATGATGAACCTTCTATATGTGATAAGACGATGTTGTCATCAGAATCATCGTATTAGAAGGAAGTCATAAATAGTAAAATTTAATCAATCTTAGAAAATAAAACTTGGATTTTAATTGATTTACCTCCTAGAAATAAACCTATAAGAACAAAATAGATTTTTTAAAAAAAATTAAGACCAGATGGAACAATAGAAAGGTATAAAGTTAGGTTAGTAGTATAAGGATTTAACCAAAAAAAAAATATAGATTACTTTGACACCTATGCTTCTGTAGTGAGAATAACTATCCTAAGAAATTTGATAGCCTTAGCCTCAATTCATAAATTAACAATTCACCAAATAGATGTAAAAATGATATTATTAAATAGAGAATTAAAAGAAAAAATCTATATAAATCAACTTCAAAGATTTGAAGTAAAAAGACAAGAACATAAAGTATGTAGACTAATCAAATCGCTTTATAGTTTAAAACAAGCTCCCAGATAATGGCACATTAAGTTTGATAAAATTATCTTAAATAATAATATTAAAATAAATGAATATGATAAATGTGTATATTATAAAAGATAGATATTGATTATATAATACTATGCCTATATGTAAATGATATATTACTGTTTGGAATATCAATAAAAATAATCCAAGAAATTAAATACTACTTATCAAATAATTTTGATATGAAAGACTTAGGAGAAGCTGGTGTAATTCTAGGAATGAAGGTTAAAAGAATAGATAGTAGAATAGTAATAAGCCTAGCATACTCAATAGACAAAATGCTTAAAAGGTTGAATATTTTAATTTAAATCCTATCTCCACCCCCTATGATCATAACTCTCACATAATAAAAAATCTAGGAGAACCTATTGACCAATTAGGATATTATCAAATGATAGGATCCCTATTATATATTTCAAATAGAACCCGTCCAGATATAGCTTATGCAGTAGGCAGACTAAGTAGGTATACTAGCAATCTTAGTGAAGAACATTGGAAAGCCTTAGAAGAATCTTTAGGTATCTTAAGGAAATCTTAGATTGCTCTCTAGTATACTCTGATTATCCAGAAATATTTGAGGGATTTAGTGATGCCAATTAGGTAATAGATAAATTAGATGTTAAGTCCACCACAGGGTTTCTCTTCTTGTTAGGAGGAGCTGCAGTATCTTGGAACTCTTGTAAACAAACAATAATTACTAGAAGCACATTGGAATCTGAGCTAACAATTCTTGACAGTACATGTACTGAAGTATAATGGCTAAGAGATTTAATAAATGATATAAAAATTCTTTCACCAAAAATTTTAAATTTTCTTTAAACTATGATTGTAGAGCTCTTATTGATCTACTAAATCAACAAATAACTAATAAAAAGATGAATAATTATATCTTGATCAGATATAAAACTGTAAGAAATAAAATAAAAGATATGATATCACTGCAGTTTATAAGATCAAAACATAATTTGGCAGATCTTTTGACCAAAAGCCTTTCAAAGGCTACGGTATCTGAGACATCGAGAGGGATAGGACTTAAGCCCATATATTAGTCACTAAAGTGGACCTCTTCCGTCATGGCAATCCCATGGTTAAAGTTCAAAGAAAAATAATCTCTAAGGTGATGCCTGGAAGTACCACTTTTGGATGTCTGTCTTCATCGTATTCCTATGGTATGGTTCTCTATTATGACGGTTAGGTTAAGCATAGCTCTTAATAGATCCAAGGCTGTGAGTTAAGCGAGGTACGATTCTATTGCATATACCCTTGAAGAATCTACCTGAGTGAGAGTAGTCATGAGACCGCGACTATAAGATCAGGACAAATCCCTAGTAACTCTCATAAAAATCAAGGCAAGCGCATGGCCTACATAGCGCTACCCCATGTTATGGTTAGCTCATCTTCATACTGTATATATTTTATACTAAATACAAGTTCAAACCTAGAAGGTACTTATACTAAGCACAGTAAAAATCCAAAATTTTATATTATTTAATGAGTTTAATAATATTGAACCTTTTTAATTTTGTTTTATTTTTGTGGAGGATTGTTGATGTTACCGGAAAAACAAAATAAAACACCTCCCCAAAAACAAAATAAAACACCTCCCCCCCACGCACATGTTACGAGCATGCGTTCCACGTGCGCATGCTACGGGCGCGCATTCCATGCATGCACATACATTTCTTTCCATTTCATTCATTTTATTTATTTATTTTTTAAATCATTTTTTCATTTTTTTCATTTTAATTATTTAATTAATTTTGTATTTAATTTTGTAACAGCCATAACGGTTAGTTTGAGGATATTTTAAGGATTTTCTTTGAAATTTTAAGCCTATAAATAGGCCTCTACCTCAGCCTTTCAAGGCATCCAACATCTCAAGCTCTCCCTCTCTGATATTCCTCCATTCCAACTTTTAAAATCTCTCTCTTTCTAATTTTTTTTATTTTAATTTTTTGGATTGAAGACGAGCTGATCAACGTCCGTTCGAGATCGTGCCACCGATGGGCATTGGAGTTCTGGCTTTCGGGTTGTACCTTGGAGGAGAGCGTGTGGTCTAATTGGTCTTCGCATGAGAAGGGGACCAAATCTTCTTTAGGATAGTGGTTACATCCGCCTCCCAAGCTAGATTCCTAACCTTATATTGTAGTGCTTTTGAAACTTTGTCACACCAAATTTATTCTGCCACACACCACAAAAAAAAATTAGTTTCAAACATTTCAAATATATATATATATATATATATATTCCAGCTCTAAATATTAATAGTATATGTATAGATTTATTTATATACAACAAATTTACTCATATATAATGACTTACAATGCAGTTTTCTCGTATATATTGTTTTATTATATAATTTTCTCATAAATTATTTTAAAAGACTATGTGATCTCTATTATATTATCAGATAGACAATAGAGATAATTGGATAACCAAGATCATAGGGTCGCCAAGATCATAACTGGATAACATACTTTTATTCAATAACTTCTTTTCTTAATCTATAGTATAGATGCATGACTTTTAACTTATCTTGGATGATTAAACTTTTTTCTATTAATACATTATAATATTTGTATTTATTTTTATTTTCACTCTGGAAGACTTGGCACATAGATATATGCATGTTAAGTTTAGTCATGGTCATTGTTGTATTGATAGATTTAGGTCACAATAAACTTCTCACCAAGTTCATACTTTTTAATTCAAAGTCCTTGTCCATCATGTATATCTCTCCTCTCCTCTCCTATTTCTCCTTGTATGGACCACACTTATGTTTCTTCTCCATTAAGAATACCTAATGTATATCATTTCTACTTGCATACAATTTTTCCCTTCTAGCTGGCTTATACTACACTTAAGTATTTATTTTATAAAAGTTACCTTCTCTAATGGTAGTTTAAAAGTTACTAGCTTATCAATATATGTTCAATCATAATTTCTAGATATGAATATCTCTTTTATTTTTTTCAACAAATATCTTAATAGCATTCTTTTTTATCTTGTGCACATTTTTATATCACTAAGTTAACAACAATCTTCTTAGGTCTTTTTCTTTATCTTTTCAAAATGATCTCTTATAAACATGCAAAATTGAATCTCCTCTATCTAAGTTTTTTGTTCTATTGTATCAAAATCCAAAAGGCTTCAAGCAAAGAGTCAAAATTTTTATCCTTAAGAACTAGCTTCTTCGTTTATATATTATGTTACTTGAAGGAATCTTACCTATAGTTACTGTTATTGCAATCCCAGTACAGTTTATATAGATCATTGCCTTAAAAAGAACATAATTTGCCCACTACAATATATCCACTTTCTTGGAAGATTATTTTATATCCTCCACATGGATGCATTGGCAAAGCCTTGCTCTTTCTTAGAGCAACAACATTAAAGTTGAAGTATATCACTCACACAATTCTACCATAACTACTACACTATTTCTTAGCATGATCAAGCGAACCATGATGTGTCACTCATAAATATGTAGAATTTAAAAATTTTCACCAAATCCATCTCATACTGTTTGCCTTCTCTTCAATTTGCCATCAATAATGAGTCAACCCTCCACCTTTTCTATCATTTTTTTATCCCGTCATCTTCTTTAAGTATCCTCTAAAATAAAAAATTCAGACCACTCGAAATCATTTTTCTTAAATAAAAAGGAATCTTCAATAAGGCCAACCATGTTAATCATGAAACTGCAAAATGTTTTAACCAATCCTTCAATTTAGCAATCTTGCCAAATTTGTATAAGCATTGCAACTTCCAAAATTGCCCTTATAGGTTCCAAATTTTCTCATTTATCTATTAGACCTGTCTACATTTTGCACAATCTATAATTGCTAGGCATGAGGAAAAAAATTGTAAAATGTTTTGATTAGGAATTATCATAATAAGAAGTAAAGATATTTTCAAAATATTCAATTAAGCATACTACATGACCCTGTTAATTAAAGTACATGCAAAATGTTTGCAGAACTCTTCTACCCAATTGACATGACTGGAGCTACTAGTAAGTGACATTTACTGTAAATACAGGGAAGTTAGGAGAAATTTTAACTTCCATTCTGCGAACTACTTTAATCAAAACCTATGCATCAAGTGGTGAACTATCAACTCCTATCTGATCTCGATAATTAAATAGAATGTTAATCTAGGAGTGATCAATAACAACAAGGATGCATTTGCATGTATTTGAAATCTCAAGTCAGAATATATCTTACAGATGAGCATTCCAGCTGCATTTCCCATGTCAAGAATCTTACTTCATCAGGATCACACAAAAACCACAAAAATGAAATGGCTAAAGGCTTAGAAAAATTTCATTTTGGAGACATTCTTCCAAAAATGCATTGGTGGCCTCGTCGAAAAGGTAAGTAAGCCCTCTGCAATGCTGCCTCCTGCTCTCTCGTCCAACCCTCAAACCCACAACACTCCTCCACCTCACTTCTTCCAATCTCCGTTACCACTTCAACAGACATTCTCCTCCCTCTTTCTCCTCCCCTTCTCTCCATCACCCCTCTCATTCTCTGACCCACACTCACAGTTGCGCCTCCGCTCGACATTTGAATCGTTCTCTTTCTTCGCAACTTTAGCTGAATTAGTGGCGAACCTCGGAGAACCTCCTTCGGCTCTGTGAGCAATCGGCATATTTATTCGTGAACTCGGCCAAATTGGAGGCTAATAATCTTAGGGACCTTCTCTGGCTCTGGAAGGTATTGGCGGTGCCGACGGTGAGAACTTGCTGGGTTTTGAGCAATCCCAAGGGCTTCTTTGTGGTTTGTTTCGAATCCAGCAAGATAAGGGAAGATTGGATTTGGGGTTTCTTCTCAGGATTCTTCTCATAATCGAGATCATCGTTCTTTTGGGGATGGAAACGGGGAGCTAGACTTTCGGGGCGAAGTTTGGTGGGAGGAGCGTCGGCTGGCGTTGCCATCATCACCGGGGTCACTTCTGGTAGGGATATTCTTCTTGGACATTGGAGATTTATCAAGAAAGCGAGGAAAGAGAGAGAAGAAGGGAGGGAACTCGGAATCTTTTTTTTTTAATGACACAAACGGACAAACCCTTATAGAGGAGGAAAAGCGGTATGATCGGGTCCCATGGTTGAATCGAGGCCGGCTCAGAGAATGTAACGTGATGGATCTTCCATTGATAGATGTTTGTCTATATGTTTTGTTATCAACCTACCATTTTGTCACTGATTTTATTAATTGTAGACATCCACAATTTTATCCTAGAACTAATTACCAATCTTAAACCAAACTTCCTTTTTATCATTGCAGTAATCTTGAACGTATTGCAAAGTTGTGCATGTTTTTTTCGTTCATGCCAATTATTGCAACAATTACTTATTCAATCTCGAGAACTTAAACTCCTGATATAGTGCCAAAATCACCTTAACTAAAACCTAGTGATTTTTATGAATGCGATCATGGAAGTAACTAGGTGCCATTTTCTTTGAAATAATTGCCATGTGAAAGAAATATGTTCGGTTGGACAAGGGCAAATGCTTATCCATGTATCAGATTTTTATTGTTTAGCATTACCCACTGACATGAATTTGCACCTTAAGGAAATACTCAAATATAGCTGAACTTGATTCAATCATGATCAATCCAAACCAACATTGAATCCCATTGATTAGTGTTACTTGAGTCTAGGGTGTAATGCACATTAACCATTTCAACCCATATGTAATTGTTATTTATTGTGCTTTGAACCCATTCTAATCCAAATATAATATATAAAGAGTGGATGGTTTGTCGTGAGATTTGATGTGGCGGGATCGCTGACATGGGAAAATGGCAGTGCCACATCAAAGGAAAACGCCGTGTCGGACGCCGTGTCAATTCTCCAGCGGACTCCGCTGCAGAGCTGAGCTGAGCTCCCTCAAGTCAGCGAGTCGAACTCTGTCCTCCACCAAGTCAAACCCGCGAGTTAGGGACGTCCAGGCCGGAGCCGCATTCTGCCCTCCAGAGTGAGACCCTCGGAGGTTAGAGTCCTATGGTCGGAGTCGAGCTCAGCGCTCACCCGCAACGTAGAGCCTTTCCGAGCGCGCGCCCTCTGGACCGGGTCTGCCCTCTTCCCTCCAGAGCGAGACCCTTGAAGGTTAGAGCCCTGTGGTCGGAGTCGAGCTCAGCACTCACCCGTCAACGTGGAGCCTCTCCGAGCGCGTGCCCTCTGGACCGGGTATGCCCTCTGCCCTCCAGAACGAGACCCTCGGAGGTTAGAGCCCTGTGGTCAGAGTCGAGCTCAGCGCTCACCCGCCAACGTGGAGCCTCTCCGAGCGTGCGCCCTTAGACCGGGCCCGCACTCTGCTATCCTCCACCAAGACACCCCCGCAAGCTCGGAGCGCCTAGGTCGGAGCGAACCCTGCCGTTCCAGCTCAGCCCCAGCTCGGACGAGGTCCTGGCTAGCCCATAACATCGGCGAGCCGCCCGAGGACTACACCGGAGCGCCTTCCAGGCCGTACTGACCACTTGCAGCCACACTAGAAAGGGAAGAAGCACGCTGATCGAGATGCCACACTCCTCACCAACCACCCAGATCATCCAAGAAAGGAAGTCAATCGGGAGATTCGAATCCCGTGGGCGGGCCCACCATCCGAGGCACTGCCAAGTTTCCCGAAATGAGGCGACCAAGAGAAGTGTCGGAGCGCATGACAACTCCCCTTATCACAAATCAAAAAAGGCTCATCGGGACACCACCGCATGCGCCTGACAGCCCGGCGAGGATCCCGAGGCAAGTGCTCGACGGTAACCTAGTTTGCAACAAACTCGGAGGTAACACAACAACCCCAAGACACAGGCAAAACACAAGCCAGAATACAAGAGAAAAAAAAAAAAAAGGGAGAGGATGTGTGCAACCCCCACAAGGAAAAGGGGCATGGCACCACCAGCATTCCAGAGCAAGGTCGGGAAGGAAGGCCACACAGGGACTCCCCATAACCAGGCGCCACTTCCCCCAACACACTTGCTATTCACATTCACACAACTCACTCCTCCTCGTGTGGAGTCCATCAAGAAGGGCTCGACCAAGGAAGGCCACACAAGGACTCCCCATAACCAGGCGCCACTTCCCCCAACACACTTGCTATTCACATTCACACAACTCACTCCTCCTCGTGTGGAGTCCATCAAGAAGGGCTCGACCAGGAGGCGCCACTTCCCCCGACACACTTGCTATTCACATTCACACAACTCACTCCTCCTCGTGTGGAGTCCATCAAGAGAAGCTCGACCAGGAGGATCTGTTCCCCTGGATCGTTACTAACTTGATCGTTGGAGTGCCCCCACCGGAAATCCTGGCCCGGGTCATTAACCCCTGTCTTGCAGGTCCAAGAGCGGAGGACTGCCGGACAACAAGGAGACCGCACTCAACTCCAAGGCCCGGGAGCATAGGACCATCAGGCAGCACAGGGAGCGCACTCCAGTACCGACAGCAGCTACGGGCCACGATGGTCTTGGCGGCAACAAGATTGATAGAAAAATTTTATTTTTTAAAAAAAACAAAGCATATCAAAGATACTGTTTTAAAGATAGTATTTTTTTTACTAGAATCGTAATTCACAAATTGCAATACACAAATTTCCACTTGAAGATAGATAAACCAATCAATGCTCGATAGTCAAAAAAATATACAAAGAAGCACAACAAAACAAGAAAAAACAAATACCTCTCCTGTTTCCTATTTTACTAGGTTATATAACAATCCAAATGACATTATAGAGATATGTTCGATCCTAATCCTTTGGGTGGAGAGAAACAAAATGAAATGGCCAACATATTTCTAGTTTTAAAAGCAGTGCAACGGCTGTTAACTTGTGATAACTCTCAAGACAACCACCAAAAAAACCTGCCATGTCTCATCGAAAAGAAAAAGCGAGTGGAAGAAACTAATAACTGTGCCACACACTCCACATATATGGCACAGTAATGGTTATTACAGGCATCCAAAATAAGCGTTTTTAATTTTTTTTGGCACGATAATGGAAAAGAAAACAAATAACAATAAGAGATATAAAACAGCCCAGTATCTAAAAACCACAAACACGATCTAAGCCCATTGCATTCGTCTGTAGTAAACGATTAATCTCTTAAGAACGAACAGAATCTGCATTAACCTCGCAACTAACATCACCAAAATTGGCCTCCCTTGACACATGTTCAGCTCTGAAAAAATTTATTGAAGAAATAAAATGCTGAATGTCTTGAAGCAAAGGTATAGAGGATGTATAATGGATTTGCATAATGATCCATACAATGACAGTGAGCGAACAAAACATCCAAGTAGTATAAGCAATAATCGACTACATCACCAAGTTTCTACTAGAAACAACAAAATCTAATAGAGCTTGCAATGAAATGTAATAGCCATGGTACCCAAATCTATGAGAGATCACCCTCCATGCATCCTTCGTAATATGACAACCAATAAACACATGCTCCACATCTTCAACACAGCCAACTAGCTGAGTGTTCTTCAATGTTCAGCCAACAAAAACTTGTAAGGAAGTGTGTGCCACCTAATTTTCACAAAAAAAACTGAACACTAAAAGCTGCAATTGCCTTTCAAAAAGTAGAAAGGTTCTACTAGTATCAGGATCCTCCTCAGGGGTAGAAAGAAGATGTCTATATACATCCCGAGAATTCAATATACCTGAAACAGTCTATACCACACTAATGTATCTTGATTAAATTCTTCAGAACGGACCAAGCAATGATTTGTTGGATTGTATTTGAAGTGAAAATCTCCCGTAACTATCTAAAATAAATGTGTGAGTATGATACAACTACAAAAGGTCTAAAACTTGTAACTGGAACTATAGTCAAAATTGGTGACTGTAACAATTATAAGATGATTTCCTTTTTTAATCATAAGATACTGGGGTCTCAAGAAAGATTAAAAGCAATTCATCTGAAAGGTTTCCTCATTATGATTAAAAGCAATGTTGCAACCATTTCTAATAATCTAGATACCGACATAGAAGAATTTCACATCCACACAATAAAATGTAACTATTCAGGTCACAGTGAAAACAAGTTATTAATAGAAGATGGACACTATTTTTAAATTTAAATATTTTTTTAAAAAAGTAGCTTGCAAGAAGCCACTACAAAATTTATGGCATAAACCTATCTGGAATTATTTTGTTTGGATATGAAACATGACTGATAAGTATTTGTCTTTAGTAGTACAGGGATGAACAATGAGTCTAATGAGTTGATATTTCTTTTCAAGCCACTTGATTTGGAAGTATAGCCTCAACTCCCATCCAGCCTGCTGCTGAAAAATTCGGCTGAAGATGTCTCAATATTACAATGTCCCCAAAAAAAATCAATCGCATCTTTATCTTGAATGATGATGTTCTGAATTATCGAAGCAAATTGGGTTAAACTCTCAAGTGATAGAGAGAGAGGCCTTGATACGTTCAACAATGTGAGGAAGGGTTTTTATACTGTCGTCAATAGCCTGATTAACACAGGACTCGAAGTCATTCATGGCGCCTGTTTTAATCTGCTGGAGTTTTGCTGCTTCAAACTTGTCTTGGCAAACCATCAGAGACCGGTTCATTCGTTCCTGAAGGGGAAAGAAATAAGTTGAGTTGCAATGATAGGGGGAAAATGCTTACGAGTGTCAAAGAAATATTATCAAGATGTAAGTTATAACAAAGCATCATACCAATGTCATATAATTCATAGATGGCCACTATAGCATTAGACAAAGCAAAACGAATTTGATGTTAGTGTTATTCTGTTCATAGTTCATAAGCTGAAAATTGATATTTGCATGGATAAATCCCTGGTATCATTATCACAAGCGAAATAATGTCAAAAGAAATAACAACCTTGCTAAAATACAACCTTGAGACTCTTCATGGTACATTCTAGAAATTGAAAGTTTCAAAATTCTTCACTCTTTTACCGCCAGGTTGAAACACTGTATGAAGCTACAATACAGATCTCATATTATTCACCAAAGTAAATTATCTCCTATTTTGTACAACTATACTATTTTTTTTTAAACATTCCATTTGTGTGTTTGTTCATTGTTTGAACCCATGTTCAAAATGATAAAATTTAATGAACTGAAAAATAATGGAGGATGATATTGATGATGGGCACCCGAGAGCTATCCGAGCATCAGCAAAGAGCAAATCCGATGGTATTTGATTGAGTCTGTTCGAGTCTATTATATTTTATTTGAGTCTATCAGTTTTGAGTCTTGAATCATTTGTCCTGTTAGCCATTTATGTCAGGTCTTGTAATCAAGTCAGTACGAGTCCTGTCATTGAGTCAAGTCAAATTTTATTTTACTTGAGTCCAAGTCTGTAATCAAGAAGTTGAAGACCCCAGCCATCTCAGCAGCCACATGGAACCCCAGTCACAGTGCCACACTCAGTGTGCCACCTCAGCAACCACGAGAAGCCCCAGTCACAGCAGGCGTCATCCACCCTATTAGGCGTCCCAAGATCTTCATGACATCATCCAAGTCCAAGAAGGAAGCAGATCAGCGCCCCATAAGGAAGTTGTAGATGGAAGAAACCTATATGGCGTCCAAACAGATCAGGCAGCATATGGGCGCCCTTCCTCTTTCCCTTGTTTCATGAGATTTTTTCTTGTACCGCCCACCTGTTATGGAAGTTATGTGGCACCTTCCTTTCATACAAATCCACCCACAAGGAAACATGCTGCCGCCCCCCCCTCTTTGCTCTTCATTCTATGTAATCCAAGGGCTAGGGTCAATTATAAAAGGACCCCCCTTCATGTATGAAAAATTAATTCCAATGATGAAGAAAAAAGATGAGTTTTAGAAGAGAGATTCTTCGTTCACTCCGCATGGAGAGGGTGAGAGGCCCACTTGTCACTCTGCAAGGAGAGCACGAGAGATGCATCCCTGGACATGTTGCTTCGCATCATGTCTAGTTATCCCCTTCCCTTTTGATTCTATCTTCTTTACCACCTTCATGACCTTTGAGACTTACCCTGACGGCTCCATGTAGCGAGATGGATGAGATGTCCTAGAGGTGAGAGGTCTCTCCGTGAATGTGAGTCCCAAAGTCCATAAGAGTCCAAACTTCTATCTCCTATCTCCATTATTTCTTTCACCATCTCCAAAAAAAAAATACACAAAAAAAATCTAGTGGTATCCTAATCTTTGGTGACTTCTCAGCTCGCCGACAGTCCTTCGTCTCATCTTGTCCCGCATCAATTGACTTATAAATTACTGTTGAATGCTGCTAAGTTGGTACTTCCCACTGACTCACTAAACTAATTTATTATGTTATGTTTCTCATTACGATTAGATTTTAAATCTATTGATGTTGGGTCCTCTTTGACCTCTAGGCACCTGCCTAACACCTTAAGTGCTAGGAGGCCATTGGGCTGCCCACCTACCAGGTGCAGTCTTTAAAATGTTTTTTTCTGATTAAAAATTACGTTTGTCCTAAAAATCAACACAAATATGGAATCACATCCTATATGTCATGCTATTATCTCATGTGCAATATGAGGAAAAGAAAAAATCAAAGAGGGAGGACAAATGATATTGTCCATTTCTCTGTGCAAAGACCTTGGTGTTTGAGGCTTCAAATGCACCAATTTGGGAGTCTGGTTTTGGCTTTGAGTGAAATGATTTTATTACTTTCAAAACACTACACGAGATGAGAAGTTCAAATCAGCAGCATCAAGAAGAAGATGTTTTGTTTTGTTCTCTAGAGATAGAAATGGAAGTAGCAGAGTAGCCAAGGAAGGAATGAGAAGGAGGAAAAAAACGTAAGAATGGTGTTTCTACAAACTGTTCCATACAAATTTATGATTAGTCAAGTTGTTACAAATGCAATATAACAATCCTAAATGCTAAAAATTTATAAGACCAACATGAATCATGCTAGCTAGTAAGTTATGGTGCTATACTATTACTAAGTGAGTAATATTTGAGTGTGGAAAAAATTATAAAATCTAAATAAATAAGAAAATCCAAAGAAGACTATACATACACATATATACTGAAAGATATAAAAGATATGTTAACTCAAGAATCAAGATAGTATTTAACCTACAAGTGTTACTTCTGTTCGTGTTGCATTATCAGTTGCTTTATTAGATCTATCACATGCTTTATGCTAAAGCATGCAACCAAAAGATATTGCAAGATCTAATACATGGCTTTACTAATACCCCTTTTACATATCCCATTTATAAATTATTGTATCTTTTACATGAAAACGAAGTATAACAAGAACAAAGAATATTTACTAAAGTTGATATTAGAGTTAGTGCATTGATCCAATGCTAATCTGATTCATGCATGTGTTGACTTACATAATTCAAGTCCTGAAAGAGTAGAACCTTCAATTTGAAAAAGAAAACACATCTTTTGCATAAAGTATCTGTCCCAATTAAGTGGCCTTGTATTCCTTCTTTAAACATCTTGTGCATACTACATTCCTTTGCTCCAAATGTAAGATTACTCATTCAATTGCCTTTGGACCATCCTCCACCAGAAGTCCAGAATGACTGCATCTCAAAGAAGTCAATTGACAAACCTCCAAAAGGGTCCAGGCACCTAAATTCCTATACTTGCCCCATCTTTGTTGATAGACATATCCACAGGTGTCTTTTGCTCCCAAAATGGGATTTTGCAGCCTCAGAACACCAAATAATTGGCTTCAAGCCCCTGCACATATTCCTTTATGCTCATTTCATGCATCCAAGTATTTGGTACTTACAATTCTGGTTGCAATCCATTGCTTTATCCATAGCCATGCTTTATTTTATCCAATAATTTAAATTTACAATTGACCTTTGTTGCAGGGATCTACTGCTTAGAGTAATTCAGCCACTTTGGAATCTCCTCGTAAACTAATCCTTGCACCTTCTTTTTAAGCATTTCATCCTTTCCTTTTTTAATGAGAACCATTGTCCCTTACCCATGCTTCCATATCCACACCTGCTTCTGATAACTAAGGGATTGACAGCTACAATAAACCATCATCATTGCTGAAATTTTTTCTCACTATCACTCATGTTCTGGAATGTTAGTCCAATGCCCCAAACTACAAACTGTAATTTCTCTCGTTTCCTCTTATCGAGCCAAAGATGTGATATCTCTTAATAATGAAACCTTAAACACCCAATCATTCTATTCCCAACAATCAACTCAACTCAAATTATTAATACCAAGACACGGCAACTTGCCAAAATTTATCTTCATAGAAATCAACAGCAAATATGCCAATCAAAGAAATTAATTTGGTTTATTGAAGCAAGGAAGAAAAAATAATACCTGAAATTTGGCCATTTCAGTTTCAACAAAATTATTGGCATTAAGAACCGGAACACTGCAATGCTCCACGCAGTTGTTTATATCCTCCTGCCTCCTCTTCCGATCGAAGCATTCATATGCACATTTAAAGTATGCTTGCTGCAATGCCCATTCAATTTAATTATTTGCAATAAAATTTTAATATAATGGAAAAAAAATCAATCTTGAAGAAGAAAGTTACAAACTTTTTAGAAATAGAGTTGAAATAAAAGAAAATACTGCTCCGAGGATAAGAAATGGCATCAAAAAATTAGAAAAAAAAAAGAAGAGGAGACCTCTAATTAAAATGAAGGAACAACTATTTTTAGGAGAAAAAAATATAGAAAAACAAGACGGATGGAGAACAACAGATAAAAGAGAAAAACAGATGCCTGGAGGGTGAAGTTGACGTGGTCTTGGATAGGAGATAGCTGGTTCTGCGCCGCGACGTTCACTTCCTCAAGCTTCCTTCTCAATCTATCAGATACTATTCGTTCTTCCACCGCCGCTATGTGATCCATCTGTCTCTCTCTTTCTCTCCCTCGATCTCTCTCGGCTGGCAGCTAAGAATAGAGGAGGAGGAGAGCGGTTTTGCTCTTGTTTTCGTTCAATTAGCCGCTTTTTAGGAGCGGAGACGCTTAGGGGTTACCTCCGAAAAAGAAGGGCTTTTGGGGGTTTGGGGAGCCCTCGGAGAAGAGGATTCCGTTACGATACTCCTCCGTAACGGTTTAAAGCAAAGATATCCAAACCCTAGTCAAATTCAATTCTGTTTCCACTTTTGTACTTGATTTTTTTAATATTTTTTCCCTAAAATATAAAGAGAGAGAAAATTTTATTTGATCCCAAAATACATGAGGTCATTATTGTGAATTTTTTTTTAATGCCAAAATTAAAAAAATCCAAAAATAGGTGCCAGGGGAATATTTATGAAAATAGGTTTTTTGGCTGACGTGGATATGCGGCATCAAAAATACCTACCACGTGGCAGGTGGGTTGGCAGCTGGGTTGAAATCGTCTTTATCAAAGATGATTTTATGCCAAAAAATCATCTTTCCTAGACGATTTCAGGCTTTTCTATACTATACGTGCGTGGCATGAGAAATCGTCTTTGGTAAAGACCATTTGTCAATTTGAAATCATCTTTTCCAAAAACGATTTCAAACCGATAATTTCATAAATTTCTAAAATACCTTTTTAAAAAAATTAAAAATAACTATGAATGACATTTTCGTAATTAAATGAATGGCATTTTCATAATTAAATCAAACTTTATGAAGGGTATTTTGAAAAATAACTGTACTATTTCGTGTTTCGGATCCGATTTTTAAAATTTAATTTTTAAAATATCTTCAATAAAGTTTGATTTAATTATGAAAATGCCATTCATTGAATTACAAAAATGTCATTTTGAATTTTTTTAAATGGCATTTTGGGAATTACATAAAAATTCTAATAAATATGTCTGACACACCATAAATGCTATTTTTTTAATTAAATTTTAATTTAATAAAATTTTTAAAAATATATAACAAAATTTAAAAATATAATAACATTAATTAAAAATAAAATTAATTAAAAAAATATTATAATAATATATTACAATATATTTTTATATTATAATAAATATTTTATATTCTAAAATTTATTCTAAAATATTATAATAATATTTTATATTAATTATGATACCCGGGTACGGCCCCCGGTCCGGCCCCTGTATGGTGGCAGGTACGGCCCTCGATCCGGCCCCCTATACGGCCCCGGTACGACCGTACCGATGGTCGTACGGCCACCGGTCTGGCCCCTTATACCGCCCCGGTACGGCCATCGGGGGCCAGACTAATATCTTGTAATTAATTTTATTTTAATTAATGTTATTTTTAATTTTAAATTAATATTACTTTTATATGGTTAATTAATGTTATTTTTAATTAATTTTATTTTAAAATATATTACCAGGGCCGGACCGGCGGCCAGACCGGGGGTCAGTACCGACGGTCGGACCAGCAGCCATACCAGGGGCCATACCTGGTATCATAATAAATATAAAATATTATTATAATATTTTAGAATAATTTTTAGAATATAAAATATTTATTATAATATAAAAATATATTATTATATATTATTATTATATTTTTTTAATTAATTTTATTTTTAAGTAATGTTATTATATATTTTAAATTTTGTTACATATTTTTTAAAAATTTTATTATATTAAAATTTAATTAAAAAAATAGTATTTATGGGTGTCAAACGCATTTATTAGAATTTTATGTAATTCCCAAAATGCCCTTTAAAAAAATTCAAATAACTATAAATGGTATTATCGTAATTAAATGAATGGCATTTTTGTAATTAAACCAAATTTTATGGAGGGTATTTTGGGAATTAAATTTTTAAAACCGGAACGATAACATTTATTTTCCAAAATGCCCTTCAAAATTCTTGGTTTAATTACGAAAATGTCATTCATTTAATTACGAAAATGCCATTCATAGTTATTTTTGAATTTTTTTTTAAAAAGGGTATTTTAGGAATTTATGAAATTATCGGTTTGAAATCATCTTTGGAAAAGACGATTTCAAATTGAGGAATCGTCTTTACCAAAGACGATTTCTCAGGCCATGCACGGATAATATGGAAAAGCCTGAAATCGTCTTTACCAAAGACGATTTCAACCCAGCTGCCAATCCACTTGCCACGTTGCAGGTGTTTTTGGCGCCGCATATCCACGTCAGTCAAAAATACCTATTTTCATAAATATTCTCCCTGACACCTATTTTCAGAATTTTTTTTTAGCATTAAAAAAAAACTCCATTATTGTTACGTAAGGTTTTAGAATAATTGATATCTTTTAACTTATGTTTAGTTTACCATCATCAAAATTTTAGAAAGTAATCAAAAAAACAAGCATATATAAATAGAGTTAATATCCTCTATAATTTGAATTTGAATAGCCAAAATATAGTCTTTTAATCACAGCTATCTATATATGTCTATATAGTACAATTGTGATCATTATATAATATAGGAAAGTCCATGATTGATAAATTAGATCTCTCCAAGTCTAAACTTTGAATAAAAGAGGATTCGTTTCAAGGCACATGATCAATTATATCCAACTCTCCGATCTTTTCTCTTATTATGGTTGAGATCATTATTTGCTCACCCATTTCTAGGCTAAGTGCATCAGATTGCTGGATTTGGACATGCCATGTTAACATTAAAGGTGAGACTTAGAAATATTAGTTTTATATCGAATAAGTTAAGAATTGTTCTGATGCTTATATACTGTTGGATCCATCCATCTAAATGTTCAAATTTTTAGATAGAATCTTAACATGGTATCAAAGTCTGTCACCTCTGATTCTGAGTTCCATCCCTCTAGCTCTATATTATTGTTGTTAAGGATAAAGAAGCAGAAAAAAGTTATTTTATTCATATAGGATCACCATATATATAGGAGAGATATAGGCCTTAAGAAAGCAAGAGGAAAAACTAAGAAAAAAAATCAAGGAATCCATCCCTCAAGCTCTACATTATTGTTGTTAAGGATAAAGAAGCAGAAAAAGTTAGTTTATTCATGTAGGATCACCATATATATATTGGAGAGATACAGGCCTTAAGAAAGCAAGAGAAAAAAACTAAAAAAAAAAATCAAGGAAAAAAAATAGTAGGAGATCAGGCATGTTATGAATTTCCAATACTCCCCGTTAAGATGGGGCAAACATATCTTGGAGACCAATCTTTCTAATATGAGATGAAAAAAAAAATACATTTAGCCCCTTTGTCAGGGTATCTATCACCTGATTAGTTGATAGTATAAAAAAATATAAATCTATCTGCTGGTCACCTTTTCTTGATAGTGATGATTAATTTTAATGTATGTAGTACGATTATGCTACACTAGATTATTCATAATTTTAATTACAACCTTATTATCATAATACAATATCATAGGAGACTTTCTCAGAAAGCATAACTCTTGGAGTAATTTTTATAGCTAGAGAAGCTCACATATTCTCTAAGCCATTATTTGTACTCAGCCTTTGCAGTCGATCTGGCCACAATAAATTATTTTTTATTTCTTCAAGTAACTAGATTATCACTAATGAATATGTAGTAACCAGTAGTAGACCACCGATTATCCAGTGAGCCCAGCCAGTCTGCATCAGTAAATGCCTCAATCCTCAAGAAGTTATATCGAGAAAAGAGCAGTCCTTGACCAAGATAAATTTTTAGGTAGCGTAAAACCCGATACACCGCCTCCATATATCACTTCCGTGGGTCATGTATAAATTGGCTGATAACACTAATTGCAAAGGCAATATCCGGTCTAGTATAAGAAAGATAAATCAGCTTCCCTATTAGCCACTAATATCTTTCATAAACAATAGGAGCTTCTCCATTTGCTATCAACTTGTGATTCTGGTCATTGGAAGTATTAGCTGACTTACACTCTAATATCTCAGTCTCATTAAGAAGATCAAGAACATACTTTTACTGAGACAGAAAAATACTGTGAGATAACCTAGAGATCTCAATTTCCAAATCTTAACAATCCCAAGTCCTTAACCTCAAACTCATAAGCCATATTTTGTTTAAGCCATGCAATCTTTTTGCAATCATTTCCTGTGATAACTATATTGTCAATATATATTATTAGAGTAGTTCTCCCACCAGCATGCCTGTAAAACAAAGTATGATTAGCATTACTCTATGAATATCCCATCTTGAGCATTGCCTAGCTGAAACATTCAAACAAGGCACAAAGAAACTACTTGAGACCATAGAAAGAGTGCCTTAATCTGCACACCTTCCTTGCTGTAGCTTTGCTCACAAATCCATGAGAAATATGAATATAAATTTTCTCCTGAAAATCTCCATAAAAAAAGGCATTCTCCATATCTAACTGATACAACTCTTGGCCATAATTAGCAGCACATGAAATTAGAGTATGTATTGAGTTCATCTTTTTCATAGGGACAAAGGTTTCGTTCTAATTGATGACATACATCTACCTGTATCCTTTTACCACTAGGCAAATCTTGTACCTCTCAAATTTGCGTTCAGGGTTATGTTTTACTATATACATCCATTTACAGTCCACTGGTTACTTTCCGATAGGCAAAGTCATCAAATTTCATGTATGGTTCTTGGATAAAGCATGCACCTCCTTTATTATCGCCTACCTCCAATTTGAGTTTGCCATAGCCACCTTCCAATCAATAGAAATGCTAACAGACTATATTACAACTACAAAAGACTTATAAGAGGAAAACAGGGACTCATAAGATATATAGTTAGAAATATTATAATGATAGTGAGAAGAAGGAATGATCATGCAAGAACCCTTTCATTTGGCAATAGGATATTTAAATCAAAGAAAATAGAATCGTTACCGGTATTTATAGAAGAAGAGGACTCAGAAGGCCTGGATGGAGTTGTACTCAGGACAAAAGCCTGGATGACTGGAAAATGCACAATGACTCGTCACTTCGCTCCCTTTGAACACCATCATCTTGAGCATCATCAGTCTTTACATCCTCACTCCTAGCACCACCAATACCACTCTACTCCCCCTCATGCCAAGGGACACCATAAGGCATGGACAAGAGCTCATCTGGCATAAATACACCACTAAGCTCACTCGATATCCTAGGAAGTTGTTCCATCCCATAATAAATCTCCATCTCTCGAAAGGTCATATTCATGATGATCAGCATCTACCATGCAGGTGGATGATAGCATTTATACCCTTCTTAGTGGCAAAATAATCTACAAAGATACACTTCAGAGCCCAAGAATCTAGTTTACTAATAAATGCTCTATAGTCCCAAGCAAAATATACATATTCAAAGATACATAATATCACAATGTACTCAATCTTTCCTTGCAAATACTCAGGTGGAGACTTAGAGTGCAAAACTTTGAGTGGCATATGTTGATCAGGTATGCCATAGTCAGAACAGTCTCTTTCCATAAAAATTTAAGAACTTACATAATAAATACGAGGGCACAAGTTATTTCTAGCAAATGTTGATTCTTCTCTTTGACTACTCCATTATGTGCAGGTTTATCTACATAAATAGTCTTATAAATGATCCCATTATCCTGCATGTAGGCACGAAATGCTCAATTCGTGTACTCTGTACCATTATTAGATCGGAGTATCTTAACCTTTGCTCCAAACTAGATATCCATCAGTTTATGAAACTCCTTAAAATATAAGAACATCTTATGATTACTCTTTAATAAGTACAACGATGTCATCTGACTTTAGCAATCAATGAAGGTGACAAACCATCAATGCCTTGTAGTAGAAGTAATACTACAAAGGCCTCAAACATCCAAATGCATAATATCAAACTTGTTATTGCTTCTATTATTAGAAATAGGGTATACTCCTTGGATGTATTTAGCAAATTCATATTCATTACAAACTAAAGTAACTGTTTTGCAAAATTTTAAAAAAAGTAGGAAATAACTGACATAAAATAGAAAAAGTGATGTAACCAAGTCTTCTGTGATAAAGCAGGAGCTCAGAAGAAGTCTTTTTTATAGACAGAGAATACCCGAGCAATGAATCATCAAGCCTCTCCCCCTCACTCTCCAAATAGTACAGGCCATTATGCATTTTACCAGATCCAACCCGAGCAATGAATCATCAAGCCTCTCTCCCTCACTCTCTAGATAGTATGGGCTATTATGCATTTTATCAGATCCAAGTTTCTTCCTTATTGTCAGCTTCTGAAAAATACGGTGAGATGGCCAAAAGGTGATATAATAGTTTAAATCTCTAGTAACAGAGTCGATATATACAAGTTCATAGAAAAGGTAGGTACATGCAAGACGGATGATAACTAGAAAGTAGGTATACAGTCAATGGTTTCTTTACCAGACATCGCTAAAAAGGATCTATCAACATACGGGCTCTGTCTCGACCAAAACTAGAAAAATATGAATTAAATGATATAGAATATCCAGTTATATTACTCGAAGCTCTAGAGTTAATAATCTAAGAAGAAGATCTATCTAGAAAACTAAATTTATGGCATATACTACATATAATACCTGATTGGGTAAAGTTAGGACTAAAATTAGGTCGGATCGGGCTATGCCCCTACCCGAGCCTGGCCCATAAAAAAATTGGGCTTTCAATCGGGCTTAGGCCTTATTAATTTTGAAAATATTTGGTCCGAGCCCGATCCAAGCCCAAGCCCTAGCTTGGCCCGAGCCCGATTAGCCAACCTGAATCAAAATCAGAGCTCAGTGGCCTGCCTAGGATGATTCACTAAAAGAGAGAGGGAGGAGGATGAGCGTTAGAGCCCAGTAGCCTGCCTGGGGTGATTTGCAGAAAGAGAGATAGAGGGAGGAGAACGAGTCACGGTGGCCGATGTGGATGCTACGAAGGATCTCAAGTAGCAGAGTGGGTCGAGGACGAGTGATGGTGGCTGACGCGAATGATGTGAAGGATCCTGGGCAGTGAAGTGGGCTGAGGACCAATGGTGATGGTCAATGTGGAAGCTACCAAGGAACTTGGGTAGCGGAGTGGGCCGAGGTAGAAGCATGACTCCTTGGGCATGGAGGGTGGTCTCCAACGGTTCGACCTCCTCGATCCCTCTTATTCATCTTTTCTCTTCCATAGAGAGACCTCCTTGTTCTTCCGATCAAGAGCCATCTTCCCCTTCCCTTCTCCTTTTGCGGATGTCGTCGAGCTCGTCGAGGAGCACCTCGGCCTCTCCCTTAATGCATAGAACCCTAGCCCAGGCTCCCTTGATCCCCCCTCTAATGCCTCCTCCCCTCCCCTCCACCTATCTTCTCGCTCAACTTCATCGATGGTGCAGCCAATCGGATCTAGATCCCGGCATCACCAACCACCATCCTCCAATGGATCCAAGAGTGGGTAGAGATGGTGCATTGCCTTCAAAACCTCAGCGAACACCGGGTTGCCACCCTTGAACTAGGGTTTAACCAGGCCCTAGGCTCCAGGATCGATGCTAGTGACTACAAATACAAGTGGATGACAGAGATCAAGGGGTTAGGCCCTAAATACTTTTAGACTGGGATCGACTAGGGATCAGGCCTATGCTTGGGTCGGGTTCGGGGCAGGCCAAAGAAAAGCCTGAGCTCGGCCCAAAAATTGAATAGGCACTATTCTTAGACTGAAGCCTGACTTGATCTATTTCCAGCCTAAACTTCAGGCTGGCCTGGACCCAATTCCAGCCCTAGGGAAAGTTGGAGGTATGCAATGGCTGGCTATCCTGAGCAGAGAGACAATAAACCAGAGGTAGATTCATATTTGTCCATCATTCATTTTATGATCTGATAATCTTCAATAGACAAATTAGCAGAAGACTCCTTCACTTCCTTAGATAAATATGCATTTTGTCAACCATGGACTCAACCACAACCACAGCCCCAACCTCTTCCCCAGACTAAGTAGGGCAACCATGGAATTCTTAGTAAATTGCTTTGATATGGCCAGACTTGTGATAATAATGGTATAAAGTAGGCGCTTGCTCACTAGACTGAGGCAGGGATTTAGCCATAAGGGCATATCGAACTAGCTCACTAGAAGCAACTATTCTGGTCCTCGTCTCTTACCTTAAGATAATGGAGAAGGCTTGACTCAGGCTCCCATGTTATCCCAAGCCAGGAGATGTATCCTAACTGGCTTAAACTCAGGATTTAAGCCATATAGAAAACCTGGACTAGCTCCTCCAGATATCCCTGAAAATGCAACATATCCATGAAGCTTTTCAGAGTAAAGGTACAATGGTGGTTAGCTTTAGCCCATAATCTTTTTAATTCAGTAGCACACTCAGTAAGAGAAAGTATGCCCTAACTAAGCTACCTCAACTGGCACCGTACTCATATACCTATATAGAATTAACCCTATGAGAATATATCTGGGCTACTGCCTCCCATGTCTTATATGTAGTCTCCAATAGCTACATGCTCCTTGAGACACTCGGGACCATAGTGTTAAGTAGGAAAGCCATGACCACCGAATTCTCCATGTCCCACTGAGGTCTTTGTATGGTGCCGGTGAGATATCCCTCCAAATCATGACTTTTGATAAGTAGCCAGATACTTCTACCACAATAAATACATGGCTGGTCCATCGAGCTTGACAGTAACTTTGAGTGCATTTAGTGACATACTCTCTCGAGGATCCTCTCAATTGAGTTGTTGCCTGGATAGCCAATATCTGAGCTATAATCAACCTACTGATTAGGTTCTCCAAGCTTTGAGTGGTAACTGGGTTCGACATTCTTCATCCAAAACTCAGTCTCCCACAAGAGCTCATGGATACTAAGAATACCCTTCCCCGAACTCCTCAATAAATAGTCATGCCTACGTAGAAATGATAATAAACAAACCACTTCTCATATTCTCTTCTTTTTTTTCTTTTTTAATGGAATAATGAAATGCTCGGTTTAGTTAAAGAAACAAAGGGGGTCACTTCTTCTTCCATGGATTGGCTTAAGTGGCTAGAGGCTATGAAGATGTCGGGGATGACCGGGGTGCCAATCCATAGCGGGGTGGAGATGATCGAGAGGCGCCAATCCACAGGGCTGGTGATGTCCAAAAGAGGCACGTCGAGTTCCAACAAGGATCTAAGGGGTGCTTGATGGGGATCCATAGGCAATGATGACTAGGGCCGGACGAGCAAGAAGCCACAGAGCGAAGCAGGTGGCACTGATCCAGCAGGGAGGCGCATGGAAAATCTGGCGGGGGGTGGGGCGGTCGATCCATGAAGAAGATTCAGCAGGGAGATGGGAGCGGGGATCTAGCGAGGAGATGGGGATCTTTGTTGGTTTTGCCCTTGATTTTGATGATTAACAAAATGTTGAGTACATATTGTATACTAATGTTTCAATCAAGGTTTTAAATCCTGTGGGATAGGGCTGTCCCAATTTTTTCTTGGAACGGGACACGTCGGCGTCCCGCCCTGTCCCGACACTTGGGACAGGAGATATCCCAAGGTATCTCGATTGGGACACTGGGATGCTGGCGGGATGTCCTGTCCCAACACATGGGATAATACCCCGTCCCGGTGTCCCGTGGGATGTCCCACTGGGACCTGAATCCTTAGTTTCAATTGTAGTTATGAGTTACAGGATACAGGCACCTTAAATTCTCAAAATGAAAGTATCATGAAGCTGGGCAATTTTTAAGTTTTAAGAAGTCTTCTCAACTGAAAAAAGGCCTCAAAGATGATTAATCATGGTTTACAAAAGATGCTTTAAAGTTTCATTGAAGATCTTTTAGTTTTTGAGAGTTTTGGTATCCGTTTTAGCAAACTGCAGAACCAAGTGTCGACTCATGAATTGCCAAGTGTCGATACTTCAGAAACTGGCACGCAAAAATTCTTCACTGGCACACCAAGTATCGACACCTGAAACTCAAGTGTCGATACTTAGAATTCAAGTGTCGACTCAAGGCCTGAGATTTTTGAAAATATAGAACTTGCCATTTAGAGTATTTTTGTGTCAAGTGTTGATATATGAAAATTAAGTATCGACACCTGCAGGACCAAGTGTCGACACCTGAGAGCCAAGTGTCGACACCTGGAAGTCAAGTATCGACTCACGGGTTCTGACAACTTCAACGACTCTATTTTCTGAGTTGCATATTTCATCTTTTCAAGCTTCCAATGGCTAGTTTTGATCCTCCAATGATCTCAAATCATTTTTTGGAAGTTTTTGAAGTATTTAAGCTTCACCAAACTTATTCACAAAGTATTGAACTCCATTGAACACACAAGACAAATATTCTTTCAAGAACTTCACTTCCAAAAGCCAAAAAAGAGAGATTCCATTCAAAAAGTTTACAAGCCTATCTTCTCAACTTTTCAAAAGTGGCTTAGAAGAGATTTCAAAGAGAAGTCAAATCAAGCAATCAACAAGAGCCTCAAAGCTTCCACATTCTGCTCTTTGAAGAAAGTTTGATTATGCTTTTATTCTTGAATCTTTAACTTTATATTTTGTTGACCTAGCTTTCAAGGATTTTTAAAAGTAGGTTGTTGAGGTTGTTGGTAACCAAAGGTACAAAACCAACTAGGGTTTTACTTGTGAGCCCGAAGACAAAATAAGTTGTAAGATTGTTGATGAGCCTAGGAAACAAAACCAACTTAGGTTTTGACTTGTGAGCCTTGGAAAATAAGTCAGCTGTAATATTTGAAGAGATTATAGTAAAAATTCTCAAGAGAAGCTTGGGGAGTCGACGTAGGTGCTTGGAGTGCACCGAACCACTATAAAACTTGGTGTTTGTATGTGATTATTCTTTCTATTACTTGCACTTTATTCTTTGCATTTAATTTACTGTCATCCGCTGCATATCTTTGAGTTTAATCACATTGCTTACACACACATCAAGACCGGCACATAATTGCTTAAATTTTTGAAAGACCCAATTCACTCCCCCTCCTGGGCTCCATTTCTAGGCAACAATTTTGGGCTTGGTGATGGGATCCACAGGTGATCTGGAGGATGGAGGGCCTGAGGAAGAAGATGGCGGACACGAGCATTGGCGACAGAGATAGTGTGAGACAGGGGCATTTGTGGGGCATCGTGGCAGCAAGGTGTCAATGATAGAGGCAGAAAGGGGATGAAAAGGATAGAGGATGGGGGAGGGGCTTTGGCAGCCAAAAGGATTTGGGATGGAAGATGAGGTGGTGAAGAGCTAGGATGAGTAGAAGGTTTTGGGAAAGGATTTGGGATGACAGTTTTGGTGTTGGAGGAGATGATTGGCTCAGAAATGACTGGAGTTGGGATGGGAAGATGATGGAAGGTTAGGGATCAATGGAAGGCTCTGATAACATATTGTTAATGGTAAAAAAGTAGAAGAAATTATTTTATTCATGTAGGATCACCATGAGGTACAGGCCTTAAGAAGATAAGAGGAGAAAACTAAAAAAGAGAAAAATCAAGAAAGAGAAAATAGTAGGAGATTAGATATGTTAAGACATTCCAATAATTATTTTCTTTCTTTATTATTATTATTTATTTATTTTGGGGGGGGGGGGGGGGATTGGAATAAGTAATGGCTAATAAATATTGTGGTGCTTATACTCTTGGGCCCATTTATCTAAATATCCAGGTTTTTAGACATGATCTAAATAAAGCTAAATCTATATTTTTTTTTTTAACTTTAAACTTTTAACTTTTTTATATGATCAGATTAGAAATTACAGAAAATTCATGCATCTCCAGGGTTAAAGAGTTTCTATGGAGAGCCACTGGTGGGTGGCGCGGGTGGTAGTGGGCTTTGCTCACAAGCGGGAGGGCGGGGTTCGAGTCCGTGTGGATGCATTTCGACGAAAGAATAGTCCGAGGATAAAAGAAACAAAGAAAAAAATTAATAAAATAACCCTGGAGCGCTTGTCAGCCCGTGGTTGTGGTTGTGAAAAAGTAAGGGATATATATATATATAATCCCGTTCACTCACCTGTCACCAGTGGCAGTCAGGTTGACGTACTCACCTTCGGGTGGGGAACGGCTGCGAAAAATAATATGCGCCGTGTATCGAACATTCCCTGACTGGGGTGGGGGCCGTCTGGGGGCAGCCACGCCTGGGGTCTTACCCCTCCCCCCCTTTTTTTCGGTTTACCAAAAAAAAAAAAAAGAGTTTCTATGGAGAATATTGTAGGACCGACTTCCTAATGTCTATCATTTGAATCTATAGGGCATTTATTTTTTTGGGTGGATATATGCTACAATGGTGTGGCAGGAAATGTATGATGGATGGTAGGCAGTTCCCTTGCTCAGATGCATGGTTTGAAGCCTGAAGGCCA
This sequence comes from Areca catechu, assembly GCA_021397845.1. NCBI lineage: Eukaryota > Viridiplantae > Streptophyta > Magnoliopsida > Arecales > Arecaceae > Areca > Areca catechu. The sequence goes on along the minus strand of CM038048.1, from coordinate 93,116,455 downwards.
ATGGCTGTAAGCAAATTTAAAAGATAGTCCGTGCTATTGTACTTTGTCTTTTTTTTTTAAAAGGAAAAGGGAAGCAGAGCAGCTGCCACCCAGCTTTTATTGAAAATGGATATGGAAAAGTAGATCTCCTGGGGGGTGGGGGGGTTGTCCATCCATTTCAGTTGACAGAATTATTTTTCACAACTTTTAGAAAATGGATGAAGTTCTGAGTTACTGACCTTAATGTTTAGTTTTCTGTTCCCTGCAATACAATATAGTTATCTTAAGCATGTGGATCATTAATATTTTACTTATAATCCAAATAATTATCAGGAGTATGTTCAAAATGTACCAAGACTATAGTTTTATCAAGAGTATGTTCAATATGTTCCAAGACTATTGTTTTGTTCCCCCTATATCAATTCAATATCTTTAGCTGCTTGCCTGGAATTACCTGATTCAGCATTGACTCAACTAAGATATTTTGGATTAAACCTTCAGTCTCTTTCTTTATATTGTTGTTTGGTATATCATCAGGTAATGGCCTTGCTCAAGTGCAAATGAATTAACTATCACAGATGTTTGGTTTCGAAAGCCTTACCGAGACGTGTCAGGCATTAGAGAATATAAATCTCTCCTATCGATTTCAGAACACATATTAATGCAATATCTAGAGGATGTTTGAAGCTTCATGCTTTTATGTTTACATGCTGCAAAGGCTTAATAAGTATGGGATTCATAGCCATAGCCAAGAACTGTCCAATGCTTGAGGAATGGAGTGTTTCTGTGTGTCATGAGATCCATATTTTTGGATGGTCAGCTATTGGATCAAATTGTAAGAAGTCCAAGACTAGTCTTCTCATGTGAATTGATCTCGACCAGGCCAAGGACTCTCCCTACCCGAATCCCAAGCCCTAGCATTAGTGCATTACTCATAATAGGACTTAATATTTGATAGATTCTGCATAGCATGTTAGTCATGCAGACCAATCAATCTCAGATGTTAGCATGTTTGTCTTACATCAAGCACTTTTCGAGGTCTGAACTAGAAGGCAAAAGAACTTTGTAGTCCTTAAGATGGCTTCAACAATGGGACAAATTTGCATATTCTAACAGCATATTAACACTTGTTTTTTAGCTATGCAACAATATATTAACACTTAAGTCAACTTAATCTTGTCCAGTAGTGCATATATGCTGACCAAATTTCTCTGGCCAGCAAAGGTGACACGCTTTTATCTTTAAATTTCCCCATTATTATCTCAGTTTCAATCAAAATCTATTATATTTTAAAAAAAAGGTACTCCATGGTTAGTTAACCATCTTTTTCATTGTTTTTTATAATGCTTGTTAGAAGCATCAATGACAAGAGACAATGACAAGAGACTGAGAAGGGGGAAAAACAAACTAAAGATTGGAGATAACAAACATGAGGTAATAAGCACACTTTCATAACTTTTTTTTCTGTCCAATAAAAAAGATAATTTCTTTTTTATATCATGTTCTTATGAAGAAATGAAAGCAAGCTCCATTTGGAGGAGGAGTTCAGCAACTACAGGCCTATTTCAAGGACAACCAAAACAGAGAAAACATAGAGAATCTGTTAAAAATTAAGAACTACTCTTCCCCAGCCATTACCATCATTCTAAGAGGACTAGGCCCAAGCTTTTTCCTTCTTATGGAATTCCTCTTTCTCACAAATTCCATCTGGTTCCTCCTCCTCAGCTGCATCATTGCTTCCTCTTCCACCACAAATCTCCTCATCAAGGTGTCGTCGGTTAGCGACTTCCCCCTGAACACTCTCCGACCTTCCACCGAGGTTCTTGCATTCATGACCCTATCAGGAGCTACAAAAGATCTCGATCTCGACAAGCTGCAGCTTCTTCTTGGAGTGGCATCGGCTCGAAACACCTCGGTGTAGGAAGAGATGGGAGCGCAGAGACATACTCGAGTGAATGAAGAGGCTACCTTTAGAGAAGTACATTTCCTTAGCTTTGGTTTGTTGGAGTTCGCTGGAATTCCATCAGATCTTGTTCCTGGTGACTTTGTTGCATGCTTCCACAAAATCACAATCTCCATCAATCTTTGGTACCACGGCTTTCTGAAACATGAGCATCTCGGTGATCAAATGAACCCAAGAAGACAAGGACAGAGGTGTTTATGTTAGTCTTGTGAAACATTCAGAGAAGAAGTGTTGTTTGGACCCCCAAAAAAAAAAAAGAAAAAAAAAGAAAAACTTGATGATGTTGATACTATGAATAACTTCAAAAAACTAGGCATGAAGCTTATTATCTGTATCATGAAACACTAGCATATATATATATATATATATATATATATATATAGGAGAAGAGGTAGATGGTGGGGACTTTTGCTTGCCTTGCTTGTTGAATCTTTTGATCTTGCATGAACAAGGAGTGGAGAAACATGGGAAAGTTGGGAGATGAGAATGATGGAGTTCATCTGTGGAACAGATTGGTGTGGCTTGAGCTAGAGTTTGTCAAGAAATTCTAGAGTGGCAATGTGGTCCTTTCCTTTCTCTTTCTTTTCTTTATTGTGGCATGCTTTTGCTTTGGCAGGATTCCTTACAAGGGGGTGATAAGAGCTGACTGCTGAAAACTAGATTTGAACTACACCAGAAAAAAGTTGAATGGCCCCCATCAACTCCTTTAGATGTAAACCTCAACTGGGCCCTTCACTGGTATAAGAGCTATTTAGGCCCCATGATCTTCTATAACAAAGCTATTGTGGGCCAATTCCAATGACCCCAGTGGCCAATCTTGTCGGCATAACCACAAACATTAAAGACCGATCGATCGATCGATCGATCGTAAACATAAAATTGGCCCGTGACCGTTGTTTGTGACTGAAATATTCGATCAAGACAAGCTACACATCTATGGAGAAAACAAATAGAAAAGGTCATGAAGATAATTCATATATAACTTCAAGGATTACATTAGTTAACCATGATTAAATGCTGAAACAATAGTAGGGAGTTAAAAAAAGCATTGCTTTAGTAATTGCAGTATGCTTTGATATAAGGAATCAAAAGGTTGCAGCATGACATCCAATGCCTATCATTTTCCTTCTCTACTTAGATGGGGAACATTCTCATTGCCTTTGTAGGAAGTATGTTGAGGCATTGATATATATGCATTTCTTAGACATTGACAATTGCCAATGGATGGCATCATGATTCCCTTGTTTTTGCTGTTATGTCCAAAGGCTGGGAAAAAAAGTGGAGAAAGGGAAGAAAGGGACATGATTATTTAGACTTGGGTGCTTTGGGACACTCAAGATCTCCACATGCTCTTTAATCTTGAAAGAAGTTAAAAAAGGCTGACTGGAAGTATGGTGAGACCTTAAAGAATGGATTTAGATGGCCAACATTATACATGGTGATGGAAAATTCATCAAGTAAATGTTGATGATCCCAAAATATGATTGAAAGTTCCTATGAACACTTTCGGTTTATGAAGTATGATGTTCCTTGATTATTTTAGATGGGTTGTCCACTAAGTTTAGACATGTTTTTAAGAAGCTAAGGCACACCTAAATTAGGGGCTGGCTCTATACTTGTTGACATCTTGGACAATAGCTAAGCTAACTGCAAATCTGGTCGAGAATGCTAACACCAAACCCTACCAACGTATTTTTAGTTCGTGATCAACAAACAAACTATGGTTGCATACAAATCAAGCTACTCAAACTCAACTCGGCTATTATTGAGCTTGAGTAGCTTAAATAGTTTTTTAAATCGAGCTCGAGTAGTAGGATGCTCGACTCGAAGCTCGCAAGCCTATTCAAATTTATATATAATTTTAATAATATTATTTTTATTTATAATATATATTATTAATAGTTTAAGATTTAAATTCGAGTTCAAGTATGATAGTTAATATTTGAGTCAAGTCAAGTCAATCTTGAATTTTTTTTTTTTTTTTATTTTATCAATCAAGCTAGAGATTGGAATATTAAGGCTCAATCAATCTCGAGTGAAATTTCAAATCTAAGTATTTTGAATCAGCTGGAACTCAAGTTTCTAGCTATCAACTTGGCTCGACTTAATTGTATTGGGTAGGTAATAGTATGTGGCTACCTAATTAAAAAGATCGAGTCTAGAGTTATACTCTATGTCCTTAAGACAATTTCGTCCTGCAATGGTGCTTACAGTTTATGGCGATCGTTTTTCAAGATACAACGGTCTTCTTATGGTGAAAGCAGCACTACAATTCACCAGAAATTCGAACCATAAATGCTTTTCTCTCTTTGTATGCACTATAGCTATACTCTGTTTTCAGAGTATGCAAATGCCTAAGAGACTTACGATGCATTATAGCTATACTCTGTTATTCAGAATATGCAAATGCCTAAGAGAAGGAAAGAAAAATTGATCGAATGAAATGAATGAGGAATGGGGACCTATTTATAGCCTTAAGGTGTTCCTTGGAAGCAACCTTCTGATTTCATTACTGATATATTTTCGTAGTGAGATATGTCTTTTTTCAATCGCGATCTGAAGATTACGCGATCAATACGTTTCCTCAATCGTGATCGGATGTCATGATACACTGATTCATACCGTGATCTTTAGATCACGCGATCGGCGCGCTTCTCAATACATTGTTTCACAATTCGATGGCACTCGTGATCGTCAGAAAAAATATGTTGATCCGTGAACGGACACGTGATTTCACCTCCAGATGCGTGATCAGTTATTTTGTGATTCTGAAATCCCGTCATCCGAGTTGGCTCGAATCCTCGAGTTGGCTCCTTGTTGCAGAGAGCACCCTGGTCAAGTTGACTCGACCAGACCGCATGTTAGCGTTCTATGTATCCGAGACTATTCGAGTCGACTTGGCCAGACCGTATGTTACCGTTCTATGAATCCGAGCTGACTCGCGGTCATCCAAGTCGACTCCAAGCAGAATCGAGCTGACTCGCCTCTCTGCAACCCTTATGTGGTGCCAATCAATCTCTCGAATCCTCGAGTTGGCTCCTTGTTGCAGAGAGCACCCTGGTCAAGTCGACTCGACCAGACCGCATGTTAGCGTTCTATGTATCCGAGACTATTCGAGTCGACTTGGCCAGACCGTATGTTACCGTTCTATGAATCCGAGCTGACTCGCGGTCATCCAAATCGACTCCAAGCAGAATCGAGCTGACTCGCCTCTCTGCAACCCTTATGTGGTGCCAATCAATCTCGACCGTCTGATCAGAAAAAATTAAAGACTCCTCAAGCTCCTCGCGATAATGCAAAGTGCGCGTACGTGCACGCGGGTGATGCTACGCATCATCCTCAAGCTCTCCATCTATGATGAGCCTAAATGTAAGAGCAAGGAAAAATGTTTTCTTATAAAGAGCCTTGACTTTTTTCAATATTTCCATGTGGGACTAAAAGTTCCCATCCCAAAAAATAGTTTTCCATCCCAAATGGTAGTTTAGGAATAAAAAGTTTTTATTCACTTTTTTCAACAAATTGCACCCCCACGACCAATGTATTCCCAAATTGACTAGTGTCATAAAGCTTATTTTGGGCTTGTTTTTCTAACCTTGCAATGGATCTAGTGTGCTCCATAAGAAAAACTATAGGGACATACACGTCAATGCGAACTTTAAACATGTTAGGATCATGGTAAGGTCAAAGAAACAGGACCCAAGAAACATTTTTGAGGACTATTTAAGCTTATTAGGAATTGTCTGTGTTGCATAGTATGGCCAATTGTTAATGGGTGCAAAATCCTTGGGGCATCCAGTTAAATGTCCACTATCAAATCTCTCTAAGTGACCATAGCATTTTCTCATGAGCCAAGTGACATGTAGAATTTCTAGATTAAAAATAAAAAAGTTCTTTTGTAGTAACAAATTTTTTTAAAAAAAACTTTAGAACCCAAAATTGTCACTCAAAAAGACACTCAGCTGGTTTGTTTCAATGCCATTTGCTCCCTTTGAATTGGCATTGTGAATTGTTCCAGACCAATAGTTGAGTGACATTTTGGAGTGAGATTTCATAGTCTGCAATAATAGTAAAGAATGTAATTTGTTCCCCTACTCTACCAAGGAAATTAGGGGAACCCATAATAACATTGATGTATCATCATTGAGGATCATAATTATAGATGATGAAGATGGGAATATATGGCTTTGCACTGAGTGTTTCAAGGAGAAGAAGAAGATATGTTTTGTTCATTCTAAGATCAAAATCATTCATGTAGTGTTTCTAAACTAATATACTCTTACTTGTAAAACTATGATTGTTTGGTTTGAAATACTTAGAGAAACCAGCATTTTTAGCTAAGCATTGCTTAAAGATATCCATCATGGTGTCTTATATGTCCAGGAAAGCCAATCAGGCTGCTTATTGGCTCTTCAAAGGCTCATTTTGTAAACCTTTGTTGATTTTTTATAGGACTAAGCATACTTTTGTTCACTTACATGATAAATAAATTTACTTAAGACCTTGCCTTTGTCACACACACATATATGTATGTATGTATGTATGTATGTATATATGTGTGTTTGTGCGTGTGCATTCTTAAAATCATTCTATTTCTGCATGGGAGTATTAGTTTTTAGCTGACAATATTAATAAATAATTATTTTGATATCATTTGCCATAGCTTGTGCCATGGTGTAGTTGGTTGTCATATCCTTTTGATACACCAAAGGTCTTGTTTATGTTAAAAAGAGATGTTTCTATATAATTTTTAAAGATATTAATGAAAAACATAACATAATTATTTTATGTTTAAGATGGTCATTTCCTAACACCATCAGCCAAAATCTAATTATAGGAGTATGCAAATAAGATGATTCAACAGATATCTACAAATATCAACTAAATATGCCATGGGCTATATTTGCAAAGGTATGGATGTAAAAAACTTACAAAAAAAAAAAAAAAAAAAATTATGGCACTATGTGATGGATTGATGTCCACTTTTTTGGTATTGTCTAAGGCAACACTAGCTTTTTATTTTTTTCATAGCCGATTACAAGCCGAAATAAAGGAGGAGGGTTATGGTAATTGACAGTTAGTGTAAAATTATAGTCGTATCCTAGTAATATGAATACATGCAAACTAAAAAATATATATAGAATAATCATATGACCAACTTTGTTTTATGGTACAAAATTTTAGATGGGTAAAAATAATACTAAGATGAGTATGGTGAATAAAAATATTGAGATGGATGTACGATAATATAAGAAAAGATAGAATGGTAACTCAAGTTATTTATTAAAGGATAGATGGAGCACCAATTAAGTAGTACTAATTGAGAATAAATTGATAGAAGGACAATTTAAATGGTTTGGATATGCATAACATAAGTTGAAAAATAGATCACCATGAATGAGTGATTTGATGTATGAAGAAGGAAAAAAAAAGATAAATATAGGCAAAAAAATCAAATAAGTTGAAGCAATAAGAAAGGACTAGATATTGCTACATCTTTCAAAAAAAATATAGTCCTAAATAAAGTAGAATGGAGGCAAAGAATATGTTGCCAACATTCTAAGCTTCATGGCCCAACCATCATAATCATTAGATGATATGTTGCACTGGGCCTATGTTTACAACTATTCTATACTACATTTTGAGTAAAATAGCTTGAATACTATAGGGAACAAAAATAGTCATATTTTTGTCTTCCTATGGAGTTCGGACTAGCCTATTCAAAATATAATCCAGACTTGTTATAAATATATGCTTAACCAAGCCTATTATTTAATATTTTTAGTGAATGTATTGGTCTAATCCATGAATCTTATGAGATTCTGAGCTCAACCATCTGAATAAACCCTAACTAGTTTAGGATTGAGGCTTGGTTGAGTTTAATTTGGCCTAAAGCATATAGGTCATTCTAGTCATCTTGTAAAAGTTAAAGCTAAGATGGCTTGGGGCAGCTTTCCTTGGAGTCTGAAGATATGGGAGGGAAGCATAACCGAGTTTGCTACAAAAGTATGCAAAGATAACTTAGCAATCTTCGATCCAATATATTTGAATTCATTTATAATATTATTCCAAGGATTAGATGATCCTTATCCCCTTTAAAAAAGCTTAGAATTGGTTGAGAGAGGTGCCTTGGAATAAATCAATTGAGAGTCATCTTGCTTCTTATTAACAATGCCATAGCCTTTTTGACAGGAGACGAGCATTTCTAGTATATGACTGTCATTTTCTTTTTCTTTTTTTTTTTTTTTAAATTAAGGAACCTTAGCCAACTTTGCAAAATCTGCAACTTTATTAAGGGTTGAGTTATTAGACTCACTGTCATTTAACGCACCCTGGTGTCGTGGTGTAGTTGGTTATCACGTCAGTCTAACACACTGAAGGTCTCCGGTTCGAGTCCGGGCGACGCCAAGATATTTTGTTTAAAGGGCTATTGATATTTTTGTTAATGCCCTTAAAGATTAAGCGCTTGATTTATATTCAAATTCAAAATTGTAATTTTATATTATTGTTTAAAGATAATAACACGAAAGAAATTTAATTAATTTATACTTAAAGTGGTTCAGCTAAAATCTAATGGGATAAGTATGGTAAAATTGGATGATTTGAAATGTTAGCATGTAAATAATAATTTCATAGGATAACAATGTAATAAGCTATATTTGTAGGGATAAGCATGTAATTTTCATAAAAATATATATATAATAATGTTAGTTTGATATCAAAATGTAAAATATTTTAAATAATTTTAAGTACATATGTCATTCTAGTGGTCATCTCATTTAAAGGTAAAGCTAAAGTGGCCTCATCTAGGTACCAATTCCTCTGCAGGAGTTTCAAGATAAGAGGGCATATATCTAAGTTTAGTTCAAAAGCATGTAAACCTGACTCACCAATAATAATTTATGAATGATAAATATACAAAAAGCTATAATTGTAAGGATAAGCATCTATTTTTTTTTTTTTTTTTTTTTAAAAAAGGTAATAACATTATTTTGATATCAAAATGTAGAATATTTTAAATTATCCAAGGCACATTTGTCTTTTTAGTGGTCATCTCATTAAAGGTAAAGCTAAAGTGGCCTATTCTAGATACCAATTCTTCATTGGAATCCCAAGATAAGAGGGAATCCATCTGAGTTTAGCACAAAAGCATGTAATCTCCAACACAATATTCTCCCCTTGGCCTAAAAGTCAGTATATAGGGCCCGCCCATTATGCCACCAACAATTTGAATTTATGCATGATATTATTCCAAGAAGGATAGGATGAGCCTCAGTAATATCCCTTCAAGAAGCTTGGAACTGATTGAAGATATGTGTGGAACAATTGAAACTCATCTTGTTTTAGTTAACAATGTCATAGCTTCTTGTTAATAACAAGTTACAAGCATACACTAGCTCAATGAACAATGTTAATGTATGAACAGTTTTCTTTTTTATTGAAAAAAGGGATGATGGGGTTAAACCCGGTATAGCTATCCTGCAGGTCTCCATCCCGTTAGATAATGTTCGATTCAATATGCTTAGATTTTCACAACATTTTCTCACCAAGAGATGAGTACGTTAACCTGACATCACTAAGATGGCCGGTAGAATGGAAAAAATGAAGGAGAACTCTAGGTAGTAAGGCAAATCCTCTATCGACGGAGCTATCACTTTAGTGGTAACACTTTTCTTTTGATGAATCCTTGGCCATCCCTGTAACTTTTTCTTCTTAATTTATTTTTAAGCAATGGAATCCTCCAACTTAATCGATGGTAACAAATGATACATGTTTCGCTACCAAAAAAAGAACCCCATCTAATCTAAAGGTTCTTGCTTATTGGAGGTACAACATTGAAAACTCCACCTATGGTGCAATCGATTCTCCTCTTCCAAATAATATCTTAATAATAGCATTTTGAGGCTTAATAGTCCATCCACATCTACAACAATAATGTTCTACATGACTGGTCACTACAAGATATCATAAAATCTCCACCGGTCCAAGAATGCTGGGAGGAATTAACAAAAGCTAAATGCAAGGATTTAATAGTGTCTATAGAAGAAATTGTACCAATGATCCGTCAATTAACTAAGAGCCACCTGACCACCATTTATTAAATTAAGGTATGTTACAATTACTAAAAGGTCATGGGAAATATATTGTGATATTTTACATTTTAATAATTATTTCTTCTAATAAAAAAATTCGATCATTTTCTTTGATAAAACATCAAAAAAGAATAACTTCATTGAATTTGTTGTGATATTTTCAAATAATTTTTTAAATTATTCGAAAATATCAATAACTTCAACATATTCGATGCTTGATATAATTTTTCTCACAAGTCTTTTTTTTTTATATATATATATAAAAAATATAGATAATTTTATTTATATCGCAATTAAAGAATAATAGCCATATTTGATGTACAAATTTCAGTACTTTTATATTACATACAATTTAAATAATTTATTATTTTAATATATTTTTAATACAAAATCTAGATGGATCAATGATCAAGATCCATGGCTAAATATGATCAAATCGAATCTGGCATTAATATATATTTTTAACTAGTAATTTTATTTTGTGTTAACTAATCATGTTTTCAAAAAATTTTTGACTTATTGGTAGCTAAAATATAAGCAACCCTGCGAGGTACCATGCCAATGGCTTCTCAAAGTACTGCAACAATTCACCAGACATTTGTTAACCCTATTTATCAAGCTGGGTATGTATTTTTTTCTGAAGAAATAAAAAAGAAATACATTCAGCAAGACTATTGCTGCAACTTTATCGCATAAAAAAAGATGCCAGTAAAAGTAAAGAGGTCTGGAGTGTGATTCTAGAAGAGCATTGCCCACCCCTCCAGAGACTGGTACGATACTCAGAGGTCAGGAGGATGTTATGCAGGGCCCAGGTGCGGTTTTAGCCATTAAATGAGTGCCATTACAGCAGGGGTAAGTACGAGGGTAGCGGAAATGGGAGGTTCAGCTTCTCAGAATTTTTTTTTTAAAATTATTTTTTTTTAAACTAATATTTTTTTAAAAAAAAATTAAATTTAGAATATATTTATCGAAATAGGTGATTCATCCGACATGGTAGGTCTGGATGTTTGAGTTCGTCTTTTCAAAAGATGAATTCAACTTCGTCTTTTTAAAATACGAATCCCATTCATTTTTTTTAAAAATTTAATTATTTTTTTTAAATTTTAATTATAATTTTGATATGATATTTGTTAATTGTGATGTAATCTTTGTCTTCGTCTGTTGGAAAGTCAAATTCAAATAAATTCTTTTTTAAATTTTATAAATATTATTTTTTAAATTTAATTAATAAATTTTAATTTTAAATAAATAAATAAATAATAAAAAATTAGTATTAATTAAAGTTTTATATATCATTTTTGGTAATATTAATTATTATATTATTTTGAAATAATATTAACTAACTATATAAAAAAATATTAATTTAAAATAAATAATAAATTAACTAAAAAATAACATTAATTAAAAATAATATTAATTATAAGATATTATAATAATATATTATAATATATGTTATATTATAATAATTATTTTATATTCTAAAATATAATAAATATAATATAATTTATTATATATATAATATATATTATAATATAGTATAAAATTTTTTAAAATATTAAAAATAATCACCAGGTCGATACTATTTGATGTGGGCAGAACGCTGATGTGGCACGAGGCAGCTGATGTGGAGCCCCCATCAGATGTCACAACAAGCTTTCAACATGAGCGCCTTCGCCGGGCTGAGCTTCCCTAAAGCAACACCTCTGCCCGCCGAAGGCAAGCTCCATCCTCCGCCAGGTCCATTCCTGCCAGCCCGAAATACCTAGATCGGAGCCGAGTCCGAATGCTCGCCCAAGGCAGACCCCTCGAGATCGGGCCTCGTGGTCAGGAGTCGAGCTCGGCCTCCTCCACCACGAGGCGCCCCTCCGAGCTCAGGTCCCCTGGGCTGGGTGGCACCCTGGTGCCGAGCTCGCCTGAAGTCGGGCCCCGTGGTTATGAGTCGAGCTCAGCCTCCTCCGCCACAAGGCGCCCCTCCGTGGCCGAGCTCAGTCCACCTCCATCCTGCCGAGCAGCACCGAGGCGAGTCTACCGAAGACGGGCCCTGCCCCTCCAGCTCGGCCCTCAGTTTAAACCAACGCGCCAGCCGCCAGGGGAGCCATGCCTCTCCTCCGAGGACAGTGACAATACTCCTGAGGGCCGTGCGACAATACCAACCATATCGCAATTAATGCTCACGGCCGCCACTCACTCCAGAAAGAAAGGAAAGCTCACGTCAAGGCGCCATGCCCTCCACCGATCTGTCGTACAATCGAAGAAAGGACCATACCGGAGGGCACGGGTCCCAAGACCAGCGGCCCGCTGATCGAGGCCCTTTCAGGTTTCCAGGAGAGGGATGGGCAGAAGGAGTGTCAGAGATCTACGGAGGCTTCCTCAACTGTCAAAACAGGAGAGACGTCCCGTCTACGTCACGGAACCTCGCCGTACACGACAGCAGGGGGAGATCCCAAAGCAAACCAAGGTAGAAGATCCTGCCAGGGTAAGCAAAAGAGGTATCGGTATCTGACCCAGAACGACATCCATAGCATTTTTCTCAATTCAAGAGGGGAACCAGAGCAACACAAAGGAGGAAGGCTAGAGAGGAGGGCAAGACCACCTCGGCCAACACCACTCCCAGCTCGTCCTCATCTTTTACTCACACTATATTCACTCCTCTTAGCATGGAGCTCATCCAGAGGGGCTCGACCAGGAGGATATGTTCCCCTGGATCGTCACTGACTTGACCGTCGGAGTGCCTCCACCGGAACCCTCGGCCCGGGTCACTAACATTACTTCCTTGTAGGTCCCGAAGCCCCGGAGGCGTTCCCAGGTGGACGGATGCGCGACACCCGACCACGTAAAGAGCTGCAGGCCATGGCGATCTGGGCGGCAACAGATTGGTGCGCTAGGAAGGGGGCAAGAACGACACTCGATCCAGTTCAAGCCCTGCTCAACCAGTCCACTGGGAGGATGGTGACCACCCAGGCCAGGGGAGCTACTCCCAGCCGCGCGGAGGCATCCCTTTCTTACGGGAACCCGCACGATTCGGAGACGGAGCCGCCTGCCCTGGTTCAACCACCTCTACTGAAAGTCCAGCTGACTGCACTTGCTCAGCAGATGCATACTCTCACTGCAGCGGTGCGCTAGCTTCAGCACCAACATCGATCTTTGGCTACACATCAGCAGCCGGAGACCCTCGCGGCCCACGCCGCAGTGCCCCGCGACAGCCTGCGTTCCTTCCATGCAGGGCCATCGCAGCCGCGGGCCGTGGCAAATCCCCGGGGTACCTACCAGACTCTGTTAAAGCGACGTCGGGCTAAATCCACTGACGAAGAAAGCTACTCACCGCACCTTGACCGGGGGGCATCTGGACCCCACTAGGGGAAGGGGGGCAAGGCCCCTCGTTGTGGGCACCATGCACCCGCGTCGCCTTACCCGCCCCTCTCGATGGGGGGGTCTACGGATGAAGCCGTCAGGCGCATGGCAGAGAAGCACCTGGAGGAGCATGACCACAAGCTGGCGGAGCTGTCTTATCGGTTCGCCAACTTGCCTGGCCCCACTATTGAGTCAGTGGGCCATGAAGCTCGTCCTCCTTTCTCCCAAGAGATTCAGGCGGAGCCGATTCCCCGTCGGTTCCGCATGCCGCAGGTGGACCTCTATGACGGGACCGCCGACCCCCTGGACCACCTGGAATGCTACCGGGCCCTCATGAGGGTCCAGGGAGCCACCGATGCTTTGTTGTGTGTCGCCTTCCCCGCTACTCTCCGGAAGGCGGCTCGAGTATGGTTCTCCCGCCTCGAGCCGGAGAGCGTCAACTCCTTTGCCCAGTTAAGGCAAAAGTTCATGGCTCATTTGACGCTTGCCGGAAGATGCCATGCGAGGCGGACAGCCTCTTCTCCATCAGGCAACAGGATCAGGAACCGCTACGAGATTACGTGGCTCGTTTCAAGGCTGCATCCCTGGAGATCTATTGTTTGGAGGAGCCGATCGCCATACCGGTCCTAAAGCGAGGGCTCAAGACTTTCCGCTTGACGTACTCGCTCAACATAAAGCCTCCAAAGTCTTACTCCGAGCTCCTCATTCGTGCTCAGAAGTACATCCACATCGAAGAGGCGGATCGTACCCGACATGAGCTTGACGGGAAGCCACCGAAGAGGCTCGCGCCCGTCGAGGTGCCTGGAGCACAGAAGCCGACGCCATCCGCTCGGAGCTTCCGCCCTGGACTGGGGCCAAGGAGCACTCCTGTCCCTGAAAGGAATCTCACTCCCCTTTTCGCCCCAAGGATGAAGATCCTCATGGAGATCGAGGACGAGACCTATTTGAGGTGCTCACCGCCATTAAAGCCGTCCGCCACCCATGACAAGTCAAAGTACTGTCGCTTCCATCGCGACCACGATCATGACACCGAGGAATGCCATGACCTCAAGTGGGAGATTGAGGAGCTCATCAAGAGGGACTACCTCGGAAGGTATGTGGGGGGCAGATCTCAGTTGGAATTCTAAGCACTCGTCACCCTTCCACCAGTCCCAATGGTTGACAATCGCCCTACCGAGAAGCTGGTGGGGATGATACACTGGGGTAATGGGTGTGCCTCTAAGAAAGCCCGTGGGGCAAGGAGCGGAAAAGCTCCTGAGCGTCCTATGGGCCCATCGCACAACGCCCAGAACGGCAACAGGCAAAGCGCCATTCAACCTCATCTTCGGCACGGAGACAGTGATTCCAGTTGAGCCCGGTGCACTCCTTCTTCAACCTGGACCTCCTCGAGGAAATGAGGGTCAGAGCCTGGCTTTAGATGGCAGCGTACCAGTAACGGATCGCCCAACATCATAACGCCCGGGAGAAGTTGAAGACCCACCGACTTGGCAACCTGGTGTCGTGCTGAGCTGAGACGTCTCAACCCAGAGAGTGCGATAAACTCTCGCCGAATTGGGAAGGCCCCTACAAAGTGGCCGAGGCCCACCTACAGAGAGCCTACTATCTCGAGGACCTGGATGGAACTAGATTCCCCCTGGACATGGAATACTTGTAATCTGAGGAGCTACTGTCGATAGTGTAAGTTCTCCCCTCATTTGAAATAAAGGTCATTTTCCTGTGCAATGGTTTATTTACCTTGCAGGGGCACCGAAGACCTGGGAAGCCCCCAGGCACCGGCGAGCCTAGCTCCCCAGCATCAAAGACCGGACGACCCTCCGGCACCGAAGACCTGGGAAACCCCCAG
The DNA here is from genome assembly GCA_021397845.1 of Areca catechu. Taxonomy (NCBI): domain Eukaryota; kingdom Viridiplantae; phylum Streptophyta; class Magnoliopsida; order Arecales; family Arecaceae; genus Areca; species Areca catechu. The sequence continues at coordinate 93,101,229 of CM038048.1, read as the reverse complement.
GCACCGGCGAGCCCAACTCCCCGGCACCAAAGCCCAGAGAAGAGTCCTATGGCACCAAGACCTGGGAAGCCCCCAGGCACCGGCGAGCCCAGCTCCCCGACATCAAAGACCGGACGACCCTCCGGCACCGAAGACCTGGGAAGACCCTAGGCACCGGCGAAACTAGCTCCCCAGCATCAAAGATCGGATGACCCTCCGGCACCGAAGACCTGGGAAACCCCCAGGCACCGGCGAGCCCAGCTCCCCGGCACCAAAGCCCAGAGAAGAGTCCTCTGGCACCAAGACCTGGGAAGCCCCCAGGCACCGGCGAGCCCAGCTCCCCGACATCAAAGACCGGACGACCCTCCGGCACCGAAGACCTGGGAAGCCCCCAGGCACCGGCGAGCCTAGCTCCCCAGCATCAAAGACCAGACTATCCTCCAGCACCGAAGACCTGGGAAACCCCAAGGCGCCGGCGAGCCTAGCTCCCCGGCACCAAAGCCTAGAGAAGAGTCCTCTGGCACCAAGACCTGGGAAGCCCCCAGGCACCGACGAGCCCAGCTCCCCGACATCAAAAACTGGATGACCCTTCGGCACCAAAGACCGGATGACCCTCCAGCACCAGCGAGCCTAGCTTCCTGGCGAAGGACCTGGGAAGCCCCCGGGCACTCAACACCTTCGAGCCCAACTTCGAGATGCCATCTCAAGTTCTCACATTCCCGAGCCCAGCTCTAAGATGCCTGCCCAAGACCAGAGCTCAGATCTCAACCCAAGGGAATTCTCTCAACCAATGCGCCTACGAGCCCAACTCCGAGGCGCCATCTCAAGTTCTCATGTCCCCGAGCCCAGCTCCAGGATGCCTGTCCAAGACCGGAGCTTAGATCTCCGGCCAAGGGAATTCTCTCAACCAATGCACCTACGAGCCCAACTCCAAGGCACCATCTCAAGTTCTCACGTCCCCGAGCCCAGCTCCAGGACGCAAATCCAAGACCGGAGCTCAGATCTTCAGCCAAAAGAATCGCCTCAGCCATCACCGTCTTCGAGCCCAGCTCCAAGACGACAATTCCTGAAGCACGACCTCAGAACATCAAGTCCTGGAGACCAGCCCTCCGGCCACCACATCCCTAAGCCCAGCACAACAATACCAGTCAAGGCCGTGCACCGTCCTCCGCTAGGTCAGTCCCCACTAGCCCGGGATGCCTAGGCCGGAGCCGAGCGCGAACTCCCAACCAAGGCGGACCCCTCGAGGTCAGGAGTCGAGCCCAGCCTCCTCTGCCACGAGGTGCCCCTTCGAGCTCAGGTCCCCTGGGCCAGACAGTGTCGTCGCTACCCAAAGCCCGGAGAAAAGTCCTCCGGCACAAAGACCTGGGAAGCCCCGAGGCACCGGCGAGCCCAGCTCTCCGACATCAAAATCTGGGAAGACATCTTCCGGGGCCAATTCTTTAAGCCCAGCTCCAAGACGCCAAGGTCCGGAACCTCGGCTCCCGGCACCAGAAATTCTAATCATCAACGTCCCCGAGCCCAGCTCCAGGACGCCTGCTCACGACCGGGGCTCAGACCTCCGGCCAAGCGCATCTCGGAACCACGCAGCTCATCATCAACAATGCCCCCAGGCCCGACTCTATGACGATAGCCGAAGCCGGGCCCCGTCCTCTGCCAGGTCAGCTCCCGCAAGCCCGTGATGCCTAGGTCGGAGCCGTGCACGAACTTCCACCCAAAGCGGATCCCTTGAGATCGGGCCCCGTAGTTAGGAGTCGAGCTTAGTCTCCTCTGCCACAAGGCGCCCCTCCGAGCTCAGGTCCCCTGGGCCAGGCAGTATCGTCGCCAACCAAAGCCCAGAGAAGAGTCCTCTGGCACAAAGACCTAGGAAGCCCCCAGGCACCGGCGAGCCCAGCTCCCCGGCACCAAAGTCCAGAGAAGAGTCTTCTGACACAAAGACCTGAGAAACCCCCAGGCACCGGCGAGCCTAGCTCCCTGGCATTAAAGACCGGATGACCCTCCGGCACCGGCGAGCCCAGCTCCCCGACTAAGGACCTGGGAAGCCCCCAGGCACTTAGTGCCTCTGAGCCCAATTCCAGGATGCCAAGGCCTAGAACTCAGATTCCCAGCATCGCAATTCCCAAGCGTCAACGTCCTTGGGACTAGCTCCGAGACACTAAGGTTCAAGACTCAAACTTCCAATACCAGGGACCTCAGCCTCCGACGTCTTCGAGCCCAGCTCCAAGACGGCGACCACTGAAGTATGCCCCTCAGCAGCTGAGTCCAAGGTCAACATCCATCACCGGCATGACCTTAAGCTCAATGCCAGGTCCGTGCCAGTTGGAGTCCTCGGTTCCTCTCTCGGACTTCCCTGCACCAAAAAAGAAGAAGAAGCAAAGAAAGGGAGGAGAAGAGAGAGAAGAGACATTCCACATTACAAAGAATGGAGACACAGTGACTGCAAAAATGGATTTCATGACAAAGAAGAGCAAGGCGCCGCCGATTTTGGCCATTATTGCACCCGATTTCTCCGCCTTTCCATGTCAACGCCATAATTACGCCCTTCGCCCCAAGCACCGTGCATTAATGGGCCTCGGGCATGGGGGGCAAATGATGTGGCCAGAATGCTGATGTGGCACGAGGCAGCTGATGTGGAGCCCCTATCAGACGCCACGACAAGCTTTCAACATGAGCACCTTCGCCGGGCTGAGCTTCCCTAAAGCAACACCTCTGCTCGTCGAAGGCAAGCTCCGTCCTCCGCCAGGTCCGTTCCTGCCAACCCGGAACACCTAGACCGGAGTCGAGTCCGAATGCCCGTCCAAGACGGAACCCTCGAGATCAGGCCCCATGGTCAGGAGTTGAGCTCAGCCTCCTCTGCCACGAGGCACCCCTCCGAGCTCAGGTCCCCTGGGCTGGGCGGCACCCCGACGCCGAGCTCGCCTGAAGTCGGGCCCCATGGTCAGGAGTCGAGCTCAGCCTCCTCCGCCACGAGGTGCCCCTCCATGGCCAAGCTCAGTCCACCTCTGTCCTGCCGAGCAGCACCGAGGCGAGTCTACCGAAGACGCGCTAGCCGCCAGGGGAGCTCAGCCTCCTACGCCACGAGGTGCCCCTCCAACTCGGCCCTCAGTTCAAACCAATGCGCTAGCCGCCAGGGGAGCCAAGCCTCTCCTCCGAGGACAGTGACGATACTCCCGAGGGCCGTGCGAAAACACCAACCATGTCGCAATTAATGCCCACGGCTGCCACTCACTCCAGAAAGAAAGGAAAGCTTACGTCAAGGTGCCATGCCCTCCGCCGATCTACCATACAACTGGAGAAATGACTCTACCGGAGAGCGCGGGTCCCAAGATCGGTGGCTCGCTGATCGAGGCCCTGTCAGGTTCCCAGGAGAGGGATGGGCAGAAGGAGTGTCAGAGATCTATGGAGGCTTCCTCAACTGTCAAAATAGGAGAGATGTCCCGTCTACATCACAGAACCTCGCCGTACACGACAGCAGGGGGAGATCCCAAAGCAAACCAAGATAGAAGATCCCGCTAGGGTAAGCAAAAGAGGTAACGGTATCAGACCCAGAACGACATCCATAGCATTTTTCTCAATTCAAGAGAGGAACTAGAGCAACACAAAGGAGGAAGGCCAGAGAGGAGGGCAAGACCACCTCGGCCAACACCAATCCCAACTCGTCCTCATCTTTCACTCACACTTTATTCACTCCTCCTAGCGTGGAGCTCATCCAGAGGGACTCGACCAGGAGGATCTGTTCCCTTGGATCGTCACTGACTTGACCGTCAGAGTGCCCCCGTCGGAATCCCCGGCCTGGGTCACTGACAATACTTCCTTGCAGGTCCAGAGCCCCGGAGGCGTTCCCAGGCGGGCGGATGCGCGACACCCGACCACGTAAAGAGCTGCAGGCCATGGCGATCTGGGTGGCAACACTATTCAGTCGCCAGCCCGGTACCAGTTCGATCGAAATCTGGTGTCAGTCCGATCCCTTGCTCAGGATCGGTGGCAGAACCTCGATGACCGGACCGGCGATCAGATCTGTGGCATGACTAGGACTAGACCGGTAGCAGGATCCTGGCGGTCGGACCGGTAGTCGGACCCTGGTGGCCAGACCGATGGCCGGACCGGCTACCGGATAGGCGGCCGGACCGGCTACCGGATAGGCGACCGGACCGGGGGCCAGACTGAGGTTGGGCAACTTGACCGGCGGCCGAACGAGGGTATGGCCAACGGTTCGGCTGCCAGACCGGTGTTTGGCCACCGGTCCGGCAGCCAAACCAGGGTCTGGCCACTTGATCGGCGGTCGAACGAGGGTCTGGCCACCGGTTCGACTGCCAGACCGGTGTTTGGCCACCGGTCCGGCGGCCAAACCCGGGTCTGGCCACTTGACCGGGGTCTGGCCACTTGATCGGCTGCCGGACCGGGGTCTGGCCACCGGTCCGGCAGTCGATCCTAAGCAAGGGATCGAATTAACAAAATTTAAAAAATATTATAACATTAATTTTGTTACATATTCTAATATAATAAATTATAATATATTTATTATATTTTGGAATATAAAATAATTATTATAATATAAAATATATTATAATATATTATTATAATATCTTTTAATTAATATTATTTTTAATTAATGTTATTTTTTGGTTAATTTATTATTAATTTTAAATTAATATTATTTTTATATAGTTAATTAATACTATTTTTAATTAATATATTTCAAAATAATATAATAATTAATATTACCAAAAAATAATATATAAAATTTTAATTAATACTAGTTTTTTATTATTTATTTATTTATTTAAAATTAAAATTTATTAATTATATTTAAAAAATAATATTTATGAAATTTAAAAAATAATTCGTTTGAATTCGCCTGTTGGAAAGACGAATTCAAATGAATTCGTCTTTCCAACAGATGAAGACAAAGATCACATCATAATTAATAAATATCACATCAAAATTATAATTAAATTTTAAAAAAATAATTAAATTAAAAAAAAATGAATGGGATTCGTCTTTTCAAAAGACGAAGTTGAATTCATCTTTTGAAAAGACGAACTCAGATGCCCAGACCCGCCACGTCGGATGAATCACCTATTTCGATAAATATACCCTAAACCACCTACTTCCGTAATATTTTTTTAAAAAATTATTATTTAAAAAAAAAAAAATTCTAGCTTCTCCCCCTCTAGCAATATATATCAGTGACAATACTCAAAATAAGGAGATTTTTTTTAAAATAATATAAAAAAATATTACCAAAATAGGTGTTTTCACATATATTTATGAAAGTAGGTATTTTTCTGTCCACATGACAGAAAAACCTACTTTTCGGTCGAACGAAACGATGCGTGGCAAGGTGGCTCCAGCTGGACTGAAATCGTTTGTGGCAAAGACGATTTCAAGTTGAAAAATCGTCTTTGGCATGGGCAAAAAAATCCATTTTCCGGTCGAACGAAATGATGCGTGGCAGGGTGACGCCATCTGGACTAAAATCGTCTGTGGCAAAGACGATATCAAGTTGAGAAATTATCTTTGTCAAAGACGATTTCAGGTCTTCTGTCGCTCACGGATGGTGGGACACGTGGAAGGCGTGACGACAGAAGACCTGAAATCGAAACAGCTTGAAATCATCTTTCCCATCGATGATTTCAAACAAAGAGTATTTTGGAAATTGAATCAAATGCTAACTTTCAAAATTAATTTTTAAAATATCCTTCGTAATGTTTGATTTAATTTCAAAAATACCATCCATAATGTTTGATTTAATTTCAAAAATGTCCTTGCTCAATTGAATTCGTTTTTCAAAAAGGCAATTAGAAAATTAAATAAAAATTCTTCATAAATGCACTATTAAATATCTCTGCACCTTATAAATATTTTTTTAATTACATTTTAATCTAATAAGATTTTAAATATATAACAAAATTTAAAATATATTATAACATTAATTAAAAATAAAATTAATTAAAAGATATTGTAATAATATATTATAATATATTTTAATATTATAATTAATACTTTATATTCTAAAATATAATAAATTTATCATATTATATATTATATATTATAATATAATATAAAAAATAAAAAAATAAAAAATAATAAAAAATAATCACCAGGTCGATACTATCCGATTGCCAGCCCGGTACCAGTTCGGTTGACAGCCCGGTGTCAGTCCGATCCCTTGCTCAGGACCGGTGGCAGAACCTTGACGGCCATACCGATGATCGAATCTGTGGCATGAATAGGACTGGACCGGTGGCAGAATCCTGGCAGTCGGACCGGTAGTCGAACCCTGGTGGCCGGACCGACGACCGGATCGGTAGCAGGACCGTGGCAACCGGATCAGTCTAGCCAGGATTCGGCCACCGGTCTGGCTATCTATCCTAAGCAAGGGATGGACTGATACCGGACTATCGACCGAACTGGTACCGGGCTGGCGACCGGATGGTATCAACATAGTGATTATTTTTTATTTTTTTATTTTTTAAATTTTTTTATACTATATTATAATATATAATATAATAAATTATAATAAATTTATTATATTTTAGAATATAAAATATTTATTATAATATAAAAATATATTATTATATATTATTATAATATCTTTTAATTAATTTTATTTTTAATTAATGTTATTATGTCTTTTAAATTTTGTTATATATTTTAAAATCTTATTAGATTAAAATTTAATTAAAAAAATATTTATCGGGTGCAGAGGCATTTAATGGTATATTTATGAAAGATTTTTATTTAATTTTCTAAATGCCTATTTAAAAAACGAATTCAATTGAGCTATGAAGGATATTTTTGAAATTAAATCAAACATTACAGATGACATTTTTGAAATTAAATCAAACATTACGAAAGATATTTTTGAAATTAATTTTGAAAGGCACTCGTAACATTTGATTCAATTTCGAAAATGCCATCCGCAATGTTTAATTTAATTTCAAAAATATCCTTTGTAGCTGAGTTAAATTCATTTTTGAAAAAGACATTTAGGAAATTAAATAAAAATCCCTCATAAATGCACCATAAATGCTCTTTTTTAATTAAATTTTAATCTAATAAGATTTTAAAAAATATATAATAAAATTTAAAAGATATTATAACATTAATAAAAAAGAAAATTAATTAAAAGATATTATAATAATATAATATATTTTTATATTATAATAAATATTTTATATTTTAAAATATAATAAATTTATTATAATTTATTATATTGTATATTATATATTATAATATAGTATAAAATTTTTTGAAAAAAATAAAAAAATAATCACCAGGTCGATACTATCCGGTCGCCAGCCCGATACTAGTTCGGTCGATAACCCGGTGTCAGTCCGATCCCTTGCTCATGACTAGTGGCAGGACCCCGATAGTCAGATCGGCGATCGGATCTGTGGCATAACTGGGACTAGACCGGTGGCAGGATCCTGGCGATCGGACCGGTAGTCAGACCCTTGCGATCGAACCGACATCCGAACCGGTGATCGGATCGAAGGCCGGACCGGGGTTCGGACCGGTGGCCAGATCGGTGGCAAGACTGTGGCAACCGGACCTGTCCAACCAGGGTCCGGCCATCGGTCCAACCGTCGATCCTAAGCAAGGGATCGGACTGACACCGGGCTATCGGCCAATTGGTACCGAGCTAGCGACTGGATGGTATCGACGTGGTGATTATTTTTATTTTTTAATTTTTTTTAAAAATTTTATACTGTGTTATAATATATAATATAATAAATTATAATAAATTTATAAATATTTTAAAATATAAAATATTTTTTATAATATAAAAATATATTATAATATATTATTATAATATCTTTTAATTAATTTTATTTTTAATTAATGTTATAATATCTTTTAAATTTTGTTATATATTTTTTAAAATCTTATTAGATTAAAATTTAATTAAAAAAAGTATTTATCGGGTGCAGAGGCATTTAATGGTGCATTTATGAAATATTTTTATTTAATTTTCTAAATGCCCTTTTCAAAAATGAATTCAACTGAGCTACGAAGGGTATTTTTGAAATTAAATCAAATATTACGCATCATATTTTCAAAATTAAATCAAACATTATGAAGGGTATTTTAAATATTAATTTAAAAAAGTTAGCGTTTGATTCAATTTTCAAAATACCCTTTGTTTGAAATCATCTCTGGGAAAGGCGATTTCAAGCTGTTTGAAATCGTCTTTGCCAAAGACGATTTCAAGTCTTCTGTTGCTCATGCCTTCCACGTGTCCCACCGTTCGTGAGCGACAGAAAACCTAAAATCATCTTTGGCAAAGATGATTTCTCAACTTGAAATCATCTTTGCCATAGACGATTTCAGTCCAGCTGGCGCCACCTTGCCACGCATCATTTTGTTCGACCGGAAAGTGGGTTTTTCTGCCACGTGGGCAAAAAAATATCTATTTTCATAAATATAGGTGAAAACATCTATTTTGGTTTTTTTTTTGCATTATTTAAAAAAAAATCCAAAATAAGGTTCTGTCAGTGCAGAGCTTCGACCAAAAAAAAATATTTTACCATTAAAGCGATAACTCGATTGGCAGAGACTTTGCCTCACTATTAACAGGTCGTGAATTCAAGACAAGATTCCTTGGATACTCGATTAAATCTAAAAATTATTTTTTGGGATCCACAATAATTGGTATGAGTGAGAGATCAGTATTTCCTTTTTTGTTTCCCCATTCTACTAATTGTCATCTTGGTCATTACCTGGCAAGGTGGGAGCCTACAGGATAGCTATTCTGAAAGCCCCCATTCTATTAGAAAATGATCGATATGATGTGCTGAATTTATGCAGCCTCTCTCTACTCAAAGGTAAGTAAGTCAATCTGATACAATCAAGATAACAGCTAGACAGTACTGGAAACAAGGAGAGGTCCTAACCCTTCACCCACCCTACCTGACACTAGCCTCATGGATTAACCCTGGATTTAATTGAATCATCCACAGTATCTTTTCTCGAACTCGTGCCAAATGAATCTAAAGGTCCTATCAACTAGGCTATCACCTTGGTGGTAGTTTCTATCCTTCAACATGCATATATAGATGACAGGAAGTAAGAATATATAATAATAATTTCATCAGTTATAAACAAATATATATATATATATATATATATATATATGTGAACTTAGCTATATTCGAATGTACGATTAGATCAAATCTGATCATATTAAAATTCTATAATAGAGGTCCTACATTGATGATCCAAGCCATTGGATGTGATCTACTATATCAAAATCACTTACATATCAAAAATGATATGATTTGGAAACCTCTAGCCCATGCTTCAAATGATAAAAAAATGGACAATCTAAATAAAATTAATTTAAATATATTTTTGACTATACACAAGCTATAGGATTTTTCAAATCATATGAATTTTAATATGTGAACAGTTTTGATATAGTAAATCAAATTTAATAGCTTGGATCATCAATGTAGGATATCCATTATAAAGTTTTAATTTGACCATATTTGATTTTAAATATATTCGAATATAACCAATCCACCTCTCTCTCTCTCTCTCTCTCTCTCTCTCTATACATACATATACATACATACATACATATACATACATACATACACATACATACATACATACACATACATACATACATACACATACATACATACATACACATACATACATACATACACATACATACATACATACACATACATACATATACATACACATACATACATATACATACACATACATACATACATATACATACATACATACATACACATACATACATACATATACATACATACATACATACATATACATACATACATACATATACATAAATACATACATACATACATGGACCCAATATATATGTAGGATTTCCAATTGGATAGTATGTGTTCTACAGTGACATGCATCCAGTGTTCATTGGGACAGAATGAAATAAACAAGAAATTTGAATTCAAAGTTGGAAACCAATAAGCCCATATTGATGTGATTTAACTTAAAAAAACCTAGAAAGGATGACAAAAACAAGTTTCTAAACTGAATCAAAATAATTAGATTATTCTCATTTGTGTATTTGTAGACATCTAAACCTAGGATAACAGTGGCAACAGAATTTTACTGGAATCTTGAACTTGCTCTAGCTTAGCAGATGCACTTGCTAAAAGTCTGAAGTATCTACCGCCCTGCACTCACTCTTGATTTTGGCAACCCAGCATCTACCATGGGGCAAGGAGGTGGCAACTAAAAGTTGTGGAGAAAATAATGCAGATTTGGAGAGTTCAAAGTAGTGTAGTACCTACTTTACATACAGGAACACTGAAAGTGCAAATTATATTATACAACATAGCTAGCAGCTTGTTAACAATCAAGCCAACCAATACCCTCTGATATCTGTTCCTAAATCTACAACATTTATACATGTTAACTACGAAGTATATATCCAACAAAAAACACCCCCTACTTCTACACAAGTATCCAAATTAGATCTGCTCAGCAAAACTCAAAAACACTGATAAGACGCCGTTCAAATGCATGCCCTCCTCTCTTCGAGGCCTTATGACTCCATTAGCAGGCAATTACTACTTCTAGAGCTAGCAATGGCACAAGGCACATCTCGAACTTGAAGCTTTATATTATGGGATCCTATATACTCCAATACTTCAATGCACTCTTGCAGATCAGAGTCACTTGCCAACATCACCCACTCTTCCTCGTCGTCCATATATTTGAGCTGGAATGTCTCGGCCAACAATTTGAATCTCTTTCCAACTTCCTCAAACAAATGGTGGCAGCCCATGGAGGGTAAGAACTTAAACCTCACAGTGTCATCTTTATAAGTAGCCTTCACTACAATGGCTTGTCCACTTTCAGTAGCAGCTGTCATACTTTTAGAGCATTTCATAAAAGTTGGGTGACTTGATGCACTGCCATTGGAAGAGTCTGTCATGCTGGAAGAAGAAGGATGGCTGTGTTCTCTGGTTCCATCATCTGCATGTATTTTAGCATTCCTTTCATCCGTTGCTCCGGTAGAACTTGAGCCCCTCGACATAATCTGATGCTGAAGGCTCTGTAGACTCAAGCCACCTTTGATGAATGGATGTTGGCAGCCTGTTTCTTTTGTCAGATATGAACTATGGAAAATATCTTTGGAATTTATTGGCCATGAAGGTGTACCTTCAGTATCAGCCTGCTGCAGTGGTCTATCAGTAGAGGTAAACTTGCACTCATTGCTGCAGCCATCTGGGGGAACATCGAGTCCATCCCCTTCGCATTTATGCACATCAGGGAGTTTTAATTGGCTCGAAGTCTCTTGTCGGTGACCATCAATAGAAGAGTAGTTTGGTTCTGATTTCCCAATAGATTGTTCAGTTTCGATGTGAGGAGCAGAAGATACAGGCAAACAATCTCGACCAGATGGCTTGAAGGTTAACTTTGATGGTTTTTCAGGCAAAGAGACTGCAGCAACAAGACACCCAGAAGCAGGATCATAATTTAATGCTCCCTCCACTCCCTGCACTGAGTTAATCACAGTTTGGATCTTCTTCAATGAACGGTTGACCTTGTTAATCTTACGAGATGGCCATCTTAAAATCCCATGCTGCCTGCATATCCTTTTCAGTGTTGTTGGACAAACTGCCACAATGATGATCATAGTATATCAATGAAACAATCTCTAACCCTTATTTTAAATTCAAACTAATAAATCTGTAGTTAGTTTTCTCCAGCTATAACCATGAAACTTTAGGTTTATGGTGAAGACCGTTTTAAGCTACGAACATATTTTCCATTAGAATGGAACTGCTGATGCACTAATACAGATGGACAAAGAAACTAACCTCCAATGCTTTTTGCAGCATCCTTGAGACTTAAAGGAAAGTATTGCTGAAGAACACTTAAGCTAATATTCTTCTCAGTTGTACTGCGCTTTTTTTCCAGATGCCTTGTCAAGCTAGACTTTGACTGCAACATAGAATTGAGACGCTGTAATTGAATCATATGAAATAAATAATCCAAAATTCTACATTATAATTATAACATCACATGCTACCAATGGAATGAAAACTTTCTTAGGGCCTGTTTGGATGGTTGGGCCCAAAATCTCATAGGATTGGTGGACTAGGCCAAACAAGACAAGCATCCAAATCAAGCTGGGCTAGGCTATATTTACAAAAATCTAGAATGCCTTTGAAGTAGGCCAGACCAAATCCCATAGGGAGCCAAAAAAAGACCAGCTGAGGTCTTCTATAAATATAGCCTACCTTAGCCTGATTTGGATGGTTGTATTGGCCTAGTCCATGAATCCTATGAAATTTTGGTTCCAACCATCCAAACAAGCCCTTGGTATATTTTTTTCCGCTCATCATTCATCTCCACCAAATTCATCAAAATAGTACAGAGAAAATATAGTTGTCCATATTAAATATGCAACTAAAGGGTAGTGTTACTCATCCCACAACCAAGGATTTAGGTCCCACTGAAACAGGTACCATGCATGGCCCTACTGGGTTGCTTGATTCTGAAATAAAATAGAGAAAGAGAGCAGTGTGGGGCTACACTCTCTTTCTTCGTCTTAGTCATGGGAGGGCAATGCAGGCAAAGACAGCAAAAGAGAGAGGGAGAGAGAGCGGAGAAGGGTGAGGAGAAAGGAGAAAAAGGAGGGCATCAAGGCATGTCCAGCCTTCCTGCCCTCACAATGATTCAGCCTCCTCAACACCGGAGCATATACCCATCATTGACTAAAAGACATATTAATATTCACTAAATAATCATTTAGAATGAAAAAGTTAGAAAGAAATTGAACAAACAAAAAAAAAATTTTAAAAATGGCATCTCAGTATGGTATTGGAACACTAGACCATTCCAAGAGTTAGGATTGTAGCATCCCATCTTGACCCAAGACCAAATAGTACAAGATTTTGTACCAGTATTTTTATGATATTGGGACACTAGACCATCCCAAGAGTCAGGACTGTAGCATCCCAACCTGATCCAAGGCCAAACAAGTACAAGATTTGGTACCAGTATTTTTAACCCAGACTACAACTTTAACATCACCATCTTTAAAGAATAAAATTAAAAAGAATCAAAACAATCATATCCTATCAGTCACGATGTATTTACTATGCAACAAATATGCAGAATAGAACACTGTATATGTTTGGAGGTATTTGGACCAACTTAACATGCAACTATATTAGAACTTTCCAAGCAGCAATTTCTGTTTATGAAATATAAAATTGTCCACTTCTAATGACACACTTTAACAAGAGGCCATTAACAAGGTCACAACATCAACTCAATATATATTTGCACAAAATTATTTGTTTTGAGATAATATATAAAGAAAATTGTTTTGGTTTTTATTTAACAGCCAGGAAAGTCACGAAAGTAAGGATTCAAATCTCTTTGCCAGAATTTTGATATGTTTAGGCAGACTGAGGTAAAATGGATTATTTTTTCTAAGCTTTTTGAGTGGATCACAATCATGGGCAGAATTTCAAGGATCTTGTAATTAAGCTTTTTAACTTAAGAGATATTTTTCTCACCATGCAGACATCAACAATTTTTAATCACCAGATATCAATAGATTAGTATCACAACTATTATTGTTGTAATATGAAGAAATTTGGAAGAATGACTATCTTGATGAGCCTGCATTCCTAAGAATAAAGCAAAACGGTTATAGAGCTCAAGATATAACAGATCCCAACCAGTCAGGTGCACATCCACAGTAAGTCTCGTCCTACTTCTGCTGTTTCTTCCTCACATCCTTTTATTTCATTTCTTACTTGGAATTGATGGAGCAAGTGTTTAAGCAAATACATTTTTAACAAAGGCATTAAGCCAATTATGTACATACTAGTATTGAATTATGTAAAGCCTTCCCACAAACTAACAAAACAAACAGATGGATAATCATAAAAATAGTGGATGCTGTGAATATATATTTCATATATTGGCTCAATCCATTATAAATATTTTACATGATACAAATGATTCATCCTTTCTTTCATTCTAAAATCATTATGTAAGAAAAACATCACTAAGTTTCTTTAAAACATCACTAAGTTTCTTTTTTTTGTGAGAAGATATTATCATTAAATTCTTAAAATATCATCAATATGAAGTCCAACATTGTGCATTTAGATGCATACATTCACATCAACTGTACATAATCAAGTTGCTGAATTCTATTTTTTAATTCTGAAAATTCTAACACTCGGTACAAGTGTCTGACACCATCTCTTGCACGAAAAACCCAAGTAAAAGAGCTCTGCTCCTCCTTAACTTCATTCTCATGTGTTCTACATTCGCTTGCTTAGTTTCTTAATCTTTTATGCACGGGATTACTTAATCTCCCTCGTTTGCTTTTGTGGTAGGAAACCAATACTCAAAAATTAAACTTTTATTGTCTCAAAGCCCACTTTGCTAGCCTAAGGTTCTAGATATTTCACCTAAAATAAAACATTTCAATTGAACTCCCATCTATTGGACTCATTCCAAGCAGTTCGATTTGGACTTCAACCAGACACGATGCATTTAGAGTGCAACAACTAAAATGGGTCGGAATATGTTTAAACCAACTATGATTTCATGTTTCAGATCTAAATGATAAATGCCAAAAAGAACTGAGAAAACATGTATATTACATATCTTAATAGTACAAGAACCATCAAGAGTGCAAAGTTGCCCTAAGAACTAACAAACAACAAATCATGTGGTAGCAAAATGTTATATGTTAATGACATAAGAGTTCAGGATTTATAAACTCTGAGAAAAGTTTAGAGTTACTGCATACACTATGAGGCTTCCTATATATCTTATCTCTTACCCGGGGCTAAAAGGCATTAACCATACATGTGTGTGCTTCATGGGGCAACTAATGCAGTTTATTACAGATTTTGGGGAAGGAATGAAGATGATTTAAACCAAACTATTCACGGACACCTAGAGTATTTCTTAGAAAAACATGACAACAAGAAGAAGATTAAGACTGAGACCACCACCTGCTCGTGAAGAGCACCTCTTCCATGCTCATTAGATTTCATACTTTGATTTTCAAAAGGCCTCTCAGTTGTTAGTTCATTATCACTGTCCACTAGTTGAGAGCTCTTCTCAGATAAATCAGTTGATGGGGAACCTATACCTTCTCCCTTGTTAATTCCTACCCTGGCTATATCAGCTCCAAATATTTCAGCATCTGAGACAGTTCTCAAACTCTTACAAATTCTTTGCATGGTACTCGAAAGGTTGTTTAACAACAATTGTTGTTCTTCACCACCTCTGCAACTGACTGGAAGAAAGAACTCGAGTATGTAATCATCATTACCAGTATATGTGCTCCTGAGCCTGATTGCAACGGCAGCACACAGACCGTACTTACGAGCATGATGTGCAAGTGGATACCGGCATATGTCATAATCTTTTACATCAGGAGAGAAAAAGGGTTGGTTTGACTGAAGTGCTTTTCCAGCAATTCCCTGTCCTTTCTCAAGGCGATGTTGAGCACATGCATGAAGAAAACCCTGCATTCCTTTATCATTGACATAACAGGCCGTTTCCTGGATGCAGAGCATGGTTTTTTTCCTCAAACTTGACTGAACATCATCTTCCATGCATTCATCCATAGTTCCACAACCATAGGAAAAGGGGATCCATGTAAGTGCCAAAGGTAACATGTGTGCAAGACTAACAGCTCTCAGAACATCCAGTATCTCTGTGAATGCAGATTTCTGGCTTTCTGTGAAATTCTGCACATTGAGGAAAACATGCTAAGAAAATAGAGAACAATAACAGCTAAAAAGCAATGACCAAGAAAAGGTTTTCTTTTTTATCTTAATAATAATATGATTATAACATGGAATTAATTAGCACCTGTTGATGAGTCTGGGCTTTCATGGTCTTTAAATTTACAGCCTGCAAAATGCAATAAAGGAAGGATTCTCAGATATGACCATGCATTTGTAACATACATGCTGAGCTATACAAATATGTTTCTTTTCAACAGATGTGGATATGATTAAAGGTACTTAAATATAGATAGGCATGTCCTTACATGGCCATTGCGATTAGCAGCGCATGAGAGGGAATATATAGACATGCACAGATAATGAATCTTCCAGATGAACCTGGGAAACCTAACTGCCACTATTTTTGCTAGAATGAAAACATGAAAACGGCAGAGAAAACACCATGACAAATGCACTAATTAACAAAAAAAATTCCACCTTTTATTGAGCAAAAATATGAATTCATGTGTCGACATGCTAATATAGATCACATACATGATCCTCTATCCACCTATATGTTACCAATAAGACTTGTTAGATGTGATATTCCCTATGCCATGGAAAATCTGCAGAACGTTGGATGAGCAAAGATATACACAAACAAGTCACTAACAAGCTTCTAATAAGGATATGTTTGTGAACATACTCTATCCACCTGATACTAAAACATAAACAGAAAAATTAATGTTTAAAAATGAGAAACCAGCACCGACCTCCAAGGCATGGCTAACACTGTCCATCTCCATATCGAAATCAGTTTTCTATGTTTGTGAATATACTCTATCCACCTGATACTAAATCATAAACAGAAAAATTAATGTTTAAAAATGTGAAACCAGCACTGACCTCCAAGGCATGGCTAACACTGTCGATCTCCATATCGAAATCAGTTTTCTCCCTTGTTGTGACAAGCTCAAGCACTGCACAACACGAAGCATGAGAGGAATCAAACACCGGAACTGCAATCGATCCACGGACGTCATGACTAATTGCATGGTCTACCCTCAAGTACTCGAACCGATTATAATAGGCAACGTTTGAGGTCCACTCCGGTATTCTGGACATGAATACACGTCCAGGAAGCCCAGGAAACAAACCAGGTGCTTCCTTTGCTGAAAATGTAAACTGCCTTGAAACTTCGCGGTAGCCAGCAAGACTTTGGTCCAGCAGAAAGGGCTGCTCAGAGGTACTTAGCATGTACAGATCACCTTGTTTGATGGGCATCCAAACTTGAGCAAGAATTCCACCACATGAGGACTCCTTAAACAAGGACAGTGCTCTGAGCATCCTCTCAGGAAGTGAAAAACCTGCTATAGGCTTGGGAACAAAGCAGGTTCCCCTGTCGGAAATGTCATCAGAAGCAAAATAACTATTGCTCCTATTTATCCCCTCCATCTCTGAAGAATTAGGGGAGAACACAAATTGCATGCTAGTCCTTGGGGAAGCTACCTCCGTGCTGCTAGAACAAGCACCAGCTGAGACGTAGCCATCCCCGGTAAAGGCATCCGATATTTTAGGCGGTCCGATGGAAACCAAATTCCCGGGCATCAACCGAGCAGCAGCCGAGTAGCTTAGAGCAGAGCAAATGTGGTCTGCAGTTGAAGGACTCAAAGGTTCACCAAAACCATCAAAGTTTGTGAGTGCCGAAAGGCTAAACGGATCCTCTGCACTTCCAGTCCCGTAATCCATAGGCGAAAAACCATCCATCTTCTCCTTCAAGTAAACTAAATGGCCAATTTTTCACTCCTCTGAGCTAGTATTGGTACAGTAATCAACACAAAATGAAATCTTTCATCTTCAGCACAGGGATTTCTAGGAAAAAGAGACGGATTCCCTCATCGTAACAGAGGAAAACCTACATACCTCGTACTCAAAAATCCCTCCAGCTTTGCTTTAGTGGCCATTCCCACAGAAAAAAGGGTCAAACCTTCGTTGCTGAAAACGATGCAACCGCGGCTCTCTTGCCCCGACCGTTCCGAAACCCATCAAGACCTCCAACTTCCAATCCTCGTACCATTTTCCGAGCTAAAAATCAAATCTTTACAATGAAAAAGAACTTTTTTCCTGCTGAAATCAATCCAAGAATACCAAGCCGACCGAGCTAGAACAATCCAAACCGCGAAGCAAGCCACATAACCCTATATTTCTCGGAGCTGGACCTCCAACCAAACTACCGCTGATCCGGGGGCCAAAAGCGAAACCCTAGCTGGTCCCAGAAGTCGAGGAGCTCCCTGGAGATTGATACCCTAGGGGAGGAGAGGAAGAAGACTCCGGAACAAGAACGGCTCCAGTTGGTGGCGGATTTTTACGGATTCCACTTTTTTTTTAAAAAAAAAATATTGGGGCTAAAAACGGATTCCACTTTTTGGTCAGCATTCGGCTCCGTGAATTAATTAAATGTTTGCGAAAAGTTAGAAGATGAGAAGGTGCGAGAGAAGCGACGGTGGCGGACGCAAAGTCGCAAACTTCTCGCGGGGTCAGCGGTGTACAATTGCGGCGGGCCATGCGCCCACTTTCTCTTTCCCTTTCTTTTTTAGTTTTTTTAATACATAAAATGACAGAAACTGCATCCCTAAGTTTAGGCCAGTCTCAAAAAGCACCTCCAAAATTAAAAAATCTCAAACCAGGCCCTCAAATTTGCAAACTATTTCAAACTACTCCTTTGAGTTCCCAACCAACATTAGTCTATCGTTTTAATTGATGAATACTCCTTTCTCCTTATTCCATGCATATAGATGGATAATTTAGGTCGAACACATGGTCACTTAAAAGATATGTATAGAAAAGAAGAATAAATATTTAGATCATTCATCTAGTTGTTTGACATCTATTTAAGCAAATGGTTATTTAGATTGCTTCGAGATTTATATAGATGGATAAATAATCTAATTATTTATTTATCACTTTAAGATCTATAGATACGGATGAATATTTGAATCTCCGTATTTCTTTATTCATCCATCTACACGAATCTCAAAATAATTATGCATGATTGGATCATCCATCCACCTGCACATATTTTAAAGTGATTGATGAAACATATATATATATATATTCATGCACAAATCTCAAAGCAATAAGCGAATTATCAAAATTATTCATCATATCAAAACAACCATGGATAATCAAGATAATACGGATGTTCATTCACCTATATAGATCTCAAGACGATAAGTGGATGATTAGAATTATTCATCCATCTATGCAAATCTCGAAGCAATCATGGATGATCCAAATGTTCATTCATCTGCATAAATCTTATGTTACGTTTGGTCAATCACCAGGAAATCATGAATGATAATCTGGATTATCTGCAAAATAGATTATCATTGGATAGATTGCTAGTAATACTGATTACTGTGTTTGGTATACACAGGTAATCTATCAGTAAGATTGATTACTGTATTTGGTATGACAAATAGATTACCAGTAATATAAGCTAAAATTTTTAAAATATCCCTAAGTCAAATTTATTAAAAATATAATATAATATTGCATTAATATAATATATCATTTGATATTTTGTAATGTAATATAGTACTATATTATTTGATATTTTATAAAGTAACTATTTATAAAATTATATAGTTAATAATGTATTATATATTATATTATATTAAATATATTATACTATATTTAATATAATATAATATATGTTATGTTATGTTATAAAATGTAATATATAATTTAAATTATATTATATTACACTCTATTGTTATATAATATATATTTTAAAATATTCTATTTTCTAATATTATAAATAAAATAAAATAAAATATATTAACGTAATTTAGAATAATATCATATATATACTATAATATTGTATTACATTTTGTTTTATATTTTATAATATAAAAAATATTATATTAAATATAATTAAATATAATATGTTTTTATATTATATATTTGTATATAATATAAATATATTATATTAAAATTAGTTACATAATATAATAATATTTTAAATTTAATAATATAATATATATATTTAATATATTACTTAGTATATTTAACAGATTATATATAATTTTTTTACATTTATTCAGTATAAAAAAATTTTTAATTTTTCAATTTTAATATAAAAATATTAAATATTTTATATTTAATAATATAAAATATTTAAAAAATTATATTTTTAATAAATAACTAAAATATAAAAATTATATTTTTATACATAAAATATAGATTTAAGAAGAGATCCCAACCAGCACCTAGAGGACATAGATGAGAGGGAGAAGAGAAATGTTTCGTTTTCACCGAAGCGAAGGGAACAGGATAATTTTGTAAAAATAAAAAATACCATATTATCATATCTCTGATAATGTAGATAGCCATCTCTTCCTAAGATAATCTAGATTGCCACATGAGAGGTAATCTAGATTATCACTACAATATAAATTACCAATTTATAAAAATACCAAACAAGGTTATGTGGTGGGTCCAGTTTAAAATTACTGATTGTTATATATGCCCGGTCGGACCCGAGATTGAGCCGGACAAGGCATTTGGCCGGTTCAGGGGGATTGAAGCCCCGCTGGTCGGCTTCCACGGAAATCCAGATGCATTCTCCACTGAAGGTTCAATGAGCCGGTTGATTATTAGGCTGGCTATTCTAGGGCCCACCTGAAGGTCGGCTGATCTATCGGTAGCCGACCTACTAGAAGCTGACCAACCAAGAGGCCAACCAACTTGATCCACGTTTGGGAGAACGCCCGGGGTTCCGGAAGATTCCCTCCAGCTGGTATCATAATTCTGTTGCAACGGATTCCACGACGTGGCCACGACCCCATGCCATCTGGCCATCTCTTTAATCCTCCCACGGGCAAATCCGGGATTTCATCTCCACCCTCTAACGAATTTTGGCAGCATCTCATGCCTATAAAAGGTGTTCAGGGGACCTCCACGAGGGGGAGATGTTCTCTCTTCCACTCTACGCTTTTCTTTGATTCTTTCCATTCTGTTGCTCCAGACCCCTCGCTAACTTAAGCATCGGAGTATCCCCCGCCGGAGCACCTCTGGCGCCCAGGGGACCTTTTGCAGGTTGTCCGACGAGGGAGCTCTCCACCGCAGCGAAGCAAGCCCGGTCCAGGGGTTAGCGCAGCAACACCGGTAATCTAGATATATTACCGTCTACCAAATGCAAATTAATAAACAATTAGAATTATTCATCTATTTGTACGAATCTCAAAACAACCATGGATGATCTAAATATTCATTCACTTGCACAAATCTCAAAGCAATAGTAGAATGTCCATCGATAATTTCGAGATATGCGCGGGCAATAATGAATATTTTGAACATCCATGTTTGCTTCGAGATCTCTATAAATAAATAAATAAATAATCCAATTCTTCCATTGATTGCTTTGGATATAGATGACAAATATTTTAATATCTATAATTGCTTCAAGATCTATGCAGGCAGAATCTACGGTTGCTTTGAGTTTTATACAGGTAAACGAATATCCGGATCATGCATAATTATTTTGAGATAAATGTAAGTAGATGAATAATCATGATCATTCATTAATTATTTTAAGATTTATACAGAAAGGCGGACAATCTAAATCAGCCATGCGATCACTATTAAATTTGTGCGAACGGATGAATAATATAGATTATCCAAGTGATTACTTCGAGATCAATGCAAATAAACAGGCGATCCTGAACCAATCTATGCAGGTGGATGTGTGAATCGAGTCTGATCATAATATAATCTTATGATTCGAATGGTAGTTTGGTTATAATATAGTTTTATACTACCATAGGACGCTTATGCAAGATTAGTTTGGAACTGGTTGCAAATCCAAGGGATTCATTTGAAATTTTCTAAAGTCCAAGGGTGTCTTTGAGCATGATCCACGGTGGTGGGTATCCTGTAAATTTTTTAAAATATATAAAAAAAAGTTATCAGCAGTTTGGTCATATCGAGATAACAAAGGGGTGCAGTTCGCGAGGCGAGCGGAGGAATCGGATGCGATGACAAGATACGACGGACATGTCCAAAATGATTTGGCTCGGGGGGCTGAATCTGGAATCTACAGCGCAAGATTCTAAGCAGGGCCGTTCGCCCCCTGGTTTTCCTCCTAAAGTTCCACTTAGCTACCGGTTTTTGACAAATGATAATAATATTTAATTCACTTCCGGAGAACTCCATCAAGTCTTGATATCCTACATCCTTTCAGTGGAAAAAAAAAATAAAAAAAAATAAGAGAAGGGACCCCACATGCTTGAGAGGGAGAGAGAGTTGACCCATTGGTCTGGTACTAGTTCAAGAATAAAAAAATTATACTAAAAATATTGCTATTAGTATTAAGTATTATAATTAATTTAATATTAGATCGAAAGATTTGAGATGCTGAACTCTCTCTTGGTCTCCATGTGCTTCATTTCCATATTTTCATAGGTCCAGATTGTCCCTTTCGCGTGAGAGGATGACTAGTGATCTTTTCGTGTTGGATCACTCCTTGTAGATTTTAAAATACTCCGACCGTTTTTTTCTATTGATCTATGTAGATCTTGAAAGGGAAATAGAGCAATCTAATGGTTGGTATCTTAAAAGAAGGAGAATTATTATTTTGCTTCAAAAATGGAACTAGAATCCATTTCTATCATAGTATTATTATTGTATAACATATCCCATAGAAATTGTTATTAATTATTATAATAATTATGTTATCATTATTTGCCTTAATATATCCTATTTTCAAGTTTTTTCGTATGAAAATTAGTGTTGTTATAATAGCAAATTTAACGGTATTTGATAGAGATAAAGGGTATCGATGAAAAATAATTTTTTGATTACTATTCATAATAAATAAAATATTTTAATATCATACAATTAGGGGTGTGTATTTGGATTTTTTAGTTTAAATCAAATTAAATTTTTGAAAAATTGAAATTCCGAATTTGCATTTAGTAAATTCAAAAATCGAATCAAAATAGCCTAAACTGATCAAACCAAACTGAAATAATTTTGGTTCAGTTCGGTTCGATTCGGTAATTCAGTTCTGGACTTGTTTATGTTGGACTTTTAGTTTTGGTTTTAAGTTATAAAGTTTTTTATTAATTATTATTTATGCTGCAGAATTATACTTAGACTTAGTATTATTATTCAAATTCAAATTAATAATAAATCGTTCAAAAAAAAGTTTAATTTAATAAAATTACTTTAAGCTCATTGTAATCTACTAATATAATATTTATCATAGATCTATAAAAGATAGTGATGGATTTTTATCGTATTTTATAATTTCAGTTTTTAGTTAATCAAAGTTATCAAATTAAATATTGAAGACTTAATCAATCAAAAAATCATGATTTATTTTTAAACCAAAACCAAAATTTTTAGGAAAGAATCAAACCAAACATCTAAATAATTAATAATAAAGTTTAATTTTTGGTTAACTGAACTATTTGCACACCCCTACATACAATCTCTTTTGGTATGTGATATATGATGGAGGGGACTAACATATTATTATGGCTCTTGATAGTGTTATAACAACTGCTATTTAAAACCTTTCATCCTTTTAGCCTCTTGTTCAACTTCACTTAAAGCTGTCCATTTATCAAACTCAAGGGTTTTGGGCTGGGATAGACTTCTAACTAAATAAGATTTACTCTGATCAAGTTTGGTTAAATTATATATATAAGAAAATAAATCTTATTTATAGTTGGCAAACTGGGTAGTATGAATCATAATTAAATTCAAACTAAATTATTATAAAATATGCAAGACAAATAAAACATAATAATTAGTGGGTTTAGTCATCTACACATGAGCTCAATCTCATAGAAATTAAATTAGAAATGTGATGCACAAGTCATTTGGATAGTGAGAAATTAATAGCACAAATTGAGATTTTTTTTTAGTAAGAATTGAATTACTCAGGATCCATTTGATCGGGTATGTCAAATTATGGGCTAATTTAATAATTTCTAAGAATCATTAATTTAGAAAAATGGTTAAAGATAAAAATAACTTTTATCGAATTTGGTTGGTGAAAAAATCTTTTCAAAAAATGATATTAGAAAATGAATACTATGTTTGGTTTGAAATAATCCTATATAAAAATATGATCAAACTTATAAATATGCTTATTAATATATTTTTTTAATATCAAGATATCATGATCATCTTCAATCAATTTTTATATAATGATGATAATAATTACATGATGCTTTGTATAATACCAGTTATATTTTAATTATTTTGTAAATTTTTTTATTAAATAAATTTAATGATCGTAAATATACTTTATTAGAGATATTTTTGTTAAGTATATATGGATTATTACCACTTAAAAATTTATTAAATACCAACTTTCTATAATATTTATTTTACCTTCTTTTTCTAGAAAATAAATATAGAGTCCATCACTTTTTTTATCATATCTTTCTTTCATTTTTTATACGAAATATGATAATCTAATATAAATTTTATTTTTTTATATTAGATTATTTTTAATTAAATGGATCCTTAGCAATAGTAGACTTTATCAAGTATTAGAATTTCTTTGAGGGCCAGGATGCCATTGGAGATATTCTTTTGGATGGTAAGCAAGACTAAAACTTGATAAGCTGCAATCCTGGTTCTGATATCAAGCTTATCTATGAATTAATTGCAGCAGTGTCAATATGATTGGGATGTTTTGCCCTATGATGTGGATGTAGGGGTGGGCACTGCCACAGTAAAAATCTGAACTTGGCTAGTACAAGAAATAATGGTCCCCATTTAAATCATCATATCAACAGTTATGGTAATTTCCTTGTTTCTGTACTTTTTTTTATTTATGATATTTTTTGTGATTGTTATATCTCAATCATTGTTTTATAATGGGGCACAGAATCCATTCAAATTGTTCACTGGCTTGAGAAATTAGT
The DNA here is from genome assembly GCA_021397845.1 of Areca catechu. NCBI lineage: Eukaryota > Viridiplantae > Streptophyta > Magnoliopsida > Arecales > Arecaceae > Areca > Areca catechu. The sequence goes on along the minus strand of CM038048.1, from coordinate 93,076,574 downwards.
AGGTGGAAGACAATTGAGTTCAATTTTGTCTCTGTTTTCCTGGACCTGAGACCACTAACCTCTCCATGGTGTCATGTAAGCTCAAGGTCCCTCCATTCTAACTATCTCCAAATATCAAATAACAATCCTTTTTTTCTTTTTTTTTTCAATATATTTTTTGCTCTGCAATGTACTGTACTAAGATAGTCACTATGTCATCCATCTCGAAGATAGATGAGTTTCACTTAACTAAAATGTAAACCATGTATGACATCGAGTGTGATTGTTCAGATTCCCATAACAAGCGGTAGCCATCAATTTTCTAAATGGATGACATGATAGTTATCTGGGATAATAGAGTACTCGATTATAAGATTTAGGTCTTGCTTTTTTTTTTTGGATTACCGTATGAGACGGTATCTAGATAAGGACAGAAGGAGAGTGAAGGGGGTGTGGACATCATGCATGTCATGACTACTTTTCATTTTTCCTGGCCACTCGTATTTCCTTTCCTTCTTTTGGTCTCCCATCTCTCTCTCTCTTAGTCACTCTCGAACTCTTTCTCCCTCCTAATCTTTTCTTCTATGATTTTTTCATCTCTTTTGCATGCTCTCTTTTTTCTTTCATTTTCTCTTTTCCTTTTCTCTTTTCACATGTGTGGGTACATATGTGAGTAGATCAAAGGATTCTATTATACCATCTTATTTGCCCCTCTAGTGACCAAAAATAAGATAAGACAAGTGATCCATTTTTTTTATTATTAGGATAGTAGATTTAGAAATTTAAATTTTGGAACCTTGAATACTTCTATGAAGTACTTTAAAATATTATATATCATCAAATTGATATCTCTATATAATTTTGAATTATTAGTTTTGGAGGAATTCTAGCAAAGAAATTAGATTATCTTAAATTTTAGTTTCTACTTAAGATAAGTGACCTAACACTTCTTGGTGTATTTTCTTAAATAATTTAATGATTACGGTAATTGTTTAAATAAATAGCCAAGCATATTATATTTAGGTATGTTATACGAATTAAATATATATTTTGATATTTTTGTAAATTAAATTAATTTGGATATATGATATATCGTGAAACTTGATTTAAGAATTTGTCCGGATAACTTGTAAAAATACTTTTTACATATTTTAAATAGCTATGGTATGCTCCTATTAATAGGGATTATATATTTGTCATGTCAACTTATAAACTGAGAAACTAATTTCGACATTGCAGCACTGATAATTAGAATAGTAGTATTTGGATGTCCTTATCTGTTATCTGATCCATGCCACTAGATTACGTGGTCGTAGCTAATTGTTAGATCTAATATTAGTTTCTAGAAAAGAATACTTAAAACAATAAAAAAAATATTGTTCTTTGATATTTGTTACTATTAAATTATGCTCAATTAATTATATGTATTTAGTTTTTATCACACATTTATATGCTTTGACCCACCTAGAAGTATTATAACATTTACTAGGTTAGTATAGTTCATTATATTTTTATTTTTTCTTTATTACATATACTAAAGTATGAATACTTGTGAAAATTCTGGGAGAGTACACTAGCTAGATGTAAATATTAAATATTCTAGTTTGTAAGCTGCTGGTTTTGTACATGATCTAAATTTGAAAATTGTAGTCTAATATTTGATAATATTAACTTTTGTTATCGCGGGATTATATAATAATGGAATGAAGTTATATCACTTCTCAAGAATTGAAATTATTCTGATTAATGTTATTATAAAATAATTGAATTTGTTATTTAGGTAGCCTTGTATATTTGTGGATTTTGTTTTATAGGCATGCAGCATCTATTATATATATGGTTCGGGGTATGACAAATTTAGTGGTATTAGAGTCTAGGTTTAAGATTAGTAGGAATAATATTAGACTATAATTGAAGTAGTGATATAAGAGTCCAGAATCTAGGATCTTTATGACTTGTTGGAAAGATCCGAGAATTGGATAGAAATTAAGTTATAAGATGTCTCTATTTATATTTATTTTTTCATTAATGATCTTGTGTTAGTTTGTTTAAATATTATTGCAATAATTATTTTTTTTTGTTGTTAAAATTAAGAATGCCGTCTCTTTGTGCCAATACCCGAAGAGTAAATAATTTGCTAAGAAGGTCTTAGGATGGAGTTCCTAGGGAATCAATGGCTAAGACTAGGCAAGATCAGGAATATTCAAATCAGAATATAAATCCTGGTATTCGAGAAGCAGTAGTGGAGGATTAGCCAATTACAAATCAACCAATTATAAGCCAGTCAATAGTTCTTTCAGGAAATATGATGGGAAATTCGGATCAAATATTTGAATTAATTCATGAAGTAGTTAGATTGGTTTGTCAATAAAGGGAGTTACCTCAATAGTTTTTGTACCTTTGTAGTAGAATCCTAGTCCATTTGATCATAGAAAGAGTCTAGTAGAATTTATAAAAATAGTCCTTCCAGCTTTTAAGGGTACTACTAATCCTCAGAAGGTTAAGACTTGGATAATAAAATGGAGAAAGCTTTTATAGTAATGGAGTGTATGAATAAAGAGAAAATTAGATTTACTACTTATATGCTTTAGAATAGAGTTCATCATTGGTGGAAATCAATAAAGCATTCATTGATCTTGGATGATGGATTACTTGGCAAAGTGCCTTCTATTCTAAGTATTTTCCTTCAAACCAACTAAGAGAATTAGAAAGGGAATTTCTTAACTTGTTCCAAGAAGCAATGACTGTGGATAGGTATTTGAAATTGAATTGATAAATTGCCTTAATTTGCTCCTGCTCTAATTATAGATGATGAGTCTAGAATGAAAAGATTTGAGGAAGGATCAAGACCACTTATTCGAAGGAGTTTGGCTATAATACATTCATCAAATTATGATGATATGGCAGATAGAGCCAAGAACTAGGAAATTATTTGGAAAGAAACTCATAATGTAAAAGGAGGAAAGTAAAAGAAGAGGATCAAAGATTTTAAAATTCATAATGGTTAATGTAAACAAAATTTTAAGGGGCCTGCAACATTCCAAGCAACTAGGAGTTTAATACACTCATCTAATTTTTATGCTAATTTTTCTTGACAAGAAAAACAAGGATTTTATAGTGAGATCTATTTGCAAGATAGACCTGTATGTGCTATGTGTGGAGGTATTCATAAAACTAAAAATTATAATAGAGTATCCGAAGCCTATTTTAAATGTGGTCAATAAGGTCATAAAATAGGTGAGTACTCTTAAAATATTTAAGAACCTCAATCAGTGCAAAGGCTCAAAACTACCGGGACTCAACCAAGTCATGATTCTACTACTCAGGCTTCTATTGTCCAAGTTTAGGCAATCCCAACCCCTACCCAAGGGCAACAAAAGATGGGTGGTCCGTGCACCCAGGACCATGTCTATGCATTGAGTCAATAAGCTGCACGAGCATCAAACACTGTGGTATCATGTATACCACTAGTTGCATCTACTTATGCTTATGTTTTATTTAATTCTGGCGCCCCTCATTTTTTTATATCTTTTATGTTTGTACAAAAATATGAATTGTCCTATGTACCACTAGAGTATGATTTATGTGTTAGTACTCCTATTGAGAATGAGATAATCTCTAATAGACCTGCAAGTCTTGTCCAATTCAGATAGAGAATATAAAATTGATGGCCTATCTAATAGTTTTAGACAACTAGGATTTTGATATAATTTTGGGTATGGATTGGTTGTCGTCATATTATGCTATTGTTGATTGCCTTTTTTTCACGAGATGTCGGATTCAATTTTATTGGTAGTGGTTCTTATGCTTCTTCTTGAGATGTCTCCACCACGCAAAAGACAATTACTTAGGAAAGGGTATATAGCATATTTGGCTGCAATAGTGGATATTAGACAAGAGAATCATAAATTAAAAGATATTAAATATGCGATAACTAAAGTAAGACTATCGCAACAAGATGCTAGAATTGCATTTATGAATATTAGCTGAGAGAGATTACAATATTATGATTAATAGGATGAATAAATTAATCTAAAATGGTATATTGAATTGATTTTTATTTGACACCTCAATTATAAAAAATATATGCAATATTTGAAGGTAGGCCATAATAGACTTTCATGAACATAAGGAATTCCAAATTTAATAATAAGTATTTTGTGCCTAATGATTATTGATCCTTGAAGGTAGCTATAAATTTTTGTAATACCAACCATTCAAAAATGCTACATGTTGGGATATGCTGGTTCAAGCACCAGACAATTACCGGTTCGACCACCCGTTAGATCTTTTTTGAACCACACGACTAGACCAAAGCATCCAGACAAAGCCACGAGAATGGATGTAGGCCCAGTCTTCGGCTCTGTCGGAGGACCTTGACTTTGAAGACCGATCCCTGGTGCACTGTTGAAAGGAGCCGACCCGAAGAAGGTAAGCCCGAAGACATTTTGGCGACTCGACAATAGCCCCTCATCGAGAGGAGGCCAGGAAACGGATCTCCGAACGACTCCATGATGACGAAAACAAATTGAAACTGCATCGGAACGGCCACACAGCCGTTAGCTCCAACTGAAAGGAAAACTAGTAGCGAGCATGCTTTCTATTTTAAAACTTTTTCAAAATAACATGCAGCGGAAGCATAATCGAGAGGATTAACATTTAATCTAAGCATGCTTTTAGAATTATTCTATGCTACTTAGCCCAAGATCCTTCATGAAATGGAGACGCTCTCCGCTACGAAAGATCCAGGAGCAGGAGGAAGAACTCTGCTTAGCCGCACACGTGTCCGACCTCTATAAGTGGTTCACACCAGGGCTCTTTCAAAATCTACTTCTACTCCAAGTGCTAGCTTGTTGTGGAACGATTTGATCGGGATTCCTTTTCTTCTTTCGATGCCGGACTCTCCGAATGAATGAAGAAACTCAAGACGTGGAGAATGAGTGGTTGAAACCCTTCCCAAACACTCAATCTCAAGACCTAGATCACTAGGTACAAATAAGCACACTCTTTTCCAAAAATCTCACATCCATAAAACTAGAACCTTTCCTAGTTTCTTCCCTTTCTTCCCTTTGATTTTTCCAGCATTTCTTTGCTGAATTCTCTCTTATTTTCGTCCTCCCATTTCAGCCCATTATGTAGATGGAGAGGGAGAGGGAGAGTGGGGAGTTATAGATGATAATGGAGTGGTAATGGGTAGTTATGGGAAGTTATGGTCATGGGAAGTTACATAACTCCCCAAAATTGAATTTAAACTTATTTAAATTCAGATTAATGTGTTAATTGATTTCAGTTCATAACTGAAATCAATTGGGTCAAGTGTGCATACATTGGGTTCAACCCAATTGGACCCAAACCTATTTTGAACCAAATCCTATTTGATTCGTTCCAGATTTTTATAGCTCAATCAAATTGGGCTATCAAGTAATCACATTACTTAATTCACCTCCATGCATCACCAACTATTAGTGAAAATTTTATGTCACAACCTTTTGTGACATCAAGTGTCTACACTTGCGAAATCAACAAGTGTCGACACTTACACAAGTGTCGACACTTTCAAGAATATCAAGTGTCGACACTTGGGTAAAGAAAAATATTTTTCCTTTGTGAGTCCTTGAATGATTTCCAATCGTTCTCAGATCACTAGATCAAGTAGAAACTCCTATGGTGTGTGACCCCATAGGTTCGAATACTAAGCCGGTAGCACTGGAACATTTCCAATACCAGTCAAAATCGCCATCTAGCAATGACACCCGATGTCCGGATAGGTCGAAGTTGTAGAGCAACAATCAAGAACCAGGAGATATGGAAACCTTGTAATTAATCCCTTTGACCTCAATGCTCAGGAAGACTTAGGGTTAAACTGCCCAACCCATAAAGTCCATCAACAATGTGTCTCAACCTCACAAGTCCTGTAACACTTTACAGAGACTACCCTGGCCAAGGTTTTGCTAAATTGAAACACAGTAAGATATCTGCTCCAAACACTTTGGAGGGGTCAATCCCATCTTGATCCGATCACTGCTACACGAGTACTTAACTGTACCCAGAAACCTTCCATCCCTGGATTAGAAATCCAGATAGTCCAGCACCAAAGTACAGTGAGTTGCTTGCAAGCTAGTATGACGATCTCATATCTGAGGGATAACTACGTCCATATCAAAACTCTAGAAAAAAAAAATACAGACGGATCACGTTCGATGAAATGTCAAACACAACATCTGCATGCCATACCAGTGTCTCCACACTCCTTAGTTAAGAGGACAACCAATGACTATGGCACACAACGACCTATACTTGATATACTATCATCATGAAATAAGTGTATCATTTGGTCGCGAACAATTTTAGGACTATATTATATATCTTCTCTATATCATATATAAATAGTCCTAAGGACTTCATCACTCAAGAACTCATTACAGAAAGATGAAATAGTGATGAACTGCCAGAATAAATATTTTACTCAATAATATAATTCATATACAATTACATCAAATATACAACTGTGTACAATAGAAATTGGCTTTGGGACACATTTCCCAACAACTCCCACTTGGACTAAAGCCAATCAGAACAGTATCGTATACCCATCTTCCATTTACAATCATTGAGTTCTTGAATTCCAACGGCTTTAGTGAAGGGGTCAGCCAGGTTCTCCTTTCCGTCGATCTTCAGAAGGTCGATATCACCTCGTTCCACGATTTCTCGCACAAGATGAAACCGGCGCAGAATATGCTTGGTACGCTGATGGGACTTCGACTCTTTGGCTTGAGCAATGGCTCCAATGCTGTCACAGTACACTGGAACAGGACCATCCAGGGAAGGTGCCACTCCCAGCTTGCCAAGAAATTTTCGTAACCAAACAGCTTCCTTTGCTGCATCAGATGCTGCAATATATTCCGCTTCGCATACAGAGTCTGCTACAGTGTGCTGCTTGAAACTCTTCCAGCAGATAGCTCCACCATTCAGGATAAAAACAAAGCCAGATACACTCTTGCTATCATCCCTATCTGACTGGAAACTGGAGTCAGTACACCCCACAAGTTTCAAGTCAGGTCCTCCAAAAAGAAGCCACTGGTCCTTGGTATTTCGCAAATACTTCAGGATGGTCTTTGCAACCTTCCAGTGCTTCACCTGGGTCAGACTGGTATCGACTCACTATTCCTAATGAGTATGCCATGTCTGGTCTAGTACATGTCATGGCGTACATGATGGACCCTACTACCGAAGCATAAGGAATCCTACTCATACGCTCTCTTTCCTCAGGAGATGTCGGACAATCCTTCTTTGAAAGAGAAATTCCATGGCCTATCGGAAGATAGCCTTTCTTGAAATTCTCCATGCTGAACCTTTTCAGCATGGTATCAATGTACGTAGACTGTGACAAACCCAGAAGCTTCCTTGATTTATCCCTATAGATCTTCATACCTAGTATGAAAGAAGCTTCATCCAAGTCTTTCATAGAAAACTGGGATGATAACCAGACCTTTATTCCCTGTAATGCAGGGATGTCATTCCCGATTAAGAGAATGTCATCCACATACAATACAAGAAATACAACTACAGAACCATTTGCCCACTTATATATGCAGGGTTCTTATTTGTTCCTAACAAAACCATACGTCTTGATACACTTATCAAAAAGCATGTTCCAACTCCGAGACGCCTGCTTTAGTCCATAGATGGACCTACTAAGCTTACATACCTTAGATTCATCTGTGAATGTGAACCCTTCAAGTTGCATCATATACATCTCCTCATCTAGCTCACCATTTAGGAAAGCTGTTCGAACATCCATTTGCCAGATTTCATAGTCCAGATATACAGCTAAGGCAAGCATAATCCGAATAGACTTGAGCATTGCCACAGGAAAAAATATCTCGTCATAGTCAATACCATAACGTTGACATAACCCTTGGCAACCATACGAGCTTTATAGGTCTCTACCTGCCCATCTACGCCCCGTTTCCTTTCGAAGACCCATTTGCACCCAATGGGTTTTACCCCTTCAGGTGGATCAACCAAAGTTCATACTTTGTTGATTTCCATGGACTCCATTTCAGATTTCATGGCTCCTAGCCACAACTCAGAATCAGACCTCTATATTGTGTCCATATAGGTGATTAGATCCTCGTTGTTCTCATCGAGCTCAACGGGATCACCATCCCGGACCAAAAAATCATAGTATCTGTCCGGTTGACGCGGTACTCTACCGGATCTCCTTAATGACTTGTCAATAGGCTCAAGGTTTGATCTTATCATAACGGGTTCTGTAGCAGTCCTTGAATGATTTGGTTCTTCTATCTGTTGAACTTCAGTAAGCTCAACATTGGCAGCTTGAGCACCTTCAGTAAGGTACTCCTTTTCCAAAAAGGTATCTCTAAGACTGATAAACAACTTTTGTTCCCCAGGCATATAGAAGAAATAATCCTTAGACTCTTTAGGATACCCAACAAAGAGGCACCTGTCAGACCTAGGTCCAAGTTTATCTGTTTTCAAATGCTTGACATAAGCCGGACATCCCCAAACCCGAAGGTGCGAAAGACTCGGCTTACGCCCATTCCATATCTCATATGGAGTTTTGTTAACAGACTTACTCGGAACTCTATTTAGAAGATAGCATGCTGATTCCAAAGCATACCCCCAAAAGGAAGTTGACAGAGTTGCAAATCCCATCATGGATCTAACCATGTCCAACAGAGTCCGATTCCTCCTTTTAGACACACCATTTAACTGGGGCATCCCAGGAGGTGTCCATTGAGAGAGAATCCTATACTCTTCAAGATAAGTCAAAAACTTCCTAGAAAGATATTCTCCATCTCGATCTGATCGAAGTATTTTAATAAGCTTCCTGGTTTGTTTTTCAACTTCATTACGATACCGTTTGAACATTTCAAATGATTCAGATTTATGTCTCATCAAAAAGACATAACCGTACCTTGAGAGGTCGTCCGTAAATGTAATGAAATATTTATACCCATCCTTGGCATCGACATTTATTGGTCCACATACATCAGTATGTACTAGACATAAAATATCATCGGCTCGTACACCTTTTCTAGTAAAAGGTGACTTGGTCATCTTACCAAGTAAACAAGATTCACAGGTTGGCAGTGATTCACAATCACTAACGTTTAGGAGACCTTCTCCCACTAACCTGTTGATTCTATTCTTGTTTATATGACCTAGCCTACAGTGCCAGAGATAAGCATCACTGACATTATCTAATCTAGGGCGTTTGCATAAAATGCACATTACACCAACAAGCTGTGATAAAACATAAATGCCATTCTTAATATGTCCAGTCATAACCACAACATCATTCATAATGACTTTGTAAAAATCACTCTTGATTAATAGTTCATAACCATTATTGGCCAACTGGCCTACAGAGATGATATTTACAAGGAATGATGGACAATAGTGACAATCACTAAGAACAACTTTACAAGACTCGAAAAACAGATTGACAATTCCCAACGCTAGGACTGGAGCTTGACTTCCATTCCCCACATTCAGAAATCTCTTGCCATTCTTGAATCTTCTACTAACTTGTAGTCCCTGCAACGTATTGCAAATGTGATAAGGACTACCAGTATCTAATATCCAGTTAGTAGTATCACAAATAGAAAAACAACAAGGATTTATCATATAAATACCTTGTCCAGCAACCTTTTACTGCTTCTTCTTCTTCGACCTGTTCGGGTCAAGTGTAGCTAGGTAAGCAGAACAATTCCTCTTCCAATGACCCGGCTTCTTGCAGTAGAAGCATTCTGCTTGACTCTGGTCAGCCTTCTTCTTAGTCTGACTGGGCCCAGCACTTTGCACCATTTTACTTTTATTCTTCTTTTTCTTTCCTTTCTTAAAGGGACGACGCCTTGCCGCATTGCCTCTCACTAAATTTACCAAGCTCTTTTGGAGCTGGTGATCCTTTTCATAAGTCTGTAGTAACCCCATCAACCCATGGTAGTTGACTACAGGCCTTGTTAATCTATAGTGATCTAGAAAAAGGTAAGTAGGAGGAAGGCAAAGAATTCAAAATCGCATCCTTCCCAAGCTGCTCATGGAAAGGATATCCGAGTTTGGCCAAGCGCTCGATCATCTCGATCATGTACAATACATGATCAGTGACTGAAGACCCTTCAGTCATTCGAGCATTGAAGATGGTAGAGGAAACCCTGTACCTTTCAACGTCGTCTGGGGCACCAAAAGATTCCTTCAACTTTTGAAGGATTTCCTCCATTTGGGCCTCCTCGAATCTGTGACTGAACTCGTCGTTCATGGCCACTAACATAATGCACCGCACCGTAGTAGGTCAGAGACCCACTTTTGATAAGCATCCCTGACTGCAGTATGTGCGGTGGGGGCTGGCCCCTCAGGTGCCGGATCCGTTAATACATAAAGGATCCTGATGGGGGACTAATATGCATGCATTTCTTTTTGTATGTTTTATATGTGGGGTTGAGTGATTAATTCCCGAATCTCAGATTAAAATAAGTTGTAGGGAATTTTATATGAATTTTAGAAGATCAGCATGCAGATTAGGACCTAGAAAAGTAGAAAAGATGGATCGCCGGGGCTGAGAAGCCTCGGTTAGGGCAAGTTCTCCTACAATAAAACTACTGGAGGTAGAGGGGATGTACCTGACAATGTCTGTGAAGATCGCAGCAAAAGGGTCTCTCGTTCCTCGATGGATGCGGCCTGAAAAACCGAGCCAAAGACCCGTGGATACCCGGCTTTCTGCTCGGTGATCCGATTGAGGCTTGGCGGGAGTCGTTGGATTCGTAGGAACTCGGGGACCTGTAAATGACCTGTCAAGGGTTAGAAAACTCACAAAGGAACAAGAAAACAAAGGAAAAACAGCAAGGGAAGGCTTCTTTTGGAGTGGGCGTCCAGGGATCTGAGATGCTTTGTTGGCAGCAGGAAGATGATTGCAGCACTGGGAAGAAAAACTCTCGCAAACCCCTTTATGCACACAGCAGGGTATCACACAACTCAATAGAAGAACTCAAGGTTTTCATTCATCAAAAATTAGGTTTCATACAAGAGGCTAGGGTCCCTTAAATAGACCCTTAACCTTGGGCTCCAAGTAAGGGTACATTAGTCTTTACATAAGAATCATTTTCCTTCTCAAACCCTAGCTAGAAAATAAGGAAACATTAGGTAGAAAAATCTCTAAAAATTCTCTTGACTTGGCCAGCACTCCAAGGATGCCTAGGGGGGCATGTTGGGCTTCTAAGAGCAGCAAGGGGCCGGCCCAAAGGGGCCCGGGTGCATGGGTTTGGGCCTTTGGAAGCTGGGGTGGCCTGGTAGCCAGGTAGCAGGAATATTCCCTGGTATCTTGCTTCTTAGGGGCTTGGGCTTGGCGCCTGGGCTTGATTTCTTTGGGCTAGGATGCAGATGGACCTCTAAAATCATGGATGCCTTGTTCTATGAATATATTTTGGCATCTAGAAGAAAATCTGGGCATCTGGAGGGCATCTGCAAGGAATCAGGGTTTCTGATTTTCCTCCTAGGGTCTTCAAATCTTCAAGCTGGGTTGGACTTGGGCTAAACTTCCATGTCTTCAATCTGGTTGGACTTGGTCTTTACTTGTATGATGTGGTCTTGAGTCTTTAGTATGCTTGGATAGGACTCAAAAAAAATAAAATTAGCTCAACATGAGCTGACTAGCATTGGACTGAACTAGCTCAACATGAGCTGACTAGTACAGAACTGAAATAACAACTCAAAATACTCAAATAACAACTAAAATGGACTCAGATGAGCTAAGCCCTTATTATAGATGGACTCATAAATTATTGATCAATTTACAGAGGGTTGAAAAGCCTTTGTCTTATTATGGTGCCTCAGGTGTCCCCACCAATTCTCCCGGGATGGGAGGAACTCGACCCTGTCGAGTGAAGGTCAGACTGGCTCACATATCTCTCGAGAAGGTCTGGGTTGAGGCATTGCAAGTCCTCTCGAGAAATCCATGAATCGTCCAACTCTGGCCGGCCTTGCCATCGGACCAGGAAGCGTTGATAGTCATGGCCCTGGGTCGTGATGGCTTGATCGTCCAGGATACGCTCGATCCGTTCTCCTCTCTCAGGCCAAATTTGTTTGTGGACACTCTAGGTTAGGATCACTCACAATGAAAAGGAATAGGTCCAAAGGCCTCACTAGGTATCGCTGCCGGTTCCCTATACTCAACCAAGTCAGTAATATTGAAGGTAGAACTAATGCCCAAATCCAAAGGCATGTCTAACACCTAGGCATTTGATCCAACCTTCTTTAATACTTTAAAAGGTCCGGCTCTGCGAGCATGAAGCTTCTTTTAGGCCTAAGCCTAATCAAGATAGAATCCACTACATCAAAATCTTTGATCCTTCTTCGGGAATTAGCCAGTTATTTTAACATTAGTGCGGGTGGTGAACATGCTAGGCACATGCAGACTCCTAACAAGATATTGTAAAGGACTCAAACCTACACCTAACAGACTTGACTAAAGAGGTTTATTAGGTCTTAACTACCACTTGGGCATGGGGGCATGAGTCGTGGTTGATGGATGACATGCAGAAGAAAATTTGCTAGTAACTCCTAATAGGTGCCAGAGGGTCTGCCAAAAGTAGGTAGCAAATGGGATGGGCTCTATGGATCCTTGCAACCTAGTAACCTCAACAAAATGTAACATAATAGTTCTAGACACATGAGAAGACTCAAGAAAGGGTAAGAAATAGGAAGTGGGTTCAGAATTAGTCTGGTAGGGTGGAGAAAAAGGTTCTGGATTAGTTGGATAAAGTAAGATAAAAGAAGGGGCATCAGGGACTAATCCAAGACTAATGAGGTTAACCTTACGGGGTTGCAGTATATTTATGGGATTTGTATAATGGAAGGATGGGTTATTAATCTCAGGGAAGAGGTCCTTAATAGGAACTATAGGAGGAGGCTCATCCTGAGGGTACTGATTCAAAGAGATCAGGTCCTTAATAAATTCTTCAGGTTCTTGTATTTTAGGACTAGACTCTATAATTTGGCTCTCCTCTACGGTTTCCTCTGGTAAGGCTCTAGTAGCAGTACCTACGTTCTCTTCCTCTATTTGTTCTTCCACTATAGCTTTAGGTTGGATGTGGTCAAGGTCAACTACCTCTAGGTTGGCTTCTACCTGGGTATCTATTAGGTCAGCTAATTCTAGGTCATCTAAAGGTGTCTCCTCTTCTCCTTCATACTCATCCACTAGACTCGCATCAGCTTCATACACTTCTGCGTTAATGTAAGCCTTGTCAAACTCAGGAATGGTTGGAGAAGGTCGGCTAGGAGAAAATTGGCTAGGTCCTAGTTTCTGATTATGGACACTAATCCTAGTAGGTTCAAGTTGCCTAAGGGATAGTGGCTCACTACTGGGCTCATATTTAGGGGTGCTAATCCTATGGGGTTCAAGTTGACTAAGGGAAACCTGATTAGTACTAGATTGATACTTAGGGGTTATGGGTTCTCTGGGCTCATAGGACAAGGGTGCAGATCTATGGGTCATGGGATTATAGGATCTGGGGTTATGGGATTTTGGGTCAGCTCTATGGTCAGGTTCTAAGGATGGATCATGGTATAGGGTCCTCCTAAGGTTGGGCTCCCTATATGGGTCAGGATATTGGGTTCTCCTAGGGTTGGACTCCCTATATGGGTCAGAGTATTAGATTCTCCTGGGTTCAGTATCATAATAAGGGTCATGGTAAGGGGTTCTTCTAGTATCATAATAAGGGTCATGATAAGGGGTTCTTCTAGGTTCAACCTCTTGGTATGGGTCAGGGTCTGGGGTCCTCCTAGGCTGAGGGTTATAGTATGGGTCAGGATGAGGGGCTCTCCTAGGTTCGACCTCAGGGTATGGATTAGGGTTTGGGGTCCTCCTAGGTTGAGGGGAATTAGGATCTGGCTCAGACTGTGACCCATGGGTTTTTCCTGGGGTCCCTACCCGGACTTCTAACTGATCAAACCTATAGGCAAGATGGTCAATTCTATCATTGGTTTGAATACCAGACTGAGTTAACTGGGTCATCTGGGTAGTCATCTGGGTAGTAATCTGGATAGCCATCTGGGCCATTTGATCAGCTAGGGCTTTTATTTGGGCTTGTAAATTTTTCATGGGTTCAGACATTTGTGAAGGAGGTGGGTGATATGAAACTCCTGATCTAGTGCTCATGCAAGACTCGATCAGACCGACTACAGCTGACTAGACCTAGAGTCCAAACTAAGGGCTCAATCAGGGTGGCAAACTAGCCTATAGTAATCCTGTACTCAGCCAGGCAGGTGTAAGGGGAGTGTTAGGTCCCTGATTGCTAATCCTAGACACCAATCAGAGATTGGCCAGGTAGGCGGACCAGCACACAAGCCCTTCGGGATTGAATCCCTAAACCACCGTTCTAGACACTGAGCACAAGGCACACACATGTTAACTTGACACAGTGATCTAATACTAGCCCGGACCCGACCAGTTGGTGTCCCTAGCCCACTAGGGCAAATTAAGTCTAATTAATTTTAGGTTAAGGCTTGGGACCGAATGCAAGAGATGTGGTTTTGGGCTAAAGAGAGGTTATCAACTCCTCCCCTTATCTGATATAGCAAGAGTGCCCTTAAAAGTAAATTATGCAATGATGGCAGGTAGATGAGGATGCAAATTAGGGTTTAGATGTTTTTGGTATCTTTGGAGAATATATTTTTTTTTTGGTATTTTCTTAAATAGAAGAAAACTTTCAAATCATGGCCTAATATGCTGAAAATATACTAAAATTAAAAGATATGCAAAAATGCTAAATAAAACCCTAAAACTTCCAAACTTGTCTTGCTGAAAAAACAGAGCCAAAAATTTGTAGGCTCTATTTCGGCTTGCAGAAAATTCACAGGCCATAATAAAATTTGAAAAAAATTTTAAAATTACTGTGAGTTATTGTGAATCCAGAAAAATAAATTTCATAATTTCTAAAATTTTTATCAGGAATATATAATTAAAATAACAGAGAATGTACGAACTGAAAAATTGCAGAAAACAAGCCCTAATCTAAGCTCTGATACCAAATGATGGGGGACTAATATGCTTGCAATTTTTTTTGTATGTTTTATATGTGGGGTTGAGTGATTAATTCCCGAATCTCAGATTAAAATAAGTTGTAAAGAATTTTATATGAATTTTAGAAGATCAGCATGTAGATTAGGACCTAGAAAAGTAGAAAAGAAGGATCGCCGGGGCTGAGAAGCCTCGGTTAGGGCAAGTTCTCCTACAATAAAACTACTGGAGGTAGAGGGGGTGTACCTGACAACATCTGTGAAGATCGCAGTAAAAGGGTCTCTCGTTCCTCGACGGATGCGGCCTGGAAAATCGAGCCAAAGACCTGCGGATACCCGACTTTCTGCTCGGTGATCCGATTGAGGCTTGGCTGGAGTCGTTGGATTCGTAGGAACTCGGGGACCTGTAAACGACCTGTCAGGGGTTAGAAAACTCACAAAGGAACAAGAAAACAAAGAAAAAATAGCAAGGGAATGCTTCTTTTGGAGTGGGCGTCCAGGGATCTGAGATGCTTTGTTGGCAGCAGGAAGATGATTGCAGCACTGGGAAGAAAAACTCTCGCAAACCCCTTTATGCATACAGCAGGGTATCACACAACTCAATAGAAGAACTCAAGGTTTTCATTCATCAAAAATTAGGTTTCATACAAGAGGCTAGGGTCCCTTAAATAGACCCTTAACCTTGGGCTCCAAGTAAGGGTACATTAGTCTTTACATAAGAATCCTTTTCCCTCTCAAACCCTAGCTAGAAAATAAGGAAACATTAGGTAGAAAAATCCCTAAAAATTCTCTTGACTTGGCCAACACTCTAAGGATGCCTAGGAGGGCGTGTTGGGCTTCTAAGAGCAGCAAGGGGCCGGCCCGGGTGCATGGGTTTAGGCCTCTGGAAGCTGGGGTGGCCTGGTAGCCAGGTAGCAGGAATATTCCCTGGTATCTTGCTTCTTAGGGGCTTGGGCTTGGCGCCTGGGCTTGATTTCTTTGGGCTAGGATGCAGATGGACCTCTAAAATCATGGATGCCTTGTTCTATGAATATATTTTGGCATCTGGAAGGAAATCTGGATATCTGGAGGGCATCTGCAAGGAATCAGGGTTTCTGATTTTCCTCCTGGGGTCTTCAAATCTTCAAGCTGGGTTGGACTTGGGCTAAACTTCCATGTCTTCAATCTGGTTTGACTTGGTCTTTACTTGTATGATGTGGTCTTGAGTCTTTAGTATGCTTGGATAGGACTCAAAAAAATAAAATTAGCTCAACATGAGCTGACTAGCATTGGACTGAAATAGCTCAACATGAGCTGACTAGTACAGAACTGAAATAACAACTCAAAATACTCAAATAACAACTAAAATGGACTCAGATGAGCTAAGCCCTTATTTTAGATGGACTCATAAATTATTGATCAATTTACAGAGGGTTGAAAAGCCTCTGTCTTATTATGGTGCCTCAGGTGTCCCCACCAATTCTCCCGGGATGGGAGGAACTCAACCCTGTCGAGTGAAGGTCAGACTGGCTCACATATCTCTCGAGAAGGTCTGAGTTGAGGCGTTGCAAGTCCTCTCGAGAAATTCATGAATCGTCCAACTCTGGCCGGCCTTGCCATCGGACCAGGAAGCGTTGATAGTCATGGCCCTGGGTCGTGATGGCTTGATCGTCCAGGATACGCTCGATTCGTTCTCCTCTCTCGGGCCAAATTTGTTTGTGGACACTCTAAGTTAGGGTCACTCACAATGAAAAGAAATAGGTCCAAAGGCCTCACTAGGTATCGCTGCCGGTTCCCTATACTCAACCAAGTCAGTAATATTGAAGGTAGAACTAATGCCCAAATCCAAAGGCATGTCTAACACCTAGGCATTTGATCCAACCTTCTTTAATACTTTAAAAGGTCCGGCTCTGCGAGCATGAAGCTTCTTTTAGGCCTAAGCCTAACCAAGATAGAATCCACTACATCAAATTCTTTGATCCTTCTTTGGGAATTAGCCAGTTATTTTAACATTAGTGTGGGTGGTGAACATGCTAGGCACATGCAGACTCCTAACAAGATATTGTAAAGGACTCAAACCTACACCTAACAGACTTGACTAAAGAGGTTTATTAGGTCTTAACTACCACTTGGGCATGGGGGCATGAGTCGTGGTTGATGGATGACATGCAGAAGAAAATTTGTTAGTAACTCCTAATAGGTGCCAGAGGGTCTGCCAAAAGTAGGTAGCAAATGGGATGGGCTCTATGGATCCTTGCAACCTAGTAACCTCAACAAAATGTAACATAATAGTTTTAGACACATGAGAAGACTCAGGAAAGGGTAAGAAATAGGAAGTGGGTTCAGAATTAGTCTGGTAGGGTGGAGAAAAAGGTTCTGGATTAGTTGGATAAAGTAAGATAAAAGAAGGGGCATTAGGAACTAATCCTAGACTAATGAGGTTAACCTTACGGGGTTGCGGTATATTTATGGGGTTTGTATAATGGAAGGATGGGTTATTAATCTCAGGGAAGAGGTCCTTAATAGGAACTATAGGAGGAGGCTCATCCTGAGGGTACTGATTCAAAGAGATCAGGTCCTTAATAAATTCTTCAGGTTCTTGTATTTTAGGACTAGACTCTATAATTTGGCTCTCCTCTACGGTTTCCTCTGGTAAGGCTCTAGTAGCAGTACCTACGTTCTCTTCCTCTATTTGTTCTTCCACTATAGCTTTAGGTTGGATGTGGTCAAGGTCAACTACCTCTAGGTTGGCTTCTACCTGGGTATCTATTAGGTCAGCTAATTCTAGGTCATCTAAAGGTGTCTCCTCTTCTCCTTCATACTCATCCACTAGACTCGCATCAGCTTCATACACTTCTGCGTTAATGTAAGCCTTGTCAAACTCAGGAATGGTTGGAGAAGGTCGGCTAGGGGAAAATTGACTAGGTCCTAGTTTCTGATTATGGACACTAATCCTAGTAGGTTCAAGTTGCCTAAGGGATAGTGGCTCACTACTGGGCTCATATTTAGGGGTGCTAATCCTATGGGGTTCAAGTTGACTAAGGGAAACCTGATTAGTACTAGATTGATACTTAGGGGTTATGGGTTCTCTGGGCTCATAGGACAAGGGTGCAGATCTATGGGTCATGGGATTATAGGATCTGGGGTTATGGGATTTTGGGTCAGCTCTATGGTCAGGTTCTAAGGATGGATCATGGTATAGGGTCCTCCTAAGGTTGGGCTCCCTATATGGGTCAGGATATTGGGTTCTCCTAAGGTTGGGCTCCCTATATGGGTCAAGATATTGGGTTCTCCTAGGGTTGGACTCCCTATATGGGTCAGAGTATTAGATTCTCCTGGGTTCAGTATCATAATAAGGGTCATGGTAAGGGGTTCTTCTAGTATCATAATAAGGGTCATGGTAAGGGGTTCTTCTAGGTTCAACCTCTTGGTATGGGTCAGGGTCTGGGGTCCTCCTAGGCTGAGGGTTATAGTATGGGTCAGGATTAGGGGCTCTCCTAGGTTCGACCTCAGGGTATGGATTAGGGTTTGGGGTCCTCCTAGGTTGAGGGGAATTAGGATCTGGCTCAGACTGTGACCCATGGGTTTTTCCTGGGGTCCCTACCCGGACTTCTAACTAATCAAACCTATTGGCAAGATGGTCAATTCTATCATTGGTTTGAATACCAGACTGAGTTAACTGGGTCATCTGGGTAGTCATCTGGGTAGTTATCTGGACAGCCATCTGGGCCATTTGATCAGCTAGGGCTTTTATTTGGGCTTGTAAATTTTCCATAGGTTCAGACATTTGTGAAGGAGGTGGGTGATATGAAACTCCTGATCTAGTGCTCATGCAAGACTCGATCAGACCGACTACAGCTGACTAGACCTAGAGTCCAAACTAAGGGCTCAATCAGGGTGGCAAACTAGCCTATAGTAATCCTGTACTCAGCCAGGCAGGTGTAAGGGGAGTGTTAGGTCCCTGATTGCTAATCCTAGACACCAATCAGAGATTGGCCAGGTAGGCGGAATAGCACACAAGCCCTTCGGGATTGAATCCCTAAACCACCGTTCTAGACACTGAGCACAAGGCACACACATGTTAACTTGACACAGTGATCTAATACTAGCCCGGACCCGACCAGTTGGTGTCCCTAGCCCACTAGGGCAAATTAAGTCTAATTAATTTTAGGTTAAGGCTTGGGACCGAATGCAAGAGATGTGGTTTTGGGCTAAAGAGAGGTTATCAACTCCTCCCCTTATCTGATATAGCAAGAGTGCCCTTAAAAGTAAATTATGCAATGATGGCAGGTAGATGAGGATGCAAATTAGGGTTTAGATGTTTTTGGTATCTTTGGAGAATATGTTTTTTTTTTTTGGTATTTTCTTAAATAGAAGAAAACTTTCAAATCATGGCCTAATATGCTGAAAATATACTAAAATTAAAAGATATGCAAAAATGCTAAATAAAATCCTAAAACCTCCAAACTTGTCTTGCTGAAAAAACAGAGCCAAAAATTTGTAGGCTCTATTTCGGCTTGCAAAAAATTCACAGGCCATAATAAAATTTGAAAAAAATTTTAAAATTACTGTGAGTTATTGTGAATCCAGAAAAATAAATTTCATAATTTTTTAAATTTTTATCAGGAATAAATAATTAAAATAACAGATAATGTACGGACTGAAAAATTGCAGAAAACAAGCCCTAATCTAAGCTCTGATACCAAATGATGGGGGATCAATATGCTTGCAATTTTTTTTGTATGTTTTATATGTGGGGTTGAGTGATTAATTCCCGAATCTCAGATTAAAATAAGTTGTAAAGAATTTTATATGAATTTTAGAAGATCAGCATGTAGATTAGGACCTAGAAAAGTAGAAAAGAAGGATCGCCGGGGCTGAGAAGCCTCGGTTAGGGCAAGTTCTCCTACAATAAAACTACTGGAGGTAGAGGGGGTGTACCTGACAACATCTGTGAAGATCGCAGCAAAAGGGTCTCTCGTTCCTCGACGGATGCGGCCTGGAAAATCGAGCCAAAGACCCGCGGATACCCGGCTTTCTGCTCGGTGATCCGATTGAGGCTTGGCTGGAGTCGTTGGATTCGTAGGAACTCGGGAACCTGTAAACGACCTGTCAGGGGTTAGAAAACTCACAAAGGAACAAGAAAACAAAGAAAAAATAGCAAGGGAAGGCTTCTTTTGGAGTGGGCGTCCAGGGATCTGAGATGCTTTGTTGGCAGCAGGAAGATGATTGCAGCACTGGGAAGAAAAACTCTCGCAAACCCCTTTATGCACACAGCAGGGTATCACACAACTCAATAGAAGAACTCAAGGTTTTCATTCATCTAAAATTAGGTTTCATACAAGAGGCTAGGGTCCCTTAAATAGACCCTTAACCTTGGGCTCCAAGTAAGGGTACATTAGTCTTTACATAAGAATCCTTTTCCCTCTCAAACCCTAGCTAGAAAATAAGGAAACATTAGGTAGAAAAATCCCTAAAAATTCTCTTGACTTGTCCAACACTCCAAGGATGCCTAGGAGGGCGTGTTGGGCTTCTAAGAGCAGCAAGGGGCCAGCCCGGGTGCATGGGTTTAGGCCTCTGGAAGCTGGGGTGGCCTAGTAGCCAGATAGCAGGAATATTCCCTGGTATCTTGCTTCTTAGGGGCTTGGGCTTGGCGCCTGGGCTTGATTTCTTTGGGCTAGGATGCAGATGGACCTCTAAAATCATGGATGCCTTGTTCTATGAATATATTTTGGCATCTGGAAGGAAATCTGGGCATCTGGAGGGCATCTGCAAGGAATCAGGGTTTCTGATTTTCCTCCTGGGGTCTTCAAATCTTCAAGCTGGGTTGGACTTGGGCTAAACTTCCATGTCTTCAATCTGGTTGGACTTGGTCTTTACTTGTATGATGTGGTCTTAAGTCTTTAGTATGCTTGGATAGGACTCAAAAAAAATAAAATTAGCTCAACATGAGCTGACTAGCATTGGACTGAACTAGCTCAACATGAGCTGACTAGTAAGAACTGAAATAACAACTCAAAATACTCAAATAACAACTAAAATGGACTCAGATGAGCTAAGCCCTAATTACAGATGGACTCATAAATTATTGATCAATTTACAGAGGGTTGAAAAGCCTTTGTCTTATTCTGGTGCCTCAGGTGTCCCCACCAGATCCGTTCGTGCTCGAGAACAATTCTCAGTCTTCGATACCAGCTATCGAAGTTGGGTCCCATGAGCTTGTCATTATCTAATAATGACCAGAGTGACAGATTGGTAGACATTATCTGAAAAAGAGAAAACCAAGACTATTTAGTATATGAATTATTTAAAACTTAAAGACATGGACTTTTGTCTAAAAGCTCCTCCCACTATTTTATTCAGACTGGTAGCCTCTACCTCCAATCCGAAGAATAACACTTATCCCTTAGTGGGTACCAGAATCCAATAGACAATGCATGAGCCCGACTATGGTCGGCCAACCCATGCTCATCTAAAGGTAGGTTCATAAAAAGTTGTTTCTCCAAACAACTCCTAGTAATTTATTTTGCTCCAGGAACACTTCAATCGGCCTTTGGGCTACCTGCTAAAGAAGGTCCCAGTTAGGTCCAACCATTAACATGACTGATCTTAATGCTTCTAGATAACAAATGATCAAGCCCGACTTTGGCCGGCTAACCTGACCACATGTTTAAGAAAGTTGCATTATGTCATCATATAATGAATGGCAATTCCAATAGTATAATGACCACCCGATCTATGGATCTGCCGATAATCACCCCACTACTGGACTTATTACCAAACACCTTAATGGGAGGCTAAGACAAAAAATTATCATATAATTTCCATCTTTTTAAGGACCTAATAATTTAGAGGTTTTATACATGTTGTACCAGAAGAGAAAGGATAAGTCATGAATTATCTTTCACTAACTTCATATGTTAATGAAAGGGTTACATGAACCACAAAATCCATGGGCACCTAAATCAGTCAAGCTGATTAACCTTATTGGCATGGGCTAACTCGAATCAATGAGCTAACTAATCAAATCTAGTTGACCATATTGGCTAGGTAAGTGAGATCAAGGTTATGGGTTAAGTCATTAACCATCTTTCCTTAGACACCAATATCATTGGCCAGGAAAGAGGTAGCCCCAAAAACCATAGATCAAAAGCCATACTTATCTTAGACACCAATTGGTTCACCAATTTCGATTAGGCTAGCCTAAGGAATCGGGTCTTACCACGAAGCCAAGATTAAGTCCATTTAGATATATGGACCAATCAATCTAACTATTAGATAGATACTAGAGAAGAACCTTAACTCAACATTTGATTAAGTTAATTCTCTATTAAGTCCAATTCATCTAAACTTAGGTCTAACCCAATTAGGACCTAATTCAAGCTAACCCATTTAATCCAAAGTTATGAATATGACTTAGATCTTAGAATCATATCCCTAGATCATTTAGTCCCTTAGATTTACTTAATTCATAATTAAGTTAATCATACAACAGATTAAAACATTTTCAATAAACTTTATAAAATATTTTTACAAGAAAATCCAACTTTTGAATTTCTGTTCACTGTGAAGTGTCGACACTACTCTGAGACAGGTCGACACACAGTGAAAAATAGTGAACCAATTTCTGTGTTTTTGTTCATGAGTCGACACCCAGAAGCCCAAGTGTCGACACTTGATCCAACCCGAGCACAGAATGCAGGAATCCAAACTTTGTCTTTTCTAAACTTGAATTTTATGTTAAACTATTTAACAAAACAATCATAAACTAACTTTAGAACATTTCTAAAATATTTTATGACTTCAAATTTAGAACATAATAAAGATCAAAATATTTTAATCTTTATTTTATCTTTTCTTTTTCTTCTTCATGAGTCCTTTACAATGGCACCCCGACACGCCATAGGAGATCCCTTTGAATGGTAAGTGAGGGTCTTGCAGCCCTACTTCTCTCCTATGACCGGACGGCTTGGTGAGGCACTCAATCCGAGTACTTGCAAGATATTAAACTGATTTCATAATGTTTATACTAAACATTCATGATAGAGCAACCTTGTTGCTCTGATACCAATTGAAAGGAAAACTAGTAGCGAGCATGCTTTCTATTTTAAAACTTTTTCAAAATAACATGCAGCGGAAGCATGATCGAGAGGATTAACATTTAATCTAAGCATGTTTTTAGAATTATTCTATGCTACTTAGCCTAAGATCCTGCATGAAATGGAGACGCTCTCCACTGCGAATGATCTAGGAGCAGGAGGAAGAACTCTGCTTAGCCGCACACATGTCCGGCCTCTACAGGTGGTTCACACCAGGGCTCTTTCAAAATCTACTTCCACTCCAAGTGCTAGCTTGTTGTGGAACGATTTGATCGGGACTCCTTTTCTTCTTTCGATGCCGGACTCTCCGAATGAATGGAAAAACTCAAGAGGTGGAGAATGAGTGGTTGAAACCCTTTCCAAACACTCAATCTCAAGACCTAGATCACTAGGTACAAATAAGCACTCTTTTCCAAAAATCTCACATCCATAAAACTAGAATCTTTCCTAGTTTCTTCCCTTTGATTTTTCCAGCATTTTTTTGCTGAATTCTCTCTTATTTTCGTCCTCCCATTTCATTCCATTATGTAGATGAAGACGGAGAGGGAGAGGGAGAGTGGGGAGTTATGGATGATAATGGAGTGGTAATGGATAGTTATGGGGAGTTATGGTCATGGAAAGTTACATAACTTCCCAAAACTAAATTTAAACTTATTTAAATTCAGATTAATGTGTTAATTGATTTCAGTTCATAACTGAAATCAATTGGGTCAAGTGTGCATACATTGGGTTCAACCCAATTGGACCCAAACCTATTTTGAACCAAATCCTATTTGATTCGTTCCAGATTTTTATAGCTGAATCAAATTGGGCTATCAAGTAATCACATTACTTAATTCACCTCCATGCATCACCAACTATTAGTGAAAATTTTATGTCACAACCTTTTGTGACATCAAGTGTCTACACCTACGAAATCAATAAGTGTCGACACTTTCAAGAATATCAAGTGTCGACACTTGGGTAAAGAAAAATACTTTTTCTTTGTGAGTCCACGAACGATTCCTAATCGTTCTCCGATCACTAGATCAAGTAGAAACCCCTATGGTGTGTGACCCCATAGGTTCGAATACTAAGCCGGTAGCACTGGAACATTTCCAATACCAGTCAAAATCGCCATCTAGCAATGACACCCGACGTCCGGATAGGTCGAAGTTGTAGAGCAACAATCAAGAACCAGGAGATATGGAAACCTTGTAATTAATCCCTTTGACCTCAATGCTCAGGAAGACTTAGGGTTAAACTGCCCAACCCATAAAGTCCATCAACGATGTGTCTCAACCTCACAAGTCCTGTAACACTTTACAGAGACTACCCTGGCCAAGGTTTTGCTAAATTGAAATACAGTAGGATATCTGCTCCAAACACTTTGGAGGGGTCAATCCCATCTTGATCCGATCACTGCTACACGAGTACTTAACTGTACCCAGAAACCTTCCATCCCTGGATTAGAAATCCAGATAGTCCAGCACCAAAGTACAGTGAGTTGCTTGCAAGCTAGTATGACGATCTCATATCTGAGGGATAACTACGTCCATATCAAAACTCTAGAAAAAAAAAATACAGACGGGTCACGTTCGATGAAATGTCAAACACAACATCTGCATGCCATACCAGTGTCTCCACACTCCTTGGTTAAGAGGACAACCAACGACTATGGCATACAACGACCTATACTTGATATACTATCATCCTGAAATAAGTGTATCATTTGGTCGCGAACAATTTTAGGACTATATGATATATTCTCTCTATATCACATACAAATAGTCCTAAGGACTTCATCACTCAAGAACTTATTACAGAAAGATGAAATAGTGATGAACTGCCAGAATAAACATTTTATTCAATAATATAATTCATATACAATTACATCAAATGTACAACTGTGTACAGTAGAAATTGGCTTTGGGACATATTTTCCAACACCAACTTCAACGCCTCCAGCTTGGCCAATATCTTTTGGTAACCGCTTACGGTTACGGGCGGGATGGAATTTATTAATTTCCGCCCTAATCATAGGACAAAAATACCGAACCATAGGTTGGCCCAACCACCATAAATACTGGTAAGAGGGGACACTCGAGGTAAGGAGAAATAACCCTGGAAAGAAGAACAACTCTTCCTTCCCTAGCCGTCATTTTCTTCTCTTCAGAACTGCTCTATGTTCTGTTACTGGAACCTGCTCCTGACTTAGGCATCGGAGTGTCCCCCACTGGAGAAAATCCGGGCAAGGATCCATTTTGTAGGTGAGCACGGGGGAGTAAACCGGCGATCCAGCGACTCCGTCCGGTCGAGGAGGGTTCTATGCCGACACTACAAAATTTTCAAGATTGCACCATACTTTAAAGATTTGTTGAAATTTATTTAATTTGTATTAAATAGAAGAATAATAAAGAAAAATACTAGTTATATCTTGATGATATGCTAAGAGTTATGATTTTAGTCAAAGAAAATATTTGTATTATTTATAAGGTATCTTGGAAAATAAACTTTGATAAAATTTGAAGTTTTGCTTATTATAATAACAAAGTCAATGATTGGATTTTTGATTAGGGGAATGAATTTGACCATGATAGATTTTGTAATTTTTTTACTTATTAAATCTGGAAGAGTTTTGAACTTCAAACTACATAAATTTTGAAGATGAACTTTTTTTTAGGAGGGGAGATTGTAGGACCCAGGTATTATTTTTATTATTATCATTATCTAAGGCAGTTTTTGGATAAGGATAGAAGGGGAGTGAAGGGGGCATGGACATGTGATTTGTCATGGCTACTTTTCATTTTTCCAAGCCACTTGTATTCCCTTTCTTTCTCTCAGTCTCCCATCTCTCTCCCATATTCTCTTATTTGCTCTTGAACTCTCTTTTTCTCCTTCTCAATCTTTTTCTTTCATGAATTTCTTCTCATTGTACTGTCTCTTCTTCATGCTCTCTTTATTTCTCTCATTTTCTCTCTTCCTCTTCTCTTTCATATGTGTAGGTACATATATGAGTAGATTAAAGGATTTTACTGTGCTGTTCCCTTTACCACTCTAGTGACCGAAAATAGGATAAGGTCAATGATTTATTTTTATTATTGATGTGGTACAATCATTGACATGGAGCCCATGTTGGCGATCGTGCTGGCAGAAAATGCTATCTGGATACGGTGACCAAATGAAGATCTGAGGGTGAGCCCCCGGTCGAGGTCAGCTCCTATCTGAGGTTGAGCTCCTGATCGAGGTCGTGCTCATACTTTCTGGAGACGAGCTCCCGAGATAGAGCTCCCCCTATCCTACTGAGGGCGAGCCCCCGATCGAGCTCAGCTCCTATCTGAGGTCGAGCTCCCGGTCGAGGTCGTGCTCATGCTTTCGGGGTCAAGCTCCCGAGATAGAGCTCCTCCTATCCTCTTGAGGGCGAGCCCCCGGTCAAGGTCAGCTCCCATCTGGGGTCGAGCTCCCGGCCGAGGTTGTGCTCATGCTTTCCAGGATCGAGCTCCCGAAATAGAGCTCTCCTTATCCTGCTGTGGGCGAGCCCCTGGTCGAGGTCAGCTCCCATCTGGGATCGAGCTCCCGGCTGAGGTCGTGCTCATGCTTTCCGGGGTCGAGCTCTCGAGATAGAGCTCCCCCTATCCTGCTGAGGGTGAGCCCCCAGTCGAGGTCAGCTCCCATCCGGGGTCGAGCTCCCGGTCGAGGTTGTGCTTATGCTTTCCAAGGTCGAACTCTCAAGATAGAGCTCCCCCTATCCTGTCGAGGACGAGCCCCTGGCCGAGGTCAGCTCCCATCCGGGGTCGAGCTCCCGGTCGAGGTCGTGCTCATGCTTTCTGGGATCGAGCTCCCTAGATAGTGCTCCCCCATCCAACCAAGGGCGAAGTTCCTGCTAGTAGCAAAAGAGATAAAAGATTAATAGAGGTTCAGGCCATGCCGTGGAAGCTCCTAGCTATTTGCAACCTCCAGGAGGTGGTGCACACCCTACCAGAGATTCAAACTTTGTAAATGTGCCACCCGCACATTCTGTGCAATGCATGCTCCACCAGACTCCAGGTCCTGTAGCGTGCTGCCACGTCCACGACCATGCAACTAAGGGGCTCCAACCCTCGCAACATGGAATCTGTACCTCCTTCAAGAGGAGTATTCCATTAAGGCCCCAGGTCCTGTGACACTCCAACGGTCCCTCCTGGAATAGAAATGCTCCATCATGGCTCGGGGCTCAGCAGCACGGTGCCCGCCCCTTTCACAAAAAACTGCACCACTAGAGGGACAAGATCTGTACTACACCGGCGAACATCCCCAATAGAAGGATCTCCTTTCAAAAATTGGTTTGACAGGAGGGAGGCCACGGACAAAGAAAATCCCTTCCAAAAGGGATACCAGGAAAGGGACATCTCAGTGAATCCTTAGACTTGGTCTAGGCTATCCTTCTCATATAAAATAGAATAAAGGACCCTCGAGGGGGGAGAGAGGCAACTGGTAAGACTCAGAGAGTAAACAGGCAAGGAACCAGCCAAGAAAACCTTCTAGCTCTCTGATCTTCACTCGATCCTGTCTTTCCATTTCTTACATCTCATATTTCATCCTCTACACGAGGAGATCCCAAGCTCTCTGTTACAGAGGCTCTATCTCCTTGATCATTCCAACTAACTTAATCATCGAAGTGTCTCTGCCGGAATCCCCGGCCTGGGTCTCCTCTTTTTTGTAGGTCATGTCGGTTTTGGAACTAATCGGGAAAGGAGACCAAGCATCCAATGGAAGCCCAACAAGTCCGCGACATGTCAGAGCTACAAGTCATGACGATCTAGGTGGCAACAATTGTTATTAGGATAATGAGTTTAGAAACTAAGATTTTGGGATCTTGAATACTTCTAGGAATTATTTTAAAATATTATATATCATCAAATTGATATATGTATGTGATTTTGAATTATTAAATTTTGAGGAACCCTTGCAAATAAATTAGATTATCTTGAATTTTGGCATCTACTTAAGGAAAGTGACTTAACACTTCTTGGTGTATTTTCTTAAATAATTTAATGATTGTTGCAATTGTCTGAATAGATAGTCAAGCATGTTATGATTTATATATGTTATATTGAAGTAAATATACATTTTGATATTTTTGTAAATTAAATTAATTTGGATATATGATTTGTTTTGAAAAATGATTTAAGAATTTGGTTGGATAATTTATGAAAATATTTTTATACATATTTTGTATGGCTATGATCTGGCCCCGAAAATAGGGATTATACATTGGTCTTGTCGACTTGTAATCTAACAAACTGGTTTCAACATCGCACCATCGATGATTAGAATAATGATATTTGGGCACCAATATTTGTTATATAATCCATACTACTAGGTTACGTAGCTGTAGTCAATTATTGGATCTAGTATTAATTTCTAAAAAAGAAAATTTAAAAAGAGAAAAAGAAATATTGCTCTTTGATATTTGTTACTATTGAATTTTGCCCAATCAATTATATGTGTTTAGTTTTTGTTGCTTATTAACATGCTTTGGCCCATCTAGAAGTATTATGACATTTACTGGGTTAGTATAGCTTATGTTATTTTTAAATTATTTTTATTGTAGATGTTGATGAAGGTTAAAACATTCAAGCATGCCAGGCAGAAAAAATATATTTTAAAACTATTTTAAAACATGCATAGTGGAAGGCTCGGTAGATAGATCAAGATGATCTACCGATCTGCCCATAACAGGATCTAGTATAATAATCTAGCATGCAAGAAAACATCAACAACAAAAAGAAATAAAGATATAAAAGTACATTACCTTTATACCACTGAAAATATTGTGAAAAGGAGGAAGGCGCCCGAGACACACACATGTCTGACCTCTACAGGTAATCCACACCAGGGCTCAACACTGATCAACTCCCTCGGAGTGCTAGCTCTTCGAGATCCTTTGGACCAATCATCTTCTTCCGAGAAGACAAGGAGGAAAGATGGAACCTGATATGGCTATATCGCTGACATGGAACCTGTGTCAGATCCAACTGGAAGCCGCGGGTGTCACGTGGATTTTTCTTTCAAAACTCCTGCTCCTTCGCCAGGCGGCACCCCATGACGGGTCCATCTCGGTCGAAGTCGAGCACCCCTCTGCCACTTCGCCAGGTGTCCACCCGGGAGGGGTCCACCTCGATCGAAGCTGGCGGCCTCCTGCTCCCTCGCTAGGTGGCATCCCAAGACGAGTCCACCTCTGCCGAGGTTGAGCCAGGCCCTCTTGCTCCTTCGCCAAGTGGCACCCCATGACGGGTCCAACTTGGCCGAAGTCGAGCACCTCTCTACCACTCCGCTAGGTGTCCACCCAGGAGGGGTCCACCTCGGTCAAAGTTGGTGGCCTCCTGCTCCCTCGCTAGGTAGCACCCCAAGACGGGTCCACCTCTGTCGAGGTCGAGCACCTCTCTGCCACTCCGCCAGGTGTCTACCCAGGAGGGGTCCATCTCGGTCGAAGCTGGCGGCCTGCCGCTCCCTCGCCAGGTGGCACCCCAAGATGGGTCCACCTCTGTCGAGGTCAAGCCATGCCCTACTGCTCCTTCGCCAGGTGGCACCTCATGACGGGTCCACTTCGGTCGAAGTCGAGCACCTCTCTGCCACTCTGCCAGGTGTCCACCCAGGAGGGGTCCACCTCGATCGAAGCTGGCGGCCTCCTGCTCCATCGCCAGGTGGCACCCCAAGATGGGTCCATCTCTGCAGAGGTCGAGCCAGGCCCTCTTGCTGCTTCGCCAGGTGGCACCCCATGACGGGCCCATCTCGGTCGAAGTCGAGCACCTCTCTGCCACTCAGCCAGGTATCCATCTAGGAGGGGTCCACCTCGGCCGACGCTGGCGGCCTCCCGCTCCCTCTCCAGGTGGCACCCCAAGACGGGTCCACCTCTGTCGAGGTCGAGCCAGGCCCTCCTGCTCCTTCGCCAGGTGGCACCTAATGATGGGTTGACCTCTGTCGAGGTCGAGCCAGGCCCTCTTGCTCATTCGTCAGGTGGCACCCCATGACGGGTCCACATCGACCGAAGTCGAGCACCTCTCTGCCACTCCGCCAGGTGTCCACCCAGGAGGGGGCTACCTCGGTCGAAGCTGGCAGCATCCCGCTCCCTCGCCAGGTGGCACCCCAAGACGGGTCCACCTCTACCAAGGTCGAGCCATGCCCTCTTGCTCCTTCGCCAGGTGGCACCCCATGACGGGTCCACCTCGACCGAAGTTGAGCACCTCCCTGCCACTCCACTAGGTGTCCACCTAGGAGGGGTCCACC
The DNA here is from genome assembly GCA_021397845.1 of Areca catechu. Classification (NCBI taxonomy): domain Eukaryota; kingdom Viridiplantae; phylum Streptophyta; class Magnoliopsida; order Arecales; family Arecaceae; genus Areca; species Areca catechu. Next base: position 93,046,230 of record CM038048.1, on the reverse strand, counting down.
TCGACCGAAGCTGGCGGCCTCCCGCTCCCTAGCCAGGTGGCACCCCAAGACGGGTCCACCTCTATCGAGGTCGAGCCAGGCCCTACTGCTCCTTCGCCAGGTGGCACCCCATGACGGGTCCACCTCGACTGAAGTCGAGCACCTCTCTGCCACTCTGCCAGGTGTCCACCCAAGAGGGGTCCACTTCGGTCGAAGCTGGCGGCCTCCTGCTCCCTCGCCAGGTGGCACCCCAAGACGGGTCCACCTATGCCGAGGTCGAGCCAGGCCCTCCTGCTCCTTCGCCAGGTGGCACCCCATGACGGGCCACCTTGATCAAAGTCAGGCACCTTTATGCCACTCCGCCAGGTGTCCATCCAGGAGGGGTCCACCTCAACCGAAGCTGGCAGCCTCCTGCTCCCTCGCCAGGTGGCACTCCAAGACGGGTCCACCTCTACCGAGGTCGAGCCAGGCCCTTTTGCTCATTCGCCAGGCGGCACGCCATGACGGGTCCACCTCGGCCGAAGTCGAGCACCTCTCTGCCACTCCGCCAGGTGTCTACCCAGGAGGGGTCCACCTCGACCGAAGCTGGCGGCCTCCCACTCCCTCGCCAGGTGGCACCCCAAGATGGGTCCACCTCTGTCGATGTCGAGCCAGGCCCTCCTGCTCCTTCGCCAGGTGGCACCGCATGACAGGTTGACCTCGATCAAAGTCGGGCACCTCTCTGCCACTTTGCCAGGTGTCCACCCAGGAGGGGTCCACGTCAACCGAAGCTGGCAGCCTCCTGCTCCCTCACTAGGTGGCACCCCAAGACGGGTCCACCTCTGCCGAGGTCGAACAAGGCCCTTTTGCTCCTTCGCTAGGTGGCACCCCATGACGAGTCCACCTCGGCCGAAGTCGAACACCTCTCTGCCACTCTGCCAGGTGTCCACCCAGGAGGGGTCCACCTCGGCCGAAACTGGCGGCCTCCCGCTCCCTTGCCAGGTGGCACCCCAAGACGGGTCCACCTCTGTCGAGGTCGAGCCAGGCCCTCCTGCTCCTTCGCCAAGTGGCACCCCATGACGGGTCCACCTTGGCCGAAGTCGAGCACCTCTCTGCCACTCCGCCAGGTGTCCACCTAAGACGGGTCCACCTCGGCCGAAGCTTGCGGCCTCCTGCTCCCTTGCCAGGTAGCACCCCAAGATGGGTCCACCTCTGCCGTGGTCGAGCCAGGCCTTCTTGCTCCTTCGCCAGGTGGCACCCCATGATGGGTCCACCTCAGTCGAAGTCGAGCACCTCTCTGCCACTCCACCATGTGTCCACCCAGGAGGGGTCCACCTCGGCCGAAGCTGGCGGCCTCCCGCTCCCTCGCCAGGTGGCACCCCAAGACGGGTCCACCTCTGCCGAGGTCGAGCCAGGCCCTCCAGCTCCTTCGCCAGGCGGCACCCCATGACGGGTCCACCTCGGCCGAAGTCGAGCACCTCTCTGCCACTCCGCCAGGTGTCCACCCAAGAAGGGTCCACCTCGGCCGAAGCTGGCGGCCTCCTGCTCCCTCGCCAGGTGGCACCCCAAGACGGGTCCACCTCTACCGAGGTCGAGCCAGGCCCTCTTGCTCCTTCGCCAGGTGGCATCCCATGACGGGTCCATCTCGGCCGAAGTCGAGCACCTCTCTGCCACTCCGCCAGGTGTCCACCCAAGAGGGGTCCACCTCGGTCGAAGCTGGCAGCTTCCCGCTCCCTCGCCAGGTGGCACCCCAAGATGGGTCCACCTCTGTCGAGGTCGAGCCTGGCCCTCCTGCTCCTTTGCCAGGTAGCACCCCATGACGGGTCCACCTCGGCCGAAGTCGAGCACCTCTCTACCACTCCGCCAGATGTCCACCCAGGAGGGGTGCACCTCGATCGAAGCTAGCGGCCTCCTGCTCCCTCACCAGGTGGCACCCCAAGATGGGTCCACCTCTGCCGAGGTCAAGCCAGGCCTTCCTGCTCCTTCGCCAGGTGGCACCCCATGATGGTCCACCTCGGTCGAAGTCGAGCACTTCTCTGCCACTCCGCCAGGTGTCCACCTAGGAGGGGTCCACCTCGGTCGAAGCTGGTGGCCTCCTGCTCCCTCGCCAGTTGGTACCCCAAGATGGGTCGACCTCTGCCGAGGTCGAGCCAGGCCTTCTTGCTCCTTCGCCAGGTGGCACCCCATGACGGGTCCACCTCGGTCGAAGTCGAGCCTCTCTCTACCACTCTGCCAGGTATCCACCCAGGAGGGATCCACCTCGGCCGAAGCTGGCAGCCCCTGCTCCTCCACCAGGTGGCACCCCCTGAAGGGTCCATCTCGGTCGAAGTCGGCCCTACTCTGCAAAGCCTCGGAGAGGTAGAGACACAGGTCGCAAGGTCGCCACTAGGGCCGGCGCGCACTGCACCCTGTACGGAGCGCCAGTACGGCCTGCAGTGATACGCGAAACCTCGTTTACATCAGTTAAATGGGGCACCGTAATCGAGGAATAAAATCCTTGCGGGCAGGGGCCTGAAATGGCTAGAGGCCCATCGTTAACGCCCCGAAAGGAGAGCTCTCGCGCTCGGCTCGAGGTCTCACTAGTCTTCCCCCTTTCGTGACACACAGCGGACGAGGCGTGCCGGCACTTAACTCCCGGACTCGAAGGAGAAGGGAGGGGAGGAGACCCAGAGATCTCAGGGAGTTCCCAGGAGGAGACATGGGCTGAAGGCGGTTCGGTGGTATAAAGGGGACGGTAAAAATGGACGGAAAGGTAAGTCGAAAAGGGGGGAGAACATCAAGAGAACGATCCGGGGGATCCCAAGAAGTCCTCGGGCGTGAGCTCGGTTAACCCAGCGCAGGAAGCCGGGCTTCAGCTCCTCTCTTCCCCACACTTCTTTCATTTACATCTCTTCTAAGCATGGGAATCTTTCGGGAACCCGCCTTAGAGGTCCTGTTCCATCTTGCCGCTCTCTTACTTGATCGTCGGAGTGCCCCCGCCGGAATCCTCGGCCCAGGTCTCTGACTTTGTTTTGCAGGTCCGGAAGCTTGGAGATCTCGAGGTGACAGAGTCCGAGAACCGGCGCCAGCTCACGAGCTACAGGCCACCATGGTGAGATCGACAACAGAACCCTTCCCAAGAAACTCTCTTTCCAAGACCTAGTTCGAATGCTAGGTTTCTCACACCCAATCCCAAGTCCTCACAAAACCCCTCTTCTTCTTCTGGTTCTTCTAAAACAAAAACTATCTGCAGCCTCTAAAATGACCTTCATTTATAGGGACAGCCATGAGAGGGGAAAGAGAAAGGAGGAGTGATTGGGGGAGAAGGTCAAGGGCCATACCAAATGGGTCCAAGCCAAAGAAGGTAAGTATGATTATCATACCAAGAAAGCTTGGAACCAAAAATGCCCAAAAACCGAAATTTGAATTCAAAATTCGAAGTCAAAATATTTTAGAAATTCTTTCCAGAAAATCTTCTCGTCACAGCAAGTGTCGACACTTACAAAATGCCAAGTGTCAACACCTCCCAAGTATCGACTCAAGCAAGTGTCGATACTTGGAACATGGTCAATCTTATTGACCTCCGGTGATAGCAAACGATTCTCAATCGTCGATTAGCCTTGAGATCAGATAGAAATCCCTATGGTATGTGACCCTATAGGTTCAAACATTAAGCCGGTAGCACTGGAATATTTCCAGTACCAGTCAAAGTCCTCATCTAGCAATGATACCCGACGTCCGGATAGGTCGAAGATGCAGAGCACTTCACAAGAACCTCTGGTATATGGTTACCGTATAATTCATCCCTTTGACCTCATAATGCTCAGGATGACCTAGGATTTGACTGCCAACCCTAATTGGTCCATCCAGATCATGTCTCAACTTTACAAGTTCTGTGACTCCTCACAAGAACTACCCTGGCCAAGGATTTGCTAAATTGAGACATAATGAACCTTTCACTCCAAACTATTTGGAGGGATCAATTCCATCTTGATCCACTACCGCTTCACGAGTACTTGACTACACCTACAAACCTTCGGTGACTGGATTAAAAATCCAAGTAGTTCGGCACCAAAGTACAATGAGTTGCTTGTAAGATACCATGATGATCTCAGGTCTAAGGGACACATATACCCATATCTCTTCGCAAGCAACCCTTTGGCAGAAGGGAGCTCCGTAGATGGTCATGTTCTGTGAGATGTCACACATTTCACTTGCATGTCACACCAGTATCTCCACACTCCTTGGTTAAGAGGACAACCAACAAATGTGACATACAACAACCTACACTTGATACATCATCGTCCTATAACAATGTATCCTTTGGTTGTAAACCAATTTAAGAACTACTTGATATATCTTCTCTATATCAAAACAATGTAGTTCTAAGGACTCCATCGGAAAATGCAAATATGATGAACAACCAAAGAATAACTTTTATTCATTAAAAAATTCATATACAATTACAAGATAGCACAACCGTCTACAGCTTAGATAATTGGCTTTGTGACACAATTCCTAACAGTTGAACTATGAATACTTGTGAAAATTCTAGGGAGCGCACTAGTTAGATATAAATACTAAATACTCTAGTTATGTATGCTGCTAGTTTTGCACATGGTCTAAATATAAAAATTATAATATGATCTTTGACAATATTATATAAAAGTATTGTGATTTTTGTTATCCGAATTATATGATAATGAAATGAAATTATAACATTTCTCGAGGATTGGAATTATTCTGATTAATATTATTATAAAATAATTGGATTTGTTATTTGGGTGGCCTTGTATATTTGTAAGATCTGTCTTATAGGCATGCAGCATCTATCACACATCTGATTCAGGGTGTGACATTAAGAGTACAAAAGATGTACCATAGAGGATCTAAACTCTAATAATATTGCTGCCCCTTCCTTCATATGTCTCACCTCCCCCTCCAAAGAAGCACAACCTAATTAAAGAGAGGTCTTAGTTGGGATCATAGGAAGCCTATCTATCACGTCCTGAATCCAGCACCGGAATCGGCTACGCGACCGACCGCATAAATCTTAGAATATATTTTAGAGATCATGCAAGGCCTAGGTACACAAGAGTCATCTCATTTAAAAATCACATCAATTATACTAATACATTTTTTTATTCCAAATATAAATATAACTAAATAATTCTTTTATTCAAATCAAAACTACCAAATGGTCAATGAATCTATAAATATCAGCAACCGAACTAACTGAACAAAACTAACTAAAAACTCCACAATCCTGGTGTTTGATCTCATGCCCGGCCCAATCCTCACTATGCATCATCTCACCACGAATCCAATCCACTACCAAGCTCGAAGATCCTGCATAACTCTAAGAAGGGAAAACAAATAGGGGTTGTGAGCTTTACAGCCCAGTAAGGTCTCCAAAAAGTTACACCAATAATAGTATAACTTGAAAATACTGAAAAAAATAGTTTATCAAAACATGCAACCTAAACAACTCAAATGTCAAGTGTAACAAAACCTTTGATAACATCATATTTTCTTTTAGTCTTTTCATTAGCTATCCTTCTTCTTAGGATTCTGGACTAACTGCGATCATGTTTTAACCTATGACTGGTAACCTCGGTATCACACTTCAGCCCGTGACGTGGCAATATCATTGTCCATGCCTGTAATAGACAATATTTATCACGATTCTGACTGTGATCGGTAATATCATTGTCCATGCCTATGATAGACAATATTTATCATGATTTCACCTATGACCGGTAATATCATTGTCCATGCCTGTGATAGACAATATTTATCACGATTCCGTATGTGACTTGCAATATCAGTAATCACGATCCCATAGCATGGCTAGTCTAAATATCATATTTTATTAATTAACACTTTATCCTTTCATATCATCATGTCTAGTCATGTCATTTATCATTTTTCAATAACCGGTATCATGGTCCAACCTATTCAAAAATAACTTTACTTGATAAAACATGTTATATAGGAACATAAATAATAACATCAATCATACCATCCATCATGAAAAATCAAAATATATGATGCGAAACAACCATGCATGCTAATGCTCATGTGCACAGACCAAACCATGTCATGTAAGATACATATATATACAACTGGTGATCAAGTCCAGAAATCTTTACCTTATTGGTGATAACTAACACATCTGATACTGGTCCATACCCGAAATCTGCATAATGCCCTTCCGCTCATAAGGCTGCCCCCTACAATAACAATAATCCTAGGATAATTGTAAAATTCAAAATCTTTTTTTATCAGAATTTCATAAGTGGTCCTTCTATTGAAACCCTCACTCCTCAAATTTTCAAGAAAAGAGACTTTTCAATCTCTTCTTTCACTATTTTTTTCTCCTTTCTCTTTCCTTTCTTTCTCCTCTTCCTCTCTCATCTTTCTCTCTCCTCTTTCTCTCTCCTCTTTCTCTCTCCTCTATCTCCTCTTTCTTTCTCCTCATCATCTCTCTCCTCATCTTCTCTTTACTCTCTCTCTCCTCTCTATCTCTCATTATCTCTCTCCTCATCTTTTTTCTTTTTTTTCCTTTCCTTTTTTTTTCGTTTCTTCTCTTTTTTTTCCTTCTTCCTTCTTTCTTCTCTTTTTTTTTTCTTTTTTTTTCTCCTGAACCCTCCCTATTTTCCCCTCGACTCGACCCAACCGAGACTCCCCACGGTTGCCGGTGGCCAAGGGAGTGGTTACCGATAAAGCTCGATGGATCGGAGGCGGACAGCGATGGCGTGGTCACTGGTGATCCACGGTCCCAAGATAAAATCAACCCAAATCGAACATAAATCAACCCAAAAAAAGTCCGGATTAGACAATACTCACCGGTCTTGAAGGCTTCCGGACGCTCGTCGGAGAGGAGGACAACGGTGGGGAAGGCTCTATGGGCTCGATCCGATGGCGATGAGAAAAATTTAAAGGAAAACACCGATGGCTCTTCTTGCCATTTGGAGAAGAAAGACTCCGTCAGTCAGACTCCCAATCTACTCAAACCCCATCGCCGACCACCCCCCTCCCCTCCACGACTCTTCCCTCGAGACCTCCGGTGAAAATCCAGGCCGGATAAAGAAGAACCAACCTTTCCTGTTTTCGACTTCATCCCACCCTCTTTTTTTTTCCCACTGGGTTGAAGTCAGCTGGGCCTACCGACTTCAGCCCAAAAGCCCATTTCTCACACTATCAAAAATTGGGGAGAACAATGGATAAAAGTATACATGTAGAAAGGGGTGAGACAAGGACCGAGTTAGATCAGAAAAAATAAGAGAGATGAAGCATATCAATATTTAACCCATCAATCTTAGCATTTTAGCTTCACTTGGAAACAACTAATGAGTGTACTAACATAGCATACACCCATTGGATATCAAAAGTTGTAGAATCAGTTCAAAGAAACTAATAAAAATAATGAAGTCCATGTTTAGGTAAGGTGGATAGCTGAAAAAGAAGGCTAATGATTGATCAACAATCATAATGTCTCTTGTAATGTATGGCCAAAGACTAATTTTGGCATGCAAGCCTTTAAAATAAAATGAGATATTAAAAGCTATAAGGCAAAAAGAAAGAAGCCCAAAAATATCAGCAATCTAACATTTCCAATTGAATCATGTTCTTACTCAAGCAAAGATGCAATTTTATTTTATTTTTTTGAAAAAGAAAAAAAAGAAGAGACAATAATGCCTATAACATGAATCATGAAATATATCCATGCATGCAATTTTTAAATATGTGGTGGCACACAATCTAAAAACACGTTGACTTATGCATGAAAAGTTCCTAAACATGATGCAAGCAAATGCATGAGATAATGCCAAATAGTGCATGGTGGACTTAGCATTGAACATTTACTTGATGGTTCCAGCCTACTAGCCCTAACAAGCCCAACCCATTTCAAAGTTGGATTGGCCTAGAGATAGCATTCATATCACATTCACAAGCATGGCTTGGACTAAGCTAGCTATTGGATTATACAATAGATGTACATATGTATATATGCTACAAAACATAGATAATTGTTCAGCAATAATTGTTGGTGCTAGTTGCTTTATCATGCACTTTATCAGTGTAAGAGAAGCATATCCCCTTCAGAATGTGGAATATGAACAATAATTATTTGTACAAATAAAGGAAGGAAATAATGTGAATTTTGTTAAAGTACAAACAAATCAGTGGGGCCTGAGGTAGGTCAGTGCAGCTACTCTAGATTGAAGGTAGTAAAGATGCATATAGATGAAAAAGAAAGCCCCAACCTTTGAGAATTGTCTTAGATAATTAACAAAGCCAAAACAATTATGGACTTAAAATTCAGTAAGCATGAGAGAAGGAAACCAAATATATACTTTCTATCTACCTATCATATGTTATTTATTTATTTATTTATTTTACTGGTAGAATTGGTCAAATATTAATTAGTCATACAACTAATTATACAAAGGACTTTGCTTCAAGGGATGTTAAACCTCCAAAAGCATGATTGAGTCAAGGACTTTGACAAAGCAACACTGGCTAAGAAACCTTTTAAGCCATGAAATTGACTTTGAGAAATCCTTCACATCTTCCCAATAAAATTCTAATCAAGCAAAACTTTCACAATAGAATAGAGAATTATTAGTTTGCAATCCAAACTTCCTCAAATATCATGTTTGACTCATAGGTACCATCAAAATAGTAAATCACCAAGTAATTTCCAAGCAAACCATTTAAGTAAGGGAAAAATCAAGTTTTTTTTTTAATTTTTTTTTTTTTTTAATGATCCAATATATTAATGTAAATTGTGCATGGACTCAGAAATCCATGCCAAACAGGGATAGCCTACATGAACTAATTCCAAGCAATCTTATCAACTTCTAAATAGAATCCCTAATCCAGGAAAACTTTCACTAGGGCATCAGTAGCCTGGAAACAAGCAACTTCATAAAAGATATTCTAGATGGTTAATTAAATAAATCATAAGAATTTTGGATCATTGATCAATTTCTAACTAAATTTGTCCCTGCAAGAAAAAAAAAAAAAAGAAAAAAAATGCAAGAATGTTTCTTAAATTCAGAAAAGGATTGATACCGACATCTCACCAATAAAAAATGGCGCATTGATTCAACCGCCCATGCTGGACATGGAGTGATAAACTTTAGAAGCAAACCATGGGCCAGTAGTTTAAGAAACAATGTCCCTATATTTATCTATACCAAAAAAAAAATGTCACTATATTTACATTAAAAAAAAAAAAAAAAAGGCAGATTAGCTTCAAAATTTTAATTATAAAATAAAAATTACATTAAAAAAATTAATAAAAAATAAAATACGAAGCATTAATATTTTATGATATGTATGTGCTGTACAATCATGGATAACCATGCAGATGGACGGCAATAAATAAGGCAGTCCATGGATGGATGTCATGTCATACATAATGTATGCTATTTGATGATCATCCAATTTTTAATGATAGTCATCCAGAAGCATCGAGATTTGTAGACCGTATGATAAACGATCCTGATTATAGAATATAACATAACATAGGGGAGAATGATTTAAAAAAAAAAAAAAAAGTAAAAACGGTGCTCCCATGGGATCCACCTAGGGCGAGCAAGTGTGGTCCATGGCCATGGATTCAACGGTCCACGCCAAACGTGGGCGAGTGGGCCCAGGCAGGGCGTACTACGCATCGGTCCGCGTTATCTATGAAAAAAAGTTTAAGGGGGAAGAGAAAAATGCTTTACACTCGACGAGAAGCCTGTCACCTGCCGTTGTTGTTGTTGCCGTTGGGGTTTATTTATTTACTATTTTCCCTTCTCCCCAACCCCCAATTAAAAACACTTAACAGCGGACAGCCGAAGGCAAAAACCTCCGCATCCTTCCATGCCGTCGGAGCTCTCCGATCGCCCCTCGGTGCCCCCCATTCCCCGATCTTCCTCCGCTCTCAGGTCCTCTCTCTCTCTCTCTCGCTCTCCAATTCGCCGTCTCGATTCGTCGCCGGTCGCGTCTTCTCGGGCTCTTCCGAACGAAAACCGTGTCGATTTGCAGGGTTTTTGATTTCCCGTCTACTTTTTTTCTCCTTTTTTTCCTTGATTTCTCGTTCGATTCGTTTTCTTCTCGAATTAACGAGATTCTTTGATGATCTTTGCGCCTGGTTATTTTGTTGATTGGTTACGTGAATTATTATTATTATTATTATTATTATTATTATTATTATTATTATTATTATTTTTGTGTGTGTTGTGTGGGTTGGGAGGAATGTGTTTTGGTCGATTTGTGGATTGGACTGACAATTGGGGTGATCTGGAGTTTCGGTATTTGTTTGATCTTGGGAGGAGTTTGAGAAAAAAAAAAATGACTTGTTGGGTTTTAGGGAGTGAGAAGGAAGGGACGGTGAAGTACGAGAAGAGCTGCGATGTCTTTTGACGGGGAGGAGTCGCGATGGATGTGTGGGGCTGGCGTGGTGAATCTGCAACGGGTCAGCTCTATGGTCAGAGAGATTGGAGACCCATGTCTTCATCACTCGCCTTCCAAGGTCGGTTCAAAGTAAAGCATTCTATGGATTTTAGTCTTTAGCTATCTGCACTGCATTGTTTTATAAGTGGAATCTGTCTTGATTCATTTAAGAAGTTTGAAACTTTGGAGCAGCTGCTTTTCTTGATGATTGGGAACCATTCAAGGACATTAGCTGATGCAACTTTTTTTGTGCTGCTAAGTGTTGGGGAAAGATAGCACACTGGAATGGCGGAAGCCATATCTTTTCCTCTATACGTGTGAACAATAGGATAACTCAAATGAAATCAAGGAGATAATTCAACAAACACAAGAGGCGCAAGATTTTTTATGTGGAAACCCTCTCCAATGTGAAAGGAAAAAAAACCCATGGGTTTACCAAGCCCTCTCCCAAATCTTCCACTATCAACAATTTGGAGATTATAATTTGTTTGTTCTTCTCTAGACAAAACTAAAGGATCACCACATCAAGAGCCAACAATCTTGATTTGCACAATAACACATCACTGAAGAGAAAGGTGTATATCAAGAGACAATGGAAAGGTCTTACCAAATGATCTTTTGGATTCCTTCTAAGAAACCTTTGGAAATGCCCTTGACTCCTTCCAAGACACCTTTGGAGACAGCTTGAACCAATTTTGGAGTTGTAGTTGAGCTTCACAATTCAGATGATAAATGCCTTGATTTCTTCTTTGTTCGCTTTTGCTTCAACCCTTGCCAAGACCTCTTGAAGAGAACTCCTTTTTCCTCTCTTAGCAAGTCCTTATGGAGAAAAGTGGGCTCTCTCTAGTTTTTTTTTTTTTTAAATCATCAAGAGAGGGATTCCCCCCCCTTCCACTTGGGTTACAAGAAACATCATGGTGATGAATTTCCACAAATGCTCTCCACTATTATGACATAATATGAGTGGATTCCACTCATCAAGGAGGGATGCTAAGGAGCATATCTTCTGTTTTTTATATGTTTTATTATGTTTGCTTATGCATCATAGGTACAAACAAAAGTAAAAATGAAGAAGGATGATAGTGTATGAATTTACAAGTACCAGTGTACTATTAATATCATGATCATACAGTGGTTTGCAGCCAAGTTTATTCTGAGTAAATAAACTATTAAGTTTACATCATTATATATGTCAGCATATGAAGTTCTAGTCTTTTTTTTATTGTTGACTCTTGGAGTTAATAAGAGATAAACTAGAAATATTGATGAAGATATGGCGAGTGGAATCATAAATCAACTTGAACCTATGTTAGGTTGAGGCTTGAATATTCAATATAGAAGAATGAATAGTAGGAGAACAAGGCAGGGGTGCCTCAAAATTTTGGAATTAGGTGTTGCTGAAGGTTTGATGCACTGGTATGATGGACCAAACCTTGGAGGTTTAATGCTGAATGAATGTTTTGGGCACCCTGTGTTTGCTAGATGGTGGCATACAATTTTTTGCAAAGGATAATGAATGAGTTGCCAAACTTGACAATTGAACTGCCCACCATTCGGCCGTATGCACTATCAAATAAGGTAGTGTAAGCATTCCATCACCTAGGACAGACCTTGTATTAAATGTAATATTTTTGAAGGGTAATGCATGAGATGTCTAATTGAATGATAATTTAACATGCCAAAATTTGGCTTAATGAAATATGATTTTAGAAATTTAACATGGTATCAACTACTATAAAGTTCTGCCTTGAGCTTCCAAATCTGATGCCTTTGTTATGATAATGCCTGAAATAATATTGTTTAACTTCTGCTCAAGATCAATGTTTTAAAACTTGGATGGGTGGACTAACCAAGTTCACAGGTCACCTGCAAACCATTGTGGATTGAGTCATATGAAAACTAGGAAATTGCCAAAAAAATCATTTAACCCTGTTGACTTGAGTGGTTTAACTATCCGAACATCCTAGATTGGAAGGAAATGACATGTTGGGTCAACTAGTTGCAATACTAAGAAGGCAATATAAAATTTGATCCCTAATCCCTTAACCCTACGACTTTCTCTTCTTTCTCAATCCTTGCCCTCCCATTGGTCCCTTTTCTTGAGTCTCCATGCCATGTTTTGGTCCCCTTAGCTTGGATGTTGCCATTATCTCTAGTGGCTTAGGGTGTAGCTAGGGCTGGATGAGAATGGAGCCTTCTCATCAAAGTAGTGGAGGTGAGGGACTGTGGTGAGCTTAACATCAAAGGTGGTAGAAGAAGGGAGGAACAAGTGCTTCCTCTTCACTTATTTATACTTTTGCCTTTACCTTCACTAGCAACGGTGGCTTAGGAACTTACCATCATAGCTATTGCTCTATGGATTACCAACCATTGGCATGGAATCCATGGATCATGATTTTCCTGTTGGCTTGAAGCTCAATAATGGCCTAATCATTCCTAGGGTCAACTTGTATGTTGGTCTCAATCCAACTAGTGGTAATGGCTGCTCCCCCCATGCCTTGAGGGTTTCTCCAACCTTGCTACTGTCTATGACAATGCCATCTACCAGCATCAACTCATATGCCATCAAGGTTGATGGAGAGAAAACTACCATTGCCGTTGCTTTTCTCCTTTTTCTTGGTGCTTTTATCCTTTTATTTTATTGAGGGAGATAGTAAATATGGGAGGTGACCACATTAAGAGGAGCCAAGGAGGAGGAGACCATATTGTGGTTGGCCTGATGGACAAGATAGGGAATTTTATGTGAAGAAGGGGAAGTTGTTTTATGGATGTTAAACTTTGAATCTATTGAATTGTTGTTGATCCGTGGACCATGATTTAATTGGCAACCCTTGACCATTGGAATGATTTGGACGGGTCAATAGTTTACAAACAAGATCATTGCTTCAAAAATCTTGCGAGTCTTGGGTTGTTCACTCTAGTGATTTCTTTTTTGGGGGTGAATTACGCCTCTACATTTGGGTGATATACCTCTATTTCTCATACACTTTAGCATAGTTATATTTTTCTTGAGTCAATTTCTCTTTTGACCTTTCTTCTCGAGTCTTAGTCTCTTAATGAGTACTTTGATGCATTCCACTATCCATAGTTTTACTCATTTTTTAATTCAGCAATCTGTCAAGACCTATCTTGTTTGAAGATAGCATACTGTTAAAGGTTGCAAGTAGCCATGATGAACGGGCTTTGCTTTTTTTTTTTTTTGGGGGGGGGGGGGCTCATAGCATTGTTTCATAAGGGACAACACAATTATGATTATCTTGTGCCCAAGATGATGACTTTTTAACATGGTTCGCGGTACCGTCCCGTACTGCCCGGTACGGGGCGTACCGTACTGGCCAAGAGCCGGAACGGTTCGCCACCAAAAAACGGTCCGAACACCGGACCGTTGAAAAAAATATTTTTTTTTCCCATACCGGTATGGTACGGTACCGTACCGGTATGAACCGCCCGGTTCGGGTCGGTTCGGGGTCGGTTCAGTGAGAGGGGGGGAGAAAGATTGTTTTTTTTTAATTTGGCATGTCGGTACACATGTCGGTACGGGTCCCGGTACCGGTTCAGCGGACCTTGCTTTTTAATGCTTTTTTTTTCTCTATATTTGATAGTTCATCAATGATCTTGTTAATGGATTAACATGATTATCATAACGAATACCTAAATTTGTGACGTTTTTCAAAAATGGATTCCAAATGCCACTTGTTTGATTATTTGTGCCCTCTATGGCCAGGATTTTTTCTCCTTACCTTTGTCAAATAGACTTGGACAAGCTCCCTGTACCTCTTTTGAATATTTTTCCCATCCACAGTTGGTGCAAGCTTTGTTTTCTTTTCATGTTGATCTTCTTTAGTAAATTTGTAGTGCTACCCACTGCCAATAAAATCATTACTAATGTTGATGTATATATAGTGGCCTAATCAAAGCAATATTTTTAATTTTAGTTTGTGGCCTTGGCATGCTACACTACTTCTTGGTTCTCAAGTCTCAACTTTACCTATATTTCACAAAGGTACTCTCTGATACAGCAATAAACTTCCCATCTCATTGATGATGCCTACTTGAGTTGATGCTTGATAATGGGCCTTGATCGGTTGATCCCACTCAGCATCATCGGATAGTGGATGGTCCTATTAACTTTACTATTTCTTGATTCGGGGGGACATTTCATATGCAGCATGCATGTTGTGTAAATATATGTTGCCTCTTGGTGTTTATGATGAGAATCTTCTATCTTCAGTACCCACTTTTTAGTTGTATCTGCTTTTTGAATCTTATAAGATTCCTTAGTGCCAGCTATGTTGCTATCTACTGATTGACATTGTATCACTAACAACTAGCAATGCCAAACTTCTTTAAGAAGATAAATGATATGCATATTTATTAACTTTTGACCTGTAATTAAAAAAATGAGCTTGGCAGGAGTGTGAAAGAAATTGATGTAAATGTTAGTTGTACGGTGTTCACAAAAACATTACTTTCAAACAGTTTATTGAAATTTTATATACCAAGCTATGTCCCCAATAGTAGGTTAGTTCCATTGTTGCAACCTGTTCAAGACTTTCTTCCTAGGTTTCTTAGGGATTTCTCTTTGGTTAGGTGTGAGGATTTTGTTTATTATTTGGAGTCTGGACTACTTTTGAACAAAATTTTGAGTAAAAAAATTGGAGATACTTGTTGGAATGTGACAAAAGAATTAAAAGAGTAATCATGGCTGATTGGCTTACTTGTGGTTTATTGCGAGTTCCATGTGTCATCTCTAGTTTTATTGAATATTTCCTTCTTTTATCTAACAATGATTTCTGATGCTCATTTATCTAGTTGCCCTTACTATTTTCTCTCTTCATTAGAAAATTGGTAACTATGCCTTAATCTAAATCAAGGTTTTAAATTCTATGGGACATGATTGTCCCAGTTTTTTCATGGAATGGGATGCGCCATTGTCCTATTTTGACCCGACACTTGGTACAAGGGATGTCACAAGATATCCCGATTGGAATGCCAGGACCATTGCGGGATGGTCCTGTCCTGACACATGGAGTGGTACCCCATCCCGGTATCCCACGGGACGTTTTACCAGGACTTGAATTCTTGATTTAAATATCTGAATAAAGGATTATGCATATGCATTGAAATATTGTAAAAATTAACTAGTTCCTAATTTGGATTTGGTAATGCATCTTTTTTTTGCAGTCAAATCTTATCATCAGATTTTTTTAAAAAAAATCTTACATAGAAAACCTTTGATGTTAACAAAAGCACTAAGTTCTTTAACTTATGGATGTATCATGTAGCTAGTGCAAATTCAAAAGCTTTGGCTAGGCCAGGTTTGGCTTGAGAGTTGCTGGACTCAAGCTTGAATGGTTGTTGTTGGGAGAGACATTGTGTAAGGAAGGGTATGCTACGGAGCTAGTGTGGTGGGTTGGGTCATCAGGGAATGGAGAGGTTACACCGTTACAGAGTGGGTGCAACGAGGTGGTGAGCAAAGCCCATATTTTGGGCTATATTGGGAATGGCCAGTATGAAGATGGGGATGGGTTAAGGACTAAGGCTTGTTACAACAGAAATGAGGGCTGGAGTTAACTGGTGGGCTAGCGGGGTTGCTAGGTGGGCCCTAGGTGTAGCAACCAGCAAACCAATGGAAGTGATGGGCAGTTGGAAGTTGAGAGAAAGAGATAGGTGTGGAGGGTGGCTGACATAAGGGATGTGTGTGTGCGCACATGTGTGGGGAGGCAACGAGAGCATGATTTAGGTTTCTTATGGTAGGGTTTGCTCCACCAAGCAAAGCTAAACTACGTGCCTTATTGGCTAATCTCTCTCTCTCAATTTGTTTTTTTTTTTTTGTTTTGTTTTGAAGACAATGGAAGAGAGAACAAGGGTGGGAGGGGAGAACCTAGGCTTTAGCTTACTGCCACTTCGTGGCATTGTTGGCTGCTGATCCTACAAGCTGTTGAGTGGCAACTTAAATATGAAACTTTGACATGTGTGATGCATGTGGTGTGGAGATGGACAACACCCCGAGTGGACCCTCACAAATATGCTTGAGGGTTTGAGTTTAATAGTATATTTTTTTTATTCAATGTAATAGTATTAGTTGGGCTTGGGCTTGGCCAAGACAGGGTGAACTGATACTCAGCATGAAATAATTTTGGGTCTTGGATTTGTGAAATTGGCCTAGGCACATTTCCATCCCTATTTCTGGTGGAAAGAAATGAACGGGGATAGTGTTGCCACCAAATGGTTTCTGCTACATATATTGTTAATGGTGGGGGAGTAACTTGACTTTTGACAGGTAGACAACAATTTTAACCTTCATCCTTTTCTGACATATTGTGACTTCTGCTTTTGTGGCAAAGGCAAATTATTATTATGATGTATTTACCATAACCTGAAATATTGTGATGACTGGGTTGAAATTCAGTTAAAAGTTATGCACCATAACATGAAATCTGATGATGACCGAGATCATATTATTTTTGTGATTGCATATTTTCACGTTCAACTACGGTAATGTAATAACATCCACTACTGATGTCACTTGCAACTTGATGCTGTTATATATGATTATCTCTTGTAGAAATTTTAGAGAATTTTGTAATCATGATAATATTTAATGTTGAATAATTGTCTTTAAATGTACCCTTTGATATCAAATTAATGTTCTGCATATGAATTATGTGAATTTAATTGAAACTGTCACTGTGCAGGTATGTAATATTTTTCTTCTAAATTCTCCTTTTCCTTTTCCTGTTTCTGCTTTGAATTGTATATACAGGGAAGCAAAAAGCTCAAGCCAGAAAAGTGGCAAACAATTTTTGATAGTGAGGGGAAGGTTATAGGTCTTCGAAAAGTACTTAAATTAATTGTATTAGGGGTAAGTTGCTTGCCAGGAGTTTATTGCTCTTTCCAAATATTGAGTACTTTTCATGCTTTTGTACTAAAGTTTTATTTCATCTGATGTGCCTGCTAGCATTTTCCATAAGTATACCACCAATAGTTCATTATTGGTCATAATTATTAATTCATATTAATTAGCCTGATCTTAATATGATCCTTCAACCTCTTTAGCTTTTGAGAACACAAACACACTCTTCTCACACTTTCATGTTGCATGTGAAAATCCTTAGGCAAGAATTGGGCAATGCATCTTTATGTCACTACAGTAAAATTGACCATTCCTTGTGCTAAAAAATCATTTTGCCGATGCTTATAAGTGTCGCAAAAATAATTCCCGACACATTCAAAAAGCGTTGAGAAATTAAGCATGGAAATTTATTTTCCAACATGCAGGAGAAGCGTCGGTAATTACCAAAGTTTATTAGCATCGTTAAGAAATGTGTGCACGTTGATGCTTTTTAAGTGTCGGCAAGTTCAGAAATTACCGAGTAGGAAATTTCAGACAATATTGATGCTTTAAAGCATCGGTTTGGAAAATAAAGCCATTAAAATTTTCTTAAATTTCCCAGCTTCGTTTTGTTAACCCAATTTGATTGGATCAAGTGAATAACCATGATTCAACTACTTGTTCTTCAAGCCAGAGTTCAAGGGCTCCACAAACACTTTGGCCCCTCACCATAAGGTAATCAAAACCCCTCAAATCAAGCTCAAAGAACACCATCCTTTCAGATGACCCATCTCGGGTAAGTCGGCTCGAGGACTTCCCAAGATCCAAAAACTCACTCACTTCGTTTGCAACTTGTTCTGCAGATCCATGCTGCTCTTTAATTTAAAGATATAATAAAAATATCTTTTTATCCGATGTGGGACTAAAAATAGGTGTTGCAACATGAAAGTGAAGTGGAAAGCCATGATGAGAGGAGGAAACAAATCTTGATCTCCGGAATGCTGCCTCCTCAGAGTCAAACAAAAACAATCGGATCAAGTTGGAATGAAGGAGAACAAGCAGATTGAGCTGCTACTCTCGAGCTTCGCAGATGCCGCCATGGGGTCGGAGGAGAAGGGGTGGCAGTTGTGCAGGAAAGGTGTGCTGTCCAGGCTCTCCACCTTACACCCATGGCTCTATCGATGCCCAACTCTCAAATCCTCGAGATCTCAAAGCAAGTGGAGGGACAATGGAGGGGGATTTAAGGAATTAGTTTCGATGAGACCGAGGTGTGGTGCTTTGGAGAGATCGTGGGAGCAAGAGAAGGGAAGGGGCTGTTCATTGGGGCAGGAGAAGCGTCGATAATTACTGATGTTTATTAGCATCATTAAGACATGTACGCATGCTGATGCTTTTTAAAAGTATCGGCAAGTTCAGAAATTACTGAGTAGGAAATTTTGGACAATACTGATGCTTTAAAGCATTGGTTCGGAAAATAAAGCCATTAAAATTTTCTAAAATTTTCCGGTCCCATTTCATTAACCCAATTTGATCCTCGTTTTGTTAACCCGATTTGATTGGATCAAGTGAATAACCATGATTCGGCGCTACTTGTTCTTCGATCTAGAGTTCAAGGGCTCCACACATTTTGGCCCCTCACCATAACGTAATGAAAACCCCCTAAATCAAGTTCAAAGAACACCATCCTTTCAGATGACCCATCTCGGGTAAGTCGGCCGAGGACTTTCCAAGATCCGAAAACCCACTCACTTCGTCTTCGACTTGTTTTGCAGATCCATTCTTCTCTTTAATTTGAAGATATAATAAAATTATCTTTTTATCCAATGTGGAACTAAAAACAGGTGTTGCAAACATGAAAGCAAAGTGGAAGGCCGTGATGAGAGGAGGAAATAAATCTTGATCTCCAGAATGGTGCCTCCTCGGAGTCAAACATAAACGATCAGATCAAGTTGGGATGAAGGGGAACAGGCGGATCTAGCAGCTACTTTCGAGCTTCATGGATGTTGCTATAGGGTTAGAGGAGAAGGGTGGTAGTTGTGCAGGAAAAGTGTGCTGTCTGGGCTCTCCACCTCGCACCCATGGCTCTATCGATGCCCAGCTCTCGAACTCTCGAGATCTCAAAGCAAGTGGAGGAACAATGGAGGGGGTTTTAAAGAATTGGTTTCGATGAGACCAAGGTGCGGTGCTTCGGAGAGATCAAGGGAGTGAGCAAAGGGAAGGGGCTGTTCGTTGGGGCTGGAAGAAGACGGATTTCGGGGGATTTGGGGATCAGGAAGAAGAGTGATTTGGAAGGGATTTGGGGATCAGGAAGAAGAAGGATTAGGGGGGGATTTAGGGATCGGGAGAGAAGGTGATCGATCGGGTGGAAAAGGAATCCGATGATGCTTGCTAGCGTTGGAATTGGCTGATGCTTTTGTGAGTCCGACTACACTTCTAAATGCTGGCCCTTTAAAGTAATACTAATCATGCATTTCGGGCTTTCGGAGATGCTTATAAGCATCGACCTTTTAAAATGAACTTCCGATGCTTAAAAGCATCGGTAATCCTCGATGCTTTATACAACCGTCAGCACTGTTTGGCACTATTTAAATTTTGCCGATGCTTTCTTTTAGCATCGGTGGTTAAAAGTCGGGATATCAATTAATCAATGTAATGTGTAGTGTTATCAAGTTATATAAAATGCACTCTCATGTAGTTGAGTTGATGAATGCTCTTTCTGCTCCTCAACTATACAATGTAATATCACTTATCATTTTTCAGAAGCACCTTACCTCAATCATTTCTTCAGTTTTTTCTCTCTTATCTTATGGAAGAAGATTAATTTTGTATATTTCTAATTCATATGCTCTTCTTTTTAAGCAGGGTGTGGACCCTTCTATCAGGGCAGAAGTCTGGGAATTTCTTCTTGGTTGCTATGCCTTAAGCAGCACCGCAGAGCACCGGAAGCAACTGAGGATGGCTCGAAGGTTTTACTTTGGTTTTCAGTTGTATATTCGCACTTCATTAGTTGGCTACTGTACATGCAGTTGTTTTTTTTGTTAATAATTGACATGATGTCCTATCTTGCAATGTGTCTCTGGGTTAAATTCCCTACTACATTTTGGATAATTTTACTCTTTAAGTGCATGAATAATTCTGAACTCTTCTTTATGTATTTTACAGTCTGGGAAGTGCTGACTCATTTGTATGTATCAGTATGAATTTTTTTCTCAGTCAGTTGCATTTTGGCTAATATCATTACTGCTTTTGAATATACTGCAATGTAAGAAACATGGCAGTTTGCATGTTTTTTCAAGTTTAAATATTTTCTTTATGATGAGAACATGCTACTTTCCTTTTTGGGAAAATCATAGAATCCCTGAATTTGTGGAATTGGAAAAGTGTACCCAAGTTCACGAATTTCTTTTTACATTTAGTTACTCCTTCCTTTCTCTTTTCAAGCTTTCAACTATATTCTCTGAAAATATTGCCATTTGAAAATTTTAAAATTCTGAATTGTGGATTGTGAAAAATTATAAATTTGAAAGTAAAACTTTTAGAATTTAGATATGTCAATGTCTTTGTTATTTTTTAAGGAGCATATGTCATTCATATCAACTTGTACCATTAGTAACATGGTAATAAGATAGTGTTAGGAGACTTTGATATGCTAGCACTGTATGATTTAAGCTTTTGGTTGAATAGTTGAATCAAGGAATGGAATCTCGTATATGCATGCCCTCTACCTGCCAGCCATAAGCTGGTATGAAGGGGTCCATACACACTGGTACTGGCTGTCCAAGACCCATGTCTTGTGATATTGCACTTTGAAGCATATCTTGGTGTATCACCTCTCCTATCATTATCAAGGTGTACTGATCTTGTTCGATTAGGTACATTTTTTTAACAAAAAAGTATCTTGCTCATTTGTATCAAGGCATATTGACATGTACCATGCCCATGTAGCCCACCTCTTGTGGATCATACCATAATGTCTGGGCGTTTATTCGGTATGAATAATTGAGATTTTAATCCAAGGTATTAATTTGTGATAAGCTCATTAGGATGGAATTAATATGTAATATGTTTGTTATCTGAAGCTGGTGGTTGAAAGCTTTTTCCTTTGCTTGACTACAAATGGAACATATGGTACCCTTTTGAGTGTTGAACTCTCTCTCTTTTGGTTTATTTACAAAACAGCCGATGAGTAGTTTGCAACCAGGTATAACTCTGAACAAGTATTAGAAGAGATAGAAAATTATTCTAGATATGGTTGAAGATTTATAGAGAGGAGCAGTAAATCTTTGGAACTCCAAGACATCAAAAATTATTCTCTCAACTTATGGAAGAGATAGAAAGTTATTCTGATGATCCTTCAGTATATTTCAATCATCCAACCTTGTTGTTTTTGCACATCTAGATGGTCTTTGTGTTTTTTTTTAATTTTTAATTTTTTATTGTTTGCATTTGTAGTCTTCTGTTTTCAAAAATTTATCCATAACACCTTTCAATTAATCATAAGTTAGTTGAAACTTGAAAAAACTAATCCATGGCTGCTGATCAGTATTCATAAGTTTCACTTTTGCAATAAGCTTTTTGCCGTAGGGCGACCCCTGCTTATGTCATCCTGTTTTGGACCAAAATTGTACTCACACATTTTTCTTGTCATTGGGCTTGGGGAAGGAAGCACCGGTTTTGGTGAAATGAGCCTTAGGGACATAGCTTATAGATATACATATCCATGTTGTGCTAACTTGCATATATAGTTGATAATATTGTTTGCATTTTAGCATTTATTGTCGCAGAATTATCTCTCAAGAAAGCTTAGTCATTATTGATCCATGGAACTTTTGTTAGGATCTAATATGCTTTGTGCACAAGTTTTCTATCTGCTATATGTTACCATTATGAAACTAAAAGATATATTAATAGCAGTAATGTTATAATAAATTGATATCATCATCAGTCAGCAACTTCAACTGGTCAAGCAATTTGTCTTTAAAAATGCATATTCTAGCAAGATGCAAATTATATATCAGATGCTTCCGTGGAATGATTAGAGGATGCCTGGTGATAGCTGAAGAATCAATGGCTATCTATTTTCTTCAAATATCAGCAGGATATCTTTAGCATGCTTCTTTTTCCACTTACCCTGGATCAGTCCCCCGTCTCCAGGGATTGAACTAATCTTACCATTGGAACTTCCAGGTTATGACCTAACATATAATTTTTCAATGCAGGCAACGCTATGAGGATTTAATCAGGCAATGCCAAATGATGCACTCAAGTGTTGGTACTGGCTCCCTTGCCTATGTTGTTGGGTCCAAAGTGATGGATATGAGGACTCTATCTAGAGACAATGACATCAGGGAAGCAGTAACTGAACATGAGCAAGCTTCTTGTGATACCCCCATCAAGTTAGAGACATATTCTGATTTAAATAATGGCTGTACAGACACATCATATGCATGCGAAAGGAAGAGCTCTAGTAAATCTGCTGAGCTAGTTGGTTGTAGGATGAGCACAGATGATGCAGCCAATGACTCGTATGTGTTGCCCTCCTCTGAGGCATATAATTGTTACCCAAGAAATTTTGATAGTGATTTCCATGAACCACAATATGACACAGACAGCTTTTTTGATTTTCCTCCTCTGCCTGTAACAAACTTATTCCAGAAAGGTGATGGGGATGAGAATGAAGGTGAGAAGCATGGGCATACACTGAGATTTGGGGGTGAGCACATGCATAGCTTCCAAATCGATAACAATGTGGATCTAATTATGGAATCAAATTCTCCTTCGACTGTTCCATTACATTCAAGCAATAGTGCAACTAATATTTGTAGATCAGGTGCTTTGAATCATGTCGACGGGGCAAAAGAAATGGACTGTACAATGGAGATTGTAAACAGATTAATGATTCCAGATGCGCCAAAAGAAGCTACTGTGGATCGGACCACTTCCGCGGGATTAATTGCCAATGAAGACCGAGTTTCTGAGTGGCTCTGGACACTTCATCGAATTGGTAATCTATTATCTTTTTCAAATCAGATTTCTTAGCAATCAAAATTAAAATTCTTTCATTTTTCATTAGTCTGAAAGCTTAAGATGCATGGTTTTGCAGTTGTTGATGTGGTAAGAACTGATAATCATCTTGAATTTTATGGAGACTCAAAAAATATGGCTAGAATGTCAGATATCCTTGCTGTTTATGCATGGGTTGATCCTGCCACCGGATACTGCCAAGGTTTTCCCCTTAATCTTTCATTCTGCGTCAAACATTTTGTTTCTTTCTTAATTTGAGGTTAATGGTTGTTATCTCGAACTCAATATAGTCTTAAATTCTAATAAGGGGATGGCCTTGTCCCAGGGCTCAACTAACTTAGTTGTGCTCCATGTGGAAATACATGTCTGGTTATTCCAATCAGCTATGCACAGCATGCATCAAATTTTATATTCCTTTGTCAAATGCGGACCAAAATTCAAGTGGTTCAGATCATTTTCAGTCATAGATCTAGACAAATCCTCCTCAAACACATCTGACATTTTGTCTTTGCATTAGAAAATTTAGATTGTGATGAGTGGTTTGGATCATTGATTCGGTAGTCCAGCCATAAAATTTGATTGCAGGGAACAATCAAGTTGGTTATGTATGCCCTGGGAACATTAAAGCCTTTTCTATTTTAATGAAGTCCTATTTATTGTAATTCGAGGACTCTGATTGCAGGTATGAGTGATTTGCTTTCTCCCTTTGTTGTGCTATATGAGGATAACGCAGATGCCTTTTGGTGCTTTGAGATGCTTCTCCGAAGAATGGTAATATCATTATTATGTTTGATTTGTCTTCTCTTTTGTTGTTAAATTATGTCCATTCTTTAACATATCCATTTTGGTATTGTTTAGCGTGAAAATTTCCAGATGGAAGGGCCAACTGGTGTGATGAAGCAGTTGCAAGCATTATGTAATATCTTGGAATTAACAGATACTGAAATCTTTCAACATCTATCACTCATTGGTGCTGAAAGTTTTCATTTTGCTTTTCGAATGTTGCTGGTTCTTTTTCGTCGTGAACTGTCCTTTGATGAGGCTCTCCACATGTGGGAGGTTTGTGCCCTAAATATGTTGTCATTTAAGGAAGAGCATTAGTCAGTGGTGATATGGTAGTTGTTTTGGCTCTTACTTTTTATGGTCAAGATAATTGAGCAAAAAGGCTGAACTCCAGCATATGGACCATACCAAGGATCTCGGTTCTATCCCGAACCGCCCGGTTCGGGGTGTACCATACCGGCCAAGAGCCGGTATGGTTTAGCTATAAAACACGATTCGGAGTGCCGGACGTTGAAAAAAATAAAAAAAAGTTTCATGCCGTACTGGTATGTACCGCCCGGTTCAGCCCGGTTTGGGCTCGGTTCTGTCCGGTTCGAGTCCGGTTCGGGTCCGATTTAGGTTCAGGGTTTAATTCATGAAAAAGAGAGATGATTTGTTACAATTTTGTGGACCCGGCACTAGGCATGGTACAGTACGGTATGGTACCGTACTGGTCACTTCCTTGGACCCTACATTCTAATTTCACTGTAAGAGTATTATAAAACTCATCTGCTGTTGCATGCTTTGTTTTGTATCATTTAGATGGCTGTATGACACTAAACCTGCTATGAATTATAGCCACAAGAATAGATTGCGAGTTCTCCAACATTTATAGCGTGAGATGAGGTGGAGTTGTGATTTCTGGCCTCATGAGGTTTATAATCAGGACAAAGACGGGGATCACTTTATAGGACTCTGAGTTGGCTTATGCTGTTGCCTGAGGAGAAAATTGACAATGAAGATGGCATATGCATATAATATGTGCTTAGCATCACAAATAGAAATTGAGGTTTTTATATCTTGGAAGGACTTAACAATGTCATAAATGAGTGCCTTGGGGATGAAGTTTAAGAGTTCCCCCAGTTGAGAATAAAGTGTGCATTTTGATATGCTCTTATAATGAGCGAGGTTGGTTAAATACAGCTTAAGGAGCATTAATAGTCAGAGAGGACCAAATATGTGATAGTTACATAAAAGAAATGGAAGGCCGTTAATGTGATTTCAAGTGGTCTAGGAGTGAGGCCCAGCTTAAGTTACCATTTACTAAATGAACAGTCATTAGTCTTCAAATTGGATCTGAAGTATGATCCAGCTTTGGAAGGAACCTGTAGATTTCTACAAGAAAATGTAACGAAGAAGAACCTTTGGGAAAAGAAGACATTTCCGAAACCTGAAAAATAAGGACAGAGGTCCTTCTCAAATTTGAATACGTTCTCAGATAACAATGTTGGAAAAGTCTTTTGTCATTTAACTGAGGTATTGCTGGAGGAGCATTGTGTGTGCAATCGTGAGTGCTCATGACATAAAGCACATCAATGGAAAGATAATGGAATAGCTTAAACTAGGCACAAGGGGTTTGTTTTGACCTTAAAAGATAACTTGGTGGAAGCAGCAAACTCTGGCATGAGAGTGTAGATGAGTTTCTGGCTAAAGATTGGTAGCCCCAAAAAATATTCACCTCTATCTGATAAAAAATCCAATACAGGGTTCAAGGTTCATGGTTTATTGCCTAAAATTTCAAGATATTGAAGCTGGTTTAGGAATTGAATATTTCAAAAAGATTTGAAATGCACATTTTTCTGTTCTCTCTATTAACACTCATGAGAAATCTGATCAGGACTCTTGTCACTAACTTTTGTTTCTTTTGCTATTCTTCAGCTGTTGCATATAATCTAACTGCTGATTAATTTCTTTAGATGATGTGGGCTGCTGACTTTAATGAAGCTGTAACTCGGCAATTGGAAGAAAATTGCCTTGATCCATTGGTTTTAAAGCTTCAAAACAATTCAAGTGCAGAAATGAAAGCAGAACAAACTGATAATGGCCGAAGAAAACTTAAAAGCGTGCAGCCTCAGTATAGAAATGGTAAAGCCTGTGTACCCTATGGCAATGGGGTGAGGTCCACTTCAAGTCACCCCCTTTGTGGCCTGGCAAAGGCTAATTTCTGGTCAAGACATGATCAGCTGCAGGTTCACAGTACAACTGCATCAATGAAAAAGGGCGATGAGGAATTGCCTGTTTTCTGCGTAGCAGCAATCCTCATCACCAACCGCCAAAAGATTATGAGAGAAACCCACTCAATTGATGATATAATCAGGGCAAGTTTTTTTTCCTTTTTCTTTTCCTCTTTAGTTGCAGAATCTCTGTATGAATAGGAATAGATTAAAGAGTTCTGTCTTGGTGTGTCTTGGTGAGTTTCAGTGTGTTTGGAAACAGTGGACATGTCATCATTAGTTTCTTTAGGGGCATTTTCTTGATTGCCTAGCTTCTAAACTTTATTGGGTTTTGTGTGAGTCTAATATATTGTAATCTCAAGCCGACTCCATAGACATTTGACCATTGTTATTATTTTTGTGTCGGAGAATTATAAATTGACCCACTTGTGCCATGGTTTTTATAATGAGACTGGTCATATCTAAAGAGAGAAACATAAGGAGTGCATAATAATTGGTGAGGATGCATATTCAATGCACATCATTAATGAAACAAATCAATTTTTTTTTATTGATGGGCCACATTCTGGTTAATTCAGTCACATGCATTACATGTGCCACATTCTGGTTAATTATGATTAGTCTTATTGTAGTTTGACCAGTATTAGTAACAATTTTAATATTATTGAGGTGTTCCTGGACTAGATATTTTGTTAGTCTTGTGCTGAATTTATTTGTAGTCTTGATCCGGTACTTATGTGCATAAGCTTCTTTTATATATTTAAAACTGACATTTTTGCGATGACATCTGAGGAGGCTTTCATTGAACATTTTTAGTTTGTCATAATTAGCTTGAATAATAACATGTTGCTGTCCTTTTGTCTACTCGTATACAGATGTTCAATGATAATATGCTGAAAATCAATGTGAAAAGATGCATACACATGGCTATCAAACTAAGGAAGAAGTACTGTTACAGGGTAAGATTTGTTTAACTTGTATTGTGTTAACTATGTTTCTTCTATTGGGTCATTTAGTTGTGCTTGTCATGACCTACTATTACTTTTTGATCGTCACAGTCTGACATTTGATTCAGTTGATATGGACATCCAGTTTGTTTATTTATTCGAAAAACATTTTTTTGTTTAACTTTATCTAGAAAATCCTGTTTTCAAATTCTAACTTGTGTTTGATACAGTTAATGAAGCAAACAAGCATAGGAAGTTTCCAGCAACAATAGAATACTTGCACTTCTCACATGCTATGGTACATCTCCTGGAATTGGCAACCCAAGTTGCTACCCAACCTTTTGGGTTCATGGTGCCATTTTATATTTATAATTTTGTGGAACTGTAGCAGGAAGAATTGCCACTTTTAAGAGCTCCAGTTATATATCCGTTCCTCTTATTAATATGACACGTCTGCAAGGTAAGTTGATGTCATTGGCACTCTTCTTTTTTAGGTATTACTTATTCACACTGTCTGACAAACTTGGAGATCAAATTATTTCCCCAAGTTGACTTCTTTCTCTATCTCTAAGCTCTAATTTCTTTTTATGGTAGTTCTATAAACTAATCGAATATTATTATTTAGCATCACCTCAGTGACAGTTGACATTTTTAAACCTCTCAAATGTGACCTGGATTTTATGGACTCAAACTGTCACTGAAATTGCAACCATCCCTCGCTTTAATTCTACTTGTGATTGTTATAGGGTTTAGATGGCTTGACTATAATCAAGTTTTTAATCTTATGTGTATCAGAGAAAGCTGACATGTTGCATTCACTTTTCTGAAGTGCTCTGAGACATTTGTTGTCATATTTCAGCAGTGTATATCTGAGAAAGCTGATTTATTGCATTCACTTTTCTGAAGTGCTCTGAGATATTTGTTGTCATATTTCAGCAGAAATTCTGTATCATCTAATAAGTTTCAACGCAGCTTTTCATCAATTATAGTAAATTACCCAGTTCTAATTTTGGTACCTCTCAAGAACCTTTTTACCTTACCGAGAAATCTCTTGTAGTTTTTAGCTCTTCTTGGCATTGGTAGTTTATCACCATGCCAACCACTATGCTGTCAAATAGTGAACTAGTAATGCTAAAATAACAATCTCTCCCTTTGTTTGGTAACTAATTTCAACATTTTGCAAATGCTTAGTATGTGCTGTTTGAGTTTATCAGAATGCACATCCTTTGAAGTAGTATGTACTCAACAGTATCTTCCTGAAAATACTCACAACATCTTCCTGCTTTCATCCAATTTGTACAGAATCATCAGATTTAACCATATACTACAAAGCACTCAAAGACTGACGAGTGGAAACATCTATTCTTTTAGCTAATTTGGAACCTTGCATAGAGTTTCGTTTCGTTTCTTCTGCCATGCTGATGCTGCTCCGATGACTTGTGAGCAGGAAAATGACAGCCACATTTTCCTCAGTTTATCACTCAACATGCTATATTATCAGAGGAAGGTTGGAGGGCTAGTGGGAGGAGAATGGAGCATCAACTTACGTATGTGTTTAACTGAAATCTCCTCATTGAATGAAATCCATTTTTAATCTGCCTTGGATTGGAAAGGTTACTTCAGGTAATCCAGGGAAGAGAATTTTGTATTTCATTTTTAGGCATTGATATATTGTCTAACTCAAGTCCTGATGTAGATAGAGATCGCAACATCCTGGAAAGGTATATACAGCAAAATAGTCAAGTCAATATCAATACGATTTCATCTTTTTCAATCCACCAAATTGCTGATTTATCCTAAGGCATTCTACTTGTCATGATAGTTTGAATTAAGCAGCGAGATGAAAACTTGCATGGATGACGTCTAGTTTTGGCAACAATGTCTTCCCCATTCCTTCTGAGTTAATTTACACCTTTGAATTGCAACGTGAAATTGTTCTTGGGAGAAAGTTAGGGGGCAATCTATCATGCTTGGCTTCCTGCTCGCTTGGCACACACAGGAGGCATAGATAGAAATAGAAATAGAGAAAAGCCTGATTGCGTGATACTTTCCTCCCAGGACTTGTTTGGTTCACTGGAACGGCGGGAAGTGAAGGAGAACTGAAAAAGGAAAGTGAAAAAGGTTGTTTTATTTAATTGGAGTTTTAAAAGGAAAGAGAATGGAAAAAATAGTTTAAGATATTTTTCATATTTTATGAAAAGTAAATATCCAAGGGAGGTAGATTTTGGAACTTTTCATGGGATGAAAAATGTTGTTCTTTTTATCTTTCCAAAAATATTTTTTTAATATTTATGACTAAAATTATATAAAATATTAATAGTTGAAATAAAATATATGATATTATTCTAACATTTATATTAATATAATATAATATAATATAATATAATATTTATAATATTTAATATTATATTTATATATGTAATAGAATTATTATATTAAAATATTAATGTTATATTAAAATAATCTTAATATATATTAGTATTATATTAATATAATATATTAGTTATCATCTAATATTATATTATAATATATTAATCTTATATTTATATTTATATAAATATAATATTATTATTTATAAAAAAATTGGGAGTACAAATATATGATCTTATATCTATTAAAGATATAACAAGTATTTTATATGTTTTTCTAGAAAGTGGATGCTTAACTAAATATAAAATATTTTTGAATAAGCTTTTTTTTTTTTTAATCTAGAAAGTAATTTTTTGGGAAAAAAATCTTCTCGCAAACTAAAGAGTCCTTGAACCAGATGGTAGGGACTCGCAGTCCTCTGGTCTATGGTTTCTTCTTTCAACTTTATTGTTCTGCTTGCCATGTTTTTTTATTTGGACTCAATTCTCAGGCTTTTTGTGGATTACCCTGCGTTGCTGTGAGCTTGTGAGGGTAGCCGTGGTCATCAATGATGGACAAAGGACAGTGACCTCTTTTGGCCGGGAGGTACAATTTGACCTGTCTCCCTTTCTCTGAGGTTGGTGGGACGTCAGACTGGCTTCTACTTCGGTCTGTAAATTTTTCTTCAACATGGGGACAAGGGGTTGTCATTGTGTGGTTATTCGACTCCTCTTGGTATTGGGACCACAGCAGGTACACATTGATAAGAACTTATTCTATACTTTATCATCATAATTTTATCCAGTTTTAGTGGAATAAGTAAAATGTTTCTTTATGTTAAAAAGGATCCCTTTTGCTCATTATCCTATCTATTTTGTTCCGAGTTAAAAATCATTATTTGGTGGATTGGATTAAGCTAGACGAAGGATATTTATTTTCAAACCTTGGCTATCCCTGGTCCTACAATGGCACAAATCGCAACGGTTGCTTCAGGAGAACCTTTTTGGAAACAAAGCGTTTAGTCAAAAGTTGGCTGATCTGATTCGCTTCGAATGATGTTACTGGGTCCGGTGGAATCAAGTCCGAAATGATACATGCTTGAGCTCAAAAAATAAAAAGGTGGGCCATTTCACGTTGGATTGGGTTAGGTCAATAATGTAGAAGGAGGAACTGGCAAGTCCATTAGCCTGGCGTTTCAATCAAAGGGCTCAGGTTTAATCACAGGCTCATGTAATTAATGTTTCTCTACAAATTTTGAAATTTGAAAGAGTTTATATGCGACATGGCAGCAATTTACGATGCTGCGATTTGGCTTGAAGCTTCCCTTTTGACTCGGGGCGCATGTTTGGTTTTGGATTTTTTTTTTTTTTTTTTTTTTTTTTTTTTTTTTTTTTTTTTTTTTTTTGGGAGGAATGAGGTATGGTGAGAGGAAAGAAATGCCTTAATTCTTTAAATTCTAATCCTGAATTCCTATTAGTATTTAAACCATATTTTAATTTTGATTTTGATTTTAGTCATCAGACATGTCGAGTGAAATGGCCATAATCTGATTTTCATTTTAATTTTAATTTTAATTTTAATCACAATCCAAATACACTCCGAATTTCTTTCCAAGAAAACCATGATGATTATGACAACCAAAAGATTAGGGGATGATAGAAGTTGGGTACAAAGCGCATCTCCGTTTCTTTTAAAAATAGTGAAGTTGTAACTAGTTTACTATTAATTACTTATACTGGTCCTATCATATGCAATATACTTAAATGGTGCAGGGAAAATTCAAAATTTAGAAACTTGTTATTAGTTTAGGAATGTCAACAAGTATGGAAATCTAAATATTTTACTCATCCCTAAATCAAACGAGATACTTTTGATGAAAGTTAAATAGGGATGATTTTGGTGATGGGTTTAAAAATTAAAAACCTTCGATTTTAGATTGATGATTTCTTGATCCATCATGGAACCTCCAATCGATGACAGTTATTTAAATTTTAAAAATGATTTAAAAATTTTAAATAGTTTTATATTTTTATATATATATATATTTTTGATGACAGTTATTTATTTTAAAAATTATTTTCAACTTTCTCCCTCTATCCATACTAAATCTATTTCATCGATATCCCTATCTTTTGGCAACATATCCACGTAAAGGCTTCACCATGGGAGAGTCCAGATTCAATTATTTTCAATCCAGTCAAGAATGGCAGCGGCTTACAAAGTTGGCCATTTTAGACTTCCAATACCATGTAATCTATTTTGGAGTGACTTGGAAAGCCCGTTTGCATATATGAACGTGGCTTTCCAATGTTGAATTGCATTAAAAAATGTACGTTTGCATGATGAAAAAGTACGAGCTCATTGAATCCTATTTTCAATCTAATCAATCATTTCCAATAACGAAACCATTATGATACTTATGTGACCGCTACCACGTTTTATGTGATGCATCCAACGCATTGAGCACTCCCAATGCTAATGCGTTAGAGACCCCTCATAAGATAAAGGGCTATATGGACTTTGGCTTTATATCAACCAATAATCACAATGCCCTTTCAAGTCACCACCCTTTGTTTGCCATGGCAAATGATAAAACGAGTGCAATCGCGTTGTGTGATACAACAGAGCTCAAGGGTGGTGATTTGTGATCGAAATGCTAACTTTGTTCTTGATAAGGTGCAAAAATCGAATACACAACCCGTTTCAAAATCTTTTTAAAAAATAAGCATCATTCACTGAAAAGAAAACATGATGTTGCTTGGCTGAACTTGCTCATATATTTTAAATACAATAAATATTATTTTTTATCTTTTATTTATCTACAAAATAGGTCAGGAAACTAACATGATATACTTTAAAAATTGTGCAAAAATGCAATCATCACTCTTGGAACATACAAATCGAATCGGTCTAAATTGCACCAAGGAAATAAATCTGGTTACTTTATCAAAATAAATAAATAAATAAATCTTTAAATCTTGTTATCTGCGATCAATGCGGGACAATTTAGTAACTTCCATGTCATATGTAACCCTACCCTTGCCCAAGCATTTAGCGCTCAAATGGCCTCATCTAAGGTTATAATATCCAAAACTAAACATAGATTGGGAGAGAGAGAGAGAGAGAGAGAAAAGGCAGAGGAGTCCCCCACCTCCCTTCTCCTACACTCTCTATTTCTGCCCCTCTCTGGACCCAAAGTGGAAGGCGAGGCACCCAAAAAGAGGGACAAAGAATCTCTCTCTTTTTTTCTCTCCCTTTCGATACCCCTCTCTTTCCTGCTTCCTTATTTTCCTCTCCCTTCTTTCGATCGTGGGAAAAGTTGGATTTTTTTTTTTTTTTTGGGAAAAGCCCGGTGCCTTATTGGACGAATCCTTCTTCCCTTGCATCCTTCTTCGCGTATTTGTCTCTACTTTTATGGCGGGAAGGAGGTTCGAATTGGCGGGGAATTAGCGGAGGATTCTGGGAATCCGAGAGGTGCGTGGGGTTTATCTCTTGGTCTTGCCGATGGGTGCGAACGCGAACCTGTCGGGCAATCAGGATGGGTCCCACGGGGGGCCCACTTCTTCGCAAGGCGGTGGAGGAGGTGGAGGAGCTGCCGTGGCGAACCCTAGCAGCGGCAGCGTGGCGGCAGCTGGGGGGAATTTGGGCACGGGGCAGGCGTTGAAGCATAACCCAGGGTTGTCGATGGAGTGGTCGGCGGAGGAGCAGACCATCTTGGAAGAAGGGCTAAATAAGTCAGTATTCTTAATTTTGATTTATTTATGGTCTTTCTATTTTTATGAAGATTTTTTTTTTTCCCCCTGTTTTGGTTATAATTTGGGGTTTTCAGTTTTACTTTCCACCATGTGGATCTTGGTGTGGATTGCTGAATTAAGTTTATGTTTTGAATCCTTTGAGTGACTGTAAATTGTTTACATGTGAAAAAAATTGGAACTCGAGTTAAATTTTGGTGGCATAGCTGATATCTCAGTTTTGATTACGGAGATACGAGGTGCAGATGATAACAGATTAGGGTTTAGGAGTATAGTCGAAAATGTTCGCATTTGCTCGCAGGAGATGCCTCCCAAAGAGACCAAATAGAAGATTGCTAGTCGTGGTTTTTCTGGATTATGACAATGAGTTGGTGTCTTTTGCTACTTGTCTGGTGCGTTTAATGAGTATGTTTGACTATTTTGCTTTGTTTTGCGGTTTTCAGTGAACTATTTTTTGGTTACAAAAAGAAAAGAACTAGTTTTATTTGTTTGCTAAGTAACCATTCATGACTCAATTTTTTGACCTATTGCGGCAGGGTGCTCTGCAGGTAAAGGAGGAAATTTTTATAAGGGACTCTTGTAAAACTGTGTTATAATGCTCAAATTATTAGTTGATGCTTAGCGCTATTAGTTGTACAACCCACTTTATGATTAGTGCAAAGTGTAATAAAACAGTTTGGGGCAAGATGGTGGCAGTGATGCAGAGGAATGCTAACTTACTAGCTAGTGCCCTCCTATATGATCTTAGCTTGCTATTGATTTTTATGATTGCTACCAACAAGGAGAGTTGTTGGACCATGCTCTACATGTGTCCCCCTTCAATAATTAAAACTTCTACACTGTATTGATGATCTTCCATCAGCATTATGAATATTTAAAGTATAAATAATAAGTTTTTGGGTTCATTTTTATTAATCTTTATACCTTTTTGGTGCCAGTGGTTTTGTTTTCTTTCATACAAAATGTTATCTTAACAATATTTGTGGTGTAGACTTTAGAGTTATTAGTACGATGTAGTTTGTGTTCTTACTGATGTTTATTTATAAAAAGAAAAAATGAATGTTGAAGAGGACTTATACTGTTTCATGTTTTTATGATAATCAAACAATCGTGCATCATGCATGTAAATAGAAAAGTGAAGTTATGTCTAATAATCATCATTAGGCAATCAAAAAAAAAAGTTCTGGTGACATTGTTTGACATAACACCAAACTTTATCATGTCATATTAGAATATGTATATGAAGCCCAACCTTTGGCCGAACAATATCAATGCTGAATTCTGCTAGGGATGTGTTTTGGCCAAGAAAAATATAAATTTCAAAAGACTATCAACAAATTAAAAATGTAAAAATGATTATCATTGTGGGATTTATAACGAATTCTTTTAGGTCTCCGTTGATATCCTATTGTTTAAGTTGGGACAGTGGTTTTGACATTAAGTAAATGAAACAAGACGTATATACAACTTTAAGTACAAGACAACAGTCTAGCACTTGCCAGATTAGTGTTTTCATTGGAACTGGTGCATAATTTAATTCCACTACATCTCCTTGGAATGCAGAAATTTTGGACCTTGAGGCAGGATGTTTCACTTTAAATATAATTTAGAGCCAAGCTTGATACATCGGTCAAGCCACTTTTGTTTATAGCATTGACATTAATCTATAATCTTGATGACCCTCGTTATATACATGGCTGTGGTGCTCCACTTTGGAAGTTGAGGACCATGTCAAATTATGGCTTCTATAAAATTTCTTTGCATTCTTAACATTTTATAAGCACAAGGGCCTCTTGATCTTATTGGCAAAATCAAAACTATACCCATCGTGTTCTAATAACAAGCCTAGGACATAAAAATTATGTTTATATTAAGGATCGCTGAATCGGTATCGGGACCTATACCGATCAACGACCAGTATGGTACAGTACCATA
Organism: Areca catechu; assembly: GCA_021397845.1. Lineage (NCBI taxonomy): Eukaryota > Viridiplantae > Streptophyta > Magnoliopsida > Arecales > Arecaceae > Areca > Areca catechu. Next base: position 93,011,003 of record CM038048.1, on the reverse strand, counting down.
TCATACCGGTATATATATCGGTTATGGTGAACTGAGAAAAAACTATCTTCCTCCTCCTTTTAAGCAAGGATTGTTGAACCGGATTAAACCGAGCCCGAACCAGATTGAACCGGATCATACCGAGTCCGAACTGGACCATACCGGTCCGAACCGATCCGTACCGTACCGAATCGACCCGTACTGGTCCGATTCAGGTCATATTTTATAGTCTAGGTCCCGAACCATTTTCTAGAGCTGAACCGTACTGGTTTTTAGCCTATATAGTACGGTACGCTCCGAATCAGATGGTTCGGGATGTTTATGAAAGCCCTAGTTCACATATCTTCATTTTGTTTTTTGTCAAAACCCTTCAGTTTTAGTATCCAAATCCGATATTAGGAGCTTTGCATGCAACTTGTAAATATATTTTACTGTTGTAGTGAACCTCTTACTTTCTATGCTTATATCTGTATCCCAAAAGAGTGTACCCTAACCTGTCTGTTTCTCATGTAGTACATGCATCATTTTGGTTGTAGAGATCAGTGGCTGGGAAGTTGTAGTGCTTTGATTAACAACAATTATAGTATTAGAAAGTGGAGCAATGCTTTGTGGCTGTCTCTGCAACAGGAGATTGATGCCCCTGTTTGCTGTTGCTTACTTTTGGTGGGACGAACCTTGTGAGACATGTTTTGGGGACTCGTTCTTCATTTCTTCCTTTTTTGTTAGTAATGGGTGTTTTGTCTTAGATCCATGTTTTGTTGTTGATACCCATATCTTTATCTCAGTTTGATATTGACCTGGCTGTGGTTCTCTTCTTATTGCAACAATGCAAGTTTCCTGATTTGCTGATTGTTTTCACTTGCAGATATGCATCTGAGTCAACCATAGTTCGTTATGCAAAAATTGCCATGCAACTGAAGGACAAAACAGTCCGCGATGTGGCCCTGCGGTGCAGATGGATGACTGTAAGTTTAATAGTTGATGACCTTCATCCTTACCGCTATAATCGTCTTGGTTCTATTTTGAATATTTTACTTAGTTCACCTTTACCTATGTAACTCTACATGTTCTTTTGGCATAATCCTGAACATTTTAAATTTAAATTTCTAACACATGAGGGGAAACTACTTACCAGAAATACATACAAGTTGCTGTTATTATTGCTCTAACCTCAAGTTATACCATATGTGCACCTGCATGCGTGCAAGTTTGTGCCTATGCATATAATGCATGCATGCTTGTGTCTTTGTGCTACATATCTTTTTTGTTACCTAGCTGTCCAGTCTCCATGCATTTTGATACAGACAACCTCATGTTTGACAACCAGACTTTTGTGGATTTCAAGCTTGTTATGGTAGTGCAACTGACCTTGCCTGTGTGGGAGTGCCTCCTATTGATGGAGGTTTGATGTTGGGTTGGGAAATGGCTGTTAAACATTCCTAAATTTTGATGAATTATATCTTCACTGTTGAAACTGTCCAGATGTCTGTGGGATATGTCCTGTTTCTTGAAACCATGATTTGCTATCAGAATACTGGTACCCTATGTTATTACTTCTTATTATATGGGCTTTGTTGAATCATAATTAGAATAACTCCCATGGGAACTCACTTGTTGTATGTTATATGCACTCTAATTTAAAGCTAAATTTTCATGCGCTGGACAGATAGTTACTTATGATTAATGTCAAAACTGGTTTCTCTTTATTGACCAAAGCCAAATTCATTTCTCCTACAGAAGAAGGAAAGTGGCAAAAGGAGGAAAGAGGATCATAACTTGTCAAGGAAAAGCAAAGATAAAAAGGTGGGTGTATGCTGATATGAATGTGTTGTGTTATGCTTATCATCATGGTATTGGACAGTGAATAAGTAGTTTGCTTTTTGAGCATGCTAAATATTGGTTATGATGTTGGTGCCTAAACAGTTAGGAGTTAGGACAGCTCAATTTAATTTTGTTTTCATTTAGCATAGTTTCTATTCCACCTCTTGGAAGCTAAGCTAGTATTTTGCACTAAATATTCCTAAAATGCCTTTTGATTAGATATTTCACTTGTTTGTAACTTGAGTTGGTATTTCATAAGTTGTCTACTTTGGTAAAGATTAAGATCTCTCATTGTGGAGCTTCTATACTGCGAAAATGAAGATATGAACAAATAAGGGTATGTTCAGTTGTAAATTATTTCCCTGGACACAGTGAGATGGTTGACCTTAAGATCTCAATGATTTAGTTTGATTCTTCATTAGGATCCTAATTAGTATGGGATAGACCTATACTATTCTATTTTTACTTTACAACATTCCTAAATTCTCTCCCCTTTCTCACATTTTTGTCATCTATATTATGATAAAATTCATTTTCTTCATTTCTCCATAAACTGTGTATCTTCACTTTTTCTGATATTAAAGCTGAAAACTAACATAAAAAAGGATATAGAAGGTCCCAGAGTTTTGTAGCGTTTAAAGCAAGTTATCATGCATCATGTGAATGCATCAATTATTAACCCTTTTGGATTCAACATTTAAACATTTTTCTCATCTAAATTGGTCAATTACTTGTGAAAGGCATGTGCAGCTTACTATTTATCATTCATGTTCATTTTCTTTTACATTGTTCTATGAACGAGTGTTATATTGGACTATGATTAAGTTGATTAATTAATTGATAACATTGAAAGGAACCCAACCTGCCTTTACCCTCTAATTCTCTTTATAAGGTGGTCTTCATTTATATATCCATTTTTTTGTGGCTGATAATTATTCTGGGATGAATAAATGTGTGAGTAGTGAGTTTTTTTTGAGATAATAAGTTAATTGTATGCACTCATGCACATGAATTAATGTAGGCATGTGCATATGTATATGATCAGATTTGATGTTTGATCCAGCCAGGTGAAATTAGAAAACAGGGTTCTGATAAAGATGATCATAGATGTTGAATGCAAGGTTTTAAAACTTGGCTTCAATTTCGAACATCTAGGTAGGGTTTTGGTAGTTTTGCTCCAAGTTTTGGAGTTTCTGTCAAAAGTCAAGAAAATTCTTTTTTTTTTAAAAAAAAAGATCAAAAAGGTTATTTCACTTTATTGATTGTATTTAAAGCTATTTAGGGTTATGAGTTGTGACTTTGGATGGATTCATGTTCAAACTAAAGTTATGAACTGTTTCAAAGCTTAGCTGGCTAGATATATTATATTTTTCTCTAATATTTGTAATCATCCTACTTTTTTTTCTAATCATATAATTTTACTTTACTTTTCTATATTTTTATAATTTTCATATTTGCTCTTTTTTTACATTTAAGTAAACTTTTCTTTAAGTAAAACTGATCGAAGAAACTGATTGAAACCAAAAATTTCTATTTGTTTCGGACTGGTCTTTGCCAAAGCCAAACTGTTCTGGCCAAAACTTCAAATGTGATCTACCAACTCTAGTTGCCTACAGGCCAAAAATCATGTATTTCTGAGACCCTTGATCTATTTATCTACTGGTCATGAATGAGCATGATCATGTTATTTAAACTGCATGTTTTTAAACACTTGATATATAGGTTATGGGTCTCCAAATTTCATGATTTTTGGTCTGTCAGCAGTTTAGAGGTAGTAGATTGCATTCCAACAACTTGGATCATCATTTTCGGACCTTGGTCTTCCGATTTCACCTGATCGAATCCAACTTCAAATCTAGTTGACCAGGACCTGGTTGACCTCTTTATATATATGTATGTACATAGATACATATGTATACATATGTGGGCATGTCTGTACAAATGTGTATATATCATATTTTCTCTTGTTTCTTTATGTCCTTGTGGAACCAAGTTTTCTAAACCACTTTGTCAATGCCTGGCAAAAATTTGGCCATCTAATTTGCAGGAAAGGGTTGCAGATCCTTCAGCGAAACCATCGGCTAGCTTGGCAGCACGCCCTGTTGTTCCTCCATATGCTCCACCGATGCTTCCTATGGACGATGATGAAGTTTCATATAAAGGTTTTTATTTGTTTTAGTTATACTTATATTTTTTTAATGGTATGACTTGCTTTTCTGCACTGCTTGTTGGCACTATTCTGCAACAGCCTTTATATTGTGCACTTTTGTGGCACCAGTCAGTTTGTTGTTGTCAGGCTAGTTGCATGCCTTCATGCTTGTTACCAGACTGTGTCAAGGTTCTAGCACTGGCTAAACTGTTGATGATACTTCCTAACTTATTGACATTCTGTGGGGTACGAATATATTAAGACATTTAGGAAAACCATTCCTGACTTGCTGCCTGCCTTGGACCAGTGCACAAAAGTCTCCCATATGAAAAAGGATTGTCTGAATTAGAAAGAAGCAAAATCGCTGTTTGAATAGTTATACTTTAAAGAGAAATATCTATCTGTTGTTACAGTGAGCTACTATTCTCAAAAATCTAAACTCAATATCATATCTTCTTTGAGAAGCTCTGGCCAGGACTTTATTTCAGAGCTTTAGCCATTTTTCTTATCTAAAGCAAGCTATATGATACCAAAGTTAAATCTCTCTATATAACACTTGAATACCTGGATCGATATATTTTGGAATCTGTTTTGGATTGGATTGTTTGTAGACTTGGTATCCTAGTGCAAGTTATCTTTATTAATACACTAATATACGATTATCACTAAGAACATTCTAGTGATAAGAAACTGCAATTTTCTTTTCCTTTGGATCCTGTTGCCCAGTTTATCATGAGGAGTATAAGAGTAAAAATATCATTCTTTTCTCACTGTTTGGGACATGGCAGTTGAGATCTAATGCTTTTCTTTATTCTTGTTGCACCTTAGCACTTGTTTGGGACATGGCAGTTGAGATCTAATGCTGGTGATTTTTGTTGATTATTGTAATGGCTATTAGAAGGGTAAGAAAGTAATATGTGCAAGAATATATTTCAGTTTTTAAAATCCAAAGGACATTGAACATGACGGTGTTCCAAATGCTTTTTATATTAGCCAAATTTTTGCTTACATTCTCTTTCATGGCCGCTTTCAGGTTCAAGCTGGCTGTGGGATGAGTTAAACAAGATCAGGAAAATCATCTTTCCTTTTTTTTGATAATCAGTTATAGAAAAATGAAAAATAGTTATAGAAGCATATTTAAAGATGCTATGTAAGAATAAGCGATTTGTAACTGGAAGATTTTAGGATGGTACTTCACCCCCTTTGTAGTAGTCTCTATCCTGCCTTATTTGATTCTGTGGGAGTGCAGGTAAATTCTGAAGGCATTGGCCTCCTATCTGTGCATGCGAACACACGTGTGCATGTTGTGTGCATGTGTTGTGGTGTGTTGAAGGGGGGGTGTTGGGGCTGGGGTTCAATGGTGGGGGTTTACATATAGTCGGTGTAAAGGAAGTGTTTTTTTAAAAATAATAATTGAAAAAAAAATTGTTAATTTGCAAAAGGTGATCTTTGGATATTTATTTTCTTATATAGAGTAGCTGATTAGTTCAATTAAATTGTCTTTGCAGCAATTGGTGGTCCAATAGGACAGCTCCTTGAACATAATGTACAGGTCTTCAATCAAATTTCTGCAAACCTTGCCAGCTTTCAGGTATATATGCTGATCAGCAGCATGGATCATGGATGTACTGATCTAACATGCTATGACTCTTCTCTTTTCCTTTTTTTCCCTTTTCCATCTTCTTGTATCTCCCTCCATTTGCTTCATGAAAATACACTGAGCTTGCTCAAACTTTTTATCAAAAAAGAAAAAAAGGACCAAGTAACAGCAATTAGCTGAACAAATGTTTAATTTCGAACTAGGTGCTTTCACACAACACATGCCTGGCATGCAGAATATGTTTGGTTTTATTGTTGTTGGTGGTTTTAATATATGATTCTCATGCAGATACAGGAGAACATCGGTCTTTTTTGCCAAACATGGGACAATATTGTTACAATCTTGAAAGAGTATGTTGTCAAGTGCTTCATCTTTTTCTCAATTTTCAATTCTGTGAAAAAGATCAATGCAGCTTCAATTCTGTTACTCAAAGCATTTTTTTGTAGGTTTAGAATATGGTGGATGTTACACTTGCAATTTCTTTGAGTGGGATTGCATATACTATGTACTCTTTAGTCGTTAGCATAAAATGTATTGGTGGTTGAATTTTCCTCCCATGGTTCAAGATTCTCAATAGTAGAAGAATTCTATTGTTACACACCTACTCCTTATCTATAGGTGTTATTACTGATAGACAAATCATTTCTGAACTTAAAATTGTCTGGAAGATACATATGTACATGGATACATACATGCACCTGATGCTTTTGTAAGATAAATGCATAAAATTTATATAATGGTTCAGTAACTAAATCATCCTTTTAGGATTTGCAATTTATAATATCTATACTGCTGCATAGCTTGTACTAGTTCTTTGTATTAGGTAGTATTCTTGTAATATCTTAGGAAAAAGGTTGCTTGATCTATAGTTTTTTTTTCCTAAACCCTCTTATGAGATTATTTATGCTACTTTTCATGGTAATGTTATATTTTTGTTGGCCATGCGCGTTGTGGTCAACTCTTCTGCTGCAAAGGATGCTGGGTGTTTGGCAAAAAAATGAAAGGGTTGCTGGGGAACGAGGAGTCTTTGTAGGCTGTTCTATGCTGTGATGCCAGAGATGTGTTAGATCTTGCACAATTGTTTAATCCATCAATATTTTTTTTTTATGTCATGTTCTTTTATTTGCATCTGACAAAAAGAAAAATAAATGGAATTCTAGTTTTATGGAAGTTGGATGCCTACTGTGTGTCATTCAGCTTAAGGAAAATCTTCAGCAAAAGGAGGCAACTTTTTATCTTGATACTCCAGCCAATTACCTCATAGAAAAGATACTGTTGTTAATAGTGGGAGACTAACAGAGTCAGCCATGTCATTTATCTTGTGAAGTTATTGCCGTGTATCATTAGTGCCCCATTATATGTTGACAAGACTTAATTTTGACGAGATTGTCTCGATATGAAAAATGAACTGTACTATGAATGTAATGTAAATGTTGACCAAGAAAAACTTGGCAGATGTTTTTGGTATTTCTTTTTTCTTCTTTTTTTTCCATATGTAGTTTCTCTTAGTGTGTTTCATTAACCAGTTTTTAACACTTGTGTTGCAGCTTGAGTGATATGCCTGAGATAATGAAGCAGATGCCACCACTTCCGGTGCAGATAAATGAGGAGTTGGCAAACTCTATCCTTCCGAGGACAACCATGCCTATGCAAACATGATTTCTGATATGTGGATGATCATTTACTGGTTCCACATATCAGTTGCAGTAACAAATAAGCACACCAGCCTGATTTGGTCCTTGTTCATTTTTCCTAGTAGTAAATTATCAGCTTACCCTATCCCTAGGTTTATTCTGTCCTTGTTGATCATAACACATGATCTTTATACAAATCCTGTGCAGTATGAGGTATGTGACCCTAGGGTTGTTCTAGGCATGTATATTAGGTGTTTTTGTAAGAAATATTCGTTGAACTGATTGATAGAAATAACTTTACTCTGTTTATAGTTCCATTGTTGTTGAGAATACTGCTGGGTACATCACCATGATCTATGATTTTCTGCAGTTATCTGAACAAGTCCGAGTCTGATAAACATTGTTTGAATGTTTTAAGAGATTAAGTCAATTTCGCAAAACTCTGCCCAACAACCCTTCTTCTGCCTCTTTTCATTTTGCTTTGTGTGCATGACAAAATGATGAGAGGATGATATGCGTGACCTCAGATCTGTTCTTTTAATGCACAAGATCCAAGTTTTCACTTGAATTATCTCATCATCATTGTGATTAGATCTTATCTTAATTATATGTAAAGAAGAAAGAAGGGATCCAATGATATGTCTGGTGTTGTATTGTATCGATTGGTATTTTAAACTTTGGATATAACACCTGTTCTTGGTGATCCTTTCTTCTTCCTCCATCTTGAAAAATATTAGTGTAGCTTATTGTAGATGGTTTAATGCAGGGATTCTACAGCAATATCACATCTATTTTAAGGTTAACCCCCCCCCCCCCCCCCACACACACACACACACAAAAGAGACTAGAAAACCTATTTTTGGCATTATTTCGTATACAAGTTTTCTTTGAATGATATCTGATCAAATATTATTCCTAAAATAAGGGGTACTTTTGTCCACATTTTAGTGGAGTTAGTTGGGCATAGGAGGTTGGCATGATTTCAAATGGAATGCCAAATTTGAACCTCGATTCTTTATCTCGGACGGGTAATGAATTTCCAAGTCAGATTCAGGTATGGACTTCAAGCTTGCTAAAATTTTCCAAGTCCGGTTCCTGCATCCATCCCGGATCCTACCTGAGCCTAATCCATTACCGCCACCAATGACGTGCTTCCGATTTGTCTCCCTCGTAACTTTGTAAAGCTAAATCTAACTTCAGAGGCCGTCCCTTATTTGGCATTTTGCAAGGAACCGTACCTTCTTTTGAGTCTAATACGAGGCCACCAGAATCGCGGACTAGGTTTATATATATATATATATATATAAGGCAGAGAGAATGATGTGTTGTGGGTTGACCGTAACATCTTTCTGATATTCCATTTTGGGTTTTTGCTGACAAGTGCCCTTAGAGCATGGTTAAGAGATATTTAAAACCTGTTCGGATGTCTAGAATTTTTAAATTTAAAATAAAAATTATATTTGAATATAGAATTTGATTTTATAGGATTATATCTCAAATTTTATTAAAAAAAATATATCTCATATAAATAATGCTATTTTATGTTTTTTAAATATGAAAAAGGGATGGAGGATAAGCCGAGAAGGCCCTCACTTACTAGAAAATGTTTGATATAAAATACTAGATTTATGCAATCTCTCCCTATTTTGAAGGTGAGTACATTAACCTGATACCATTAAGGTACTAGCTAGATAGTATAGAAAATAAAAGAGACCTTAGCCTCCATCTACCGAAAAATATTCAACATGAGACGCCGAATTTATGCAGCATCTTCCTATCCGAAGATGAATACGCCAACTCAACAGCACCAAAATGCCAACTAGATAGTACAGAAAATAAAAGAGATCTTAGCTGCCACCCTATCAGAAAATATTCAATATGAGGTGTTGGATTTACGTAGCTTTTTCCTACGTACGTCAACCCGACACCATTAAAATGGTTGACACCATTAAAATGCTAGCTAGATAGTACAAGAAACAGAAGAGATCTCAACCTCTTATCCACCCTACCTAACACAAATTCTAGGAATTAATCGAGTTAGCCACGGCATCCTTCTTTGAACTCGTGCTAAATGCATATGAGGTAAGGTCTATCCAACTAGGCTACCACCTTGGCAGTATACCATCTTATATTTAAATAATAAATTAAGATTTTCTTCCCTTCATTCTTTTCTTTTTCCTCTTTCTTCTTTTCCCTTTATTCATGTTTTATTAAAATAATAAGCTTATCATCATCAAAATATCATATTTATCATTAAAATTATAAAATAATTTATATCAAGAAAAGATAATATAATTTTGAGAAATTAACTTTTTTACTAATATATTTATTAAACAAAGCCAAGAGGACCTATAGCTTAAACTTAGAGCTGTTAAAACGGGCATTTTGGACCAAAAAAGTCCTTTTGAAACCAAGCCATCAAATAGACAGCCTGGCCCTTATAAGTGAAGGACCTAAATGGGTCGGCCCTTATAAGTGAAGGACCTCACCAAAAAAATAAAATAATTATAAAAATTATAAAAATTGATAATATGATTAAAACTTTTGATAAAAAAAGATATAAAGAAATCCACCATATTCTCTTAAGTTAGTTTAATACCTGGATTTGAAAGGGAAGGAGAAGAGACGGTGAATAGTGAGAGAGGGTGGAGGCGAATGATTCGGAATGGAAAATAAAGATTCTGGATTTTGGATTTATCATGAGTGAACATCATCGACTCGTGGGCTAGATGGGCCAGTCCATCACGGGTCCAACTATACAAGGGCTGGGCTAAAAAACCTATTTATTAAATGGGTTGCCAAAATACCAGCCCAATTCTATTATTTTTAAGACCTAAATGGGCCGGCCCGCAGGCCCTGGCCCATTTTGATGGCTTTACTTAAACCTCCCATATCAGACTGTCAAATAGCTAATGATTCCATAAACCATTGCCTCATCTGACCATCCCAAACATCTCCCCCAACCCCAGCTTTAGACCCACACGCTATAAAGAGAGTCAGATGGAAAGTGGGAGCAAAGAAATGATAATCTAACGGAAACCAAGGGTGCAAAGGTTGGCCCCTCGCCACTTAACTGAAACCCTGATAGACTGGAATCTTGATCCAGGTCCAAGACCTCACCGCCCACCCAAACGTCCACTTTATAGTTCCAACACTCCACAAAGAACCAAAGACGGAGATGGATATAAAGAATCTAGTGTGAGAGAAGGGTCCAAGATTGGCCCCCGCGTCTCAATGAGTAGTCATTTCACTCTGTACGAAGAATCATGCACACATACTACACAGCCCATAAACATGAAAAAACTTTGGCAGGAGATGCTATGACCCAATAATTACACCACAAACTGTTGCCGGAGTGATCTGCAGTTGAGACAATGGTGTTATGTGTTGACCATATAAAGGAAAGTGTTTGCCAGGTTCAGGAGAAGAGATGTAAAATGGTATCTCTGGTCAACAACATGATCCTGATCTGTTGCACCAGGTATTTATCTTCTTGAGCAATGTGTGCATGCGTGCTGCCCTATGAATTGAAGAAAATTTGTTGAATGTGTGAGCCTGTCTACTGATGCATTTATTTGATCTATGACAGTGTCCTCCATTAAATACAAATAGATGCCCTCAATATTGAGGTCCTTGAAGACAAAATAAAACTATGCTATGGGCTAAACTAAGAAATTTCTAGCTGACAAAAGCCTTGAGAGGTATGGATGGCTGATCATAAATGGATAAACAACTTCCTTGATTATCCCGAAGATCTAAAAGGTTACGAGACAAGGAACCTTCAATAGCCCCTATTCCCTGTTTATTCAAAAAAAAAAAAAAAACTTCAGGAAAGAATTATGTGCCTGATCAGCGAGAATACTGCCACTTAGTGCAACAAGAAGATATGGAATCACCAAAAGAGATAGATTAGCACACCAGTAACAAAATGAAATAAACAAAAGGGAAGATAACAAACAATAAAGGATACATATTTATGTTCATATAAAAATTCAGAACCGGAAATATTACCGCATCCTGTTATAACTGAGAATAAGATTAAAATGATTTGCTCGGGTAGTAATTAACATGGTAATCAGTGAATCTATAGCCAAAGCGTTTGGTAATTTTTTTAATATCTTGCGAATACTGGTGGCATTCATATCGACCAACCTGAGAAGCTTCAGTAGATCTTGTCCAACTGCCCTGCATGCTTCTTTGTAGTTACATATATTTGAGATATATCTGGCTGCTCTAAAAGGATTTTAAAATGCTTTCTGAAGTCTGCTTGCAGGAAGACCTTCTTGTTCCAACAGAAAGAGGACAAGCTTTTCAATCTGGAGAATAACAAACAAGGAAGGAAAAGGAAGTTATACTCAAAGTTAAATTAAACTCGATGCTAATAACAGAATAGCCATAATTTCTATAGATATAGACTGTAGTCCAGATCACATATTAACAAGTGAACAGAGATATCAACTAAATATATATTGCTAATCATAGAGTTGATCAACTATCTTATGGGAAAGACAGAAAGCAATCAACATAATTTTTTTCACCCTTGAATCCTTAAATTCTTCATAGAAATTCAAGGGCTTTAATGGTTATCAAGTACACATGATTTTATTGAGGCCTACAATTACTATCCAAGATGTTGAGAAGTCTGCATGTCCTTTTCCCAGGCAAGATCAGTATTCAGGTGTGCAAACATTTTTTGAGAGAGAACCTTTTCTACATTGTTTATGACAACATTATATAAAATTATATTGAAACAACACCAAAATTATAAACCTGTATCTGTCCTCCAAAACAATGTTAAATTGTGTCACATAAAACAGCAACGATCATCATTTTCTAAGATCATTTATTCCCCTGATATCTACAGCTTGAAATCAAAGGAAAGCTGATTTCAGCCTCCCCCAGGTGTTTAGTTGGACCCGTAGGGTTACGGTTGTGTAGTGGAAGGTTGGATTTCAAGATTTTTCATTATTAAAATCCTAGTCAATCAAAATCCTAGATCCAGGACCCCATGACTATAATAATTAATTGGGACAATATCTAAGGAATTTACAAGAATACCTGCAATGCTAAATCCTAATATTTTTACAGGTACACTAGCGCATGCCCTCCAGAGATGATCCACGCAGGAATTGGATCAAGGAAGCACTCATTCTTCAAGCTTGCTTGCTAAATTTTTTCTTCCAACAGCCTTTCAGCCTTACTAGGATCTGTACAATACTAAAAGGTATCTCTAGATTTCTCTAAAACCTCTCTTACTATCCTTTTATCCTTCCTAATTCTTTTCCTAAGCTCTTATCTTAAAATGATAAACTTGTCTTAATCTCGAAAACTTGTCTTAACAAGGGAAAGAAGAGGATTATTCAGACAAAACTTGGATACATTGGACTTTATCATTGAGACCCATTTATAGTTTGAGAGGAGGTGCTAATTATATCTATTTCCCACCACTTATCTGATATACAATGTATTAGATAAGTCCCTTAAAGTAGAAAGAATCTGATGAAAAAAAACGCGATAAAAATACCGTATAGATATGACATTTTGGAGTTTCTTGTGCCACGAGACATATCTTGCGTCTCTTCATTAATCAAAGATTTTTTCTTCTTCCACGTGGCCTAAGACCTTGTAAAAATATCGGATGGGCATGGGGATAAGATAGGATAAGCCACAAGGTGCCACATGGGTCTTAACCCAATATAGAAGGACTCTTAGTCCTTTCCCTTACACCAAAATAAACTTACACTATTCCCTTTTCATGCCAACCATGAAAATGCACCAAATTTAAATGTCTTGACCAATCAAATCTTCATCCAAGAGGCATGGAGGAGAGAGAGGGAGACATAAACATTATCTTAAGAAAGTGATTAAGTAGCAGAAGGATTCTTGGTCCTTCTGCATGCCATTCTTGAACCATTTCTTCTCAAACATGCCAAGAGTTCAAGATTCTTGGGACTCTTAGTTTGCTAGGATAAGGCCTTGTGGAACTCCATTTTGGCTAAATATTTGAGGGTTAATAAAATTTAAGCCCCACTTAAATTGGTTAACTCAAATAGCAAGCAAACAAATCCAATCCAATTAGTTTAGGAGTTAGGCTAACCAACATGTCCTAGCATATCAATTAGCTAGCCAATTAGGATTTTATGATTCAATAAAAATATATTTGATTTCCTTGTTCAACTCCTTAGTGTGCATGACCCTTTAGGCTTCACATCTAGCCGATATGTTAACCCATGTTATCAATTTAGAACTTCTTTATAATTGACTCATGAATTAAACACTTTAATTTATGAAAACCTACAAGACATGATTGATGTCTAGCAATATATCATGCCTACCCAGAAGATGAAAATTTGATAGAAATTATCAAAATATCCTTCAATGGTAGGTTATCATATAATTTAATTCTTTGATCACCCCTTATCCCAAATAAGTGATGGATATAGAAATTTATCAAATTCTAATATTTTATACCTTCGAATCTCAATCCAATAATGAAGATTCGATCGATGAAAGATTAGAAAGCATTTTTAATTTCAACCTGCTTTGATCAAAGACTTCCTGAGTCATTATATAATGAGATTTCATAGGATAAATTTCTCTTACTAAGAGTGACCGATTCCATGTTGACCTACTCACAACGTTCATACATAATCCACTATGTCTGAGAACACCTCGTATATGACTCAGTAATGAATGAGTATAAACCAAAGCATGGATTTATGTACACAAGATTTCATGGTGATCTTAGGTTTAAGAATCACTTATATAACTTTCACTTAGAGAATCATCTTTTGATAAGACTCTATGAGATGTTCTCATGGTGGATCAATTTAGTGAACTCATTTCCAAATGAACACCCATATTCTTGCATTAGTATCTTTACATAAATGGTTTTGAGACTAACCACCCTCTCCATTAAGCATATATAGGATATCTGAGAACATCCCATATATGAATTAGTCATGAATGAGTATAAACCAAAACATGGATTAATGTACATAAGATTTCATGGTGATCTCAGGTCTAAGAATTACTTGCACAACTTCTACTTAGAGAACCATCTTTTGACAAGTAAGACTCTATAAAATGTTTTCATTGTGGATCAATTTAGAGAACTCATTCCCAAATGAACATCCATATCCTTGTTACAGTAGTAACCAACCCATTCAGCCCCGACACAACGGTGATCAGTCCCTGTGGCAACCAGGTCGGCACCTCGGTCGGCCGACTTCGACCATCCCTAGAGCCCAGCTCGGTTAGGCTGGCACCTCGACCAGATCGGCAGCTCGGCCAGCCCGCTTCAGGCGTATATAGAGCCGGGTCGGGCATGAAGGATAGCCAACTTCGACCTACGAAGCTCTCCGGATCAGCCCGGCTCTGCTCCTCCCGGCCCAAGCGTCGCCAGGAAGCAGCCGCGCCCAGATTAGTGCCTCCGCATGCTCCTGTCCAGCACAGCACGCCCAAGGTACCGCTCACGTGCCAGGGTACCGTGCCAACGTACCGCACGGAATCCCTCTGAACGTGGCATCCCCGCCTCGGCTCTGCCCGACCTCGCCCGCACGGCACGCCCCCGCGGCAGATCGGCGATCCCGTGCCCAGTCTGGCTCCTCCCGGCGGGACTTCGACGAGCGAACACCTCCGGCTCCGGCCCGGCTTGGCGCACCCGCGGGCCCCAGCTTGGTCCGCCCTGCACTGCCTGAGAAGCACCCGCGTGTTCTTCCGCCCACGGCAACCCGGTCTCCAGCAACCGCGCCCCGTTCCGGCTCCGCGTGTTCCCGTCCGGCGCCGAGCTCGCCCAAGGGAGGCCTCCGCCTCACCCCAGTCCGGTTTCGCCCGGTGTGGGGAGCAGTCCGGCATGCCCACAGGCACTGCAGCACTCCGCGCGGCTCCGGCTCGGCGACGCCGTGCTCCGGGTCCGGCTCTGCCCGACCTTGCCCACGGCGCAGCTCGTCTCACCCAACTCTAGCCCCGCCTGCGGAGGAGCAGCCCGGCGTCTCACCCAGCATGGCTCCCGGTCCGGAGGCAAGCCCGCAGCATCCCCGCCTCGGATCCCAAGTCCGCCAGCGACCGCGCCAAGGCACGCCTCAGTGCTGATGCACCTCGGCATTGCCTGCCCCTGTGCCTGTGCACTTCAGCAGTGCCCGCCTCAACGCCGGTGCACCTCGGCACCGCCTGCCCCTGCGCCGGTCCACCTCAGCACCAACATTCCCGGCATCCAGATCTGCCGACACCGGTCCACCCTGGCTCCGCCCATGCCAGGTTCGGCCACGCCCGGCGCGGGTGGTGTGCTCCGCCTTCGCTCGATCCGGTTCCGTCCGCCTGAGCCTAGCTCCGGCTCCGAGACGAAGCCCTTAGGTCCCCCCACGTCCGCAGGGACGTGACACGGGTCGCCTCCAGCCCGAGCGGAGTCCGGCTCCAACCCCGGTCCGGCACTATTCGACGCACCTGCGACGTTTCAATGATCCTGCGCACCGCACGGCCTCGACCGTTGGGAGGCAGCGGGCCTCAGCCTCGCCTCCGTCCACTCGCGGCATGCCCCTGGCGCGCCCACGGTGACCCCAGATCCTTCTGCGCCAGCTTCGGCGTCCCGCACGCTAGCCCCGGCGTCCAGCCGACCTCGGCATGGCAACTCCCAGCTCAGCACGCCCGGCAGGACCCAGCCCGGTGCTCCCGCATTCAGGGTAGCAGGGCCCTGCTACGGCTCCTCCGGCTCCGGCCTGCATGCCCGGCTTCACCAGGCTCCGCCCGTGCATGGCGCCCAGTTTGGCACGCCCCCACTTGCCTGGTTCGGCATGCCCGCATGGCGCCAAGTTCCGTCCACACTTGCTCCACGCCCCAGCGTGCCCGCGGTCCAGCTCCGCCCTCTCGCGGTCTGGTTCTGACCAGGAACAGCGTGTGGGTCCGCAATGCGTGGGTTCGCATCCACATGCATGGAGCCTTGCACCTCGCCTCGATCAGCATGCGTGGAGGCCCCCACGAGCTTTCTCCCGGTCCGCATGCCCGTATGGCGATCTGGAGTAGTGTCCCAGCCAACTCGACACTTCGGCATCTCAGCCTAACTCCGCCACTGAGAGCATCGCACAGTCCTGTCTCATCTACGTGGGCCCGGCACTCTTTCCAAGGATCCCCTCTACGTGGGTCCTATGGCACGCCGCATGACACGCCGTCTGCAAGGAAGGTTTGCATTTAAGTTTCTTAAGCCACTCTTTACACTAACTAGTGAATAGTGCCCTACCCAAGGTACTGTACCCTTACACCAATTTCCTGAACTATCCAGAAGAAGAAGGTTCACCAGCCCATCATAGCCTCACAGGCTATCCTAACTTGACAAGTCTGCATCAAGACCAGCACGCCTCCCCCGAATAACAGGAGCCATTCGTCTACATAAAGACCGATATGAAGAGGCAAGGGGAGGTAAGAGTCAACACACTCTCTGGATCCTTACATTATATTTCATTTACTATCACCCTCTGGCAGCATAGAGTCTCCCAAGCTCTCCGCTTCAGAGGTCTCTTATTTTCTTCGATCGTCCCACTGATTTGATCGTCGGAGTGTCTTTGCCGGAATCCCCGGTGCAGATCTTCCCTGTTTTGCCGCTTCGCCCGATAGAGAGACGATACAGAGAAGATTTCTCCCACTGGAGAGGATCACGGCACAGTATCAAGCCCCTTCATCCCTACAACGACCCCTCCGAGCACGGCGGTCCACTAAGCCCCATGGCGGAGGGTATGTTCCCCTTGATCGTCTCCGACCGATAAGCCCGGTGACGCTGGCGGGGGGTCCACTCACCCGAGCCAAATAAGAAGCTGCAGGCCACGACGATCTAAGCGGCAACAATTGGTGCGCCAAGTAGGGGGGCAGATCCGCGCTCCTCAACAAGGTGGGACGATGGTTTCCACCTTTGTCCTTAATCCCCGGGGGGTAGACCGGGGGCACGGGGATGGGGGCACGAGAACTTCTCCCTCTTTCTCGAGGCTCCAAGGGGTGGCCTCGACCAAAAAACCTTGAGCTATGAAGGTGCATCGCCACCCTTGACGGGGGTACCACCATCCAAGAGCCCCACTAAAAAAAAAAAAGAGAGGGCGGGAGGAAGGGTTTGGCCATCGTGAGAAAAAAAGAAATCCATGCAACGGGACTTCCTCCCATACAACGGAGTTTGCTTCCATGCAACGGGACTTCCTCCCATCCAACGGAGCTTCCCCCCATCCAATGGAGTCATCTCCCCTCATGCAACACGGAGTTCCAACACTCCCATGCAACAGGGTTCCACCTTTCCATATATCAGGAGCCTCATGCTCCCAGGCAACGGAGCTTCTCCCAAAGCCATGAAGCTCCCCATGCAGCAGGAGCCTCCTCTCCTCCCATGAAACATGCAACGGGAGCCTCTCTCCTCCCAAGCAGTGGAGCTTCCTCCTGAACAACAGGACTCCTATTCCCCACGCGATGGAGTCGTCCCCCTCGTGCAGCGGAAACCTCTTTCCTCCTTCGTGACGGAGTTTCGACTCTCCTCTCATGCTACAGGAGTCTCATTTTCTCCCACGCAGCAGGATCTCATCTCTCCTGAGCGACGAAGTTCCATCTCCTCCATGCAACAGAGCTTCCTCCCGTGCAATGGAGTCATCCCCCTCATGCCGCAGGAGTCTCCACTCCTCCAGTACAACATGCAACAGGAGCCTTATGCTCCCATGCAACGAAGCTCTCCCTCTACGACGGAGTCTCATGCTCCCATGCAGAGGAGGTCCGTCTTTCCATGCAACGGAGCCTTGCTCCCTCATGCAACCGAATTTTATTCTTCCGTGCAAAAGAGTCCCATTCTCTCCCAAGAGGGCGGCCGGCGAATTTGATCCCGGCCTGCTCAAGGAAAAAACATGTTTTTATCTATTCACATGATCGGAGCTCAACAGGTAACTCCTCCGCTACATTTATAAAATAAAAAACTATGTTTCAGTTTTATAGGAAAGGCTCCTGTGCCACTATCAAGGGCAAGCACTATGACTTGCCAGGCGCAAGAATTATTGACCAAAGCCCGGATCCCATGCTCTCCGGCACCAAAGACCGGACACCCTGGCACCTAAGACCGGACACCCCGGCACCTAAGATCGGACACCCCGGCACCAAAGACTGGACACCCCGGCACCAAAGAGCTGAACCCCGCATCTATGGCATGACTCTCAGTTCAGCTCTTGCCTTACTCACAGTCCGAAGATATTCGCGGAGACTCCAAGAAGTCCTGCCATCTATCGAGAAAACTCACAGTTTGGCATTTGTTGTACTTAAAGTCCGGAGACGTTCATGGGAAGCTCTGGAGCTCCAACCGTTCATGGTGAACTAGCAGCTCTACCATCTCATGAAGGAGGTAAGAATCCCTCCTCAATCATTAAAGTTCCTCTCTGGTGCAACTTTGTTCTTCACCAATACAGGAACTCGCCCGTCCGACTCCAAGTCCGACGAAGTTAAGAGCTGAAGTCAAACTCCTCAGTTCAGCCGAGCTGAGCTCAAATTAAGCCGAGTTGAATTCATGCCCCTTGATTCAGCCGAGCTAAAGTTAAACTCCTCAGTTCGGCCGAGCTGAACTCAAAGAAGGCCGAGCTAAAGTCACACCCCTTGGTTCAGCCGAGCTGAAGTCAAACTCCTCAGTTCAGCCGAGTTGAGCTCAAATTAAGCTGAGCTAAATTCACGCCCCTTGATTCAGCCGAGCTAAAGTTAAACTCCTCAGTTCAGCCGAGCTGAGCTCAAATTAAGTCGAGCTGAATTCATGCCCCTTGATCCAGCCGAGCTGAAGCCAGGCTCTTCACTGAGCCCCGTATTTACCACCTGAATCTCATCCGGAGATATCTACGGGTAGCTCTAAGGGTCCAAACATCTGCAGCTCGCCTCCCAGCATGCCAAACGAGCAGCTTTGCCACCTCGTGAAGGATGTAAGAATCTCTCCCCAATAATTAAAGTCACTCTTTGGTGCAACTTTGCTCTTCATCATTACAGGAGCTCATCCGCCCAACTCCGAGTTTGGTAAGGAAAGGCCGGACACCCCGGCACCTAAAGACCGGAATCCCCGGCACCTAAAGATCGGAAACCCCGGCACCTAAAGACCGGAATCCCTGGCACCTAAGGACCGGAAACCCCGGCACCTAAAGATCGAAAACCCTGGCACTCCAAGATCGAAAATCCCGTCGCCTCAAAACGGGAAATGCCGAAGGTCCCACACCAAAAGCCTTATCAAAAGCTTTGAAGAATGCTCTGAGCCCAACCATGTGCCTAGTCATGCATGTGTGCACCCAAGTTGTGCACCTCACCAACCTCTTCTTCCACGGCACCGCCTTCTATCCGGTCCAAGAGGAGTCAGACCGAAGTGCTAGCACCATCAATATGCAACTAACGCCTACGGGCAAGTTTCAAAAAACACCACCTCCTATTTTTGTTTTGTAGGCATGCTACGATATAGAGCCGAATGGATAAAAAACTACACCCTTCGCCCAAAACGAGAAGTAACGCTTTGGACTCAGGGAGTGGGAGCATCTGTTACAGTAGTAACCAACCCATTCAGCCCCGACACAACGGTGATCAGCCCCTGTGGCAGCCAGGTCGGCACCTCGGTCGGCCCACTTCGACCATCCCTGGAGCCCAGCTCGGTCGGGCTGGCACCTCGACCAAATCGACAGCTCGGCCAGCCCGTTTCAGGCGTATATAGAGCCCGGCCGGGCATGAAGGGTAGCCAATTTCAACCTACGAAGCTCTCCGGATCAGCCCGGCTCCACTCCGCCCGGCCCAAGCATCGCCAGGAAGCAGCCGTGCCCAGATTAGTGCCTCTGCATGCTCCTGCCCAGCGCAGCACGCTCAAGGTATCGCTCACGTGCCAGGGTACCGCGCCAAGGTACCGCACGGAATCCCTCCGAACATGGCGTCCCCACCTCGGCTCTGCCCGACCTCGCCCGCATGGCACGCCCCCACGGCAGATCGGCGATCCCGTGCCCGGTCCGGCTCCTCCCGGCGGGACTTCGGCGAGCGAACACCTCCAGCTCCGGCCCGGCTTGGTGCACCCGCGGGCCCCAGCTCGGTCCGCACCTGCACTGCCCGCGAAGCACCCGCGTGTTCTTCCACCCACGGCAACCCGGTCTCAGGCAACCGCGCCCCATTCCGGCTCCGCGTGTTCCCGTCCGACGCCCAGCTCACCCAAAGGAGGCCTCCGCCTCACCCCAGTCCGGTTTTGCCCGATGTGGGGAGCAGTCCGGCACGCCCACAGGCACTGCAGCACTCCGCGCGGCTCCGGCTCGGCGACGCCGTGCTCCAGGTCCGGCTCTGCCCGACCTTGCCCACGGCGCAGCTCGTCTCACCAAGCTCCAGACCTGCCTGCGGAGCAACCCGGCGTCTCACCCAGCACGGCTCCCAGTCCGGAGGCAAGCCCGCAGCGTCCCCATCTCGGCTCCCAAGTCCGCAAGCGACCGCGCTAAGGCACGCCCCAGCATCGGTGCACCTCGACATCGCCTGCCCCTACGCCCGTGCACTTCGGCAGCGCCCGCCTCAGTGCCGGTGCACCTCGACACCACCTGCCCCTGCGCCGGTCCACCTCGGCACCAACCTTCTCGGCGTCCAGATCCGCCGGCACCGGTCCACCCCGGCTTCGCCCGCGCCAGGTTCGGCCATGCCCGGTGCGGGTGGTGTGGTCTGCCTTCGCCCGATCCGGTTCCGTCCGCCTGAGCCTTGCTCCGGCTCCGAGACGGAGCCCTTCGGTCCCCCCACGTCCGCAGGGACGTGACACGGGTCGCCTCCAGCCCGAGCGGAATCCGACTCCAACCCCGGTCCGACACTGTTCGGCGCACCTGCGGCGTTCTGGTGATCCTGCACCCCGCACGGCCTCGACCGTTGGGAGGCAACGGGCCTCCGCCTCGCCTCCGTCCGCCCGCAGCATGCCCCCGGCGTGCCCGCGGCGACCCCAGATCCTTCTGCGCCAGCTCCGGCATCCCGCGTGACAGCCCTGACGTCCAGCCGACCTCGGCACGGCAACTCCCGGCTTAGCACGCCCGGCGGGACCCAGCCCGGTGCTCCCGCGTTCAGGATAGCAGGGCCTCGCTACGGCTCCTCCGGCTCCGGCCCGCATGCCCGGCTTCACCAGGCTCCGCCCGTGCATAGCGCCCAGTTTGGCACGCCCCCGCTTGCCCGGTTCGGCACACCCGCATGGCGCCAAGTTCCGTCCACACTTGCTCCATGCCCCAGCGTGCCCGCGATCCAGCTCCGCCCTCCCGCGGTCTGGTTCTGACCAGGAACAGCGTGTGGGTCCGCAACGCATGGGTTCGCATCCACATGCATGGAGCCTTGCACCTCGCCTTGATCAGCATGCATGGAGGCCCCCACGAGCCTTCTCCCGGTCTGCGTGCCCGTATGGTGATCTGGAGTAGTGTCCCAGCCAACTCGGCACTTCAGCATCTCAGCCTAGCTCGGCCACTGAGAGCATCGCACAGTCCTGTCTCATCTACGTGGGCTCGGCACTCTTTCCAAGGATCCCCCTCCACGTGGGTCCTATGGTATGCCGCCTGACATGCCGTCTGCAAGGAAGGTTTGCATTTAAGTTTCCTAAGCCACTCTTTACACTAACTAGTGAATAGTGCCCTGCCCAAGGTACTGTACCCTTGCACCAACTTCCTGAACCACCCAGAAGAAGAAGGTTCACCAGCCCATCATAGCCTCACAGGCTATCCTAGCTTGACAAGTCTGCATCAAGACCAGCACGCCTCCCCCGAACAACAGGAGCCATTCGTTTACATAAAGACCGGTATGAAGAGGTAAGGGGAGGTAAGAGTCAACACACTCTCTGGATCCTTACATTATATTTCATTTACTATCACCCTCTGGCAGCGGAGAGTCCCCCAAGCTCTCCACTTCAGAGATCTCTTATTTCCTTCGATCATCCCACTGACTTGATCATCGGAGTGTCTTTGCCGGAATCCCCGGCGCAGGTCTCCCCTGTTTTGCCGCTTCGCCCGACAGAGGGACGATACAGAGAAGATTTCTCCCACTGGAGAGGACCACAGCACAGTATCAAGCCCCTTCATCCCTACGACCCCTCCGAGCACGGCGGTTCCACCAAGCCCCGTGGCGGAGGGTATGTTCCCCTTGATCGTCTCCAACCGACGAGCCCGATGATGCTGGCGAGGAGTCCACTCACCCGGGCCACGTAAGAAGCTGCAGGCCACGGCGATCTAGGCGGCAACACTTGTATTAGTATTTTTACACAAATGATTTTGAGACCAACAACCCACTCCAAGCATATATAAGATGTTCCAGTCTTACCAGAATCATCGATCTTAAACTCAATGATCCTATGACTGGAAATATTTTAGATTTGAATTTATAGGATTTTAGATCTCACTGTTATGAACTCATCATAATCCTAAATCCATTGCTCTAATATATGGAATTCATTATAATCTTAAAATATAAATGAATAATACACGGCATATGATGAATCAAAAATATCTCTTTATTATTAAATGTCATATATGAGTTGGAAGAATTTACAAAAAAGCTCTTGTCATATATGAAATGCGATTGGCTTGTTGGATATTATTCTTTCAATCTCCCATTTACACTAAAGCCAATCGTCCTTGTATTTAATTCATATACAATCTAAATAATGATCAAACTACTGTAGAGGAAGGGCCTTAGTGAATAGATCTGCCATGTTATTCTTTGTATCTACTCATTCTATAACTACATCTTATTTTTTAATGATTTCACAAATGAAATGGAAGTGCTTTAGAATGTGCTTAGACTTTTGATGAGACCTTGATTCCTTAGCTTGTGCAACAACTCCAGTGTTACCATATTAAAGTGGCACCAGCTATTGTATCTCAGGAACTACACCCAATTCAGTGATGAACTTCTTCATCCAAATAGCTTCCTTAGCAGCTTTACTTACAATAATGTACTCTGCTTCAGTAACTGAGTCACCTATAATTTATTACTTGGTATTTTTTCAACTCACTGCACCACCATATAGAGTAAATATATACCTTGATATGGATTTACTATCATCTAGATTTGATTAAAAACTAAAGTCAGTATAGCCTTCTAGTTTTAAATTTGATCCTCCATATATTAGAAAAATATCTTTAGACCTTGTCAAGTATTTAATAATATTTTTCATAGATTCTTGATGATCCTCCCATGGATCAGTCTGGAACCTGTTTGCCATGTCTAAAACATATGCAACATTAGACCCGGTACATAATATAGCATATATAATTGATCCTCTAATCGAAGCATAAGAAATTTTACTCATCCTTTGTCTCTCTTTTCTTTAGGTGTCTTAGGAGACATCTTCTTAGAGAGATATATATCGACTCATGGATAAATAACCCGTTTTTCTTTCTTCCACGTTGAATCTTTTTAATACTAAGTCAATGTACCTGGATTGGGATAAGCCAACTATCCTCTTAGATCTACCTCTATAAATCTTTATACTTAATATAGGATGCTTCTCTCAAATCCTTTATAAAAAACTTTTTAGATAGTCAGCTTTGATCAATTGTAATATTGAAATATCATTCCTAATGATAAGTATGTTATCCATATATAAGATTAAAAAAACAATGGCACTAGTACTTATCTTCTTATATACATATGGTTCATCCACATTTTTTATGAAATCAAATTCCTTAATTGTTTCATCAAAGTAGATGTTCCAACTCCCGAAGCTTGCTTCAATCCATAAATAAGTTTTTTAAGTTTGCATACTTGGTTCAGTCTCTGACTTGAGACAAATCTCTCTAGCTGTAACATATAAACTTCTTTCTCAAGATACCCATTGAGGAAGGCGGTTTTTATATTCATTTGCCAAATTTTATAATCATATATGCAGCTATAGCAAGCAAAATCCAAATGAACTTGAGTATAGCTATTGACAAAAAGGTTTCATCATAGTCAATTCCATGTCTTTGTTTGAAACCTTTTGCCACTAGTCTAGTCTTATAGGTTTCTACTTGGCCATCTATTCCTATCTTCTTTTTGAAGATCCATTTGCATCCTATTGGTTTTCTCCTCAGATAAATCAACCAAGATCCAAACTTGATTGGAGCACATGGAATCCATCTCAAATTTCATAGCTTCAAGATATTTATCAGAGTTTTTACTCTCAATAGCTTCCATATAGATCACAGGATCATCATCATGAATGATACTGGCATCATTATCATGAATGATACTAGCATCATTATCATTCCCAATGACAATTATATTTGACAGGTGCACCCTACACTCTTTCTGACCTTTGGATAGGAGGTGTGCATTGTGGATGTACTTAATAAACAAGGAATTATGGTTAAGAAATTTCTTATGAAAATAGGTTATAGGTTTTGAACTTCACCAATTTCAACTATCCTCCACCGCTACCTTTTTGGATAAATTCCTCCTTCAAGAAAGTGCCATGCCTATTGACAAAACCTTTTATTCGGTAGGATGATAAAAGAGGTATCCAACACCCTCTTGAGGATAACCTATAAACTTACATTTATTTGCTCTAACATTTAACTTATGTACAAAAATACTTTTGACAAAAGCAAGACAATCCCAAATCTTAAAATATTTGAGATTTGGCCTTTTTCTTTTTCATAATTCATATAGAGTGCTAATGATTGATTTTAATAGAACTTTATTTAGAATATAGGCAGTAATCTCTAAGACATATCCTCAAAAGAATACAGGAAGATATGTGAAGCTCATCATGGATTGCATCATGTCTAACAAGGTACGATTCCTCCTTTCCGCTATACTATTTAGTTGTAGTGTATAAGGAGGTATCCATTCAAAGAGAATACCTTTGTCCTTAAGATGATTAAGAAATTCACTAGATAAGTATTCTCCTCCTCGATCAGATCGAAGGATTTTAATACTTTTTTAGTTTATTTATTAATCGTACTTCGATACTTTTTAAATTTATCTAAGATTTTGGATTTGTATTTCATAAGATACACATCCAAACTTTGATAGATCATCAGTGAATGTGATGAAATAAAAGTATCCACCTCTGGCTGAGTTGTCATAGATCCACATACATCTATATGTCTAAGACCTAATAAGTTAGTTGCCCTTTCTCTATGTTCAGTGAATGGAGACTTTGTTATTTTACCTATAAAATAGGATTCACAAGTTTCTAATAATTCATAATCATAAGGATCAAAGAAATTGTCTTTGTATAACTTGTTTATCCTAGACTCACTAACATGATCGAGTCGGCAATGCCAGAGAAAAGTAGCATCAACATCTTCTCTCTTTTTCTTATTTTTAACAAGTAACATTTCATCATTGAGCAAAAGAATTAAAAGATCATCATTGAATAAACCATTTTCAAAAAAATTATTAGAATGATAAATTGAGCAACCACTGCACATTATATTAAATTCAAAACCTTGTTGTAATAATAATGGTACAGAAATAATATTTTTAATGATATTTAGAATATAGTAATGGTCCTGCAATTCTAATATCTTGCTTGAAGCCAATAATAATAAGTGCCCACAGCTTCCGTTGAATGGCTTCACCACTCAGGCCATAAAGCTCGAAGTCACTCTTCAAGCTTCTAATGTCTGTAGTCCATGCAATGACTTACATATATGAGACCCACAAGTGATATATATAATATCCATGAATCATAAGCTGAAGCACTCAATGATAATTTAGTTTATATCATGTATAAACCTTTTGATGCTTTACTTGCATCGTACTTCAAACTTGAAAGATAAGTTTAGTTCTTCCAGCATCCTTGCTTTCCGTAGTAAAAACATGTTTCATCAATAGAGGGCTTCTTTGCCTTCTTTCTTTTCTAGATGCTACTTTTAGGGTTTCTCTTTCTCTTCAAACCCTTATTTATTGCTATTTTTTTTTTTCCGTCAACTAGAAGAAGATTACCTTTATCTTTCTTAAATGGCTCTCGGCTATCTTAAGCATGTTAAGCAACTCTAGTAGTGAAATATTCAGTTTATTTATATGGTAGTTAATGATAAATTATGAATTAGGGAGTGATTGCAGGACCAAGTCCTACTAAGCTTTCCATCCATAACAAATCCTAATTGACCTAATCAAGTGATTAAGTCAATTATTTTTAGTACATGGGCTTGTACAGATGAGCCCTCACTCATTCTTACATGAAATAATTATTTTAATATCTCGTACCGAGCAGTCCTACTTTGCTCTCTATATAGCTTTCTGAGATTTAGTATGGACTGAGATTTCATATCTTTATGTTGTATCTATAATTCATTGCTCATAGAAGCCAATATGATACACTTGACAATTAAACTACCATTCTACCACATTCTATATATGACCTTTTTTTCCTCCATAGCAACCTCTCTGATTGATTCGTGATCAGGAGAGTCGAGAATGTAAGAAACTTTCTTTTGTGTCAAGATAATCCTCAGGTTCGTTAACCAATCCATATAATTGGGATTGGTCAATTTATTGGTATCTAAAATATCTTACAGTGATAAAGTAAAAGCTATTAAATAAATCTATATAAAAATAATGAATAGCATATAAGTAGACTACTCAAGATGATATACACAACTAGATAAGGATTTATAAATTTAATTATGTCTCTTACTATTTTATCATGAATACTATAGCCTTCATTTATGGTAAGCAAGAAACCCTATCAGGATTTCTTTAGTGGGGTTGGGATTCCAATTCCTCACAAATACCTTGTATTATATAACAAATATTCATCAGTTCAAGGATAGGAATTTTTTTTTTAATTGCAATCCATGCAAATCTCAATATAACTACTACCTCTATGATACTTATAGCCTTGTATTGCACAGCAAACTATAATATCTTAGTTTAATTAGATCCTTTATTTTTATATAATCATGTTTAAATAATGTTGCCTTTGTGTTATACAATAAAATAACACCATCAAAAATATGCTATAAAGCATCAGATGTACCAAGACAATTCTACATCAATCCCTAGAATAGGCCTTGTGTTATACAATAAACCTACTAAAGTTTTTCACATGAATTTGGCCTAGCATGAAGGGAGGCATTAGTAGTGTTCTAATCATTTAACATTTTCAATTCAAGATTTAAATCAATTGAATTAGCTAGGTAAGTGGAAGAGAGGCGGGAGGCCTCCCGTGCTTGCCTTAGATATAAAAGATTGGCTAGATAAGCAACGAATGTAATTAAAAATTATGTTCTCTATACCGTCACAGAATCACTTTTCTAGATACCAATTGATCGATCAGATCCTGAATGAATTTGCATTTGAATTTCTGATACTATGACTAAATATAATTTTTTAGTAGGCTTTCATGGTCTCGTGCATGTCCTAATAGTATATACTAGCATGAAAGTATAGATTATCACAACAATATATGCCAAGTATGTCATCATTTTAAAACAACCTTATAACATGACAGGCATCTACCACTATATTAGGACAACCTTATTTTAGAATGATGATTAACTAATCTAAATATATCTCTAATATTGATTAAGGTTTAAGAGAAACACCTAATCAATGGGATTCACAAAGCATTATATATTATCATGCTAGATATATAAAATGACATACATATATCCATATGATATGCCTGACTATTAATTGATTTAATCAAGGTAGCTTTGATATTATTATAGGGTTATGTTGTGTAGTGAAAGGTTGGATTTTAAAATTTTTTATTATTGAATCCTAGTCAATCGAAATCCTAGATCAAAGACCCCTTGACTATAACAATTAATTATGATAATATCTAAGGGATTTAGAAGAATACCTATAATGCTAAATCCTAATATTTTTATAGGCACACAAGTGCATGTCTTTTAGAGGTGATCCATACAGGAATTGAATCAAGGAAGCAATCATTCAAGCTTCCTTGCTTAATTTTTTCTCTTGACAGCCTTTCAGCCTTACTAGAACCTGTATCCTACTGAAAGGTATCTCTAGATCTCTCTAAAACCTTTCTTACTATCCTTTTATCCTTCCTAATTCTCTTTCTAAGCTCTTGTCTTAAAATGATAGACTTGTCTTAATCTTAAAGACTTGTATTAATAAGGAAAGGAAGATGATTATTCAGACAAAACTTAGATACACCAGACTTTATCATAGACCTATTTATAATTTGAGAGGTGGTGTTAATCACACCGATTGGTATTGTTCAAAATGGTAAGGGAAAGAAGAGCCCACTAAAAAATTTCTCCATTAATTGTTAATGCAAACTAAGCAGGCATTCCTATAGAAAGCAAAGTTACATCAGCTTATAAATGAACAAACTCAAGGAAAAGGAGTTATAGGATAGGTAACTTATTGATCAAATCTACTAATAATAGAGATGTTTTAGATAGCCCTTATTGATTAAATCTACAAATAATAGATATCTTGTTACCTAGTAAAAGGGCCTTACTATCTACAATCAATAGTCTTATTACCAAAATAGATCTTCACAATATATTCCAGAAAAAGGATAAAGTCATGAAATCAATGAATATAGGTGTGAATTAGCAAGCCTTAGAAATCCAAGATCCAAGATGGACCATGGTACCCACCATTTATATTAAAAATGTGGAACCAAAAAAGTGAATTGGTATTTATTAGTTGATATTTTTCAATCTCCTTCTTGATGACTTAAATGCAAACCCAGTTTTCTAGACCTCATCAAATTATTAGTCCACACCATAAGCCTTTTCTTTTGTTGTGAACCATATTTGACCATTGGATGGTCATTGTAATTTTTTTAATTTATCTACAGAGAAAAGTTTTTTCTTAAATATTTTCTCTCTATATTGGATCATATCTGAATGAAATTGAATGAACATGAAAACATTTGATACATTCCACCTTTGCCTTAGATTGTGTTTGAATAGTTTATGATTAATAACTTGGAACCACCAACTAACAACCCCAATTTTGACTATTGATTGCACAAATAAGTCCACAGACAATTGCCAAGCAGCTTTGTGAATGCTTTATTAATTTCAACTAGAATTGTTAATCGAAATAATTTGTAGATAGGGGCATTTAAGCAATCATTTCATAATGCCTTAGGCTTGTTTTGAGATCCCAAGTTAAGGAAACTACCAGACGTTCTTAGGTTATGGTTAGACTTTCATGGGTGCCGATCCAAGGTTATTCACTTCTGTAAACCAGCTTAGATAGTGCCATTCCAAGGCAATCGTTGTGCTTAGCTAATATGGATAACACTAAAAGAAGTTCAAAAAAGATAGCCAACTTAGACAACACCAATCTGAGGCAGTTGCTTTACATGGCCAACTTAAGTAATACATATCTGAGGTAATTGCCGTACACGACCAGCTTAGACAACAATGCTTCAAAGCAATTACTTTACATGATCAGCTTAAACAATGCTTATTTGAGACAATTGCCATACATGACCAGATCAAACACTATAGCTTCAAGGTAGTCGCTTTACATGGTCAGCTTAAGCAATGCCTATTTGAGGTAATTTTTGTACATGACCAACTTGGATGCCATCACTTCAAGATAATTGCTTTATATGGTCAGCTTAAGCAATGCTTATATGAGATAATTACTATACATGACCAGCTCAGATGATGCCACTTCAAGATAGCCACTTTACATAGCCAACTTAGCAATGACTATCCAAGACAATTATTGTACATAACCAGCTCAAATGATGCTGCATGGCATTTCTTAGAAACTAGTCTTCATGAGTTATCATGAGTTAATCCCTCATTGGCTACAAAATATTTTGTCGGGCTCCGAGGTAATCCCTTGCTTCATGAATGTTTGGGGTCTTCGACCTACATAGTTGCTTGAGAGGGTCCTTTAAGTGGTTCAACTCTCCAACGGTCATTAAAGGTTAATTCTCTATTTCATGAAACACAAGTCCTTATACAAAAAACATGCACATTAAATAATAAACATGGTATTTCTTTAATAAGATTCCATCATGCATCAGTAATATATGCGAAGATCAGAGAAGTTCTAGGATCTAGGGAGTGGGGTCCCATCAAGTTACTTCAAGTGATATATGCCTGGATGGATTACCTTGTTCACTTGGTATGGGCCTTCCTAATTTGATGATAGCTTTCTTTGCTCTGTAGGCTAGAAAACTTTGGCCTGCAATAGCACCAGGTCATCTACTCTAAATTTGTTAGCCTTGACTCAAGTATTTTAGTATTTGGCCGCCCTCTGGTAATAGGAAGCCATTCTTACAGTAACTCACTCCCTATTTTTCTTGAGCAAGTCCAGGTTCGCTTGAAGCCATTTAGAGTTAATATCTTCATTATATTCTTCAACTCTAAGTGATAGAAATTTAATTTTTACTAGAATGACAGCTTCAGTTCCAAATACAAGGCTGAAAGGAGTTTCTTCAGTTGGAATTCTTTAGACAATTTGATAAGCCCATAGTATATGATGAAGTTCATTATCAAATATCCCTTTGTCTGGCCGGTCAGGCTTTCAAGCCTTGTAGGAGTCCTATTGATAACTTCGGCTTCATCATTGGATTGAGGATGCCCTATCAAAGTAAATTGCTGAGTAATGCCGCATTCCTAGCAAAACTCGTGGAGCTGCACACCATTGAATTGCTAGCCATTATCCATGATAATCACCTTGGAAAGATTGTATCGACAAATAATGAATTTTTAGATGAAGTCTCTCACCCTAGCTTCAGTGATATGTGCAAGAGGTTCAGCTTTGACCTACTTGATAAAAAAATCAATGGCTATTAGTAAGAATTTATGTTGACTAGTTGCTCGAGAAAACGGACTAAGAATGTCCATCCTCCAAGGCCATGGTGTAGTAATTAGAGTTAAGTGAGTCATCAGCTGATGTTCGATAACAGCGTTCCTCTGGTAATGATCACATTTCTATGCAAACTCAGTTGCATCTTATTACATTGTAAGCCAGTAATAGCCTTGCCAAAATATTTTATAGACCAAAGATCTAGCCCCCAAGTGGCTTCTATAGACTCCTTAATGGATCCCTCTTAATACATAATCTACTTCAGACAACGACAGGCACTTCAATAGAGGCGAGTACGAGCACTTATACAGTTTGTTGTCATATATAATATAGTGCAGTGCTTGACATTTTATTTTTTGAGCCACTTTGTGATCCAATGGTAATTTCAGCTTGCTAGAGATATTTGAAAAGCTGGTATATCTAGTTAGGCTCTTCATCAATCTCCTGGACCAGCTAAGGCTCCTCGAGGCTCGACTTCTTTAGTACCTGAAAGTATGTATCCCTCCAAAGGTTGGATAACAAAGATGCTTCTAGCTCAGATAGTGCATCAACTTTGGCATTTTCTACTCTAGGTACCTACTAGATATCAAAGCTTTGAAATGATGAAGTGAAATCTTTAGCCTTGTTAAGGTACTTCTTCATATTCTCTTCCCAAGCTTCATACTCGTCTTTGACTTGCCCTACCACCAGGTAGGAATTGCCGAAGATGAGTTGTTGGACTCCAACTTCCTTTGAAATCTTCAACTCGATAATCAGTGCTTTGTACTTTGCTTCATTGTTAGTAGTGGGATACTCGAATCGCTGAGCATACTTAGCAACATCTTCTTTAGGACCAGATAATATAAGACCTGCTCATGACCTAGTAGAATTTGATTTGACATTAACGTGCAAGGTCTACCATTCCTCCAAATTGCCCCAGGAACTTGTCTCATCAACCAGCATCTTCTCCTCCTTTGGTATGGTGCATTTAGTAACAAAATCACTTAGCACCTGAGCTTTGATTGAGTGCCTCGAATGAAACCTCACATCAAATTTAGAGAGCTCGAGTGCCCATTTAGCTATCCTCCTCAAGATATCTGGCCAATGGAGGATAGTTTTGATAGGTTGATCAATGAGTAGGGTGATGTTGTGGACCTGAAAATAAGAACAAAGCTTTCTGGCTGATATAATGAAAGTAAAAATGAACTTTTCCAGCCTTGAATATCTCGCCTCTACATTATAGAACACCTTGCTGACGTAATAGATAGGTTTCTAGACCTTTCCTTCCTCCCAAACAAGTATTGCACTTACAACTGCGGAGGATATGATAAGGTAGAGGAAGAGCACTTCACCAGGCTTAGGCTTGCTCAACAATGGGGCAGAGCTAAGATACATCTTCAACTGCTCGAACGCCTTCTAGCCCATTATAGTTTACTTGAAGTCCTTTGATTACTTAAATATCTTGAAGATTGGAAGATATTGATGCGCATCGCAACACACCAATTTAGTACCTTAATTTCACTATTCTTATAAGCCTAGTGGGCGTAAGAGTCGAATCCATAGGGACCTTTGAGTTATTTCAAAAGTAAAATAATCTAGATATGCATAGTAAAAAAGGGAATTATCAGAAAATCAGCAGGAAATTTAATCCATGAATGATCTATCTTAACGAAAGCATGGCCTGTACCCGTAAATCATGGCCCGTCCCTTTTGGGAATAGATCAATCAAAATGACAGTGAAAATAATCCAGATATGATCTTTCTTAGTGAGAGCATGGTCCGTACCTGTAGATCATGGCCCATCCCTTTTGAGAACAGATAAATCAGAATTATATATTAATGTAGAGAAAGCTAACAGTGAAAATAATCAAGATATGACATATCTTAGCAAGAGTATGGCCCATACCCATAGATCACGGTCCATCCCTTTTGGAAATAAATCAGTCAAAATTATATTCACGTAAAATAACTTATCTCTAGAGCTTTTCACTGCTTATGAACCTGCTTCAAACAAGATAAAGAAAAATATGAATTAATCAAAAGCCCTTTTCATTTCATAAAATGAGGAGTACATTAAATGAATACTAAAATATAAACTCCCTTTTTCCAAACAGGCTTCTAGGGTGAAGCTATAGCATATCTGAGATGGAGCAGTTCGGTGATGCGGTGGAGAATGGAGAGTGGAGAACCAGGCAGGGCCAGTGCAATGGGAGCGAAAACCAGTCAGGATGGAGGGGTCAGGAAGATGGAAGAGAGTGGAAGGAAGGGAAAAATGGAGAAGAGAGAAATGGGATGGAGTGGAGGAAGGATTAAGAGAAGAAATGGGAGAACAGGACTTTGTGAACTAATGATTTAATGGATGCCCTCAACTCTCCTCCTCGGACTCCCTTTTATAGGTAGTAATCCAACGATCTGTTCCACTATTCCACTAGTCCAATTGAATTCAGTTCCAACTGCCCGAAATTATTCCACAGTTCCAACTGAGTCTATTCAACCCCAATTGCATCTCGTTCCTAAACTCCATGGCTGTTCCAATAGTTCAATCAAACTCTGCTGATCTTCCAGTTAGTTCCAACGGTCCCATGGTTCAACCAAACTCCCAATCAACTTGGACAACAGGGTCGGCGACGGGCAGCATGGTGTGAGCGACGATGGGGCAGCAAGGCATGGTGTGAGGAGAAGGCTGCTGTGGAAGTTGACCAACCTCTTGGGGTCCATGGATTCCGACCATGGGGCCTCTCGATGGCGAGGGAACGGGCACCGCTGGCTTCTCTGACCGACGGTGGATTGGGCAGGATGTTCGATGGCTTGGGAGATGATGTTCGGCTAGGAAGAAGAAAGTGCAATAGCAACAACGTTTAGGGGCATTTTTTTGGCCATTGGGGGCTACTCTGGCTGGCAAGGGAAGTGCCGGAGGTTTGGACGGTGACGGGACAACAATCCCGGTAACTTTCGGCTCAAAACAGCTTCGCGATCCACGGCTCTGTTTCATGGATTACGACCATGGCTGCCTGTGGACCACCGGGCGAGTTGTAGACCGAGCAGCCGGTCCATGATGGACCGGCTACTTTAAATTTCGTGCAATTTCTTTATCAATCCTTCAAAAATCAATTCTAGATTAATTTCAAGCCTGATTCTTTTCGAACTTGTTTCATTTGAACCCATAAATCGAGCTCATGTTGGTACTCTCTTTTTCTGCAAATAATATATAAAAGTATCAATTTTAAAGAAATAAAGATAATTTAATTATTAAATTAATACTTTTATATATGTGTATAACGTAGTTATCACATCCCCAACTTGAACTTTGCTCATCCTTGAGTAAAGAAAATGAATTAGCTATGTGTACTGACTCATCCAAGAAGTAAAAATTATCTCACTTATTCTAAAATCAGTTGATACCCAATTAGACCATTGAAGGGGTACTTCATTGGATTACCAATTCTACCCATTTAGTGGCTGAGTGAAGCCCATAGAAATTTCAAGAGTTTATCTTTTTCCAACTTTCTCATTCTTTTAAACTCTCTAACTTACTTTGGTTATAGTGTAGTATCAGTTTATTTAGTCCTCTTTTTTTTTGAAATAATGTAGAGTTAATGCAATGTCCTAACATCTTGCTTTCTAGATGATCCTTGTGGTGAGCTTTAGGCCAAGGACTCCCAAACTAGTTGGCTTTAGGGCATTAGGTGTAAAACATCCTTCAAGCTTAATGACTCGAGTCAAAAAGGCTACATGTTAAGATTTGTCTCTACAAAAGATTTCTTTACATCATCACCTTTTGATGCGAACAACAATGCTTACTTAGACGAAGGGGCTCGGTTACTCAGTGAGATACTAAAAACCTTATTTTTATTATACTTTAAATAGGACTTTTTAGATATTTCCACCTAAACCATTATAAGGTAGAGTCTTTATCGAGATCAATAGGCAGAAGGGTCTGGAATTGCTCAAAAGATTTTCTGGTCTAAACTTTAACATTAATTGGATTTCCTTGATAATTTATCCCTTAGTATCTCTAAAATTATGTAAACCGTTAATCATTCATCATTTAGCAAGCTTGATTATTTTTAAATCGACACAAAATTGGTACAAAAGGACTGATTAAAATTTTACTCAAGGAGTTAATCATCCTCCCCCCAACTTAATTTCCATTGTCCCTAATGGAAGGAGATAAAAATATATAACAAGGAAAGATACCAGCTGGAAGGGTGCTTGAATTGGATGTTCCTTTGTTGTCATACTCCCCTCACTTTATTGTTCTTCTAAAAAATAAGTAACTAATTAAAAATAAAAACATAAATTAGGTTGCCTCCCAGGAGTGCTAAGTTACCACCTGGAAGGGTGCTTGAACTGGATGTTCCTTTATTGTCATACTCCCCTCACTTTATTGTTCTTCTAAAAAAAAACTAGTTAAAAATAAAAACATAAACTGGGTTGCCTCCCAGGAGTGCTAAATTTAACATTTTCAGCCAGACGCTATGAGGAAGTGTTACTGATATTGAACTTGGGTACATTCCTCCAGATTTTCAGAAGATAGGACCAATCAGGAGACCATGTCATCATGGCAGAAAAACGTTCGTAGAATTTTTGACGGTGATCATCCCTGATCCATAGAGTGTACCAGGCAAGCATGCTAGACCAAGATTTAAAAATTTTATAACAATTTGGTTTAAGATTAGGAAGGGATTATATGTGTTGGGCCGAGAATAGGGGTGGCAGCTTAAAAATTTTTATAACTTTAGAAAGATCTACCCTAATCCCTTCCTGATGGCACTTTATCCAAGTGTAGATTTATCTCCATACATCATTTCAGAATAAAAGATAGATTTTGGAGGCGATCCTTGAAAGTGATGCCAAATATAAAAAATTAGCTATAAAATCTTTAAGATCATTATCCCTCATTTCATAAACATCCCATCCAACAACTTGTCTATGCATCTTTAGAACACCAACTATTCGGTCTTCCTGATTAGAGATCACTGGTAGGGTGTCAATAGGTGTGACAGGAAGCGACTTCAATTCTAGATCTGGTGGTGATTCCAACGAAGGAGCTATTAGGGGGCTAGGTGATGGCTCAACTTATCCATCAAAAGTGGGGTGGTTTAAAATGCGGTGTATCAAGTAGGTTATCCCTCCCTATGATATATTCATCTTCTTTAAAATTATCTATTTCATAATGAGCCATATATGGATCCAATGACTTCTGGGGATAACTTGGAGGTATGGCTTCTCCTGTTATGTTATTCTGTTGTGGTTCTTGGGGATCCTCAATTAATTCCATCATATCATCTATTTCTTCTTCCATCCCATAAAAAAGAGTTGATGATTCTAGGGCACTTGGGAAGGGGGTCATCGATGAGTAGGATGACGATGGAAGTGGTTCATCCCACCTGTTTAGTTTCTCTGCCTCAGTTGAATCATCTATATGGGTCTTTATGATAGTGCAAGGTTGTTCTGTAACCAATTCATTCCCGAGAGTTATGATTGATCATTTAGAAAAAAATTAAAGGATCATTAAAATCTTCATCTTGGTAGTGTCCCTCTAAATTACTCTCGAACTGACTAGGTAGTATTCCTACCTCCTCCCTATTAATTTCAGCTAATAATCGGTCAGTCTGATTTATAAGCTCATCAAGAGATTGCTGCTGAAGTATGATAGATTGCTGCTGAAGCCTGATTGATTGTAATTGAGCAAATATATCAACATCTAAGTTGGTCTGTTGGAGAGATGGGGTCTGACCAATTTTTTTTATTCTATCTATTGCTTGTAGAGCCTTCTCTTGAAATGATAGACTATAATTTGGAGAAGGTTGATAACATGAATAGAGTTGATCGTAATAATGCCCATCTACAAACAGAGGTCTTTGTGGTACCGGGGTAATCTCTGGGTATGGTTGCCATGATAAATCTGGTTGAGCCCCCCAACCTAGGTTGTAAGCATTAAAGTGTGGGTTTCCTCCTGGTCTATATGCCATATGAATTTGATCTTGGTAAACTTGGTCATACCTAAACCAAGGAAATTGATACATGGCTGGGTACTCACTTACAAAGTGAGTTGGACTCGGATTTGTGGAGCATGCCTATTATGTAGGAAAAAAGGATTGAGTGGAAGAGTGTCTAATAGTTTGTAGAAGATCGAGCTTATAGGATATGACATCAAGGGCATGGGATAAATTATCCACTCCACTATTGAGATACATGTTCCTAGCACCACTCTAGTTCATCGGATTATTCTGATGATTTCAGAATATTCAATCAAAGATCCTAAATCAGAGCAATCCGCTTCTAAGTTTCTTTTTTAAGAGAGGAGAGGAGAAAAAGAAAAGAAGAAAAATAGAAAGAAGACTAAAGATGAGAGCCTAAGAAGTCCTAAAGCTAAGAATGATAGTGGAGGAGTATTAGTTAAAGTTCTAGGTTAATTGCAAACAAGTTAGCAGTCAATGGACTCTCTATCCTAGGGTCCCTAGTTCTAAACAGCTTCTAACTATTCCAAGGTTACCTTTGAGCACTCCAAATCCAAGATCAATTAACTACATGGCCAGGTAAGTGTAAGGTTGGTGGGGTCTCCCCGTTGCTTGCCTTAGACACCAATTAAAATTGACCAGGTAAGCGAATGGAACCAATTAAAGAACCACCTTCCTTCAGGCTCTTGTCCTTAAACCACTTGCCTTAGACACCGAGTAACTAATTGATTGAACCCGGTCCAACTCTAGGATTTCCTTGTCCTAGTGAGCTTAAAAATCCTTAGAAACCAACGTCTAATTCATTTTAATTTTAAGGCTTAGGTCAATGCAATATGCAGGGTGGTGGTTTGTGGGCCAAGGTAGGGTAATGACATCCCTGTCTTATGTTGTTTAGGGGTTTAGTGCCCTTAAGATATTTTATGAATTATGTAATGCAAAGAAAATAGATGTCGAGGAAAAGAAAAAGAAAACTGAGTTGAGTTAGGAGATTAAATTTGGAAGCAATAAGTCAATTAGGAAAGAGTAAAAGGGAATTTTTTTTATTTTTTGATTTTCTTTTAAAATAACGCCAAGAGGTCCCCGGCAATGATGCCAAAAATCTGATGCGCGTCGCAGTGCACTGATTTAGTACCTTAATTCTATTATTCTTATGAAGCGTAGTAGGAGTAAGGGTCGAATCCACATGAACCTTTGAGTTATTTCAAAAGTAAAATAATCCAGATATGCATAGTAGAAAAGGAAATTATCAGAAAATCAGTAGGAAATTTAATCTAGGAATGATCTATCTTAATGAGAGCATGGCCCGTACCTGCAGATCACGGCCCGTCCCTTTTCGGAATAGATCAATCAAAATGATAGTGAAAATAATCCAGATATGATCTTTCTTAGCAAGTCCCTTTTGAAAACAGATCAATCAGAATTATATATTCACATAGAGAAAGCTAACAGTAAAAATAATCAAGATATGACCTACTTAGCGAGAGCACGGCCCGTACCCGTAGATCACGGCCCGTCCCTTTTAGGAATAGATCAGTCAAAATTATATTCACGTAGAATAACTTACCTCTAGAGCTTTTCATTGCTCATGAACCTACTTCAAACAAGATAAAGAAAAATAAGAATTAATTAAAAACCCTTTTCATTTCATAAAATGAGGAGTACATCAAATGAACACTAAAACATAAACTTCCTTTCCCAAACAGGCTTCCAGAGTGAGCTGCAGCATATCTGAAGATGGAGCAGTTCAGTGATGCGGTGGAGAGCGAAGAGTGGAGAACCAGGCTGGGCTAGTGCAGTGGGAGCGGAAACCAGTCAGGACGGAGGGGGTTACGAAGATGGAAGAGAGTGGAAGGAAGGGAAAAATGGAGAAGAGAGAAATGGGATGAAGTGGGGGAAGGATTAAGAGAAGAAATAGGAGAACAGGACTTTGTGAACTAATGATTTAATGGATGCCCCCAACTCTCCTCCTCGGACTCCCTTTTATAGGCAGTAACCCAATGATTTGTTATACCATTCCACCGGTCCAACTGAATTCAATTCCAACTGCCCGAATCTGTTCCACAGTTCCAACTGAGTCTGTTCAGCTCCAACTGCATCTCGTTCCCAAATTCCATGGCCATTCTAATAGTTCAACCGAACTCTGCTGATCTCCCAGTTAGTTCCAACGATCCCATGGTTCAACCGAACTCCCAGTCAACTTGGACAGCAGATATGTGGCCGGCGATGGGCGGCATGGTGTGAGCAGCGACGGGGCAGCAAGGCATGGTGTGAGGAGAAGGCTGCTGTGGAAGTTGACCGACCTCTTGGGGTCCATGGATTCCAACCATGGGGCCTCTTGGTGGCGAGGGAATGGGCACCGCTGGCTTCTCCAGCTGGTGGTGGACTGGGCAGGATGCCCGATGGCTTGGGAGGTGATGTTCGGCTAGGAAGAAGAAAGGGCAACAGCAACAACAGCAGCATTTAGGGGTGTTTTTTCGGCCATTGGGAACTACTCTGGTAAGCAAGGGAAGCGCCGGAGGTTTGGGCGATGACGGGGCAACAATCCCGGCAACTTTCGGCTCAAAATAGGCTAGCGGTCCACACTCTATTTCGTAGACCATGGCCATGGTTGCCTGTGGACCACCAGGCGAGTTGTAGACTGAGCAGCCGGTCCATGGTGGACCGGCTGCTTTATATTTCGTGCATTTTTTTATTAATCCTTAAAAAATCATTTTTGGATTCATTTCAAGCCCGATTCACTTCAAACTTGTTTTATTTGAACCCATAAATTAATCTCTTCATGTTGATCCTATCTTTTTCTACAAATGATATATAAAAATATTAATTTTAAAGGAACAAAGATAATTTAATTATTAAATTAATACTTTTATTTATATGTATAACGTAGTTATCAGATATCTTGCAGCCGATCTAGACACAAAGTGATTAAGGGCCGTTACTTTCCCAGTAAGGTACTGCACTTCTTTGATAAAGCTTGATTAAGGGCCGCTACTTTCCTAGAAAGATACTTCGAACACACATTTCATCAAATTTAGCTTCATTTTTTATTAGCATAGTATGTCAAAGGTTTCCTGAAGATTGGTAATATGATCATGAGCAGATCGGCTTTTGACCAGCACGTCATGCATGTATACTTTCATGTTCTAGCCAATTTGGCCTTTAAAAATCTTGTTCACAAGCCATTGCTAAGTGGCATCTACATTCTTAAGCCCATAGGGCATGACCCTATAATAGAAGAGTCCATAGTCAATAATAAAGATGATTTTTTTCTCATCCTCAAGTGCCATCCGTATTTGATTATAGCTAAAAAAGGCATCCATGAAGGTGAGGAGTTCATGACTGGAAGTCATGTCAACCAGTTGATCAATCTGAGGTAAAGGGTAACTATCTTTCAAGCAAGCCTTATTTAGGTAAGTGAAATTAATACATATTCATCACTTTTTATTTGTTTTCTTTACAAGTACTATATTTGCCAATTAGTCAGGGTACATTACCTCCTAAATGAAGCCAATTTTAGCTAGCTTGTTAGCTTCTTTGAGTATGGCCTTTTGATGCTTTGGGGCAAAGCTCTGCTTCTTTTGCTTTACCAAGCGATAGGTTGGATCAATGTTTAGCTTATGAACCACTATATCTGGATCTATTCTTGGCATATCGGCAGCAAACTAGGCAAATACATTGGCATTTTTCTACAAAAAACTAGTTAGCCATTCTTTTGTTACTTTATCCAGATCGAATCAATCTGAACTATCCTACTGGGGTCTCCGTTTAAGAGAGGGATCTCCAACATATCGCCCAGCAGCTTGCCATGCCCCTTGGATAGTTTATCTCATATATCCAAATAACATTGTTGTGCCATTGCCTGGTTTCCCTTGATCTATCCAATTTTGTGATTGGTTGGGAACTCCATCAATAGGTGCTTAACAGAGACTATAGTGTCAAGAGCATATAATCTAGGTTGTCCAAGGATTAAGATATCGGGTGCTAAGATTTTAACCACCAAGAAGTCCAACTGGACAATGACTCATTAAGGTAAGATGCCTGCCTTCATAGAAGTGTGATTACCCCCTCTATAGGTATTGTCTCATCGAAAAGTCCTATATGAAAGACCCATACTTTGCTAGGCAGTCCACATAAAGTTTCATTTAAGAGAAGGCTGAGAAATACAATGTCAACTACACTTTCACTATCAACTAGGACATGGTATACATTGTAATTATCAATATTCATGATTACAACTACCGCATCGGTGTTCAGGTACTAGACACTGGCCATATCTTCTTCGGAGAAGGTGATAGCTTCTTCGACCTTCTATTTTTTTGTGGCTCCTGAAGGCTCTGCTAGCTCTTGTTGCATCTAATCCACCATGTTTACACTTATCATATTGATATCTTCAATAGGCAGACTTCCTTCCCTATTCTCCTATTAAGGAGGCTATTCAGGAGCCTTGCAAGGCATCGATGGTGGTAGCTGTCGAGGTCTCGGTGGTGACTGATATGGTGGTATCCTTCTTCGAAGAAACCAGTTGAGCCTTCCCTCCTGGATGAACTTCTCAATTTTGTCTTGTACCTAGTGATTTCACCAGAGATGGTCAGCTCCGTGCTGGTTCGCGCTGACAGGGACGGCTCTCAGCAGCCAGTTTACTACACCAGCAAGCTACTCCATGATGCCGAAACCAGGTACACCCGGCTAGAAAAAATATTTTTGCACTAATAATATTTGCACAGCATCTCGGATCTTATTTTCAAGCGCATCCCATTGCCGTCCTCACTGATCAGCCCTTGAGGGCTATCCTGAGCCATCCCGACACTTCCGGGCGCTTGGCCAAGTGGACCCTAAAGCTTAGCAAATTCGACATCACATATCGTCCATGGCAAGCACAAAAGGCCCAAGTTTTAGCCGATTTGGTGGTAGAATGCACCTGGGCCAAAGGAAGTCCAAAGGAGACGAACCAACAGGCCGAACTCGGGCTGGACCCAACCTCAGCAAAAGAAACGTAGATACGCCATGTGGACGGCACGTCCAACGTAGGAGGAAGCAGAGCTGGCCTTATCCTTGCCAGTCTTGACGGGGTTGTTATGGAATGCGCACTGCGATTCCTCTTCAAGACGACCAACAATCAGGTAGAGTATGAAGCACTCCTCGCATGACTGAAGGTGTCCCGCGAACTGGACGTCAAAAGGCTAAAGGTCTTCACAGACTCACAGCTAGTAGCGGGCCAAGTCTCCAGCGAGTACGAAGCGCGGGATCCTATGATGGTGAAGTACCTGGATCGGGTGCGCTCTCATACGTCGATCCTCTAGCACTTTAGCGTCTTCCATATCCCGCGAGTAGAGAACGCCCGAGCTGATATCCTTTCCAGACTGGCCACCTTGCCAGAGACTTCGTTGGGACACACCTTCATCGAACATCTCGAGGCCCCTAGTTGCGAGGCTGCAACCGAGGTCCAGCAGGTCTCCCACGAGGCCAACTGGATGGACCCCTACATCAAATACATTACCGCCAGCACCCTGCCAGAGGACTGAAAGGAGGCCGGCCTTCTCAAGAAGAAGGCCGCATGCTATGTGTTCCTAGACGGGCAGCTCTATCAAAGATCCTACTCCTACCCACTGCTGAAGTGCCTGAAGCCCTCGGAGGCCACTTACATGCTCCAGGAGATACACGAAGGTATCTATGGCAATAATGTGGGGGGCAGGGCCCTAGCCCACAAGGCGATTCGGCAAGGATACTTCTGGGAGACCATGTGGGAGGATGCGACTAATTTCGTGAAGAAATGCGATAAGTGCCAATGCCATGCATGCATTTAGCAGTAGCCGACAGCCCCTATCTCCCAGCTATCAGCCCCGTGGCCATTTGTCCAGTAGGAATGGACATCCTAAGCCCTTTCCCTGTGGTGTCCGACCAACGGAGGTTCTTGATTGTGGCCATCGACTATTTTTCCAAGTGGGGTGAGGCCGAACCCTTGGTGCAGATAACAGAGACGAAGGTCCAGTCTTTCTTCTGGAAATCTATAATTTGTAGATATGGCCTCCCGCACACAATCTTCACCGATAACGGGAAGCAGTTAGACAACCAGGCCTTCGAAAAATTTTGCTCCGATCTTGTCATCCGCCACCGCTTCACCTCGGTGGCTCATCCTCAAACAAACAGGGAGGCCG
This sequence comes from Areca catechu, assembly GCA_021397845.1. Classification (NCBI taxonomy): domain Eukaryota; kingdom Viridiplantae; phylum Streptophyta; class Magnoliopsida; order Arecales; family Arecaceae; genus Areca; species Areca catechu. Next base: position 92,968,005 of record CM038048.1, on the reverse strand, counting down.
AAGTGACTAACCGCACCATCCTGCAAGGACTACACACGAGGCTGGATGAAGTCAAGGGTCGATGGGTGGACGAGTTGTCCAGCATATTATGGGCCTAACATACCACCCCTCGCACGGCCACCGACAAGGCGCCCTTCAACCTTGTCTTCGGGGCTGAGACAGTAATCCCAGTGGAACTCGGTCTGCCCATGCTTCGGATAGAACAATACAGTGAAGGCGAAAACCCGACACGCCTCCTCCTTAACCTAGATTTGCTGGACGAGACAAGAGATAAGGCCCAACTCAAAATGGTGGCCTACCGGCAGCAAGTCGCATGCTATTTAATGGGTCCTATTTAATGGCCCGGATAAGATGTGCGCCGTATCTCGCACCAAGCCAACGGGGAGATGCCACGAACCGAGGCGGCGCTTCAAATCCCGAGCACCCCCTTGAAGACTAATGCGGTGTTAATAACCGCTTTGAAAGAAAAGACGTGGCGGCACCCAAATGGCGCAGAGACATAACCGCCCAAACGCAGGTGTATCTGGCATTAGTAGCGGAAGGACCGCGCCCCCTCCATGCCAGCGCAATCACTACTCCCTTCGCCCGGAGTAGATGCCTCATTCTCCGGGCTCAGGAGTGGGGGGCAACTAATATGGCGACATCCGCTGACATGGACCGGTGCGGCGACATCCGCTGACGTGGAGCCTGCGGACAGTCACGGCAGCAAGAAACCCACCACCTGGGCAAGGCCACATGATGAAGAACTAAAGGGACAGCCCTTCCGAGGTAAGCGCTCGGTCAAGGCAGGGCTCATTAGGCAAGTTCCCCGTTTCAGGTCAGCTCCCGATCGAGGTCAAATCCGCCTTTCTAGAAAGGACCGCCCTTCCAAGGTAAGCGTCTAGTCGAGGCAGGGCTCAATGGGCGAGTGCCCCGTCTAAGGTCAACTCCCAGTCGAGGTCGAGTCTGCCTCTCCAGAAAGGACTGCTCTTCCGAGGTAAACGCCCAGTCGAGACAGGGCTCATTGGGCGAGCCCCCCATCTGAGGTCAGCTCACGGTCGAGGTCGAGTCCACCTTTCCAGAAATGACCGCCTTTCCGAGATCAGTTCCCAGTCGAGGCAGGGCTAATTGGACGAGCCCCCCGTTTGAGGACAGCTCTCGGTCGAGGTCGAGTCCATCTCTCCGAAGCAGATCCTCCTACTAGGAGCATGGCTTTCCACCAAAGGTGCAAAAAGGGGGGAAGCCAGAATTCAAAATAAGGGTAGCGGAGTACCTGGCCAGCCTAAGCCTTCGAGAGGTGGCACATACCTTGCCATGGGCGCAGGCCCCCCCTCTATGGTGCGTCGTGCATACGATCTGCATGATCTGGACAATGCCAGGCTCCCAGCCTTGCGATATGCTAACACGTTCATGGCCGCATGACTGGGAGACTGCAGCTTCCATGACAGGATGCCTGGACCTCCCAGAGAAGGGCATCCCCCTACAGCCCTATGCATGTAGCACCTACATGGCCTCCTCCAAAGTGGCAACATCCCATTATGGCTGGAGGCTCAAGCACAGAACCAACCCGACAAAGAGGCAACAGTGGGCAACGGAAAGCCTCCTTCAAAGGAGAGAACCTGGAACCCCTCGGAAAGCCTCCCGTCTATATAAGACCCGCAGAAAAAAGGTAAGAAAAAAGGTAAGCGAAAAGAAACACAAGAAGGGCAACAAGGACTCTTTCATTCTTGTATTATTATCTTCTCTTTTATCACCCTCTGGAAGTGGAGAGTCCTCCAAGCTCTCCGTCTTATAGGTATATGTTTTTCTCGATCGTCCCACTGACTTGATCATCAGAGTGCCTTCACTGAAATCCCCGGTCCAAGATTTTCCTCTATCTTGTAGGACTCCCGATCAAGCTAGCGAGCCAACCACGAGATGAGAACCAAGGATCCGGTGAAAACCCGACGCATTAGAGCTACCGGCCACGATGATCCGGGTGGCAACAGTACTTAATCACTACTGAAATTGTGGTTTAAATCCTTCTATCGATCGGCCTTCTCCCTCATCGTCATATCAAGCGTTGAAGCCTCCTCGGTCGCTTATAGTGACTAAAATATGTCTCGATTCAGAGCAGCCTTCTATGTACTGCGAGAGTAGACCAGGGTCTACTATCATGTAGACCGCACCTTAACGCTTATGCATCGAGCAGCCAATCCATGGCAGATTGATTGCTTTAAAATTTTTATTTGGACTTGATTTTGCTTAATTTTGGGCTGATTTCAGACCCGTTTTGGATTGGATTTGAGCCTAGATTTGGGTTACCTATAAATCTCCATTTAGAATCCATTTGGAATTTGATTTGCTTCCAATTTAAGTCCTTTTAACCTGCAAATCAAGCTTTTTATATTGATGACCATCTTTTTTTGTAAAAGATAAATAAAAACATCAATTTTTAAAGAACTAAAATAAATTAATCTACAAATTGATGCTTTTATCGACATGTTTAATATGCTTATCATACCCCCCAACCTGAACATTGCTCATCCTTGAGCAAGAAAGATTTTAGAGTTAGGTACCTTTTTTAACCTAGAGTTTCAAGTTTTACGGAGTAATTTTCTTTAAAGGATTATTAATGTTCAATAGAGTGAAAGTGAGATATGTCATTGGAGTATTAATACTTATCCAATATGAAAATTAAGTAAAGAACATTAAACCTTTTTTAAACTATTTTTAAATCATCCCTACCTTTATCTCTAAATTGTTAATTTTTCCATAGGCTAATGTATTATTATTTCTATCCTTCATTTATTAGAGAAGCATCTTCACATTACCCACTTTTTGATGCAAACCATAATGCATACTTAGATGAAGGGGCCCGTTACTTGATGGGAGATTAATGTTTAGATTTTTATTTTTTTTATGTTGTACTGCTATTGAGTGTCTTAATTCTTTAAGCTTTTTGTTTAATCCATTGTAGCATATTTTCAACCAATGACTCCCAAATTAGATGACCTTAGGGAACTAGGTATAGAATATCCCTTAGATTTACTTGCTCGAGTTAAACAAGCTACGAGTAAAGACTAACCTTACAACAAGCTTCTTTGCCCTCCTTACCTTTTGATGCAAACTTTAGTGCTTGCTTAGGCAAAGAAGCCTAGTTAGTGAGAAGTACTTGAAAACCATTTTATTTATTTTTTGAAGAAATATATAGTTATCCTATGCTAGCCCATAAGAGATAAACTCTTCTTTGATGCTAGTAGGACTTAGAAGTACTCAAAAAAAATATTTATATTCTAGACTTAACTCTCTATCAGATTTTCTTAATACTTGATCCCTCAATATTGCACAAACTCTCAAATTTGAGCATCAATTTACTTAAAAAAATTACTTAGTTCAACTTGATTTTTAAACATAACCGGGTGTCTAAATATTAAATACTCATTTATTCGAGGACTTAAAAGTTTTCTGATTTTATTTATTCTCCTCTCTAACTTAATCGACATTATCCTTAATGTAGAAAGGAAAATAAAGCAAAGAGGGTGGAAAGGAGAGATGTCACCTGGTTCAAGCCGTTTTGGAGTTAAAAATGATCTGGGATAGAGGTGGCTTGAAAATGGTAGTCCAAATCTTTAAAGTGGAGTAGATTTGTCCATCCAACCAAAAAAAATAAAAGAAAAGAAAGTAAGGCAGTTGTGTTGTCTTCCAATGAATGCTAAGTTTAACATTTTCAGCTAGAAGTTATGAGTGTTTTATTTATAATCAACATCATTGCATCCCTTAAAGTTTCAAAAGGATAAGACCAATCGAGAGGCCTTATCATCATGGTAGAAGAATATTCATAGCATGTTCTCGATGATTAGCCTGAATCAATAGAATGTATTGAGTAAGCATGCTATATTAGAATTTAAAAATATTATAATAATTTTTATAATGATCAAGAATGGATTGTATTATGGGGCTGAGATTGGAGGTGGTAGTTTAAAAATTTCTTTAATTATAGCTTGATCTACCTCAATCCTAGTCTCAGGTATAATGTGGCTTGACATCATCCCTTCTCGATATAAAGCTTGGCACTTTATCCAAATTAACCATAAATCTGTCTCTATACATCATTTTAGCACTGTAGTAAAATTTTGGAAACATTCCTCGAAAGTAATGGAGCTATTGGAGGGTTAGGTGATAGTTCATGTTTTGTAATCTATAACGGGGTGGTTTCAACGTAGGGTATTTCTACTAAGTCATGAACTTCTGTGCTATTTCCATCTATATTAAAATTGTCCACTTTAAAATGAGTCAGATAAAGATCTAAAAAATTTTGGGGGTGAATTGAAGGTGTAGCTTCTCCTAGTTTGTTATTCATTTGTGTTTCTTGAGGAGTCTTATTTAATTCCCCATAGGTAAGTAGGATGATGATGGAATTGATTTGTCCCACCAGTCTGATTTCTCTCTATATATCTCTGCCTTAATTAAATTATCTTTATTAGTCTTGGTAGTTGTGCAGGGTTGCTCTATGACCAGTTTATTTTTGAGAGTTATAGTTGATTGTTTGGAAAAAATTACAGGGATATTAAAATTTTTAGCTAGGTATTATCTCTCTGGATTACTCTTGGATTAACTAGATAGCTCTTCTTCCTCCTTCCTAATCAATGGGATTAATAGTTGATCAGTATGATTTTGTAGTTCAGTTAGGGATTGTGTAAAGGATTGAAGAATCTAATAGTAGCTTTCTATCCTGTCTAATGCTTATAAAACCTTTTTTTCAAATGATGGGCTATAGATAGTAGAAGAAAGTTGATATTATGGATAGGGTTGATCGTAATAGGGTGCTTCTACGAACGAAAATCCTTGTATTACTGGGGGAACCACTAGTACAGTTTTCATAAAAAATCTAGTTGAGCCTCCCAACCTGAATTGTAAGCCTTTAAGTATGGGTTATTTATTGTTTTATAGACTATTTGGATTTAATCTTGATAAACTTGGTTATACATAAACTTCAAAAATTAGTACATGGCTAGACATTCACTTACAAAATTAGTGGGGCTCGAACATATGGTACAAACTTATTGTGCAGAAATAAAAGATGGAGAGGAAGTGTCTGATAGTTAGATGAGCAAATTTGTTATGTAAGTGATCTACTTTATGGGACAACTAATCTAGTTTACTATTAAGATCCATATTCCTTATACTGCTCTATTTTATCGGATTGTTCTGATTATTTTGATATGCAATCAAAGAGATATAGATCAGAACAATCCTCTTCTAATTATATATATATATATATATATATTCTTCAGAGGAGTGGGGAAAAGAAGAAAGAAGAGAGAGAAAAAAAGTTCTCAAGATAAGGGCCTAAGGACCTAAAGTTAAGAGAGATAGAGAAGAATTAGTTAATGCTTGATGTTAATTGCAATCAAGTGAACATTAAGTGGACTCTCTATCTTAGGATTAACCTAGATCTAAATAGCTCTTAACTACCAAGTTTGCTTTGAGCACTCAAAGTCAGAGGCCAACTAACTAACTGGCCTGGTAAGTGTAAGGTAATAGGGATCCCCCATTATTTTCTTAGATACTAAATAAATTGGCCAAGTCAGTCAATGGAACCAATCTTGTCCCTAAACCACTTTTCTAAATACCAGTCAAATGATCAGCCTTAATCTTGTCCAACTCTTAGGATCCCTTATCCTAATAAGCTCGAAAATTTTTAAGGTCAACATTTAATTAATTTTAAATTAAAGGTTTAGGCCAATGCAATATGAGGGTGGTGGTTTGTGGGTCAAAGAGTGATTAAATTCCCACCTTATGTTGTTTAGGACTTTGCTCTTAAGATAGCTTATGAAGATGCAAAGTAATGCAAATAGATGTCCAAACAAGTTAATTTAATATTTTAATCCCTAAAAAATCCTAATAAATGATCCTAAATTTTTAATTAAATAATTAGTTTTTATTTAATTAAAAATATTTTTTATTTTGTTATTTTCTTTTTTTATGAACTAACTATACTAATGATCTCCGGTAACAGTGCCAAGATTTGATCACTATTGTAGGCGGTCAAAAATAATTTATTAACTCAAATTTTATAGATAGGGTGAGTTGGGATCGTATCCACAGGGATCAATTAGGATTATATTTACTTTAGTTATAATTTTTATTTAAAGTTCTAATTATATTATAAAAGTTAGAAATAGGAAAGTTGGAATATGATTAAAACTAGAAATCAAAAGAAAATAGAAATTCTAATCAAATTAAAATAATAAAAAACAAGTAGGAGATTAAATAATATAAAATAGATGTAGGATTTTGATTCGATTTCTTTTTATAAAATATAAATTAGTTCTTTATTATGTAATTAGTAAAAGTATGATTAATATCCCGAGCATAACCTATCTTGCTAAGTACAAATCTGTTACTATATAGTTATAGGCTATTTAAAGATTAATTTTCGAGCATAACCTATCTTGCTAGGTACAAACTTACATGTCATAGGCTATTCAAAGATAAATCATAGAGATAATTAAAATATCTTATAATCTAGATTCTGAGTATAATCTATCTCATTGAGCATGAATCGTATTCTTAGATCATAACTCATCTCTATGTAGTCATAGATTATTCAAAAACATAAATTATAGTTCAAACAATAAGAATAGTACTTGAAATATTGAAAAAAAAGATTTTATTTATGGAAGACAAAAATCATTACAATCAAGCTCTAATTACATGATAAAAGAAACTAAAATATAAATATAAAATGAACCTCCTTTACTATTTTGGAGACTTGGGGATTAACCATGCATGGTGTCTATAAGCATCATCTTCACAGAAGGAAAATGAGAAAGAAGAATGCCCATTGACCTCTCTCCTATTGAAGACCTTTACATTAAGAAAAAAATAAAAAGGAAAAATATAATTGTGAGCTGCCTCATTGCTTGATTCTTTAGCCTCCCCATAGCTCTCCTTTAAATAGAGGAGGTAATAGGCTAAATCCTGAACCAAATTGATCCCAAATCCTCTTCAAATTGGTCTTTGTCCCATGAAACAGTCTATGGCTATTGGATGGAGATCAGGCCACCTGAAATCATGCCAAACTCCATGCATACTGTCCTAATTTAGGCTAGAATTAATACTAGATTTGGATTACACATTTGGGCATTTCGTGGCCATCGGATGGTGCAAATTGTGCCTGAATTATGTGCGTTCAAAGCCTGGATCAGGTTAGGAGGCTTTTGCATCTCAGATCAAGTATCAAGCTCCTCTTAGTTGCACGATGGTGCTTAATCACTGCAAAAATCATCGTTTAAATCTTTTTGCTGATTGGCCTTCTCCCTCACCATCAGATTGAGCACTATAGCATTCTCAGCCGCTTAATAGCGACCAAAATATGTCCAAATTTAGAGTAGCCTTTTGTGCACCATGATAGTAGACTAAGGTCTACTGTTCATGAAGACTATGTCTCAACCCTTATGCACTGAGCGAATAGTCCATGGTGGACTGGCTATTTTAAAAATTATATTTGGGCTTGGTTTGCTTAATTTTGGACTGATTTTGGAACCATTTTGGAGTGGATTTGAGCCATCTATAAATCTTCATTTAGGATCCATTTGGAATCTGATTTGCTTCCAATTTGAGTTCTTTTAACCTACAAACCAAGTTCTTTGTACCAATAACCATCTTTCTTATAAAAAATAAATAAAAACATCAATTTTTAAAGAATTAAGATAAATTGATCTATAAATTGATGCTTTTATTAACATGTTTAATGTGCTTATCAGTATCTAAGCTACTAAAATATTGGGCCATTCCTTAAAGAGCATCTTCATGTTCAATAATTAAATGGGTGAACTGGCAGGAGTGTGCATTGGATCGAATGGCATTTTCATGCCTAAAAGTGTGGTGTTTACTTGTAATTGATGTGCTTATCTTGTTAGGTTTACCAATGATCTGATCAGAGAGAGAGAGAGATTTCCTTCAACCCACTCTACTAAGATCTTTTAAAAGAAAAAAAAGATAATGAAAGAATTAGGAAAGTATGGCTTAAATCTCCCTTTTTTTATATTGATTAATTCTCTATAACATAAGCTAAGGCATCTAGCCTCTATTTATAATAATGAGACCATCCTTTTATAATTAGGATCAAATTTCTTTTCTTATCTCCTAGTAGGACATCTATTCTTGAATAAGTTGGATTGGATTAATATTCCTAGTTTAACTATGATTAGAACTCTAAAATATGATAAATATAAAGAATCATAAAAAAATATTAAAAAATCATAAAAGATATATCTCGACTTCTGCATTAACTTTATTTTTATTATTCTATCTAATTTTTCATGGATTAGAAGATAATCTATGATCAAAGTATTTTTCCAAAAAAATGGTTTAAACAATTTATTTCAAGGTTAAAATGATAAAATTTTGGCCAAATTTAGCCTTTTGGGGGGCTGGCTAAAGGTTGTAGATCATAAAAAGTTATCTATTTTTTTGAAAAAAAATCATCTTAGTTGGGCATTATATGACTAAGTTATGGTCTTTTGAAATCTAGCTCATCAATTAGTTTTCTGATGTTGTGGATTTTGCTTCTACATCCTATTTAGCTTTGCTTATGATAGCCAACATGATCTACATCAAATTTTTGTAGTGGTAAAAGTGATTCATATTGACTTTGATGATCTTTTTAGATATTCATAGTGGTCAAAGTTGTATACATCAAGTCTAATGATCCATCTAGATCAAAATTCCTATTGTTTAAGGGATTTGGCTCCTGCTAAATTAGAATTAAAGATGGAGAAATGCTTGCTTCCCTACCTTATGAATGAGCTGCTTGGCTTTGCCTGAAGATGGTTTTCAGCCTTGGTCTTCTTTACTAGATAATAGATCTTGATCTCTAGACGTAGGAGAGAACTTTGCTATAGGAGTTGCCAATGCTTATGTTGAAGGTATTACCAATTTGGAGACAATTTTGGAGAGTTAGATATTTTTTTCCTTTAATTGTATGAGAGATTTTTTTTATTTCATCATTCATCGAGATAGAATTAGCAGCCATATTTGTCTTTATCTTTTGATGTACTTCAAACACAAATAGCCTTTCACCCGATTGCTTGTATTGCTCATGTATCAGGATCTCCTACATATGTAAAGGATCGAAGCTTTAATATCAAGTTAATCTGATCAAGAAGAAAAAAAAGATTTTCTTCAAAATGCTCTACACGGATCTTGCAAAAGAAAAAAAAAAAGATGAAAAAATTGTGAAAGTAGGGCTTAAATCTTATTTTCTTTCATTACATATTTCTCCATACCATAAGATGAGATATGTAGCCTCTATTTATAATAATAAAGTCTACCCTTTTATAATTAAGATTGAATTCCTTTTTTTATCTCCTAAAAGGATATCCATCCTTAAACAAGTTGGATAGAACTTCTTTTGTTAGCTTAAATAGGACTTGAATTCTAAAACATGATAAATATAAAAAATCATTAAAAAATATAAAAATTCTATAAAGATAGATCTCAACTTCTACTTTAACTTTACTTTCTATCACTCAATCCAATTCTTCATTGATTGAAAGATAATCTCTGATTAAATTTTTTTCTTAAAAAAAAAAATGTAGTTTGACCAGTCCATTTCGAGATTAAAATGATAGGATTTTGGTTTGATTTAACTCTTTTTGGAGCTAGCTAAAAGTCATAGACCTAAAAAAGATATCCAATTAAAAAATATTTTAATTGGATATTGTAGAACTAAATTATAATTTCTTGAAGTCTGGCTCATGAATTTGCTTCTTGATGTAACAGATCTTTCTCATAGATTCTATATAGCTTTGCTCATAGTATCTAATGTGATCTATATTAAGTTTTTGTTAGTCTTAAAGTGATTCACATCGAGTCTGATGATCCTTTTGGATACCTTCAGTGGTCAAAATAGTCTACATCGAGTATGATGATCCAACTAGATTAACCGGTAATGATAACATATTACTAAACAGGTATGGCTATTAGAATGTTATGGTACTTGCACGGAGGAGAGACATAATGATGCACCTGGTTGCCTACCAAAATTAAATATAAAAAATTAATTTATTTTGGAAATGTTTAATTATTATTTAGTCTCATTATTTAATGATGATATGAGTATATATTATTTCTGCAGCATTAATTTTCGTAATCATTAATAGTAGTGTAGAAAAATTTCTTCTATGAATAGATTACGTTTTGGAGTGGAAAGAAAGAATAATGCTCATATTAAAATGTGTTAACATTGATTTGGTATTTTGAATGGATGAACCTTCACCATTTATAGAAAAAAGTATACCAAAATAAAAGAGATTTTTGAGAAATTGGAGCATTTCATTCCTTTCAGTTTACTCCTAAAGAAATCCAACATAGCCAAGCACATTAGAGGGCCCACTTTTTCATATAACAAGACAATGGATTTGTTGAATGCTATGGAGCAGAAAATTGTAAGTGCTAACAAGGTTAACTTCAGCACCCTGATGACAAGATAAGTCTTCATAAGATAGCTAGGTAGGAAGGACACCTTTACTCTTGTATTTGTTTTGAATCTAATTTAGCACATATTCTACATTTTACATGGTAGATTGACTCTAATCTATGCACATTGCTAACAACTTGCATGCCTTCCTATCAAGATGGATTCTGATTGAAAGTGAATAATCCATTATCACTGAAAATCAAGCACGTTCACATGCCAACATTAATTACAAGATGGTATTGCCACTACTTCCTTTGTTAACTATAGATATTTTCATCAAAGCACTCGGTAGAATTCATTTTCACATATCAATATACAAGCTAGATATTTCTACCCCACACATGCTAGCTTAAGGAGTAAGCAATTATGGTATTTGCTATTGGATGTTGGTATTGCTCGCCAATAGTCAATGTAACTCTATCATGACAACCAAGCAGCTTTAGACATCATAGCAACTTGATGTTTCATGTGAGGACCAAACACATTGAGCTGGACTAATTTGTTATTTGAGTGAAATTAGAAATAGCATTGTTACTACTTTTTTCGTTCCATCTTAACATTTGTTGTAGATATCTTCACCAAGGTACTTGATAATGTATAAGCTAAGTGTTTATATTCTATATTCTCTAGCTTGAGAAAGAATTAGTTCACCAAGTCAGGCATGTAAACTCTTATTTTTCTTGTTATTGGATACATTTCCATACATATGCAATTGTCTAGAATTAGGGGATTCTTTTTCCATATCTTTATCATATAACTTAGTCAAGCACATATGCTCTCATTAGGGATGGCAATCCAATTGGATCGGGTATAAATAGATTGGGTTAGATGCAAATCAAGCTAAAAAAGTCTAAAACCAAACCTAACCTGTTCATTAAATAGGTCAGGTTTTGGAACCCGAACTTGCCTTGTTTAATGAATAGGTTAGTCAACCCGACTTGTTTATGATCCATTTTTTAAAAAAAAGAGAAAAAATAACGGGAGAAGGGGGACTTTGCCGATAATCTTCCGAGATCTTTTGCTTTGGCAACTACATCATTGCGCTAGCCCTCGGCGACACCTATATCTGATCCTCCAACATCAGTCCTCTCCAGCCATGTCTCCAACCTCAGTCCTTACTCTTGGCCGCCTTTCCACCCTCATTGCCTCTTTGGTTCCACCCTTGCGAGTTCTCCGGCCTTGCTTCTCGGCTGCCCCTTCACCCTCATATCTATACCTTCTCTCGTTTCCATCTTGATCCTGGGCCCCTAGCATTGTTGCCCTAACTAAAAAGAAAAAAAAAGGAAAAAGAGAAGTGAGAGAGATGGAAGTGGTCCTAGAATGAGAGAGGAAAATGGTCACAAAATGAGAAAAATAGAATGAGAAAGTTATGGAATGAGAGGGAGACAGAAGTCATTGAATCTAAAAAGAAGTCACAAATTAAATGCATTGGCAGTGTTTAGTGTTCATGACTCCCAAGCCATGGAGCCATGCGCACATTGATATGCACGTTGTTTCACATTTTAGGTGTATTCTAGTTTTCAGGGGTGAGATAGGTAGGTTTTAAATGGATACCCAATACGGACTTTAGCCTAACCCATTTAATAAATGGATTAAATAAGTTGATCCATTTATAATCCGAATTTATTAAGGTGGGTTGAATGTTAGTCGGGTTAATGAATTATGACGTATTTTGCCAGCTTTAGCTATCATCTCTGAATAATTATTTGAATCTATTTCTATATTTGTACTATTTTCATATTCTTGCTCTCTAAAATCCTAGATCTATTTTCATATTTGTACTTTCTAAAATCACATATATATATTAGGGTCTATTTTCATATTTGTGATTTCTATAATCACGAATAATTATCGGGATCTATATTTGTACTTTCTAAAATTATGGATAATTATTAGGATCTATTTTCATATTCCTGCTCTCCATAATCATGGATAATGATTGATATCTTTTTGTATATTCACGCTCTCTCTACATTCAGGGGATCCTTTATTATTAACTTCTTATTAGCTGTTCCTAAGATCATAATATTTGTAGATCTAGCTGTCCCAAAAATTATGGGTTTATATTATATGAGATTATAGATATTCAACGAATGTAATAGAGAAGATCAAGTCATTCTTTCCTACCAACTTTTCAAGCTTTTGGTTATATATATTGATTTAGATGTAATACATTAGATAATTCTATGTTAGTTGCGGTAGATATAGAATAAAAATTTCAGAGCTAATAGGTTGGTCAAATGGTCTCAAGAAAGTTGAATCAGGTTGTGGTGCTTCTTTGTTCCCTGGTGGCAGTTCTAGGTTTCACAGCAGAAGAAGTCACAGATCACAGCACTCAGGAACTCAGCACATTAGTCATGCATATTGGAGCAGGTGAGAATCACAAAGCTTCCAATACCACCTAAAATGTTGCCTCATATTGACAATGTTTCTCATTTCTTTTAGGTTTGTGTGGTTCTAAATTCTTGTAACAGGTGATTAACGATTAGGCTTTTTATCATTCTGATACATGCACAAACACTCTAAAAAAAAAAAAAAAACAAGGGAAGGAGACAGAGAAAAGGAGAAACCCATATGCAACATATAGGAGTGGGGCTTGCCTAAACAACCAAGAAACTTTTTTTTTTCTATCTACTTCAGTTATTGGATCAACACATGATTTCACGCAACTCCACTCTTTACTGCATCTCATGCTGACATTATTTTGTTATAGGTTTTGTAGACACTGGACTGTTGATGGGTGCACAAGTGCTACAATATGAAGTCAAAAATGAAATAAAACTGATGTAGAACACTTTAGAATTTGCACTAGAGACATGATAGTTGTATTTTGTGAATCTATAAATAACTTTATTGCCATCAGACTTCTAGAGTCAAAGTTCATCTGTAACATATTTATGCTAAGCAGATTGCAGATCAGATGCTATTCCTGAAAAACTTTGAATTGGAATCAGAAAGGAAGGTGAAACAAAATTAAAATAGTAAAACATGGGGAAAAAAACAGAGGATCTAATAGTTATCAGTTTCCCAGGTCTTATAAGGTGTTTCTGAACATTTCATGTTCCAGATGCTTGATGTTGCAGTTATTTCTTTAAAAAAAAGAAAGAAAATTTTTTTTGCAGCTATGTTTCATAATAAAAGAGTAATAGATGCATCTTTTCAGTGTGTGATTGTTTAAGAAAAGCTACATATTTACATCCCTGGAATTTTGGTGATTTACTCATTTTTTGTTCGAAAGAAAAAAAAAATAAAAAAAAGGAGAAAATTCTTCCATTTTGACCTAATCAGTAGTTTTAAACTTGTAACAAAATCATATAAATACTAACAGTGCTAATAGCTCGGATTAGGTCAAGGTTTTAGTAAACCTAATCCCATATCCATTGAGGTTTTCAGTTTAAATTTTGTTTCATGCTTGGTCAATTTTTGGATCGGGTCAGGTCAGACTTACACCCTACTCATATACATTGAACTTGGAAGTCTGGTGGATCCAGCTTCCTCCCAAAATACCAAAAATCACACCTTAAATATATAATCAGGGATGCATTTGGTTAGCCATTAAAAATAGTACTTTTCTTGCTTTTTAATTTTTTGAAAGCAAAAATAGAAAAAGCCATGTTTGGTAAGATCACAAAAAATGAAAACTAAAAATTAAAAATAATTGCTTTTTGTAGAAAGTAATTTTTTTTGTATTTTAAAATTTACTTTCTTGCTTTTAAAATAAGTAATACAAAAACTTAATAGATACATACATACATGCATGCATACAATGTATACATGCATGCATTCATACATGCATACACACACACACACACACACACATATATATATATGCACACGCATACATATGGATATATGTATACATGCATGCATTCATACATGCATATATCCACACACATATATATATATATACATATATATATATATGTATATATACATATATGTATATATGTATATATACATATATGTATATATATATATATACATATATGTATATATATATATATACATGCATACACATGGATATATATATCCATCCATACATATATGCATACATACATGCATACATTCATCCATGTATATACATGCATACATATATACACACATGCATAGATGCATGCATGCTTATATGCTTGCATGCATACGTACATCTCTATATTCATGCATACATGCATGTTTTTTGCTTTTTCATCTTTTGCTTTATAGTAATATAGTTATCAAATATACTTTTTGCTTTTTCGCTTTTGTTCTATAACAAAAAAAAAAAAAAGCAAAAGTACTTTTTGGAAATCAAAAATCAAAAAATGTAACCAAACACATATCCTAATTAAGTTAAAACTAACGATCCATGTATTCATCTCAGCCTTTGGTTTCAGTTTTGAGGCAGTAAGCCAGCTAGTGTTGCAAGCTATTGGCTGGTCAAATAGAAAAGCTTTTTGTTATCCAATATAGATCAGAATAAAAGAACTCCCATCTTCAGATACACCACCACAAAATGCAATAAAGTGCTATTACTTAATTAAGATATTTGAATTTTTTTAAAATTAAAACATCCAATTACATATTAATCCAAAAATTGAATCATAAGAAACAAGTACTTGAAAATTAAGCATATAACCATGGTTATTTAAAAACTGAAAAAGACACTGTACTTCAGAGTGAAGCATAAACTCCAAAACATGTTCTAACATTTGATTTTTGATTATTTTTTATTCAATCCCCTTAATTTATAAAATACTAATATATCAAGAATTTAGAAACTAAAGAGTGTGTATATATATATATATATCAACTGGATAATTAGTTGAGATCAGGGCAAGAAGGGACTAAAAATCTCCAAACCTAGACCAAATGTAAAATTTTCAATGGATCTTACCTTGAATCCACACCCTACCCACTGATTAGCTAGTTGGGGCAGGTACGGGTTAGGATTGGGTTGGGTGCAGGTTGAGTACCAAGTTTGTGGGTTGGAGTGACAACCCTAACCAATGCAGTATTATGTCAATTACATGCATGCAAGGTTTTAAGTAACAAATCTTAGAGTTTCCAAAATAATTTGTGGAAATTGAATCTTGTTTCTTTCTTTCTGGCTTTTTGAAGTAGAAAGAAGTTTAGTGGAGGGGAAGAATGATTCGGTGAATGCTTCGTCAGCTGGAACCACAAGAATTGATTCTTTGGATTATTGCAAGAAATATGGAGGAGGCCACGACATCACAAAGAAGGATTATTGGAGTGTAAGAAGCATTCTCTCTCTACATCTCTCCCTCTCTCATATATATATATATATATATGCAGGCATGTCTGCATAAATAACAAAAAGAACAAGAAGAAGAAGTCAATAATGATAATATAATTAAAATAAGAAACATAATATTATTAAGGATGAAACAGCATATCCCCAAAAATGTCCTCATGAACCTTTGTACAAGGGCAATTAACAAAATTGTAAACAATAATTTCTATAGCCAAAAGAAAGCGTTTGACTGCTAGCTAAATAAAATAATTAAAGCACCCATATTTTTTGAGGGTAATATTAATTATTGCTCCATTTCAATGCGACCTACAAGATTATCAAAATTTTAATTCTATATTACCGTATACTTATAACAGCAATTTGTTCATCCTTCAATCATAGGACTCCACCTTATATCAAAGCCTGATGTTTCCCTTGAAAAAAAAAAAGAGCTTTTATTTGGAAACCCTTATGACAATAACTACTTGCAACAATTTAAAATAGCAATCGATACTTTCATTTGCTTCCTCTCTATCCATAAGCATTTGTGTTGTTAATGGTAGAAAAATGAATTGAATTTTATTCATGTAGAATCATGGTATATGTAGAAGAGATACAGGTCTTAAAAAAGGCAGAAAAGCAAAAACTATAAAGGAAAAAATTACAGGCCTTAAGAAGGCAGAAAAATAAAACTAGAAGAGAAAAAAGTAGATCATTTATATGATGAATATAAAGACTTTTCAATACTTATCTCGGAGATTCATCTTGCTAACAAGAGATGAAAAAGAAGATTTACTTAGTCCCTTTGTTAGAATATCTGCCACTTGATTGGCTGAGCGAATAAAAGGGATGCAAATCTATCTGTCGGTCACCTTTTTTTGATAAAATGGCGATCAATTTCAATATATTTGGTATGATCATGTTGCACCGGATTATTTATAATTTCGATCACTGCCTTATTATTACAGTACAGTATCATAGGGGACTCACCCAGAAGGCGTAGCTCTTGGAGCAATTTTTATAGCCGGAGGAGCTTATATATTCCTTGAATCATTGCTCTGTACTCAGCCTCTGTAGTCGATCTGGCTACAACAGACCACTTTTTACTTTTCCAAGTAACTAGATTACCGTCAATGAATGTGCAATAGCCAGTAGTGGATCGTCGATCATCTAGTGAACATGTTTAATATGTATCAGTAAATGCCTCTATTCTCAGGAAGTAATGTCGCGACAAGAACAGTCCTTATCCAGGACACTTTTTCAGGTAGCATAGTACCCGATACACTGCCTCAATATGTTATTCTCGTGGATCATACATAAACTAGCTGATGACACTGACTGCAAAGATAATATATGGTCTGGTATGAGAAAAATAAATCAATCTCCATACCAACTACTAATATCGCCCATGATCAACAGGAGCTCCTCTATTTGCCATTAACTTATGATTCTAGTCCATGGGAGTATTAATTGACTTACACCCTAACATCCCAGTCTTGTTAAGAAGATCAAGAATATACTTTTGTTGAGTCAGAAAAATACCGTGAGATAATCTAGAGACCTCAATACCCAAAAAATACCTTAGTAGCCTTAAGTCTTTAATCTCAAACTTGCAAGCTAAATTTTGCTTAAGCCATGCATTTTTCCTGAGATCATCTCCTGTGATAACTATATCGTCAACATATACTATTACAATAATTCTGTTCCTACCAGCATGCCTGTAAAATAGAGTATGATCAGCATTACTTTGTGAGTATCCCATGTTGAGCATTGCTCGACTAAAGCGTTCAAACCAAGTACGGGGAGATTGCTTGAGACCATAGAGAGCGTATCTTAATCTGCATACCTTCCCTACCGTAGCTTTACTTGCAAACTTAGGAGAAATCTGCATATAAACCTCCTCCTGAAGATCTCTGTAAAGAAAGGCATTCTTCACATCTAGCTAATGCAATTTCTAGCCACAATTGACAGCACACGAGATCAAAGTACGCATTGAGTTCATTTTTACCATATGGGCAAAGATCTTCTCATAATTGATGCCATACGTCTGTGTATACCCTTTCACCACTAGACGAGCCTTGTACATTTCAAGTTTGCCTTCGAGATTATGTTTTACTGTAAATACCTATTTACAATCTACTGGTTGCTTCTCGCTAGGTAGTCACTAGATCCTATGTACGGTTCTTTGACAAAGCATTCATCTCCTCTATCATTGCTTGCCTCCAGTTTGGATTTGCCATAACCACTTTCCAATCAGTATGAATGCTAACAGATTCCAATGCAACTACAAAAGATTTATAAGAAAGAAACAGGGACTCAGAGGATACAGTTAAAAATATCATAGCGATAGCAAGAAGGATGAATGATCAGGCAAGAACCCTTTCGTTGAGCAATAGGAATATCTAATTCAGAGAAAATAGGGGCATTACCATTATTCGTAAAGGAAGAGGAGGACTCAAAGGCCTGGATGAAGCTATGCTCGGGGCAAAAGCTTGGATGACTGGAGAATGAACAATAGCCTCGCTTTGCTCCCCCTGAATACCATCACCTTATGTATTATAAGGATCCTCTCGAGCATTATCTGGTTCGACTTCCATACTCCTATCACTTCTAACACCATTATGCTCCCCCTCACGTCAAGGGCCACCAAATGGCATGGTCAAGAACTCATAAGGTAAAGAGATACCACCTGGCTCATCCAAAGATTTAGGGAGTTATTCCATCCCATAAGAAGGCTCCATTTCTCAAAAGGTCATATTTATGGTAACTAGCATATGCTGTGTAGGTGGGTGATAGCATTTATATTCCTTCTTAGTGGTAGAGTAACCCATAAAGATACACTTCAGAGCACGAGGATCCAGTTTACTAACAGATGGTGTGTGGTCATGGGCAAAACATACACAGTCAAAAATATGGGGTGGCACAATATATTCAATATTTCCTTGCAAACATTTATGTGGAGACTTGAAGCCAAGAACCCGGAAGGGCATATGGTTGATTAGGTAAGCCACAATCAGAATAGCCTCCATAAAAATTTAGGAACTCGTATGTAAACATGAGGACGCGAGTTACCTCTAGCAAATGTTGATTCTTCCATTTTGCTACTCCATTCTATGCAGAGGTATCTATACAAATAATTTGATAAAAATTTCATGATCCTGCAAGTAGACACGAAATGCTTGATTCATATACATAGTACCATTATCAGATCAGAGTATTTGAACCTTTGCTCCAAACTAGGTATGCACCAGTTTATGAAAGTCTTTAAAATAGGAGAATACCTCATGTTTGCTCTTCAGTAAGTATAACCAGGTCATCCGACTGTAACAATCAATAAAGGTAACAAACCAGCGATGCCCGACAGAGAAAACACTACTAAAGGAACCCCAAACATCCAAATACACGATATCAAACTTATTATTGCTTCTATTATTAAAAATAGGATACACTGCACGAATGTGTTTGGCAAATTCATAGTCATCATAAATTAAAGTAACCTTATGGTAAGATTGAGAAAGAGCAAGAAATAACTGACATAAAGCAGAAAAGACGATGTGACTTAGTCATCTGTGATGAAGTAGGAGTTCAGAAGATGCCTTGTCCGTCGATAGAGTACACTCGAGCAATGAAGCATTAAATCGTTCCCTTTCATTTTCTAGATAGTACGGGCTATTGTGTATTTTACAGTATCCAAGTTTCTTTCATGTTGTCAGCTCCTGAAAAATACAATGAGACCGCCAAAAGGTGACAGAACGGTTTAAATCTCTAGTAAGAGAACTAATAGATAATAAGTTGGTGGGAAAGGTAGGTACATGTAGGATAGAAGATAACAAAAGAATAGATATACAGTTAATGGTTCCCTTATCAGATATCACTGAAAGAGATCCATCAGCTATACAAACTGTCTTAACTAGAACAAGAAAAATATGCACTAAACGAGGTAGAAGATCCAATCATATATGACTGGAAGCTCTAGAATCAATAATCCAAGAAGAAGACTTATTTAGGTAACTAAATGCATGGTCTGTACTATAAGGAATACCTGACTGGGCAAAGTTAGAAGTGTGCAATAGTAGGCTATCCAAAGCTGAGAGGAGCAATAAACTGGAGGTAGATCATATTTGTCCATCAATCGCTTCATGATTTGATAGTCTTCAATTGATATACTAGCAGAAGAGTCCTCTATCTCCTCAGACAGATGTGCGGTTTGTTGATCACGATCTCAACCATGACCACAGTCCCAACCTTTTCGCCTAGACTGAGTGGGGTGACAATATAATTTCTAGCAGGTTGCTTTGAGATGATCAGACTTATGATAATAATTGCATACAGTAGATGCTTGCTCATTAGACCGAGAGAGAGTTTAGTTATGAGAGTAGAGCGAATTGGCTCAATAGAGGCAATTACTATGGTCCATGTTTCTTCCCGCAAAATAGTAGAGAAGATCTGACTTAGGCTTGGCATATCCTCCCGTGCTAGAAGCTGTACTCGAACCAGCTCAAAGTTAGGATTCAAGCCATACAAAATATCCTAGATGCGCTCCTCTTTCAAGTATCTCTGAACTCGCTGTACATCTTTGGAGCCTTCGGAACAAAGATGCGATAATGGTCAGCTTTAGCCTACAATCTTTTAAACT
Source organism: Areca catechu (assembly GCA_021397845.1). NCBI lineage: Eukaryota > Viridiplantae > Streptophyta > Magnoliopsida > Arecales > Arecaceae > Areca > Areca catechu. Next base: position 92,947,692 of record CM038048.1, on the reverse strand, counting down.
CAATGGCATAATCAGTAACAGAAAGGATGCCTTGACGAAGCTGTCATAACTGACACCATATCTCATATACCTATACAGGATTAGTTCTCAGAGAATATATCTGGACCACATCTTATATGCTGTCCCTAATAGCTACATGCTTTTTGAGATATTTGGGACCATGATATTAAGCAAAAAAATCATAACCACCGAATTCTCCATATCATACTGAGCTAGGCCTGATATTTCATCAGCAAGTTGCTGCATGGCATCGGTGAGATATCCCTTCAAACCATAACTTTCGATCAGCAACCGAGTACTTCTAAACCATGATAAAAATGTAGCTGATCCATCGAGCTTAATAGCAACTTAAAGGATATTGAGGGATATACTCTCCTTCGAAGATCTTCCAGACCTGAGCTGTGAGCAATTACTAATCGGGTGCACTAAATCATGAATGAGTGGTAACTAGGTTAGACATATATTACCCAAAAATCAGCATATAGAGATAAAAAAAAAAAAATGCAAGTGCAAAACGACATATACCAAACAGCTCACCATTCAAGCATGATGGAGTTATTAAAAAACATAGGAAATGGAGGCACGCAGTTCCCAGCAGTTCCCAGCAATTACCAAGGAGGAGACGGCGCCGTCATGAAAATAGGCTTCTACCACAAGGTGATGTGAGGCGTGAAGGGACGGACGGGGGCCAATCCAGGGGAGATGTAGAGGCTCGCAGAGGAGATCTGCGAGATGGCGAGACTGAGAGCCGACGAGAATCCACAGGGGCCACAGAGGAGGGCCGCGGATGAACGGGAGAGGGGCCACGGAGGAGACCAGGCGGCACCAGGGAGGAGGCCACGGAGTAGGGGGGTGACGTAGGAAGAGAAGGTGCGCGGCGAGGTGCTCGGCAGGGATGAGGGAGAAGCGCTTAGCAGCACTGTGGAGAGAAAAGGCAGCGGAGGAGAGGCCGTCGGCGGTGGCAGTTTGGTGGACGCCGGCTATGAGAGGCCGTCGACCGGTGGACGCCGCGAGGAGAGGCCGTCGGCGAGTGGAAGCCGCGATATGGTGACGGGAGCCAAACAGGGTCAAAAAGAAAGCCAGAAAGGAAGGAGGGTTTTGTCCGCGCCGGAGGAAGGAGATCGGAGGGGGTTCGGCGGGGGGGCGATGGGTTCACGCGGGGTTGGGAGCAGGGGGACGGTCGGCGGGGGGGGGGTGGGCGGCTGGGTCGACGGAAATGATGGAGAGTGAGATCCCGATGGTGGCGGAGGCAGGGGCTGGGAGGGTTGAGGCAGATCGGCTTACGGTGCTGGGCGGAGGCATCGACGGTAGAGACGACCAAGGATTGGGGGCGGCAGTGGTAGAGAGGACCACAGGCATCGGTTTGGGATTGGAAGTGGGATTTACGAGAGATGCGGAGGAGATGAGGAATGGAAGTCTGCCGGTTTGGGCTTTGATGGGAGTTGTTGATGGGAGCCCGCGAGAAACCTTGGAAGATGATGGAAGATGAGAAATAAAATCTCGCTAAAAGATTAGGGATTGGTAGAAAGGTTCTGATAATATGTTGCTAACGATGAAAACATGAATTTAAATTTTATTCACATAGGATCATGGTACATGACGCGGGATCCTGGCGGATGGGATGGGGTGGTTGAATTACTGATTTACCTTTCAAAATTATTGCAAAATAAGTCTACGATCCAATATACGAGAAGCATTTCCATGCCTAAATTAATAAAGATTCGGGTAGCAAAATAGAAAGTTCTGAAAGAGTGAGATAGAGCAAAGTAGAGTGAAAAGAAATGTGAGCTTGTGCGGCATCCAAGAGTGAGCCTGGATTGGCTCTGTTATGGTTATGCCTTCCTTACCCTAGGAATCCCCTCTTATCAATATTTATAGATATAGTCGTGACTGAATGTGGTGAGCCTACTTGATTTCAGTTAGGAAAATCAGTTAATCTAACATTCCCATAATAAAAAACAGTTGATGTTGGATGTTGGTTATCTCAATATTATTGAAGCCAGTGCTGTTGACCACGTGGTTGGTTATAACAACTGTATCCACTTCCAGTAACTTTAGGTTGAGATTAACCAAGATTTACTTCAGAGCCACTCTTCCAGAAGTGATCGAAATCGAGTTGGCCATTTGTCTTGTACCTATCCTTTTCGGAGTAAACCGTGTTGGGGAGCAAACCCGCTCCACGGAATGCCCGGATCCTTCTTGATGCCGCAATGGCAGAAAGGGAACAATTACCAGGAAAGATATAGGAGAAAAAAAGGGAGAAAAACAGAGATTGCTTTATTCCATTTACGTCAGAGCCACTCTTCCAAAAGTGACCGAAATCGAGTTGGCCATTTGTCTTGTACCTATCCTCTTCGGAGTAAACCGTGTTGGGGAGCAAACCCGCTCCACAGAATGCCCGAATCCTCCTTGATGCCGCAATGGCAGAAAGGGAACAATTACCAGGAAAGATATAAGAGAAAAAGAGAGATTGCTTTATTCCTTTGGAGAAAAATCTTGTTACAACAAACAAGATAACACTCGACAGCCCTTCTGAAAACCCAGAAGCTTCTCGCCGTTCCACACGTCTTCTCTCTTACAGGCCTCATGCCCTAAGAATCCACGTACGCTATGCATGGACAATACCTCGACATGCGTCCTTCTCCAAAGCCCCATGAAACACCATCACGGTACAAGCCCTCCACGTGATATCTCCCTCACGTGCGGTTTCTCTGCAGTCCATCACCATGGTCTCCCACGTGGACTCCCTCACGTGTGGTTTCCAAGAAGCCTCCACCATGGAACCATGAGCCAAGCCCCACGGACCAAGGCCTTCACGCTGATCTCTCCACGATCTTCACATAACCGTGAGACCCCAAAGGGGTCGGCCTCTTGAACCCTCCAACCACACACCCCATCCTCTCATATTTATAACACATGGGGGGCGTTGAAGCTTTCTTGGATTGGGCGTCTGATATTGGACTTCTTGTTGGACTGCAACTACCTCTTGAATCTTGTTAGGATTCAATCACATGGGCGGTTAGGACTTGTCTCGGGCCAATAACAAACTGATTAGGATACCTCACATGGTTGGGCTTCCTAATTGGTTACAACCAACCAACTAACTAACCTATTGGCTAACCTCCTAACCAATTTAACAAACCTGGATCCAACCCCATAACCCAATTGGGTTATGTTACAATCTCTCAAAAAACTCTCCCCTTTCAAAGCCAACATAAAATTAATAATCCTTGGGTCAAACCCTATGACCCAACATGACTCAAAAGAGATCCTGGGAAAAAACCCCAGAAAATCCTGGAATACCTCCAGGATAGCTTGGGACACGCCCCCAAGCTCCACGGATCATCTCTAGCATCCCTGCCATGGTTTCCCAAGTCTCTCCAAGGCTTGGGAGCACCACACAAAACCCTACAAAACGAAGACGGCTTAGCCATTTGTTTCGGAACTACTTTCTTCGGAGTGGGCTAGAGTGTCTGCTTCGGACTTGTCCTCTTCGGAGCAAGTTGGAAGATGAATTAACTGTCTTTCCTGGACAAATTTTCTTCAGACCGACACAAAGAAAGACTAGCTAATTGTTCTGGGGGCAACGTGGATCAGGGATGTACTTCGGCACCGTCCTCTTCGGTGCAGGCCGAAAACTGTCCCTATGCTATAAATAGTATAGAAATGTTGAATTGTCATTTTATGGGGCTTCGGAGTAATCTTCAGGTTTTCTGGCTTGGGCGGCCGGTTCAAAAAGGATTAATTGGGCTTTTGAACCGGTAATGTATTTTTATTGAGCTGGCTTATCACAACAATATATATATAAGAGATACAGATTTTAAGAAGATAGAAAAGTGAAAACTAGGAAGGAAAAATTTACATGTCTTAAAAAAGTAAAACTAGAAGGATAAAAAAAAAAAGAAGTAGGAGTTCATTTATATGATAAATATGAACACTTTCTAATAATTTAAAATTTTCTTGTGATTTTGGACTGGGGCGTATCAGCAACTCTATAAGTTGTCTTAATTCACCGGAATCCAAATTCTTAGAAGAAGTTGTTGTAAGCACAATAAGAATCAAAATAAGAATCAAGGACCACAAAAAAAAGTTTGTTTATTTTTTAAAGAAATTAAAGAGCAGAAAACTGATCCTTTAATTAATTTATATTTTCAGTCTATAATGTTTACAGGTAAATATGGATACATCGTTGCGAGCCTATGGTTACTTGGTGGCCTTATTTATGCTGGAATTCTACTTACCAATAAATCAAGTAGAGCGAAAAGGCAATTCGACAGCTCCAACCAAAACTACTCTTTCTGGTTTATGTTGCCCGGCATTTTCTTAACAATCATAGCAATGTAAGTGTGGTTCTTCCAGCACAAGGCTTTAGTTTGAACCTTCACAGGATTAGAGATACCACCATAATAATAATTTCGAAAAAAAAAAAAAAGAAAAAACAACAATGACCAGTAACTTTTGATAAAAATTCCTGCAGAGTTTCATCTGGAGTAGTACTTGGCGGAAACTTAGGATTTGATTCAAGAGTCCAGTCAATTAAAAACATCATTGCAGATACTGCAGAAGAAGCATCAGTAACATTAAAGAAGGTTGCTGAAAATACTGGGGTCTTCAAAAATATCACACAGCTCTATGATGACCTTGGATCAACCAGCAGTCTAGATGCCACATTACAGAAGCTTAATGATGAAGTAGATAGCACAAAGGGAGCAGCTCTGAAGAGAACGAGAATGGTCAACAAGGGCATCAAAACATTGTGAGAACCAAGAAAAATGAGAAAAATCTCACAACATAATTTAGCTAACCACCATTATATTGTTGCCACAATTTTTTTTGCAGGAAATTGATGATAATTATCTCCATTGTGCTAAACCTGACTGCCATTCTTGCTTTCTTTGGTATGCTAGCTAATTTATACTCAGTGCACTCCAAACTTTAGATCAAATCAATCATACTTCTTGTATTAAACTTTTCTTTTCTTTGTACTGCAGCATCAAGGTCCCTACAGCTTGACAGGGCTATCCATGTGTAAGTAAATTGTGAACTGTTTAACATCGTCTAAAAAGAGTCTAACAAGTTACTTGATTTCTATAAATGTTGATTCTTCTTTCTTCAAGATAAAGCACTCCAACCCAAGCACCTCCATATATTTAGATTTTAGTGAACATAAAGAAACATACCATCTTTCCCAGTTTCAGTACCCAGGTAATGTGTTACAACTAGGGTATTTTTTTTTGAAAAGATCTAATAAAATCTTCTTTACAACAGGCTTATCATTCTTTGCTGGCTGTTGACATTCCTCCTCTGGTTGTACTTTGGGATTTTTTACGCTTTAGAAAAGTAAGCTATGTTTAATCTTCAGAATGTGAGAGTTTCTTGTGTCTGAGCAACTTACTAAAGGATAAGTTTTGAATTTTTTTTTTCCAGGGTTGCTGATGATAGCTGTGCAGCCCTTGATGAATACAGATCGAACCCTGAAAATAGCCCGCTAAGTTCGATCCTCCCAAGTCCTGGGCAGTTTCCAGTCAATACACTTTTACATGATGTTGGAGCTAAAATCTATAATATAATTGATCAGGTATTTAATTTCCGAATTCCTTTAGAGGCAAACATTAACTTTATTGCAGTCTCATGGAAGCTTTCTCCAAGTTCTTGTCCATATATCCCCCAAAGATGATAATCCTATCAAGTGACACTGTTACACTGAATTGCTCAAATTACTTTTGCTCAAAAAAAAAAAAGCTCTGAATGTTATTCCTGGATGTTTCCTAGCTCATTCTAAAGTAATGCATCCACCCCTATTCTTAGCATCATAACTCGACATACATGCACTTCACTAGTTCATGTATATGAATGCCTTTGTAAATATGTTAGTGTACATGCATGAGCCTGCCTATAGGCTTAAAATGGTGCCATTGTTTTCCTTGCTTGATGTCGATTATTGATTAGTACTAGCCAAATTCAAATGCTCAACTAAAAAAATACAGCAGCCATCCATAAAAAAAATTTCAGAACTATAAACCTCTATCTATTTTTGTCATTTTGTTAACCATGAACCATGTTATGGAGTCTCATGCAACTTTATTTGTATTAATATGCTTTAACCCTATCCATCAATGCATGGGTATGAATGTGCATGATGCTACCAAACTTCATCACAACCTTACGTAGCTGTAAGCCATTCTGGATAATGTCCTTAGTGTGTCATGATACATTTTCTATGAACCTGATAGCTGTTGAAAGTCCCTTTAATTTGTACTTGCTCATAAACAAATTACTAAATTAAAACTTGAGTGAGGTATAGAGATGATAATTAGTATTGAACAAAAAATTTTGAACCCTTAATATGGATCTCTCAACTAACAAGCCAGAAAAAGAATATTAGACACAGAACAACCTTCTTAAGAAGAGAAGGCATATAGCAACTGAAGTAATTAGAAATATCTTATTTTTCCCAAATAATATAAATAATTGAAGCAGCATTCACTTAAACAGAAAAATGATGTTCAAGGTGTCACAACTTCAGCACATTATATATATATATATATATATATTAAAAAAACTTTAGTACATACATAAATACATCATTTACATATAGTTTAATGCCGCAAATTTCATCACTCAATGCATCCAGAACGACACAAAAATTACAACTGTAAAACATGCAGGTGAACACAAAAATATCAGAATTGAAGTCCTCTGGTCATCAAGGTATAGAATATGTCTGCAATCCTTTCTCTGGAGAACCTGCATACGGTTTTCAGCCAGAAAAGTGTTCCTCTGACACAATTAGCATAGGAGATCTTCCCCAGGTAAGTTTCTCTTTTGCCCTTCAATTCTAACATTTTGTGCTTGAGTGCTTATAATTCTCATATGAAAGTCTACATTTGTTGTTTGTGACAAGTTCAGCATGATTGCCTTATTTCTAAGCTGTTGTGGGAATATGCAAGAATTTTGAGTATTATCGATCTTGATTGAAATATATTCACACTATTAATAAATGGTGCCTCACTTAGTGTTATCCTTTTGAAGATTTTGAAGAAGTATTCCTGCACACAGAATGATGGAATAACATGTATACCAGCTAGTTATTATGATAAAGTGCTAGTCTATGCGACCTCCATTCAGAATATAATCAATGCTCTTTCTACTATGAAGAAGTTTGTGGATTTCCAAATTGTGAAAGAAGCATTCTCTGAAATCCTTATCGACCAATGTAAACCACTGAAGAAAAATGCCCATCTGGCATGGACCGCACTGGTAGCCCTGTCAACAGTAATGGTGTTTCTTATTCTGTTATGGATATATTTCCTTTATTTTCTAACCAAAGCCTGATCGAAGATGAGGAAGATTAATTGATTTGGTAGCACAAAGAGAATAAGCACGGCATACACCGGTGCAAGATCAGAAATTTGAAGAGGATAAGATTGAGTTCGATTTGTTTTGAAACTTCAAAAATTTTTGGATGAATGTAATTATCGCCTACTCTTACAAATTATTGTAATACAAAAGAATAAAGTATAGAAGAAAATAATATGGAATTTTCCATTGATATGAGATATATCTTTTTCACAGTTATAACCTATATTATTTATAAGCACTCTTAACTGATGGAATGGATGTTAATGCTTAGCTTTGGAAACTTGTTCTTATTGTTGCCTGCCACATGGGCTACTTTATCAATATAGGTGGTGCTTCCTTTTTTTTTTTTTTTTCATATCAATGTAGTGGAAAGATGGGAGCCATGGCTCATTTTGGATACTTGGCTTTACTTTGTTGCACCATATAAGCTTTTCTTGTGCTACTTAATGGATATCATTAATTTTCTTTCATATCATGAGTAGTAGAGAGACAGATGCCACTATTCATTTTTGAATACTTGTTTTTCTATTGTATGAATCATGGATAGTGGTAATAATTGGTTAACCATCATCTAAAAACTTTACTCCATTAAAATCTCATGTTAGACAGATATCTCTCACCTTTTAAGTATATATCTCAATTACTTGGCATGCACTCTTAAAATATCGGCCTGTACTCTTAGCATACCAACCTACACCGAGGTCGATAGATGTATTAGCTTATGCCTTTTGTATTTCGATCTAAACTCTTTGATGCGGGACGGAACCTGGACCTGCCCTGGATCCCCATCACTCTTGATATTTTAGCCTACTATTCTGGTATATCGGTTTTCTTCTTTCTGATATTTCGGTCTACTTTTCTGTTACTTTGGTTTGCTTTTCTATTACTTTAGCCTACTTTTCTTTCTAGTATTTTGGCTTCTTTTTTTTATACTTGGTCTAAGTTTAGCATCTTTTTAACAGTAATCAGCTTTATCTCGTTATCCAAATACTTTGATATGCTAACTAAGCATAACATTACCTACTAGCCATGTATTTTGGCCTACTGGTCGAGTAATTTAGCCTACTAATTATGTACCTGATATATACCTACTTCGACTTGTTGACCGAGCATGACTTAGCCTACTGGCTAAATAATTCAACCCACAAAAGGTGTCCCTTCTAAAATTTTACTATTATTCAATCTATACTAGATAGCCTTTCGAGGCTTACTATTGATTGGTCTTCAGATCATAACCATTGATATGAATGTGGTGCAAGCAAGATACTAGAAGACCAACATGGCAATTGATGCCATTCAGCAGATGTTTTTATAAAACCCCATCCAACATCAATAGTTACAATGCAAGTTGACACAACTAAGATCATTGTTAAATTGATAGAACTAAAAATGGAACCATAATATCTAGTTTTGAAGGAATACCATATGTATTTAGCAATAAAGCTAAATATTAGAAATTACAAAGAAATGAAAATGTGGTGAAATATAGATGAGCAAGTGGAAATTCTCTCCTTTTTCTAGATTTATGAAGCAAAATAAAAATCATATAGAGCAGGCACTATAGAATATTATACGAGGCAAGCTTCAAAGTTTACTATATTTTTTTAACACCAATATTAAAAGATAAGCCTTAAAGTCAAACACTTTTTTGACTAATAAAGTTATTAGTTCCATAATTATGACATTCTTTTTCTTCCTCAATTTCAGTCTATATTATTTTACCAATACATAGTATGTATCAGTAAACTATTTAGTGTGTATCATCTAATTATATACTATGTATTGATAAACATCATATGTTAGAAACTATGTATCGATTTATCTAATGATGTATATTGGGATGTTAAATGAATATTTTGCCAAGTATTATCAAATGACCATATACTGTGTATTCATGAATACTATATTCAGAAAATTATGTATTAATTTATTTATAGGTATGTATTAGATTGCTATTGAATATGCATCAATAAAGCTTATAATATGTATCAGTAAGTTATCAAGTATGTATTATTTGGTCATATACTATGTATTGGTGAGTATCATATTCTAGAAATCATGCATTAATTTATATATGATTGGGTAACTTGTGAAAAAATGTTTGTACATATTCCATATAGCTATAATCTGGCTCCACCAATAAAAATTATATATTAGACCTATCGACTTATAATCTAAGAAATTAGTTTCAATGCCACACTATCAATGATTAGAATAATAGTATTTGGGTGCCTTATTTATTATTTGACTCATGCCACTGGGTTACGTGGCCATAGTCAAATGTTGAATCTAACATTAGTTTATTAAAAATATAGTTTTGAAAAAAAAATATATTTTTTGATATTTGATATGCCTGGAATTTTATCTAGTCAAGTATATGTATTTAATTTTGTTATGAATTAATATACTCGACCCACCTTAGAGTATCATGGCACTTACTGGACTAGTACAGCTTATTTTTTTTATTTTTTATTTTTTTGCAAATGCTAATTTGCAAATACTTATGAAACTCTGGAGGAGTGTATTAGCTAGGTGTCAATACAAAATACTTTAGTTATGTTTATTAACTAGTTCTTTATATGGTTTAAACTTGAAAATTATAATATGATTTTAACTATGTTATATATAAGTATTGCAACTTTTGCTATTTTGGGCTTATATGATAATGAAAAAGATTTCTAGGATGTGATTATACCAGCTCTTGAGGATTGATATTATTTTGATTATAATTATTATGAATTGATTTGATTTATTATTTAGGTTGCTTTACGTGTTTGTAGGGTTCGCCTTGCAAGCTTGTAGCATCTATTACACACTTGGTATAGGGCATGATAGTTAAGTGGTATCAGTACTTATATTTAAGATGATTAGGGATTGTAATTAAATTATGAAAAAAAATAGTTGTATATATTACGATCCTTAGAGCTCATGAGAAAGGTTGAGAGTTAGGTAGAATTAAGTTAAGAGATATCTTTGTTTGCTTTTCTTGTTGATAAATTTGTGTTATCTTATTTGACTTTTATTTGTGACACTTATTTTTTTTTTTTTGTGAAATCAGTGTACCAACTCAATTATACTCATAACCAAAATGTAATGAGCTGCTTGAAAATTCTCAAGGCAGGGTAATTTGTATTTAAAATTCTAATTTATTAGATTTTGATCCAAATTAAGTATAAAAGAATTTGTCATTAAATGGTATCGTGCATTATAATTATTTATTAGTTATTTAAATGAATCAGAAGTTCAATTTGATGCGAGTGCATACTTTGATATTATTTTAGCTTAAAGCTAATTATGCGATGACCAATAAATCGAGTTCATTCTTGAGAAATTGGTTAAGGATCGGGATGGAAATAATTTTCATGATAATAATTTGAAATATTTTTTTTCAAGATTAAAATTTGAGTGTTGATCATGTATGAAACTACTATAAATTTAAGAATATTGCCAATAAGCCTGCTTCTCATTATAGAAATTGGTTTAATTCTAAAATCATAGAATATTTAAGTGAAACTGTCACGCCCCGAATCCAATACCGGAAACGGCTACGTGACCGGCCGCACAAACCCTAGGTTTTACCCTAGAGATTATGCAAGGCCTAGGTACACAACAATTCAAATATATCCAAAGTAAATTAATATTGTATAAACAAATCATTAACAATGTATAGTTCATACTTTAACTCGAGATCATAAATTGGTCTACTGACTCATAAACGTCAGTAACCGGACTAACTAACTATTTATCTCAACAACATGATGCTCCGTCTCACGCCCAGCCCAGATCCTCTTTAAGTTTCCTGAGTCTCTGAAAGAAAACAGATGGTAGGGAGTGAGATACATAGCCCAGTAAGGGTTCCAAAATAATCACCAATAATAATTTACATATATATGAAAGCAGTAAACATTACCATAACATATGACGAAAACAACAATTCCGATTTCATGTTTAACAAAACTTTGGAAACTTTATTTTTGTCTTCTTATAGAATTTCCAATTATTTAACCATTATCTTTAGGGTTCTGGACTAACCACGGTCACACTCCAGCCTGTGACTGGCACACTATTGTCACATTCCAGCCTGTGACGGGCACACTGTTGTCACACTCCAGCCTGTGACGAGCACACTGTTGTCACACTCCAGCCTGTGACGGGCACACAAATTGTCACACTCCAGCCTGTGACGGGCACACTGAGAAACCACGGTACCGCCGTGGCATGGCTAGTCCAAACACCAGTTCACTTAACACTTTATCATATCTTTTCACATAATCGGATCTTGTCACTTCCCAGCGATCGCTATTACGATCAAACACATTTTAAGATCACTTGGCAAATACAAACAATACTAATAACAAACTCGATCCGTAACTCGGAAATCAAATCATGCTATCCGAAAACTACCATGCATGAAAAATATTTAATTATGCTCGAATCAAATCAGGTTATGTAAAATATATTAATAAATACGGTGATTAAGTTAGAAGTCCTTACAACTCAGCTATTCACGCTTGTACTAATCCGAACCCGAAATCGGTGCGACGTCTTCCCGCTCAGAAGACTGATTCTCTACATAGATAAATAAATTTTAAATTAAAACTAAATTCTTAATTTTTTTCATGAATATCAAAAAAATCCCTGATTTTCTCTCTCTTCCTTCCTTCTCTCTCCTCTTTCTCTCTCTTCCTTCTCTCTCATCCTTCTCTCTCCTCTTTCTCTCTCCTCCTTCTTTCTCCTCCTTCTCTCTCCTCCTTCTCCCTCCTCTTCTCTCTCCTCCTTCTCTCTCCTCTTTCTCTCTCCTCTTTCTCTCTCCTCCTATCATATTTATATTATTATTATTATTATTATTATATTATTATATTTTTTTTAACTAATATTTTTTTTCTCTGGCCGTACATAACCCTTTTTTTTTTTTTCCTTTTCTTTTTTTTTTCTTTTCTTTTCTTTTCTTTTCTTTTCTTTTCTTTCCTTTTTTTTTTTTTTTTTCCTTCTTCTTCCTTTCTCTTTTCTTTTCTTCTCCCGAACACCCTCCTCTTTGTCTCTCACCGCAAGCCCTCTTCCTTCCTCTCTCTCTCACGCCCTGCTCCCATTCTTATCCAACCAACCCCCCTCTCCCCCGGTTGCCGACGCCGGCCACGAGACGTTCACCGGAAGGAGGCTCGGCCGGTCGGATGTGCACCGAAGGGAGGTCGGCGGCGCGGTCGTCGCCGACAAACGGCCCCAAAAAAAATTTTCCTAAAAATTGAAATCTTACCAGTGCAGGAAGGAACTCCCGTCGCCAGTCGGAGAAGAAGAGCGGTGGCTTGGAAAGGTTTGAAGGTCCGATTGGGTGACAACGAAGGAGGATTTAAAGAACTCTCGACGGCTTTCCTCGCCGTTTGGGGAGCAACCACCGTCGAATCGAGGTTCCATACCATCCCGGACTCATCGTCGACTTCTCCCCTCCCTTCCACGACTCTTTCCCCGACTTCTCCGGTGAAAACTCCGGTCGGAAGGACCCCGTGTTCCGTCTCCTCTGTTTCTTTATTTTTTTTTCACAGTTTGGGTTGAAGTCGGCCGGGTCTGCCGACTTCAGCCCAGGACCCGTGTTTACATTCTCCCCCCGTTAAAATAAATTTCGTCCTCGAAATTTACATACCTGGTATTTCGAAAAGCTATGGATATTTTGTTTGCATTTCTGTTTCAAGTTCCCATGTAGCTTCTCTTTCACTGTGATTGCTCCATTGCACCTTCACATAGGGTATGATTCGGTGTCTCAATTCTTGTTCCTTACTGTCAACAATTCGTAAAGGCACCTCCTCATAGGTCAAATCCTCTTGAAGTTGCAATGGCTCATAATCTATTGCATGATTAGGATCAGGAATGTATTTTCGTAACATAGATACATGAAACACGTTGTGCACTCCAGATATAACTGGTGGCAGAGCCAATCGGTAGGCCACCTCACCAACCTTATCCAAAATCTCAAATGGTCCCACAAATCTCGGGCTCAACTTCCCTCGTACACCAAATCTCATCACACCCTTTGTGGGAGACACTTTCAAAAAGACATGATCACCAACATTGAATTCCAGCTCTCTTCGTTTCTTATCAGCATAACTTTTCTGTCGGCTCTGAGCAGTACGCAAACGTTCTCTGATCATTTGTACATTCTCCACTGTTTGTTGCACTATTTCTGGACCCAACAATTTTCTTTCTCCCACATCATCCCAACAGATAGGAGATCTACACTTCCTACCATATAAAGCCTCAAAAGACGCCATTTGAATACTGGCTTGATAACTATTATTGTAGGCAAATTATATTAACGATAGATGACAGTCCCAAGCACCACCCAAGTCCATAACACAAGCTCTCAACATGTCTTCCAGAATCTGGATGGTTCGCTCAGACTGTCCATCAGTTTGGGGATGAAAAGCTGTACTAAAACTTAATTTGGTCCCCAATGCTTTATGAAGACTCTTCCAAAATTGTGAAACAAACCTACTGTCTCGATCCGATACTATAGAAATTGGAATCCCATGTAGTCTCACAATTTGTTCTATGTACAAATTTGCTAATTTTTTCAGAGAGAGTCCGATACGAAAAGATAAGAAATGAGCTAACTTCGTTAGTCGATCCACAATTACCCACATCGCATTATTTCCCTTAGGAGTTTTGGGTAACCATGTCACAAAGTCCATGGTAATGTGCTCCCATTTCCATTGAGGAATCGCAAGAGACTGCAATGGTCCAGCAGGTCTTTGATGCTCAGCTTTTACCTGTTGACACACCAAACATTGAGCCACATACTGAGCTATATCTTTCTTCATACCAGACCACCAAAAGTTTTCACGTAGATCTCGATACATTTTTGTACTTCCCGGATGCATCGTATATACTGAACTATGTGCTTCTTCCATAATTTCATTCTTTAATTCTGGAAGTTTAGGAACACATAATCTGTTACCAAATCTCAAGGTACCATCTTCATATATAGTAAATTCAGATTGTACACCAGACTCAACTGTCTCTCTAATTTTCTGAAGCTCTAAATCTTCCTTCTGAGCTGATTTAATTTTGTCAATCAGGATAGGTTGTACCATAATATTTGCTAATTGCATCCCAGAATTATGAATTCGTACCTCTATCCCTGATCTTTCCAGATCCATTAAGATGTGCTTTTGATTAGTAATTAAGGTTGCCAACTTACTCGGGGTTTTCCTGCTCAGGGCATCTGCTACAACATTTGCCTTTCCTGGATGGTAGCTGATAGTCAGATCATAATCCTTTAATAGTTCCAGCCATCTTCTCTGCCTCAAATTCAATTTCTTCTGAGTAAATATATATTTTAAACTTTTATGATCTGTAAAGATTTCACAACGACTACCATACATGTAATGTCTCCATATCTTTAAAGCAAATACTACAGGTGCTAACTCTAAGTCATGAGTGGGATAATTTGATTCATATGATTTCAGCTGTCTAGAAGCATAGGCTATCACTTTTCTATTTTGCATTAGCACACAATCGAGACCCTTTCGGGATGCATCACTATATATACAAAACTCCCCTGTCTCCGCAGGAACAGTCAATACTGGGGCAGTGATTAACCGTTTCTTCAATTCTTGAAAACTATGCTCACAATCATCTGTCCATTCAAATTTTGTTCGTTTCTGGGTCAGGCGAGTTAAGGGTATAGCAATAAGAGAAAACCCTTCAACAAACCTTCGATAATATCCTGCCAATCCCAGAAAACTATGAACTTCGGACACATTAGTGGGTCTCTCCCACTCTACCACTGCCTCCACTTTCTTTGGATCCACAGAAATACCATCCTTTGATATAACATGGCCAAGGAAAGAAATTCTGTCCAACCAAAAGTTACATTTTTTTAGCTTGGCAAATAACTTCTTCTCCTTGAGTATTTGTAATACTATCTTTAAGTGCTCCTCATGTGCTTGTAGACTTTTTGAATATATCAGTATATCATCAATGAATACTACTACAAATTGGTCCAGATATGGTCTAAACACTCGGTTCATGAGATCCATAAAAACTGCAGGTGCATTTGTCAGACCAAAAGGTAATACCAAAAATTCATAGTGTCCATATCTGGTTCTAAAAGCTGTCTTTGATACATCCTCTGTCTTAATCTTCAATTGATGATAACCAGAACGAAGATCAATTTTTGAGAATACTTGTGCCCCCTGTAATTGATCAAATAGATCATCAATCCTTGGTAAGGGATATTTGTTCCTTATAGTCACTTTGTTCAATTCTCGATAATCAATGCAAAGCCGAAAACTTCCATCCTTCTTCTTTACAAATAAGACTGGAGCACCCCAGGGAGACACGCTAGGTCTGATAAATCCTTTATCCAACAGTTCTTGCAATTGCTCCTTAAGTTCTTTTAATTCTGCCGGAGCCAATCTATAAGGAGCTTTGGAGATGGCACCTGTACCTGGTATAAGATCGATAGAGAACTCAATCTCTCTATCAGGAGGTAATCCTGGCAGATCATCAGGAAAGACCTCCGAAAATTCTTTCACAACTGGTATGTCTTCCAGCTTAAGCTCCTGCTGTTGAGTATCTATCACCGTTGCCAGAAATCCTTCACAACCTTGTCTGAGGAGTCGCTTGGCAATAAAAGCCGAAATTACCCTCCTCATAAGAGTTAACTTGTTTCCCTTAAAACAGAACTCTGATTGATCAGGAATTTGAAATTTCACAATTTTCTCAAAACAATTGATGGAAGCATGGTTTGCTGTCAGCCAATCCATTCCAAGGATTATATCGAAGTCTTTCATATCCATGACTATCAAATCGGCTTCCATTGTTCTACCTTCGATATTCAATCTACATTTCTTGCAGATTTGTTTAACCACAAAAACATCCACACTAGGAGTGGAAATACAGAGTTCAAATTCTAAAGATGTCGGGGTTAACTCATTATTCTCCCTAACCAATCTAATAGATACGAAAGAGTGTGTAGCGCCAGTATCAAAAAGAACATAAACATTACTGGAAAATAATTTGATCATACCTGTCACTATAGAATTTGAAGCATTAGCATCCTGCTGGGAGAGTGAATAAACCCGTCCCTGAGTTACTGTTTTCTGTTGCCCTTCAAATTGCTGTTTCCCACGAGGTAACTGATGCTGTGACCCCTGACCAGATGGACATACAACTGCCTTATGTCCCGGTTTACCACAATTATGGCACTTCCACTCATCTGGCCACGTACAATCCCGCTTATAATGAGAACCACCACACTTAAAGCACTTGACATCATTCTTTGGTTGGGTCTTGTCATCAGAAGTAACATTGTCAAGCTTCCTGGTTTTTGCATTGGTTCCCTTATAGAATTGGCCTTGATTCCCTCTTGTTCCAGATCTCTTCTTTAATGCTTTCTCCCTTTCAGCTTGAGCCACATCCAATCCCCTTTCAATAATTAATGCTTTATTAACAACCTCTTTATAAGTTGGTAGCTCAAATGCAATCACTTGATGTTGAATCCGACTTCTAAGTCCATTTTCAAATTTCCTGGCCCGGATTCCTTCATCAGCTAAGAGTGATGGAGCGTATCTCGACAATTCCTCAAACTTTGAGGCATACTGAGAAACAGTTAAAGTACCCTGCTCCAAGCGATCAAATTCTCGAAATTTTTGTACCCGAACACTTTGAGCAAAATATCTCTCATAGAAAACCTTTCTAAAATCTGTCCAGGTAAAAGGTGTATCATTTGGTCCTTGTTTTCCAAGCTCCAGCTCCCACCAAGCAGCTGCCTCATCTTGCAATAAAAAGGTAGCGAATGTAACTTTCTCCTCTTCTGGACACCGCAAGGCTTGGAAAACTTTCTCAACAGCTTTAAGCCATCCCTCTGCCTCCATGGGATCAGAAGTCCCCTTGAATGCCGGTGGCGCATACTTCTTGAAATCTATTAATGTAATTGGCCGTTCCTGAGGATTTCTGACTTCTGGCTGTTGTCGTTGTAATAATAACTGTTGCATAAATTGCTGCTGTTGCTGTTGGGCTTCCATAAATCTTAGTGTATCAGCTCTTGCAGTAGCTTGCTGCTGCACTAAAATTTGTAATAGCTGAGGAAGACCCATTTGATCCCCAGGCTGAACTCCAGATCCACCCGGTGTTCCTGTTTCAGCAGTTCCAGTCTCCGGGGTGTTATCCAAAGGATTGGGCACTGGCTCATGATGATGCTCCTCGTTACTAGTGTTGTCCACCAGATTCGGCATTGGGTCCTGTGGACGTTCCTCATTATCAGATAAGGCTCCAGCATTCCCATGCTGCTCAATAGGATCCCAAGCATTTGCTCCATCTGCAAATCTTGTGGGCCTCCTAACACGTCCACGTCCACTACCATGCGCCATGGAAAACCTACACCAATGTTGTCAGTAAACAACTAACACTCAGATGGTCAAAACAATCATGACATAATATCTACCCCATATATGGATCAACCCACACTCTCTCTCGTTGAGCTTTTATCCTAAGATCCTAGAACCTGGTTTGCTCTGATACCACTCTGTCACGCCCCGAATCCAATACCGGAAACGGCTACGTGACCGGCCGCACAAACCCTAGGTTTTACCCTAGAGATTATGCAAGGCCTAGGTACACAACAATTCAAATATATCCAAAGTAAATTAATATTGTATAAACAAATCATTAACAATGTATAGTTCATAATTTAACTCGAGATCATAAATTGGTCTACTGACTCATAAACGTCAGTAACCGGACTAACTAACTATTTATCTCAACAACATGATGCTCCGTCTCACGCCCAGCCCAGATCCTCTTTAAGTTTCCTGAGTCTCTGAAAGAAAACAGATGGTAGGGAGTGAGATACATAGCCCAGTAAGGGTTCCAAAATAATCACCAATAATAATTTACATATATATGAAAGCAGTAAACATTACCATAACATATGACGAAAACAACAATTCCGATTTCATGTTTAACAAAACTTTGGAAACTTTATTTTTGTCTTCTTATAGAATTTCCAATTATTTAACCATTATCTTTAGGGTTCTGGACTAACCACGGTCACACTCCAGCCTGTGACTGGCACACTATTGTCACACTCCAGCCTGTGACGGGCACACTGTTGTCACACTCCAGCCTGTGACGAGCACACTGTTGTCACACTCCAGCCTGTGACGGGCACACAAATTGTCACACTCCAGCCTGTGACGGGCACACTGAGAAACCACGGTACCGCCGTGGCATGGCTAGTCCAAACACCAGTTCACTTAACACTTTATCATATCTTTTCACATAATCGGATCTTGTCACTTCCCAGCGATCGCTATTACGATCAAACACATTTTAAGATCACTTGGCAAATACAAACAATACTAACAACAAACTCGATCCGTAACTCGGAAATCAAATCATGCTATCCGAAAACTACCATGCATGAAAAATATTTAATTATGCTCGAATCAAATCAGGTTATGTAAAATATATTAATAAATACGGTGATTAAGTTAGAAGTCCTTACAACTCAGCTATTCACGCTTGTACTAATCCGAACCCGAAATCGGTGCGACGTCTTCCCGCTCAGAAGACTGATTCTCTACATAGATAAATAAATTTTAAATTAAAACTAAATTCTTAATTTTTTTCATGAATATCAAAAAAATCCCTAATTTTCTCTCTCTTCCTTCCTTCTCTCTCCTCTTTCTCTCTCTTCCTTCTCTCTCATCCTTCTCTCTCCTCTTTCTCTCTCCTCCTTCTTTCTCCTCCTTCTCTCTCCTCCTTCTCCCTCCTCTTCTCTCTCCTCCTTCTCTCTCCTCTTTCTCTCTCCTCTTTCTCTCTCCTCCTATCGTATTTATATTTATATTTTTTTATTATTATATTATTATTATATTTTTTTTAACTAATATTTTTTTTCTCTAGCCGTACATAACCCTTTTTTTTTTTTCCTTTTCTTTTTTTTTCTTTTCTTTTCTTTTCTTTTCTTTTCTTTTCTTTCCTTTTCTTTTTTTTTTTTTTTTCCTTCTTCTTCCTTTCTCTTTTCTTTTCTTCTCCCGAACACCCTCCTCTTTGTCTCTCACCGCAAGCCCTCTTCCTTCCTCTCTCTCTCACGCCCTGCTCCCATTCTTATCCAACCAACCCCCCTCTCCCCCGGTTGCCGACGCCGGCCACGAGACGTTCACCGGAAGGAGGCTCGGCCGGTCGGATGCGCACCGAAGGGAGGTCGGCGGCGCGGCCGTCGCCGACAAACGGCCCCCAAAAAAATTTTTCTAAAAATTGAAATCTTACCAGTGCAGGAAGGAACTTCCGTCGCCCGTCGGAGAAGAAGAGCGGTGGCTTGGAAAGGTTTGAAGGTCCGATTGGGTGACAACGAAGGAGGATTTAAAGAACTCTCGACGGCTTTCCTCGCCGTTTGGGGAGCAACCACCGTCGAATCGAGGTTCCATACCATCCCGGACTCGTCGTCGACTTCTCCCCTCCCTTCCACGACTCTTTCCCCGACTTCTCCGACGAAAACTCCGGTCGGAAGGACCCCGTGTTCCATCTCCTTTGTTTCTTTATTTTTTTTTCACAGTTTGGGTTGAAGTCGGCCGGGTCTGCCGACTTCAGCCCAGGACCCGTGTTTACAGAAACCTTTGATGATTCTGATTATCATTTTTGGATTAAAATAATAGATCTTATTTATTATGTCTATGAAGACTGATATGTGTGAAAATTTTTAATTCAAAATTTTAGATTTATAAACTAATCTAGGAATCTTTTGTCATTGTTGTTAGGGTTGTTAGTAGAAACTAGTATTGAATGAAGAATTTGATTTTGAGAGATTTACATGATTATATGCATGGTTTATGATGAATATGATGAATACTTCGAATCTTAATAAGAAAAACTCTAGAAAAGACAACTAAGTTGATCTCGTTTATATATGTGTTAATCTAAATGCTTCTATTATAGTAGTTGTCTCCTATAGTTGTGAGCATGGCAAATATCTCAAGGTTTATTAGGAAGGATATACTTGAAGTAAACTAGGAATGAGAATTAAAAGTTTTCTTTAAAGCTTTGCTGGAATTTAAAATCTTGGATCTTTTAGTTTATAATGCAAAGTAGCACTTTGATCGAAAGCTATTTAGTAAATCCAAAGAATATTAGTGGGTTAGATCAAAGTGTGCAATAAAACTGTGGTGGTTTGAATTTTTTCTTTAAAATAGTTAGCAGTATTAACTCTTTGATTTGAAAGATTATGATAGATGGCTTGATATTCTTTGTAGATGACTTCATTAATAATGAAAATGATAATAATTTTTATTCTGAATTATTTTGGATGTCATCAATTGAAAGGAGCTAAAGTATTCTCAAAAATTGATCTTGTTTTAGATGTCATCAACTAAAAATAAGGATAAAGAATGTCCCTAAGACTACCCTCCTTCTTGAGTTGACCAATGCTCCAACATCCTTTATGGACTTAATGAATAGAATATTCAAGTCTATTTTTGATAAATTTGTGGTAGTTTTTATTGACGGTATTCTAAGTTTACTCTAAAAGTTAAGTTAAGCATGAGCAATATTTAATAATTATATTAGAAATCTTGAGATGGAGATAGTTAGGCAAACCAAAGAAGGGTGAATTTTAGCCAGATAGTATGACCTTCCTAGATCATATAATATCCAAGGATGGTGAGTCTTGTAAAATTTATACTAACTATAAAAGTTTGAAATACTTTTTTATTCAGAAGGAATTTAATTTTAGATTAAAAAAATAGTTAGAGTTGCTTAAGGATTTTGATTTGTCCATACATTATCATCTAGAAAAAGTAAATGTGGTTGTCAATGTACTAAGTAGAAAAACTTTAGAAAGTATAGCTGCTTTGATTTCTTCTCAGAGATATATATTAAAACATTGGAGAAAAAAGATTAAGATATGCTTATCTAGTTTTAAGGTATAATAGGCTAATATACAAGATCAATCTACTATAATTGAATGATTCATTATGATCAGGTAAATGATCTTCATTTGTAAAAGATCAAGTATAATGTTGAGTCAAGCTCTTGGATAGAGTTTAGAATCAATAAGAATGGATAATTAAGATTTGTATTCTTGATGATTTTAAGTTAAAAAAAGAAATAATGGAAGAAATATAGGAGCTTGTGCCATTGATACGAGAGGTTCTTGGGAGCTAGGGAATAAAATGAAGGAAAAGTATTTGCATCTTTTTGATTAAGATATGTTAAATTTCGAGGATGAAATTTATTTTAAAGAGAGGAGGATGTCATACCCTAGACCTTGGTCCATTCTTATGGTAGGAAATGTGTGAAGGGACAATAGAGGCAAAAATATAATAGGGGGATAGTGCAGCGATGTGCAATGAAAGAAAAAGGGGAATGGAAGAAGTTTAGAGGAGAGGGGAGGGATCCATCCTTGTAAATGTATTTTCCTTCTCTTTATCTCATGCCCCGTCTCTTTTCCTTTTGGTCTCTCGCCCTCTCCTCCCATAGCTTCCCCTCTCTCCCACATCCCCCTCTCATCTCACAATTCTCTCTCTTATTTGAATTGCCATGAAGGGCTTCATTATGCCATCCTTTTTCCTTCCCATGATAAGAAATAAGAAAAGGTTAGTAGTCCATTTTATCCTTTAAAAAAGTTAGAATAGATTGGATATATGAGCATTATAAAAATTTTAGATATTATTTTAATATTTTACTATATCACTGATAAAATCGTGTATGTATATTCTATATTATTAGGCTTTGAAGATCCTGTTAATTGAATAACTTATTTTGATTTTTGATATCTGCAAGATAAGTAATATGACATTTCTCAGTGTATTTTAAAAGTAATTTAATGATTTTTGTATTTGTCCAAATAAATGGCCAATCATATTATATTTTATTTATAGTACAAGAATTAAACATATATTTGATACTCATATATATAAATTAATTTGAATATATGCTTTGCTTTGAATAACGATTTTAGAAATATATGACCGGGTAACTTATGAAAGTATGTTTATACATATTTCACATGGCTATAACCTGGCCTCGCAAATAAGGATTATACATTGAACTTATCGAACTGTAATCTGAGAAACTAATTTTGACACTGCACCACTAGTATTAAAATAGTAGTATTGTGGTGCCTTATCTATTATATAACCCATGTTATTGGGCTAGTGACCATTGGATCTAGTAAAAAATATAGTCTTAAAAAAAAGTATATTTTTCTAATATTTGATATGCCTGAAATTTTATCCAATCAAATATATGTGTTTAATTTTGTTATGAATTAACGTGCTTGACCCACCTTGAAGTATCATGGCAAGTACTAGACTAGTGTAGCTCATTATTTTGGTAGCTTTTTTTTCTTTTGCAGTTGCTGATTTATTAATACAATTGAAACTTTGGGGGAGTGAGTTAACTAGGTATAAATACGAAATACTTTAGTTATGTTTGTTAGCCGATTATATATATGGCCTGAATCTAAAAATTATAATATAATCTTTACTATGTTATCTATAAGTATTATGACTTTTGCTATCCCGGGATTATATGGTAATAAAAAAGATTTGTGCAATATGATTATACTAGCTCTCGAGGATTGGTATTATTTTGATAATAATTATTATAAATTGATTTGGTCTATAATCTTTACTATGTTATCTGTAAGTATTATGACTTTTGCTATCCCGGGATTATATGGTAATAAAAAATATTTGTGGGATATGATTATACCAACTCTCGAGGATTGGTATTATTTTGATAATAATTATTATAAATTGATTTGGTCTGTTATTCAGATTACCTTGCATATTTGTGGGGTTTGCCTTGCAGGCATGCAGTGTCTATTACGTACCCGGATTGGGACATGATAGTTCAAATAAGATCCATCCTCCTTAGATTGGAGATTGCTGAACTTGTCTGAAATAATGGAGAGGAGATTGCAGAGCTTGTCTAAGAGAGTGGAGTGAGGAGCCAAAGGATGAAGTTCAAGTTGTCGAAGCTCGTCGGTGAGCTTCTTGATCTCATCGAAGATCTGAGACTGATTAACTTGCATGGATCCTGAAGAGCATTGTGAAGACATGGGAGAGTAGTGGCAGGGTTTATTTATAAGTTGAGGTGGAGGGAATGAGAGAAGAATTTCTACATCCATCTCCTTTTAGGGTTTCTCTATCTTTGTCTCAAAAAACTTGACAATCTATAAATTTAAGTGTGACCAAGGAGCTGACCAAGTTCAAGTTGAATACTAAACTACTAAAATTGGGGGTACAACAAGAGAAATCATGGTTTGTCTTATAGGAGTTCATTGTTAAGTC
The DNA here is from genome assembly GCA_021397845.1 of Areca catechu. Taxonomy (NCBI): domain Eukaryota; kingdom Viridiplantae; phylum Streptophyta; class Magnoliopsida; order Arecales; family Arecaceae; genus Areca; species Areca catechu. The sequence goes on along the minus strand of CM038048.1, from coordinate 92,924,041 downwards.
CTAGTCCAATTAGAATTTTATTTTTAGTTGGTCAATTAATTTTAATAACTCTAGAATTCTCTTAATTATTCTTTGTGTGTCCTATTTCAAATAAAACTTTATAAGCATAATAACTCTATTTAGTTCATATTTTGTATTTTGATTATTTTAAAGTTTTGAATTTTGGTATGAGTTAAACATCCCATCCATATGATGTTTTTTAGTTAAAAAGACTTTTGGTTTCTTCTTTGTTGGGTAAAGAGTATAGAAAAGTGTAAGAAGAAGCAAGGAGAGATTATTTTTGCCTTTATGAGATTTTAGCCTTTAATTTATTTGAATAAATTTATTTTTTCTCCTCCAATTTTTTTCTTTCATAACTATTTTTTCAAAATCGTGATTCTCTACAAATATTTTTTGGGTATTTGATATTTGTTTTATATCTTAGGCCAACATAATCAATCCACTGTGTGTCGTATGCCATTTTACGAAACTTAGCCATTTTAGTTGATAAGAAAATTAGAAAGGGGCCAATGTTTTTTGAGATCTCAGCTAATATGCAAGGGCAAAGATATCAAGGCCTTAATCAATATGATAAATCCAGGATCAGGAATTATATTAAGATACTGATTTTTATAATTTAAAATATATTAGTCAAAAGTTTATTTCGAATGACTATAATAATGTGATTGAAGAATATCTACTAATGCAAAGCATCAACTGATATCTCTACATTTACCGGTTTATATTGGCCAAGATATTGGTTGCAGATACTTTGCAATACCTACTTGTAATTTTAATTTGATCTTAGTTATTCATGAAATGAGAGAAGATAGTGCGATCTCAAGTAAATGAGATCATACCAGCACTAATGCATTGGATCCTAGTAAAAAGTGTAACCTCAATGCATCTACCATTTCCTTGGTTTTAGCAACATAGTTTGGCACCTACAACCACATGCGGCACGAGAAAGAAAAAAAGATCTAAACTTTTCTGATTTGGACTTTTTTCCAAACATTACACCAACCAACAAAAGATCTCAAGTCTCTCCAAACCAGGTTAAACCTCATGTTCCCTCCAAGTTGACCATTGTACTTCCACATTCTTCATGAGCTTTGTTACTAGTTTGAGAAAATTGAGACTGAAAATACTATGGTCATCAATAATTATGCTCTTCACAGTTTGAACCTACCACTCCTCTTTTATAGATATGTCCCTGAAAATAAACTAAGAAAATTAGAAATGAACTTGAATTTTATATCTATCTTAAGTTCATCGGTTCCATTAATCACTTTTTTGACAATGAATTTATTCCAATACTCTTCACCTTAAAAAGCTATACTTATTGATGGATTGAATTGGGTGAGAGATCAGGGTTCACCCTCTTTATCCCCATTCTACCGATCGGTATCTTAATGATGTCAGGTTGATGTACTCACCTATAGATGAGGAAAGGCTACGAAAATCTAAGTGCCTTGCATCGAACATTACCTGGCAGGACAAGGACTTGCGGGGGTAGTTCTACCGGGTTACACCCCCTATCCCTTTTATTACCAAAAAAAAAAGCTCTACTTTATACATTTCATCATTTGTGTCGAATACTATGATTTACTGCTACTAGTACATAGGCAAGTGGGGAGGAATTGACAATAATACTCTTGTTTACCCCTTAAAGCTAAAAAGAAACATGTGAAACACCAAAAAGAAAACAATTTTAGGTTTTTCTCAAAGTGCTTGAAACAGATAGCCTTACCATTCAAAATCCTTGTAGAGAAACATCATAGGAGTGCATGGACTGATTTGGATCGGTTTAGAGTCAATCTCCAAACCCAGCTAACTTGAATCGATTTTTTAAAATCAAAATCAAAACTAAATCAACTACATGAAAAAAATCAATTCAACCCATTTTTTGAAAAACTTGGTTCGGTTTGGTTTAATTCATTGGATTGTGTTTTGTTGGATTTTTGTCAAATTATGGAATATATTAAATGGACTACTATCTATTTTAAATTCTAAACATATCAAATGTACGGGGCTATTTATGACTTATTATTTATCTGTATTTATATATACAGATCGCTTTGGTTTAAATCAAAATTTTAAAACTTTAAATCAAAATTATATTAGTTTTTTTGGTCTTTAAAATTTTTAAAATGAAATCAAATCAAACCTGAACTATCTGATCCAAATTGAATCAAAATTAATGATTTGACCAATTTGGTTGCATATCCCTATTATCAAAAGTCCACACACAACAATAATAATCATAAACCTTGGGAAGAAATAAGGACATATGCAGAGCATATTTTTTTCCTAAGAAAGTTAGGACTCAAGGACTTATTTTGACCATCATTTCTATTATTTTTCCCTTCCTCAAATTTTTAAAGCATATTTGGTCAAAGGGAAATGGGTTATAACTTTTCTAGCCTAACATCCTATTTGGAAGCGGAGAATACAATTAGAGAGGGATGAATTGGAATTAAGTAAAATCTATTATTATGCTTATCTTATTTCTCTCTCACTCTCTCTCTCTCTATAATAAAAATATTTTTTATTAAACTTTTAATTAAAAAAAAATTATTTATTTTTTATTTTTTTTGTCATCTCGTCAATTTTTTCTTAGAGTAATTATTTATGCATCGCGTGCAGTGCAGCAAATCCAGCGTGGCCTGTACCGCACGCTCCTATTGGTCCAAAAATATTCACTGTAGTATGATGGGACAAAAACTGAGATGATTAGTATTAATTGAAATTTTCGTTCAGACCAAAATACCCTTACGATACCCTAGTTCAAAACCTACGACATCCTAGTTCAAAACCTACGACACCCTGGTTCAAAAATGACTTAAAATAATATTACGACACCCTAGTTCAAAACTTACGACATTCTAGTTCAAAACCTACGATACCCTGGTTCAAAAATGACTAGAAACAGTATTACGACATCCTGGTTCAAAAGTTATGACATCCTAGTTCAAAACCTACGACACCCTTGCAAAAAATATAAATTAAAACTAGAAACAATATTACGATACCCTAGTTCAAAAGTTACGGTACCCTAGTTCAAAACCTACGACACTCCTGCAGAAAAATATAAAATAAAACCTGAAACAGTATTATGACACCCTAGTTCAAAAACTACGACATCCAAGTTCAAAACCTAGGACATCCCTGTAAAAAAATATAAAATAAAATTTAAAATAGTATTACGGCATCCTAGTTCAAAAGCTACAACACCCAGTTCAAAATCTACGACATCCCTGTAGAAAACTATAAAATAAAACATGAAACAATACTACGACATCCTAGTTCAAAAATTACGACATCCCAATTCAAAACCTACGACATTCATGTAGAAAAGATTGAAAAGAAGGATATTTTAATCTGGACAAAAATTTCAAATAATAATTAATATTAATCATGCACAGCTTTTATCCTATTATATTATAATAAAAATATTTAAATTAATAAAAAAAAAATGATGCAGGCCAATTTATCGCACGGCACGTGTTGCACAAAGACTTTTTATTTTTTCTTTTTCTTTTCTTCCAACCAGGCCTAGTTGTCAAATAAAAAAATAAAAAAACCACTTTTGCCGTTTTCCGGAGGCTCGAGCCGTGAGGCCTTGTCCTTTAAACTCCAATCCTTCCATTCGATCAGGCGGGCGGTGGGATTAATCATCAATGGACGGGGAGCCGCCGCCGCCGCCGCCGCCGCCGCCGCCGCCGCCGCCGCCGCCGCCGGTGACGTCTCTGGGGGTGTCGCCGGTCCGCCTCGCCGATGGCATAGAGGAGCTCGTCCGCTTCACCCTCGCCGGCGACGGCCTGGACGACTGTGACGTGCTGTTGTCGAGGGACTACCGCATCCGCCTGCTCCAAGATGAGCCCAACCCCACGGATCCCTATCTCAGTGGTAGATCCGCCGATCCATCCCTCTCAGCTGCCGTGTCGCGTGTTTTCAGCCTATTTTCTATGGATAGTCTTCCTGTTTTCATGATTTAAGATGCTAAAATGGAAACCTAGGATTAATTCTATATTAAAAAATGGATTTTTTGCTTGATACGAGATGATATTAGTAATCTGCGCTCAGATTGAGGCAATTTCTAGGCAGGAATTAGTCTACTCAAAGAAACCGTCGAGTTGAAGATGTTGCGAGTTTTAATTCTTCATGTTGTTCACCGTTATCTTTTTTTCTTTTCTTGCTTTTTATTTTTATGGGCCGATAAACGCTTTTTCCCCTCCAATTTTCTGTTTTTGTTCGAAGATATTGGGAATGTCTGTGGAGGTGTTCCAGTATATCCTTTGTATAAACATTTGGCACGAGCAATAGAGCAATGCATAAATTCTGGAACTTTCTGGAGAACAAACTCTGTCGTATCTATTCCACTTGATGAGTCCTTGAAGATGAGGGAGAACGAATGGAGCAAGCTGGTCTTGGATAAGGGATCGGAATTGTTAAAAGTAAGCAAACCTCCATATGTGCTTGTTTATGTTTGTGTGTTAAGTGTGCATGGTTGTTACTACAATGTCTTCTTCTCATTTTATGGTATTGTGCAGATGTTTAATGCTGCGGTGTTTGAGCTCCATGTTCAAGAGCCTTTCTTCTCACAACTGAGAGGTAATCCTTATCTATTCTTACTGCTGGCGCATGGGTAGTTACATTGAAGATATCGTGTTTCTTATTAGGATGCTGCAGGAACTCTTTCACTGATTGATCATTAAGAGTTCATGTTAGGTGGCTATCGGTATTTATTTAAGGCATCTTGCATTTTATGTACTTCAAACACTTTGCTTCTTGGTGTCATTTTACCCTATAAAGTTTCAGTGTTTCACCTTTCATATATGTGCTAGTGTTGGATTATAAAGGTGATGATCATCTGCTTTACTAAAACTAATTGGCACTCTATCTGTTTGCTTAGGTGCATTTAGTGGCGATGCTATGCCATTTAAGCATGGGAGTAGATCATTAGATCCTAGTAGAATTCCAGTACAGTTGAGTCAGGATGTAAGAAGAAATGGACTTGATATAATTGTGCCATATCATTATTTTATATCATTAAATAAATCCATGTACCAAACGTGACCATTTTAATTGCTATCTGCACATGTTGATGTCAGCATATTTAACTCAATCTAAATGACTGATCGGTTGTTCTATCGTGCTATGTTGTATAGTGTAACAGGGAATCCAAGCACCCACTCATCAGTATAGCATGTATGGGCGGCAATCTAAGTTTTGGTGCAAAATTCATGTGAGAAATTTGATTGTAATTTGTTGTAATAGCTAGATATGGATGATGTGTGTATACTATTTTTAACATAATAGACATCTATACAGAGAAAATTTTTTTCTTTACCTCTAAAACATTCCATGGTCAATCCCATTGTGTAGTTATCATCAGCAGAAACATGAGTATGAATAAGGAAGACAACTTATTGGTTGCTAGGGATTTGGTGGATGGGAAGAAATAAGTGGGTTACTATTTTAACCATGCAAGGCATTTGGCACTGCAGAGTACTTTTTATGTTGGTTTAACAAATTAATTGTGTTAATCTAGAATATTACTTACCTTCATATAGAGAGCTCATGGTGTCTTGAAGTAACCCATCTATTGGACAACTAATGAAAAGTAGTTTGAGATGTTGCTGTAGAATTAATTAATTTATTTGTATCACAGAGCTTACTCCCATTATGCTGGGTCATATCAGAGACAAATAGAATATACTCTTCTTTTTTAAATGCCTGATATTTTCTTAGTGGGATCTTATTAGGGATTAGTAACATCCCCATCCAGCTAAATAGCATAGTTGGCATTTGTGATGGTGGATTCATGATCCTGGCTGCCTAGTCATTCTCTTACAACTAAATAGTATTGATCCAGATGTCCTTTGCACATGCATGTGTAGTGAAATAATACATATTTGTTGGTTCTTGGTAGCAGACCACAGTGGGAGTTTTCTTACAATTTGCTTGATAAGGGACCAAATGTTATTGTAGGCATCAGTATATTTACTAATAACTTGTACCTTAGAAACATGCTATTGCCATGTTCATGTAGCTGATTTGAGCTTGATATCTTAGAGAACAGTTCTTTGTTCCCATTATGTTAAACTGATGAACATTTTATTTCTTAAATGTTTAATATTTTGGGTCATTCTAATATTAGCATGTGATTTCTTTCTTTTCGTTTCTTTTCTTTGGTCAATCTTGTTCGGTTAATCTTTATGCCATTATGACCTTGACGTCAAATGAGTTTGCCCTCAGAGTCTATGCTAACCAAACTATGTCTTCAGCTGGTCTGAAAACAGTTGAAGGGAGGTGTGCAACTGGTGATTATAATCAGTAAGATCATAAAACTGACTTCACTATTATATGACTTGAATTCAGTTTGTATTCTTTTTTATCCCTTTATTATACTTTGATGTTTGATCAATTTAAACCCTCCAGGCAATGAATTCAAATCATAATCATAACTAGCAAAATATTTTACGTTGTGTAAGACACCCATGCCATTCAGTGTGAAGATTAAAAGTTAAAGGATTCACTTCAGGTTGTCCAAGATATATAAAAGGAGGCTCAATAGAAAAAGCTTGGTCATTGCGTGAACAGGGACAATAGTATTAAACTGTGTGATCATGTACAAGAAAGGTCATAGGTGGCACTCTTTTTGCATGAACAGGGACAATAGTATTAAACTGTGTGATCATGTACAAGAAAGGTCATAGGAGGCACTCTTGACACTGTTGGGATCTCATATTTATGTCAATAATTCTGAAAACAATAGGAACATGGGAGAGAGATATGTTTAAGAACTTAAGATGGTTGAAAAGGTAACACTTAATTTGATTGTTGAATGATTTGTCTAGGATTGATAAATTTGATCCTAAAAATGATGAAGACATAGTGTAACCATCAAACCTTGTCCCGATTAATTGGGATCAGCTTTAGGAATCCTCATTCACCAAGCATTTTGTACCTTTGATATCAGATTTAAAACCTTTTTTCATAGTTTGACATGCTTTTTATGATTACCTTTCACCTTTCCATCAGGGCCACTAATTTCACAGTGCTTGATCCCAAAGTGATAAGGCTTATTATTAATAGTTTTATATCAAGTTTGGATCTGAGCTAACCATCAAGTGGTGCTAGTTTTGAAAAAAGCTGTTTTAATTGTGGAATGACTTTTTTAAATTCCTAATATTGATTCCAAAATGAATTCTCATTATGAAACCTTGCACCAACTAATTAGGTATCGGCAATATGAATTCTCATTCACCAAGCATTCCTTATCTTTGGTATCAAATTTTGATCTGTTTTATAGTTTAACATACTTGTTACAACAAGATTTCAATCTAACATCAAATTGCTACCTTCTTGATTTGGGATTAATGGACTTGAGCAGTTTTTGATCCAAAAATGATACATCTTAGGTAGTAGTTGTGGTATCAAGTTTATATTTGCTTGAGTTAAATTTGGGATTTCTTTCTAAAACTATGTGTATAAGAATTAAAGCATCCTAATCATAAAGAGATAAGCAATACATTTTCAAGGTCTACTTGATTTTTTTTGCCTGCTTACATAATTAGACAAAGTGGCAGACAGTAAGGCAGTGGTGTTGATGAGTTGAACTAGCTTGGATCACTCACAGGTTCAAATCTTTCTGACATAATACCTCTAGTCAGATATTAAACATGTATGCTGCTTCTAAGCCTTGAAGCATATTTTTTCAGCATACAAGATTGAACCTATCTAAATTGGATATGGGTCAGTTAAGGCTGAAAATTATTATAACATCATAAGTATCGCATTAGTTTCAAGCTTTTTAAATAAATCCTTAATGTTGTAAATCTAACATTGAACTATTTTTTTAATGATACTTTTCAATACTCACGAAACATGTTAAACTTCTTTGAGTGTAAGTAAGATCAATACCAATCTCTAGACCTTAAGCCATGATGAGAACCTAAAGAGATGAGTTAAAGTCAAGTGCAGGTACATGGATCCTGAGTTGAGCTGATAAAATTTCGGGCTCACTCAACTTGCTTACAACCTCAGTACGGAAGAAGTAACCAGAAGAAGCTTTAGCCTACAATTACAACATTATCAAGTCTTTTTCTTTTCCCCAAGATAGGAGCAGCATGACTTTTGTGATGAAAACTTGCTTGGCTTGCGTTCAGCATTATAAGTTACCAGTCACTTGTTGGTGTTGCCATGATCGGGAACTTAAATTGGAAAAAATGTTGCAAAAATAACTTTGGATAAATAGGTAGGAGTATTTAGAATGAAATACCCATCTTGTACATTGAGAAATTTGGAAAAACAAGAATAAAATTATGTTACTAGTACTGAGCTTTCTCATGTTCTCATCTCATTGATAAGCAGTTTGATTTCATTTCATTATTACAGCTAATGTTTCATACAGTTTCATTTTTCTCCCCAATGAGTTGTTAACAGGATCACACCAGGCTCTTTACTTCTCTTCAACAAATGCCTCTTGCTTGAAGTTCAGGTGATGCCATCCTATTTCATGCATCCAAACTGAAAATTTATTGTTGAACTTTTTTATGTATTTGCAAAAGTTAGCTTTGCAGGTCTTAATCTAAATTATTAGATGTTCGTGATACTAATGAGGACTCACTGAGTGATGAATAATTAAGTAAAAAAAGAAAAATGTGCAAGGATGGGGAGTGGGAAAGGAAAGAGGAAGCTGACCACTTTAAACCATATAGAGTTTGCTTCTGCATAAGTTCAATCACCATATGCCAGCTGAAATACAACAAAATCTGGTGTTTTTGGTTCACTTGCTTAGGCTGACAACTAGTAGACTGTTGGTTAAATATGGCGGCTTAGTTGTATAAGACCTCCAATACAAGGACAACCCCCCCATCACCCGGCAAAAAAAAAAAAAAAAAAGAAAAAAAAAAAGAAAAGAAAAAGATCGTTCTTTTCATTTGTACATGCTTTTTTCTTTCTAAAGTAGTTGCTATTATGTCCATGATATTTGGTGAGAGCTATATATTTTTTCCCTTTAGTTCTTGTATTAATGAATTGTGCTACTTCTAGAAAAATAATACACATAACTAGCATGTTGCCACTTAAGAGTATAAATATTTAATATTTGTTATTATTAATCTTGTTTATGTGTTTTGCTACATTAGTAATTAGATAAATGATTTTCCTGCATGTCAGTCACAGAAGAATAGAAAAGCTTCATTAATTGAATTGTTCTTTATTAATACTTTTAGTTGATTGCTACTAGTGGTGCCTTGCAGGATGTTAGATGGTATAGTTCATTTTCTGAGATGCTGCAAGTAGAGACTCTTGCTAAAGTCCTTCCTGGAGTTAAAACTATTGAAGAAGGTAATATACTAATCATTTTAATTCCAGTTCAAGGGTTATTCCTCTGAATTATATATACATATGGTGTCACACGGTTCTCTTAAAGGGAGCTAACAGGAATAAGTTCTGTACAATTCTACAAATAAATTTGGCACTGCCTTTTGCACTCTCTGGCCTATTCTATTTCCCTAAGTGGGCCTCTGGCAGACCTTGTAAATGTTTTCAAAGTTTTTTATTTAAACCCTGAAATTTGAAACACTGTTTAACTTCTTCTTATATGCCTGATTACCATGATATCATTATTAGCTTCAGATGCAGTTTTCTTATAACTCAATTAGTCATATGTGCACAGCTACCTTTCTTTTTACATCATCATCACTGTGCCAAACTAGTGCTTGCATAACCTAGTGTATTTACACATAAGTGTCTGAACAATTATTTAAAATTTTAAATTATTCATTGCTTGAACATTTTTAATAATTAATTTTGATCACTATTTGTGCAAATTCTGTAACATGGAGTGTAGTGTTTCAGGTGTGAAAATCTACCGCAAGTTCTATACAGAAGATAAAGAAAAATCTAATGGTGTCCTGGCAATTTCTGTTGCAAAAGTAGCTTCTCAGCCATATATTTCCATGGCCAACATTCTTTCTGTAAGTATTGGACCATTGTGCTAATGAAATGCATCTCCCTTAATTTAATATGATGAATCTGTTGTTATTTTGAAGATAAGAAACTAGTTCCTTATCTCTAACTGAACTAGTAGAATTGCTACCATCTATTCCCCTTTTTAGAAGAAACTTCATAGCTTAGTATTTTTATTATATGTTCCTTTAATAGGCAGATACAAAGTATGGAACTACTTTTGGCAACTGGCAGATTCCAGGACCATAACACTTGTTGAAATATTCTAATCCTAGCCAATTGGAGCTTAAATAAATCCATGTCCATGCTAATGTAGCATTAGTAGGGGGAAAAAAAAAGAATTCATACAAGATGAGGTCCTCCAAGATACCTAGGAAAAACCCTAAATTTTAAGTGGAGAACAATTTTGAGATTTTATTGATAAGTGCTGAATAAACACAGAACAAAACTATTTATAGTGTTTCAACCCAAACAAGGATTGTTTCATAAATAGTAGAATATTCAAAATAACATAATAACATCTAAATAGAACTAATAATCTAACTGGAAATTAAATAAAAGCTAAAAATGTGATATTGAACCAAAGACGCTATCCAAACATAAAATAGTATTTATCTGAATTTCCTTTGATTTCTATGCTCCATCTGGCCCAAATTCCTTTTGACGTTCCGTGTCATTCCCCTCCACTTGGAAAAAACTCGTCCTCGAGTTGTCATCAGCATCAAGATACAAAACCTCATCCACGGGATAGTAAGGATAAATATTAGCAACATTAAGTGTCTTGAAAATATCCATACTATTAGGCATATCAACAATATATGCATTATCATTGATCTTCTATAGGATCTGGTATGGCCCATACATCTTCTGTTGTAGCTTGCTGTTGGTGCTAACTGGAAACCTTTCATTGAGAAGAAACACCATGACCATGTCTCCTTAAGTAAAAAGTTTCTCCTGGTGATGCATATCTGCAGTTGCTTTATACTTCGCATTAGCAACTTCAAGCTTCTGTCTCACCTCAACCTGAATATCTTGAACTTGTTTTGCAAACTTCCCAGCAACAATACTGAATTCAAGTCCCTTAAGAATGTTCACCAAGTCCACCACGTGCCTTAGAACCTGCAAGTAAATTATCAAGAATGGAAACTACCCTATAGCACTATGTTGCACACTGTTTTGTGCAAATTCCCCCTGTTCAAGTTCTAAATCCCATTGCTTTAGTTTGTCTCCTCAGATGTTCTGAATCAGGTTACCTAGAGTCCGATTAAGAGACAGTCTGTCTATCAATCTGTGGGTGAGCTGTGTTGCTGCAATTCAAAGAAGAGTCAAACATCCATCACAAAGTCCTCCAGAAGTGACTCAAGAATCGGATGTCTCTATCCGAGATAATAGTTTTAGGCATGCCATGCAATTGAGCCATGCAATTAAACCACCTCTCAAAAGAACAACTTAGCAGCATGCTCAGCATCCGAAGTCTTCTTGCAAGGGATAAAATGGACCATCTTAGAAAACCTGTCAACAACAACACATATAGAATTCACACCTCTTTAAGTGCAAGGCAAGTTAAGAACAAAATCCATGGACAGATCTTTCTAGATGTTTTCAGGAACTGGCAAAGGCATATACAATCTTGTATTTTGCACCTGTTCCTTGGCTGTTTGATTATAGTATTTTTGAACAAATCTGCCAATATCTTTCTTTAATTATGGCCAGTAATATCTCTCCTACATTGCTAGAGATGATTGAGGTATGCAGTAGAGTGACTTGATTGAGTGAGCGAGATTACGGGTGGAGTTGCCTGTCGAGCTATCTAGCTCTGTAAGAAATGGGCATACTCTTCTGTAGATATGATGACAGTCGACTGTCCAGCGTGCAATATACTATTGACACTGGAAGCCTCTATCTATGATACATTGACAACCTTGGAAGGAAATCCATGCAAGGAGTAATAGGTATTATGACTATATCCTCACTTGCTATGATGACTACATATGGGAACATTTTCTTGACTACGTCTACCGCCTCTACCACCTCGACTTCCCTGACAAGTGCCAAAGGGTGCTCTAGTTGAATTAGACTGTGTGATAAGAATGGATCTATCTCCAGTAGGTACATGTTCTAGGATAACTAGAGTGGAGGCTACTCGAAGTAATCATGAAAAAACATGTTAGTGAAGGAATTGATTCACCACCTAGGATCAGGGTTCTGATTGATTCATCCTCGGGTCGAATACTTTGTAGGCAAATAATTAAAAACATCTCTTGTTGAGCTTGCTATACTTTCAAATCTATAGAAAAAGACATCAATTCATTAAATTCAGTGAAAAGTACTTGCAATCAATCCAAGTGTATCTGCATATCTATGTCGGCGTGTCTCAATTGAAATAGATGGAACAAGATATCATATATCCCGGTGACATCACTGGTGTAGAGCTCGTGAGCACGAGTTCACACCTCTTTGCATGTTTGATGAGGATGAAACACAACTATCAAGGATGGATCAATGGCTTGCCACAAAAGACTAAGTTGTTGTGCGTCAGTCTTCTTCTAGGTGGCTTGATCAGATATCTAAATATCAGAAATGGATTTGGAGAGATGATCTTCCTGCCCTTGACCCATAAACCAGACCTCGATAGCTATGCTCTAGTCAGAAAAATTTTTGCAATTCAGCTTTGTGGTGGTGATTACAGTGTTGCCAGAGATTGGAAGACCTGTGATGCTGGTAACTCTGGAATCTGACCTTTTTTTTGAAGGAATCACATGAAGAAGCCTTGCATGAAGCATTACGGGTGGTTAGCTGCATCGTGTTGTTGAGAGAACAACTTCGAGGCAGAACAAATTCCTGCATACGACATTGGTGGAAAAAGAAGTAGATATGGCTTCAGCATGGAAGGCAATGCAATGAGAAGTCTCGCCTTCGATCGGTGATTGGTGTGCAGTGCAGCAATGACTCCTCTGATTGATGAATGTGGGGTGGTGCAAAAATGCACTCTCAAAATCAAATTATTCTCATGAAGTGCTCTGATTCCATGTAAAAGTAATGATTGTATCTCTTTTCATATCATCAATACATGTTCCAAGAGACTGTATATAGAGCAATGAAGGCGATGAACCATATAAATCATGATTTCAACCAAATATTCTGTTACGTAATTTATGTCCTAACTTATTTCTCATGAATGATACATATCCTAAACAGGATTATTAACACATCCTATTGACAAATTCACATCATAGCAACAACAGTTCTACTCATATATTCCATAGTATAGCAAATGCTCTTCTTCTGTGAGCAATGCAGAAATTTACATTGCCTCTATGGTGAATCTTGATTGCTGCAAAGCATTTGTACTTTTTCTTCTTAATCTCTCATCTATGTCCTTGTGTATGGCATGATCTTTGTGGTGAATTTTATTATGCGGCTTTCTTTGCTTGCATATCACATTCCTCCAAGAATGGTGCCGGCTCATCTTTTGCTGTTTCTATATTTTACCAGGGATTAAGTTATGATGGTGTTGGAAGTCTTCTTGGTATGGCACACACTGTTGGAACAGTTCCGGATGCACTACCTCCTCCAAGATCATTTTTGATATCGTCTTCTATGAATCCTCATAGACCAAATGTAAAATCTGAATTCCCAGATTAGAAGATTAGTTACCTGTCAACTGCTATTTATGAATGGTTCCAATGATTTTATCATTAACAATTCAGTAATTTTGCAATTCACGTTGACCTCAGAGATGCCTTGCAAAAATCGATGGTTGTAAACAATGTTAACTTTGAACTTTCATGACCCCATCAAGTAAGTTTTTTACACTAGTCTGCGAATATGCTATGCACTATTGTTGCACATGGATGAATGCTCTTTTTATCATTTAAGGAGACCAAGCTCAAGGAAATAGACAGCCATAAGGGTATCTTATTGTGATGGCTGCCGGTACCGTCCACCACTTTTTCTAATAAAATTATGAATTGGGCATAGGACACCAAATGGCAATTAAAAGGTAGGCATCTTTCTGGTCGGGCCCCATGCATATATGGTTGGTGAATTTTGTCTGTAGTGAGAGAGCCACTACCATAGGCTGTTCTGTACTCTGTCATGGTGTGGTAGTTGCAGATTCCTAAATTCTTGTTGAGACGTGTGACATTGATTGTACTCTTTATCTTGTTTGGCTGGAGGTTAAAGGTTGTTCCTTAACTGATGCGGCAAGGGCATTGGCAAAACATGTAAACAGGAGTAGTGATGAATGGTGGGGTGATTTTAATGGAAGTGGTATGGAGCAATTCTAGATTATTCTCTGTTTGATTACGTTACAGATTCTTTTAAGTTTGTACAAGTGCCACATTTTTCACTCTTTATATTTGCTGCAGTAGTTACTTGTTGTCCTGCTGCCTTTTCAGATTCAAGAAAGAACGTGCTTGCATTAGAAGTCATCAATCTCCTGTTAACCAATTGCTGTTGGATGAATGTCCACTTGATTCAACCTTATGATTGTGTCTTTGAGATACGGGTTCGTGAAGGCTATGGTGCTCGATGGTGTAAACATGGTTCAAAGGTATTTTAACTAGGTAAAGCTTTGTCCAATTTCAATTGGCTGTGTCCTTCATGAGCCATGCCTGATAGTTCTCTTGTTAATGCTCATGTGCGAAGTCCCTTTAGAAACCTAGCAAATATAGTCCCTCCACCAGTCCCCTTAATTCCTTCTATTGAAAATTCTGACTACTTAAAGACTCTCTAGTCTAAGTTGATTTCGTTACAGTAGCAAAGATTTGTGTACTGAAGCAGTTGGTGCTTAACATTTTAAAGTCCAATCTTTCTCATTCTGTCTGTATGCTTCTTAAAATTTTAAGAGATGTTGAAGTCATTCGGACTGTATTTTATTTGTTCTCCCATGTTTTCAGTTTATCGGTTTTTTGGAGCCATTCACAGACGAAGGCTTTTCAAAGGGCTGGAAGCATTAAAGACTCCTCTCCTTGATAGTTGCTCGTTGGCTTTCAGTTGGGGGCAAAATCTGCTGTAGATGTCAGTTCCTCACTTGAGTACTTTGAGAGTGTGTGTGATGTTACCGTTTAACTGGATTTGCTTTCTTCAAACAGAAAGTAAAAGCAAATGGCACTGGTAGGATGTATGTGGGTGGATTACTTATTCTTACCCCTTTAACTACTGGATGTGGCCCAGTCAAGTCATAATCGGTAGAGAAAGTGCCATGTAGGCTGCTCTACTTGTAGAATAAATGGTCTTAGATAGTGTTTGGATGCCCAAAAATTATTTCCAGAATAAGAATATGAATTATTGAAAAATAACTATTCATTCTTGTTATTCCAGATTTATATTTGGTTGGAAATGTCATATTCCACCATTATTTTAGTGTAATTAATATAGCATTATTTCAACCGGTATTTGGTTGACATTGGAATAACCCTCTATTTCCGTGCAATACTCAAAAATATCCCCTAGTAGAGTTTATGAAAAAAATAAATTTGATTTTTTTTGGGTTATCTAGTTTATCTTGCCATATTTTATATATGTATATATATATATACTCATATCAGGAGATACTTGATTAGAATCCTCCTATTTTGTTGATTCCTTATGCTAGTATTAGAAGGCTATAGTTGTGCTGGCTTTCATCAGGAAACGGCATGTTTGACTTTGTATTAGGTGTGGTCCTGATGCTTTATACAATATGTCAAGATGATGGATGTTTAAGAGTCATACATTTTGTCTTCACCGAGACCAAATATATTTTAAATTGATTATGATCATTGCTTTTACTGAGACTTCAAAATAGGCCTGCACCGCTACTTGACTTTTAGATGTTTTTAACTAGAATTTTTGTTCCCAGCCCTTGATTTTCATGGTTATTTTTTAAAATTTTGAATATGTGTATATAAAAGAGTCCCAACTATGAGTAGAAACAGATATAACAGGGGTACTAACTGTGAGGACTGATTAAAATATTGCAGTCCATTCCATTGACTGGCAAGATATTAATCTTTCATGTTATATATCCAATACCGTAGCAGCAATTCAGAGAATTGGGTAGGATTCACATTCATATACGTAGAGGAATGATGAGATATGAATTTGTAAGTATACAAAATTAACTTTTGAAGTATCCTCGTAGCACAACAAAAAGTTGAAATACAAATTTTCGGTAATGTGAATGCTGGATTAATATAGGCAATTGAAAGTATACAAAACCAACTTGAAATGTATAATAAAAAGTTGGAACTAAGATATAGGACCGTTCCAAGTGAAGACAGAATAAGCCCAAATTATAAGTGCCACAGACATAAACATGATCGATATCAAGGTTTTAAATTTCATGGGATAAGGTTGTCTCGATTTTTTTCTGGAACGGGACACATCGGCATCCCATCCCGTCCTAACATGTAAAATAGGAGATGTTCCAAGATATATTGATCGGGTTGGTAGGACCTTTCCTGGAACGGGACGCGTCAACGTTCCACTCCGTTCTAACACTCAAGATAGGGAATGTTCCAAAATATCTCGATTGAGATACTAGGACGCTGGCGGGATGTCCTGTCTGGATATATAGAATAATACCTCGTCTCGGTATCTCGGCAAGATATCTTTATCTCGGTGTCCCGTGGGATATCCTGCCGGGACTTGAATCCTTGATGGACATGATGTAAAGAATCCTTACAAAAAAGGCAAAACACATTTTTCAGCCAGTATAGCAAATTGCCGAGCAGGGAACCAAGGCTCTATACAAATCTACTCTAGACACCATCCCAGGTAAGTAGTTATCATGAAATACCTGAAATTAAAATCAAACTTTCATTACTCAAATTGGATATAGACTGAGACGGAGAAATATGAATTCTAAAATAAAAGATCGAAGCATATCATCTCCTGAAAGCTCAATTAAATGGAGAGTATAAATGCTGCGGATGGCTTCCAACATAATCGTTGTTCTATATTTAATCATAAACCTACAGATCAATCACTTGTAGGAGATAGAGGTGCTCTTATGTAAATCCACTCAAGACACCATCTCAGGCAAGTAACCAAGGGCATCTTTTGTAGCCTATAAAATTCCATTAAAGACATTATCTGGAAGCTCTCATTTTATTAAATAATATGTTGCAGTACTCTGTAAAATTCTGTTCTGGATATTATGAATCATGCGGGACTCCATACAACATTTAGTTTGTTGATAGCAGTTAGCAAGTTAAAACATTTAAAAGCACATCATGTTAGGACTTGCAAAAAAGAAAGAAAGAAAGAAAGCTCTTCTGTTGGACATGTCTGAGGATAACTGTGGTGAATATTATCCATTCTTTGGAGGCTGATAAGGATTATAAACAACTATTGACTGCTAAAAATGTGCAAAGAATAGAAGCATCAAAGAAGCTTCAAGTGCCAATCTTAGACATCGCATTCAACATGGTGAAATAAGTTTTTAAAAAACAGATGTATTAAAGATCACCTGAATCATTCATACTTACCATCTGCTAAAGACTTATAATACATCAGAAAGCTCATGCTTTCAATGTTTCCATCTCCTCTCGTGCAAGAGGGTCTTTCCAACTATGAGCTTATCATTGTAAACAGGGAGGCACATCCCATCAGGATCTTTTATGTTGGATTCATCATATGGGCCAATTAAATAGGAGCAACACTAATGACAATTCATTCATAAGAAATGAAAGTAATATATCTGCAAGAGATTTGGAAGGGGCTGCCATGAACGAAGCAAAACTAGTTAAAAAAACCAACCTGATAGAAGGAAAAGCAGAGTGTATCTTAACAGCACTTAAATATTGATGATAATCATTCAAGTATATATCAGAATGCTTAATAGAGTAAGAACAGATAGTGTTATACCTGAAGGCTGATCCAGAAGGCCGACCCACTGAAGGCCGATCACCCAAAAGGCCGACCTACTTGAAGGCTGACCCAGAAGGCCGACCCACTATTATACCAGAAGGCTGACCTACCTGAAGGCTGACCCAGAAGGCCGATCTACTGAAGGCCGACCATCCAAAAGGCCGACCAGCCTGAAGGCCAACCAACCTGAAGGCCAACCAACCTGAAGACTGGCTGACCCAGAAGGCCAGCCAACCAGAAGGCCGACCCACTGAAGTAGAGGTCCGGCCGATCCACTTATGCTGAGCTTGACAGACATTTTCCCTCTGCCGAATGACTCACCTCCGTCAGACCGACTCATTCCCATTAAGGGAACCGCTCGAAGGCTCCAGAAGCCCCTCTCCAACAAATTCTGACATTCTGTTGCAACCAACTCCACCACGTGGCCACGACTCTGCGCCACCAGGCTATCACCCTGATCCTCTTGACGGCACTGCCAGGCCACGATCCTGCTACCGCACCAGGCCACGACCCTGCCACCACGCTGGCTCTCCTGGGGGCAAATCGGTCTTGTTCGACCTCCTTCCTAACGGATTTTGGCGCTACTCCACGCCTATATAGGGTAAAGCAAGGCAAACCCCAGGTATGAGACAGAACCCGTCATTCTTGATTATGGGTTTTCTCTTCTCATCTCCTCACCCTCTGGTACTCGGAGAGACCCCCAAGCTCTCCATGCCAGAGGTCTTTCATTTCCCTATGATCATCTCGCTGACTTGATCGTCGGAGTGTCTTCATCGGAATCCCGGCACGAGGCATTCTCTGTTTTGCAGGCTCCCGAAGAGGAAGAACCAGGAAGAGGTATGACCCCGGTGAATCTGCAGCAACAGATAGTATGGCCACATACTTTAACTGTTCCATATAAAATTGAAACAAGTCTCAGATTCATCTAAGAGCTAAGAATAGATATTCAAGTAACAATAGATAGTTGCAGTGTATCAAATTAGGAAAGAACCTAGTAACTTATCATTTCAAGATCTAGTTTTTTGGTAAACATGAGGAGCAAAAGCTTTCATTGAACCTAGAAATAAATTACTTGTTAATAGAAGACAAGCAAGGACCTACTAACAAGACTAGCAACCTGCCAACAAGACTAATAACTTGCAAACATGATTGCACAATAAGATGATTTTAAGTTGATGAGTAAAATTAGCACAGGTACATATTAAAAGGAGACTTCATTAGACCTTTGCAGCAAAAATCAACTGCACTAATTTAAAATAATCAGATCAAGAGGAAAAAGAAAGAAACAGATATAAGGGAGAATAAAATATTAGCAACATCTTATCTTCTAATCATCATGAAAACTAGGGAAGTTTGAGTTTCATTCTTGTATATTTCGAGAAATACTTTATTTATCTACATTTATCTACATACCAAACACGTGCAACATTAGACGGGCATAATATAATTGAATTGGATGGGGTCTTGGCCCCAATTCTGAATTCCATATTGCATTCTGGAACACTTTCATACTTGCCAAATAGTTTCAATTCAAGACTATCCCATTATTTGTGAAGAAAAAGCTTAAGTTCCTTGATGTTTCATATCAAATCGATATCGTAGCAGCAAACTTTTATAATCTACATCTATCCTGAACCCTGAAAGAAAAAAAATCTATATTCAAATCATTACAATGAAACTCCTAAAAGTAGAGAAGAACAATAGTAGAACATGAAGAAAGATTACATCATACAAAAATAAATCATTATACTAGATAAAAAGTACAGTATATGGACGATCACATCTTATACAGACTTACAGATCCTGTAATTTGATTCTTGCATCAATGGAAACCAGAACTTTCACTAAGCAACTTTTTAACGATATACTTTAGCTTGTCAAAACATGCAATGAAGACTAAACAAAACATTCGAATTAAAAAAAAATAAAACAAAGAAAAGGATGACAGACATCTTCCAAATGTTCTTGAATAAACATTATAAAGTTGGTCGAACAAGACTGAAGTACCCAGGTGACATACCAGTAATCAGTATACCAGTTATGGGACATGCTAAGAATTAATGTTGGCAAGTTGGAGTGGTCGAGAAGAGTTTATCGAAAGGAAAAGAAGCCATTACTGCGGTTGTATCTTTGCATCTCAATATCTATGTCTCAAAATATGATTTCATCAAGGAACAATTAAACCACAAAATATGCAACTGATTATGTTGTACAAGTCATTTACATATACTTCTTTGGTGAATGTCTGAAACTTCCAATACTTGCCATGGTAAACAATAATAGCATCAGGACCAAAACTCACAAGCAAAATAATACACCCTACAAGCACAGCCCATTACACAAAGTAGATTGCAGCCCCGAATACAATAAATCTAGTGCAAGAATAATGTAACATCATACAACAGTGAAGCATGTTGTATGAAGAAAACCTAAAGGTGAGCTGCCATAGAATAAGAAGATGGTAATAAAGTATATGCGGCAATCCAAAGACATGGAGCCAGTGTGCAGCATCATTGCCCAATAAGATGGCATTAAGTTAAGGAATAAGATGACCACAGGTACATGATAAAAGGAGAAGCAAAATGGATCATCCGAACATAAAAGAATAAAGATAATATAGCATATTCGAACCAGTTAACAGCATATCTGACTATGGGTACATGATAAAAGGAGTATGCTAAAAAGAAAGAATATAATACAGCATATGTGAACCACCTAATAGTAAGTAGGTGATGCAGCCAATAGAATAACACCATGCCATTTGAAACAGACTGTGACAAAGGTAAAAGAACCTACTAATTATAGAGTTCCTTTGTGTGGTGAAGGATAAGGAGCATAGCCAAATCAAACAGAGAGCAGCCTTAGAAGTTTAGTTGAATCAAGCAACAATTTAAAACATAGTAACGAGAAATGATAAAGTACAGTTGTTACCACAATAATAGCCGTATAATATTAACATAAACCAACAACAGTGAGCCTAAACAAATTAACTTGGTCAGCTTAGCACATAAGCAGCTGCAAACAAGTTAAACATCAAAATCCAAATAATGTATATAAGGGATGTGAATATCCTGGCACATAAGGGACTGCCAATAGTTTAAACATAGCACGGAAGAGGTGCCAAAAAAATAACAGACAAATACATCTAAAAATGTGGCTCAGAATATGCGAAGATAATGCCAGTGGAGCATTATGGCTACAGGAGAAAAAAAATTAATTATATAGGTAAACTCTTGTCTCCAAGCCATGCTCAATCAACAGGCAGCCCATCATCATTGCCACAAACTTAAAATGTTCTATATAAAAGTTGACCAAATAAAAATAGTAAAATTTTAGTGAGAAATAAAGTAAAGAGTAATGAAACTACCTTCTCATTTGCCAAATATATCAATACCCTGAGATAATCAATCCAAACATCATATACACACCACTCTAAATAATGTGTACTAGGGATGTTAATCTCCAAGCATAGTAGAGCCTGCCAACAATTTAAACATATCATAATAGGGACAACAAAAAAAAAAAAAAATAGCACAGAACGGCTGCAAACAAGTTCTACATTACACAGAAGGGACTGCAGACTAGTTAAATATTGCCCAGAAAGGGATGTCAACAAGCATCTCATCTCATAGATTTGGATGCCAACCACCCAAATTATAAACCCATCATCGTGTTGTCAAAAACTAACATTGTGTACAAGGCATTTGCATGTACTATCACAGAAGGGGGCTGCTAATATTGTCAAACATAGTATAGCAGTGGATACCAATAAGTTAAATATAGCTCAAAGTGGCTACCAACATATTAGACATATCGCCAAACAAGGTGCCAATATGTTAAACATTTTTACATGAACGGGAACTGAACAAGCAATACATATCTACATGACTAGGCCGCGAACAACCTAAATTTAAGATACATCATCAGGTTTTGAAAAATTAAAATCCAAATACATAAGTTATGCAATACAAAAAGGAAAAGACTGCAAACAGAGTATCCAAAAATCTGTGAAAATAATAATTTAAAAGATGACTAGCTACAAAGCTAAGAAGAAATCCTATAATAAAGGCAAGTACAACAAGAAGTAATGGTCCAACACATGAAATATGTTTAGGGCTGTCAACAAGGTTGTTTTTGCCTTTAACCTTATCGACATAATATTGCTCCAGGGAGGGATTATTGGAATCTCTTAGATATCTTTCAAATGCTTCAAGCCTTCAATTTAGTCCTAAACTTCTTATATAGTACATGCTTGTACCCAGATACTTCACGCTGACATTCAAGTCATGATTCATAAATCCCTCTTCTATGCCCCCTAAAAATCATGTGGAATCTCCCTGAAGATATCAATACTAATTGCTAAACAGTCCCTTGACTTCCTGTATTTATGTGTTATCAAAAATAAAGATGTTATACTTAATAATATAAAATACACTATAGCTAATATAATGATAATTTTAACTATACTATAATTAGTATACATGTGAATTTCACAATAATATTCTTCGTTAACTTTATTCCAATGATAAAAGATACCTTAAATAGAATAAACAATCGGAACCTCCGAAAGAGATCTGAACAAATCCTAAAACAACCGATAAGATAAATCCTAAAAACAAACAATCAGAACAAACTAAACAACCGAATCAAATCCTAAAACAACGATAAAATAAATTCTAAAAAATCATACAGAAACTAATCCTAAAATCTCAAGATATCCCAATCCCTCGTACATCCATAGAAATAAAATATTATATTTATCCTGCTTCGAGGTTTGTGTACTTCGATATTTGTGCTGTACCGGAATGTGTATTCATCGACTCCAAGATCTTGGGCCCCAGGGTTTGGGCTGGGTTGGCTTCAGGTTCTAAGCTGGCTTCTAGGTTGGGCTGGCTTCAGGTTTTGGACTGGGCTGGGCTTCGGGTTTGATCTGGGCTGCTTCAGATTCTGGGCTAATTGATGTTCCCATCACTAGGCCTAAATGAGTGATCCATGAATGGATTAGGCCCATTTTGATTCACACCATACATTGGAGGAGGCATGAAAATATTAGAGACTCCTTGATTGATAGCATGCGTGACAGGAGGCATGAAAATATTAGTGCCACCTTGATTCACAAAATGCATGGCTGGTGGCATGAACAATTAGGGACAAATACATTTGATCTAGAAGGGGTTGACCTTAGCTATGAGACTCGATAAAAGTCAATTATTTATCTCTTTAGCTAAGCTTCTAATAGTGGTCCCTCGTAATGCATAAAAAACCATTGATTTATCTCATGTTTAAATGCCTCGCCCGCAACAAGGATACATTTAGTCGTAATACCAAGAAGCTTCTCCAGCTTAAGCATACACTTATCAATCAAATAAACCGTAGGCTTAGCAAACTTATGCCTCTGAAAAATCTCGTTGGCAATTTCTTAGCTTTATCTTTCTTATTCCACAAAATCTAGGAGGGCATCACTTGCATTAGTATTCAGGCATGTTCTTTTTGTCGTAGGAGTTATAGTGCTTGAGCCGGACCTCTTACCACTAGAGGAGGACGGACGTGCTATGAAAAAAGTCTCGGTGGGTAGTGTTGAGGTACATGTAGATGGGCTACTGGGGGGTATATCAGATATATTATATTCAGAATGTTCAAAATAATCAAATGATGATAAAGAGATGCTACCAATAGGTTATGAGAGTTGTCCAAGATCTAAGGCATCTAAATCAATTTGATCTATCTAATCCTCAGAGGTGTCATTTTTAGAAACCCCCTCAAGAGGAATAGATGTGTGTTCGTGCCTACCATTGGCCATGCTTCTAGAGAAAAGGATGTTAATATCATCATAAGTAGGGAATGGCTTATCTTTAATGCGAGCATACTCCTTGTCTGCTATTATGAATACAAATAAACTAGGATCGATGCTTAATAGCTATGATATTAATAGCTATACAGTACTCATCGATATAACCTCATGCCATATTTATTCATTATCAGGGGTAGCCACTTTGAGCACAAGGTCTCAGCCCCATCCCATTCGATTTGCCAAGTTAAAATATATATTGAAGCTCTTCTTCAGGACCTTCAACCAGTTCTTAATATTTCTATGAAAGAAATTCTTCTTTGTTTGCTCATTAAATGAATTTGTTATTATTTTTCATGTCTCTTAAGAAAATATACCATTTTGATAATTTTTTTAGTCATTTTTTTATCTCATCAGGGCAAGTATAACCAGATCGAGGGTATTAGTCCAGTTTTGTGCCCTCCTTCGGGATGATCCTACTCTCTAAAGATCAGATTTATCGATTGAATACGCTTTCGACATTTTAGCTACATCAATGCAAACTTGGCAAATATAAGAAAAGGCATAACCAATTGCAATAATAGCATGACTAATCTTATAAACAAAATCAAACGACAACTATAATTACAAAAAAAAATACAAAAAATAATAGACAAGTAACAATAAAAAAAAAGCTCAGAACATGCGAAATTAAAGTCAGTGGAGCATAGCGGCTATGAGAATAAAACAAACTATATATATATAGTTAAAACCTTGTCTCCAAGCCATGCTCAATCAGGATGCAACCAATAAATCTTAATTCATGCATCAAATATTATATTAATTAATATTTATTTATTAAAATTCGAGACTTCAATATTTTTTTGGCAGGTAATTAGAAGTTTGGATCTATTTGATCAACTAAACTCTAAATCGGTAAAGATAGATGCAAACTCACGATAAAGATTAGGAGGAATTGTGAACTATGGCCACTTGTGCCTGCCAACTCCTAGGGGAGCAATGTTTGGCCCCTGGTCCAGTTCAATGATCACCCTTCACCCAAATTGATAGTTGGTTGTGTGCTGAGTCCATGGCCAGGTCAAACAATACAACAGCATACGACCTTAGCACACAAAGTAGGAAGTGGTAAAATGGGATTTAATGTTTTACTTGGGCTTGGTGGGATTCATGTGGAGACAAGCATGGGATGCAGCATTGAAGCATAAAGTGGGGCAAAGAAATTCAATCAGTGGAGCTTAAACACAAGCTAAAATATTTTAAGTAGACTTTAATTTAATGGCTTTGGACTCCTCCTTGGTGGAAATTTGCTACGGTGGAGCTCAACACGTGGAGATTGGTAGATGCTATCATTTTTTTTTGGCACGTGGAGTCAGGATTTGGTTGGAAGTCGCCATGAGAAGGAGTTCAACACGGTCCAGGAAGCAAATAACACGGTCCATCGACCATCAACCATCGGTCCACAGATTTCACGTGGACCACAAGTCAAATAACGAAGGAAGGAGAGTCTCCATGAGTTCTCAAGATAGCTCGAAGCAAGGAATAAGTATTTAGATTTTGATGTGGTCATGGCAGATCATGGTTCATAGCAACGGATATAGGCAATTCTTCATGCGGTTTACGAACAAGGTGTTAACATGATCCATGAAATTTCCTAGCCATTGGAGCTTGATGAGGAGAAGCGAACAAGAATGCTGAAACAGGGGATGTGGGCCTGAACGCAGATCGGACGCGAAGCGTAGAAGAGGGAGAACTAGAACGTCCAAGATGTTTGGCTGGAACTGATGTGGCATTGAAGGCTGAAGGGATCGTTGGGAATGAGCACTTGAATAGTTGAGATGGTTGCGGAATGGAGACCGAAGCCAGTCGAAGCATTTGCAGCAAAAGGTGCAAAAGATCTGGGATTGACTAATTGGATCCAAGCTTGATGAGGAACCAATATATGTTCGGAGGTTGGAACGGAGCAAGGATCGAGCAAAGGCGTTGGAGGTTAAAGAGATGGAAGGATTCGCTGGGCATTAGATTTGCTGACAAAGAATAGAATAGGGGTTGTTGGGTTCGACGAGGCTTCGATGCAGAGAGGATCTGTTGCTTGGAATGGAGATCGGATGCTAACCAG
The DNA here is from genome assembly GCA_021397845.1 of Areca catechu. Classification (NCBI taxonomy): domain Eukaryota; kingdom Viridiplantae; phylum Streptophyta; class Magnoliopsida; order Arecales; family Arecaceae; genus Areca; species Areca catechu. The sequence continues at coordinate 92,898,320 of CM038048.1, read as the reverse complement.
AAGTTGAAGGCGTTTAAGAGCTGGAACGGTCGAAACCAATCGACGGATTTTGTGAGGGATGGACGATGGTTGTTTGAGCTCGGCATGGTTAGATGATGTTTGTAAGGTTTCCGCTGGAGTGGATGGCGATGGAAAAATAAATGAAGAATGGATGCGGTACGGATGCATCCGTCGTTGCCATTAAAAGGAACGGCACCAAGCTCTTGGGAGGCAGCTACCGCCTATTTTCTTGTTAGAACAGAGAAGAGGAGGAGAAAAATTTTGCTTTTATTTTTTTCATCTCGAAAGTCCTGGGATTCATTCCTCTTTATACATGATTATAATCCTTTTCAAAAAAAAGTTATGGCCATTCATGATACATGTTTAATAAGAAAGGATTATAGATCGAAGTTAGGCTATCAACACTTTCTCTCAAGATAAGACGAAGATATCACGAAACTTCGTCTTGCTGCAAATTGAAAAAAATATAGAACCACCAACATACTTTATCAGTATGTCTGCCAATTATTCTGTAGATTTAATAAATGATAAGTGTATAACTTTCTAATCAAGTTTCTCTTTGATGAAATGGTGGTCAATCTCTATGTGCTTAGTTCTGTCATGTTTATTTGTAATATTAATGGCCGCATGATTATCACAGAACACAGAAAGAGAGGAAAAGATTGGAGAAGACGTAATTCAACAAGGAGCCCTTTTAGCGATAAGATCTCATAAATGCCTTGAGCCATAGCTCAGTATTCAGCCTCCGGGCGACAACATCCTATTTCTTACTGCGCCAAGTCACAAGATTTCTACCAACAAAAGTACAGTAGCTCGAAGTGGATCGCCGATCGTCTATAAAACCTGCTCATTTAGCATCTGAATAGGCTTCAACTTTAAGATGGTCATGACAAGAAAAAAGAAGACCTTGACCTGGGCAGCTCTTAAGATACCGAATGATCCTGTACATAGTTTCTTGATGGCGCTCATGGGGATCATGCATGTACTGGCTTACAACACTGACTGCAGAAGCTATATCAGATCTTGTGTGGGAGAGATAGATCAATCTGTCAACAAGATGCTGATATTGCTCACGATTTATAGACTTACCACTATCAGCAGTAAGACGATGATTCTGCTCAATAGGAGTAGTATTAGGTCGACATCCCAACATTCCTGTCTCAGTCAATAAATCTAAGACATATTTTTGCTGTGAAAGAGATATATCATGGGATGACCTGGCCACTTCAATTCGAAGGAAGTATCGTAAGTTACCCATATCATTGACTTCAAAAGACTGTGCCAATTGAGTCTTTAAACGAGCCAGTTCTGGGAGATCATCACCAGTAAGGATGATATCATCTACATAGACGATTAAGATAGCAACTTTACCTTTGTTATGACAGTAGAACATGGTATGATCATCATTACTTTGGTGATAACCTATTTCAATCATGGCACGATGAAAGCGATCAAACCATGCCCTGGATGACTGCTTTAATCCATAGAGTAACCGGTGCAGAGGTAGACCTTGCCAGCGATTTCTGCATTAGTAAATCCAGGAGAAATTTTCATATATACCTCCTCTTGAAGATCACCATGTAAGAAGGCATTTTTTACATTTAGTTGGAACAAACTCTCGTTAAAATTTGCTGCACAAGATACGAGGGTTCGAATGGTGTTGATCTTTGTTACAGGGGTGAAGGTCTCTTCGTAGTCAATGCCGTATGTTTGTGCATAACCTTTGGCAACAAGATGAGCTTTGTAGCGATCAACTTTGCCTTCAGAGGTCTGCTTCATAGTATAAATCCATTTGCAACCTACTACATATTTTCCAGCAGGTAAGGGAACCAGTTCTCAAGTATGATTTTTTTTTAAGGCTTGCATTTCTTCAAGCATTGCTCCTCTCCACTTAGATTTGACTAGCATCCTTCCAGTGTGAAGGTATAGAGATAGATTCTAAGGATGCAATAAATGACCTATATATAGGTGAAATAGACATACAGGAAACAAAATTAGCAATATCGTAACGATATCGAGAAGGAATGATATGAGGGCGAGAAGTCTTTCTGTGAGCAATAAGTAGATTTAAAGTAGGGTTAGAGGAAATATTACCATTGTCACATGGAGATGCAAGAGCCGAGACAGAAGAAGATTGTTGGAGAGTAATAGAATGCAGAATGGGCTCAGATGTAGACTCCCCCTGTCGATTAGAGTCATTATCCAACTATTCACCAGTGTACTCTTGCTCCTCAATCACTATAATCTCCCCCTCTCGACCAGTAGCTCCAGAAGGGATACTGGGAGAGCAAATAAACTGTTGGGCTAAGGGCAATTAAGTTGGTGGCTGAAGTATTGGAACATCATAATAAGGTTCAGTCTCTCGAAAGGTGACGTCCATACTAACAAAGATTCGTCTTTCAGGAGGGTAATAGCACTTATAGTCCTTTTGTGTAGCAGGATAGCCTACAAAGACATATTTCAGAGATCTTTGATCAAGCTTGCCAACCATAGGATGATGATCCCGGACAAAACATGTGCATCTGAATACTTGGGGGGAACAATAAAGGAAGAATCCCTTTGAAGATATGCAAGAGGTGCTTGGTACACTAGAGTGCGAAGAGGCATGTGGTTGATCAAATAAGCTGCGGTGAGAATTGCCTCACTCTATAAAGTTTTTGGAACCCGCATAGTAAACAGTAATGATCTAGCAACTTCCAAAAGGTGTCGATTTTTATGTTCAGCAATACCATTCTGGGCAAGGGTATCAGCATAACTAGTCTGGTGGATAATACCATGAATAGTGAGATATTCATGAAACTCCTTATGCATATATTCAGTGCCATTATCAGATCTCAATATTTTGATCTTGGCACCAAATTGGGTATCCACAAATTTATGAAATTCTTTGAAGCAATGGGCCACTTCATCTTTAGATTGCAAAAGATATATCCAGGTTACTCGACTGTAACAATCAATAAAAGTAACAAAATAATAATGTCCAGAAATAGAAATAGTATGATAGGTTCCCCACATATCAGAATGAACAATTTCAAAAGACTGCTTACTACGAGTTCCTGAAGTTGGATAATTAGTGCACGTGTGCTTAGCATACTCACACGCATCACAAACTAACTATTCTTTAGCACAAAGATGATATAAACTGGAAAATGATCGTGATAAAGTAGAAAAGGAGATATGGCCAAGCCTACGGTGCTGCAATCGAAGTTCATATAGGGCATTATCAGATGATGAAACTACCATACCAGCTTACGGAGAATGAGTCTTCAGTTCTTCTTCATCCAAGTAGTAGAGCCCATTGTGCATTTTACCATACCCAATCGTCTCCCCCATTGTCAGCCTCTGAAAAACATAATAAGTAGGAAAAAATGTGACTTTACAATTCAGATTATTGGTAATTGAATGGATAGAGAGAAGATTAGTAGGAAAACTAGGGACATGTAAAGCCGTAGAGAGTTGTATGGTTGGTGTACAGTTGATGGATCCTTTTCTAGATATAGGCCTGAAAGAGCCATCAGCTATACGCACTCTATCCGAACAAACTGAGTAAGACTGAAATATATCAGAGTTACCCGTCATATGCATAGTGGCACCAGAATCAATGATCCATGACTTAAAGGTACTAAAGGAAGAGTCAAAGTTATCAATATTTATTGTGCTAGACTTGATACGAGAGATATGGGATTGGACAAAATGAGAATGAAAAATGGAAGGAGGAGAACTGGAAGAACTGCTTGTCAAACCATTAGTAGAAGATGGAGCACTGCTAGAAGAAACACTAAGCCAGTCCATAATGCGGTGAAGCATTTCATCAGTATAGAGTGAGCTCCCGATATTAGCAGATAAGGAAGCAGGAGGCAAGGCCTTGGTAGATGAGACACCCCCTTCTGGGTGCTCAGAAATATGTGCCTGAGGATGACCAATGGCTCCACCAAAACGTTCTCCTCCTCGACGGCCACCTCGACTACGTCCAAAGGGACGACCATGCAGCTGCCAACAAGCATCAGTACATGTCTAGTTTTGTGACAATATGAGCATATCCGTATATCTCGGCCACCGCGAGAATGCGATTGAGACTGAACTACCAGTGCAGATCGAACCGTATTTGTAGGAGTAATCATCACCCGGCGACAAGTTTTCTCACTCAGAACAAGAGAGAAGACTTGTTCAAGGGAGGGCAGATTCGTACTTTGACCTAATATTTGAACTCTGATTAGGTCAAAGTCATCATTGAGTACAGCAAGAAAATCAAAGATTCGTTCTTTATCGGTATATTTCTTGAATTCAGTAGCATATTTCAAACAACAGACTTTGAAGGGATGATAAAAATCCAGCTCGGACCATAGCCATTAGAGTTCTACCATATAAGCAATGATAGAAAGCTCGCCCTGTCTAAGTGTATGCACCTTGTGCTTAAGCTGAAAAGCTTGAACTGTATTGCTCTATTGTGAATAGGTTTGAGCAGCAACCTCCCAAATTTCCCTGGCAGTGTCAAAGAAGGACATACCCTGAGCAACAACAGGGGTCATAGAGTTGAGAAGCCAGGCCAATACAAGGGAGTTCTTCGATTCCCATTTCAATAATCCAGTATCTCTCAATGGTGGCTTAACTGCATCCCTAGTGAGAAAACCCTCAAAGCCAAGGGATTTAATGTATAACCACACATTCTGGGACCATATCAAATAAGTGAGGGGTCCATCTAAGCGGACCGAACTAATCAAGAGAGATGGATTATCTATGACTGTCTGAGAACCGGATACAGATCATCATAAAAAACTGCTCAAAGTTGTAGTTGGGAAAAAAATAATGCTGCCAAATAAATATACCTAAAGTTAGGTCATGGGAGGGGTTTGCGGCCTTCCTTTGTCTGCCATAGAGATCCAGCAACCAGAGGCTTCAAAATGAAGGTCACGGAGAGGTGTCAGGGCCATAATGTGCAGAGCTGGAAGAGAGAAGAGGGCCGCAGCACAGCAGCGCTGCATCATGCCACAACAAAGCCGCAGGGGCTCATCAGGTGCAGCATAGCAGAGCCACAGGGGCCGAAGGAGGGCCATCGGAGGAGGAGGGCACAGGGGCTTGGCGGGCACAGTCGGAGGCGGGAGTAGAGGAGGATGGCGCAGGGGCACCGTTGGAGGCGAGCGCAGGGGTGCAGGAGCGCGGTCGGAGGTGGGTGCAGGGGTGTGCTTGAAGGCGGGTGCAGGGGCGCGGTTGGAGGCGGGCACAGGGGCGCGATTGAGGCGGGCACAGGGGCGTGAGAGCGCGGTAGGAGGTGGGCGCGAGGGCACGGTCGGAGGATGGCGTAGGGCTTCGTTGGAGGAGGGGTTTGTCTGAGGAGGGGTGTAGTCAGGCCCGATTATAGGGGCTCGTTGGAGGAGGAGGGCACAGAGGGAGCATTGGGGGGTGGGAGGCGTCGGCGGTGGCAGTGGCGGGACTTAAAAAAAAGAAGAGAATATGATAGGAATAAGATGGGAATAGGATTGGAATAGATAGGAATAAGGTGGGATAGGAACCTTGCTCTGATATCATGTTGGAACAGAGAAGAGAAGAGAAGGGAGAAAATTTTTACTTTTATTTTTTTCATCTTGAAGGTCTTAGGGGTCATTCCCTTTTATACATGATTATAATCCTTCTCAAAGGAAGGTTATGGCCATTCATGGTACATGCTTAACAAGGAAGGATTATAGATGAAAGTTAGGCTGTCAACATTTTTTTCTCCAAAACATTGTCTAGAAATCCTTTTTCCATCGTTCCTCTTCTTTCCTTCCCATAGCGTACCATCCCATTTTTATTCCTTCCACACCATCAAACTCATTGCTGTCCCCGTCCACAGATCCTTTTCCGCGATGATAGCCTACTGCCATTTTTCCTTTCCCTCTATCACTTCTCTACGTCGGGTCGCATCCATATTTTTCTTCTTTTTTCCATCTAAACCACCCAGCTCTCTCTCCTTGATTTCCTCTTCTTTGATCCTGCACCAAGTCTTAGCCTCAAATTCAGTGGTGAGCAAGGAGGACAAAGACACCAGGGTGATTGACTCCATCACCGGACAGTCAAATATTAAATATCAAGATAGAATCATATTATTCTTTTTATTTTCTCTACATTATCATGTATCCCTTTCTTGCTAGTTGAATAAAAAAGTAATTATTTTCAATTTAATATTTAATTTTTCTGTTACTTGTACTTTTCTAGAAATTAATTTGGAATAATCTAAATATCAATGGAACATGCTATGATCTACATGTATGACTTGTACTCAAAAAAATAAAATGCCTCGATGTATTCTTTTTTATTTTATTTTAAAGTTCATGAAATTATTTACATAATTTATATCAAGAAAGAAAGGGCTGTATTCTTAGGATACAGTTCATGCTCTTCAAGAGTAGATTATTATGAAACTCTAATCACAAATATATTTATAAAATAAAAAATACTAAAATATTTATTTTATATATTATAGATTATTTTTCATATAAATAATTTTGCTTAATTAATATTTTTATTAAGATTTATTTTTAATCTCCTTTTTTTTATTTTTTGAAATTACTATCCAAGGTTCCTGTGGATTCGATCCTTACTCCTGCTATTCTACATAGCAGTCATGGAATTAAGGTATTATAATCAATGTATCACAATACACACCATAGCTCTACATAGCAGTCATGGAATTAAGGTATTATAATCAATGTATCACGATACACACCATAGCACATCATCATTATCAAAAAATATTATCAAAAAATTAAAATCAAACTTGTATAGAGTAGGTTCATGATCCAAAAATTTTAAATGAAGGACAAATAAAATCATAAAAGAAAAGGATGTCACCAATAAATAATCAACAAGGAGCTGTCATTACATACAAAATCCGACGACATCCATGCCAAAAAATAACAAAAAATATATAAAAATATAACTTTGAAAATGTGAAGGTAAAGTCAGTAGAGTTTCGCGACTACAAGATAATTGAACTAATTAAATAGTTCAACTCTTGTCTCTAAGCCATGCTAAATCTAAAAGCAACCCATCATCATTGCCAAAATAAAATAATATGAAATTATAAAAAAGATTTCCAAATTCTGAAAACTATGAATCAAGTACTAGGGATCATGCTAGCCACATCAAAATGCAGTCTTTATCCATTGAACCTAAATATCACCTAAGAAATGACCCTTCAATACCAAAAAATAGAAAGAATATGTAAAGATAAATGAAAGCCCTAATGTAATGTTATTTTCTTTAAAGAGATAATATCAGAAATAAATATTAAACCTACAGGAAAAATAGACCAAAAATTATGTTAGCTAATTTACAAGACTATAACTTTAGACAAAGCCAAATCTCCATGACAATGTAACCCAAAAATATTGAGTTTTTTATTTTGAAATCAAATTTCAAGATAGCATTCTATCCAATCAGAAGGTCCTAACCAAAACATTGACCAACTAACTATCAAAGATCGTTAGATTATACATTAAAAAATTTACAAAGGAAAACAAACTTGGAAAAATCGAGAAAATAAAATTTTTGATTTAAGGGGCTGATTAAGATTGTATAGGTAAACAACACCATATTCGTTTTCCCGTCCCCCGATAGAGCGTTGATTTACATGAGTGCTGGAAAAAAAGCAAGATATAGGCAACAAGCAAAGGAGAAATCCTAACCAACTAGAAAAGAAGGCAGGAAAACAAGGTAAAAGACCAAAAATTTTTTTTTCAAGCTCTTTTCGAGGGAACAGGTTCCAGATCGAGAGTTTGATGGAGGGGATTTGGAGATACGATGGTTCTTTGGCACCAGATCAGGCATAGCTTGTTGTGTCTCAGGTGGTTCGTCTAAGACTCGGGGAGACCAAGGTTATGTTTTTGGTCTATAAATCATACCTTACATGATGTATCTAGGACTAGGAGTAAATCTTGTATAAGTCCTAGGTGTTAGACTGAAGTTCTATCAGTGTGTAACTTCGACTCGGCTTGATTGGTATTCGAGTCGACTCGATGGTTGGTTCAGCAGGAGTTGGAGTACAGTGGTCTGGTCGAGTCGGCTCTCTCAGGAAGAGCCGGCTCGAGTTTGTGATCGAGCTGGCTCTCTTTGGAAGAGCCGACTCGAGTCTGTGGATTATAGTTTATGTGTTCTGGATGAGTCGACTCGAGGTTTAAGAGTCGACTCGGATGTCTGCAGACTGTTGAACTGTGTTCTGGTCGAGTCGACTCGAGGTCTAAGAGTCGACTCAGATGTCGGGATTTTGGAATCTCAACAGTTGCTGGCCTGGGGAGTTTTTGGGGGATAGGTCATTTGTGACCTAGTATAGAAACGTGTATGTCTTGTAAAGTGATAGAGACGATGGAAATATATTGAGTGCCCTATTTTCTTCCAGATTGGATTTTCTCTTCTCTTCTTCTCTCATATCTATATATAATCAAAGTTCTATTGATCTTCGGTGATCTATATCCTACCACATTATCTTGGATCGCTGGCAGAGGATCATCCACACCCTGGGATCGCTTCCGCTATAGGTCCCCGTGATCAGTTTGCTCCAACATTTGGTATCAGAGCGAAGTTGTGTGGAGGAAAGAAGATCTCAACATCCTAAATTTCTGGATACCAGGTGTTCTTCAATCTTTATCTTGTTTTCTTCCACGATAAACTCCTGAGTTAGGTGGAGGGTATTCTTGTTGTGGAAGGTGTGAAAGAAAAGGATTGGAAGGGAGATTTTTTCCTGTGTTGCTTTGTCAGAAATTTGTTTGAAGGGTATTATATTGCTTGATTGCAAAAATGGCATCAAGTGGGTTCAAGGTAGACTTTGAGAAGTATGATGGAAAGGGTAATTTCACTTTGTGCCAGTAAATAGTCAAGGATTTGCTGGTTCAACAAAGGATCTACAAGGTTTTGGTTAAAGAGAGACCATAAAAGATCAGTGTTGAAGATTGGGAGGAGTTAGAAGAAATTATATTTAGTACCATTAGAATGTGTTTGGCGAATCAGGTTTTACCTGAGGTGTGTTCAAAGACCACAGCAAAGGGTCTTTGGAAGAGGCTAAAAAACACATATATGGGAAAGAACATGACAAATAAGCTATGGCTGAAGGAGCAGCTGTACAGTTTAAGAATGTCTGAAGGAGGAGACCTTGTTGCTTACATTCAGAGGTTCAACCAGGTTTGTGCAGAGATTAAGTCTGGATGTCAAGGTAGATGAAGAAGATTGGGCATTATTGTTGTCGTGTTCACTCCCAGGATCATATGATGGTCTGATAACAACCTTGGTGTATGAAAAAGAAACCCTGAACTTTGAAGAGATTGTTAGAGTGCTCAGGTCAAATGAGCAAAGGGAGAAGATTTGTAAAGGAAATCCCAACTCAAAGGTTCTTGCAGTAAATGAAAGGCAGGGTAGACTCAAGAAAAGAGTTAAAGGGAAGTCAAAGGGCAGATCTCAATCTTGCAATAGTAAAAAGGGCTGGAAGTGTTACAAGTGTAATCAACCAGGTCATCTGAGAAGAAATTGTCCTCTTTGGAAATCAGAAAAGGGGAAGGCTAATACAAGTGGTGCCAATGCATTTGAAGGCAATGGTGAAGATGTACTAGTAGTATCAAATGGAACAATTGATTGGGACAACACTTGGACTCTAGATTCAGCATGCTCTTATCACTATACCTCATATCGGGAGTGGTTTGACACCTATGATAGGTCTGATGGAGGTAGTGTTAGCCTTGGTAATGATCACCCATGTTCAGTAGCTAGGGTAGGCACTGTGAGGGTGAGGATGTATGATAGAGTTATAAGAACTTTGTCAAATGTTAAACATGTACCAGAGTTGAAGAAGAACTTAGTTTCTTTGGGCTACTTGGAGAAGCATGGATATGCTTTTAGTTGCCAATCTAGTAGTGGTTGTTTGAGGATCACCAAGGAAGCTTTGGTAGTGATGAGAGGGAGAAGACTGAGTAACAACTTATACAAGATGGAAGGCTCAGTAGTGAATGATAGTGCAGAGGTTCTTGCAACAATACAAGAAGAGCAGTTGGCATACAAATTGTGGCACTATCGATTAGGTCACCTAAGTGACCGAGGGCTCACAGAGTTAAGCAGAAGAGGAAACATTCCAGTTCTGAAGAAGGATGGAAATGATTTGTGTGAGCCATGTATTTTTGGTAAACAGCATAAGGTAAAATTTGCTGTTAGTACTAAACTAAGTCAAGGAGTGTTGGATTTGGTGCACTCTGATGTATGGGGACCAGCTCCTGTATCATCTAGAGGTGGGGCAAGATATTTTGTCACCTTCATTGATGACTACTCAAGGAAGGTATGGCTATATCTGATGAGGGAGAAATCAGATGTGTTTGCCCGTTTCAAGATCTGGAGAGCTGAGGTTGAAAAGGAGACAAGAAGACATGTGAAGTGCATTCGGTCTGATAATGGAGGGGAGTACTTAAGCAAAGAGTTCAAAAGTTACTATGAGGAGAATGGAATCAAACGCTATTATACAGTAAGGATGACCCCTCAGTAGAATGGTGTTGCAGAAAGGATGAACCGAATACTATTAGTGAAGGCTAGGAGTATGAGGCTGCAGACATCACTCCCTGTGAGTTTTTGGGGTGATGCCATAACTCTTTTATATTTTCTTATTGACAGGTCCCCTCACTTCAAGCTAAATGAAGGTCTTCCAGAGGAAGCTTGGACTGGAAAGAAGGTAGAGCTTAGCCACCTGAAAGTGTTTGGTTGCATAGTTTACGCACATATGGAGGCAACCAAAAGGAGTATGTTGGACCCAAAGTCAAAGAAGATGATATTCATCGGTTATCCACGAGGAGTCAAAGGTTACCCACTATAGGATCAACAGTCTAAAAAGGCAGTGATCAGTAGGGATGTTATCTTTGATGAGAGGAGTATCTTGGACAGACCGGGAAGTACGGATGGAGGTACAGTTGTAAAGGTGAATTACAGTGATCGTCCTATACAAGTGGAGGATAGACCTTCTACTTCTACTGACAGGAGAGTTTCAGTTGAGGTGGAGTTTGATAGTAGATATTCTCCAGTGATGAAGGATCAACAAGGAGATCCAGCTATATAGAGGGAAGTGCAGGAAGAGCCACACACAGCAAGCTTGCAGCAAAGTGCAAGGGGAGTGGCACTCCATAAGCCTCAATGCACAATCCGAAAGCCGGCACGATATGGCATAGATGATACTATTTCCTATGCTCTTATTTCTATCAATGGAGATCCAGAAACATTTAATGAAGCCATGGAAAGTCCTGATAAAGAATCATGGATGCAAGGCATGATGGAAGAGATAGAATCTCTTAGGAAGAATAAGACATGGTAGCTAGTGGATCTACCGAAAGATGCTCGAGCAATTGGCTCGAAATGGGTGTTCACAAAGAAGATTGTACCTTCAGAGCAAGGTGGAGTCAGATATAAGATAAGGCTAGTAGCAAAAGGATACTCACAGAGGGAAGGAGTTGACTATACGAGATGTTCTCTCCTGTTGTACGTCATACTTCAATTCGAGTATTGTTGTCTTTGGTGACAGAACATGATATGGAATTGGAGCAGATGGATGTGAAGACAGATTTTCTATATGAAAAATTTGGAAGAGAAAATCTACATGAAGCAACCTAATGGTTTTCTAGAGATTGGACAGGAGGACAAGGTATGTCTACTCCAGAGGTCACTATATGGTCTGAAACAGTTACCTCAATGGTGGTATCATAGATTTGATATTTTTGTATTAAGCCTTGGATTTGTCAAATGTGAACATGATTGCTGTGTATAAATGAAGAATGTGGATAGTGATAATGCTTTGTATTTACTTCTGTATGTAGATAATATGTTGTTGGCTAGTAGAAGTATGAAGGTTGTGAAGGAGCTGAAGAAAGCATTATCTACTGAATTTGAGATGAAGGATTTGGGTCCAGCTCAAAAGATCCTTGGAATGGAGATTTGCAGAGACAGAAGTAAAGGTGTTCTCCATTTATCACAAGGATTACACATCAAGAAGATTCTTGAGAGGCATGGGATGGAGAAGTCCAAACCAGCAGAAACACCATTACCAGCACACATATCTCTCTCTAAGAAACAGAGCCTCCAGATAAATGAGGAGAGAGAGAGTACATGGAGAGGGTTCCATATGCAAATGCAGTGGGCAGTATTATGTATGCTATGGTTTGTTGCAGGCCAAACATAGCATATGCTGTGAGTCAGGTTAGCAGGTATATGTCTAATCATGGAAAGGAACACTGGAAGACATTGAAGTGGATTCTTAGATATCTACAGGGAACTCAAAAGTATGGACTGGTATTTGGTAGGCAGCCAGAAGAAAAAGGAAGGAACTCCTGGAAGTTATATAGAGGGTCGAGTCCTTTGGAAGGGTATGTAGATGCAAGTTATGCAGGTGATCTTGATACAAGAAGATCTACTACTGGTTATCTCTTTTGCATGTATGGTGGACCAGTTTCTTAGAGATCTACTCTTCAGCCTATTACTGCTTTGTTTACAATAGAAGCTGGGTACATAGGCATTACAGAGGCTGCAAAGAAAGCACTATGGCTAAAAGGACTAGTGACTGGGATGGGGGTGAAACAGTGTATGGTGGTCCTGCATAGTGATAGCCAGAGTGCCATACACTTGACTCGAAACCCAGTCTATTATGTACGTACAAAGCATATAGACGCGAGATACCACAGGATCAAAGAGCTGGTGGAGGAAGGCGAAGTTGCAGTGGTAAAGGTCCATACAAAAGAGAATCAGGCTGATACACTCACAAAGTCTCTACCAAGGGAAAGCTTTCATTCATGTATGTGGCTAATGGATTTGAGGGAACTAGCTTAGTTGTATGTAGCCTTGGAGCACCAAGGTGGAGATTGTTGTATCTCAGGTGGTGCATCCAAGGCTCGGAGAGACCAAGGTTATGTTTTTGGTCTGTAAATCATACCTTACATGATGTATCTAGGACTAGGAGTGAGTCCTGTACAAGTCCTAGGTGTTAGACTGAAATTCTATCAATCTGTAACTTCGACTCGGCTCGATTGGTATTCGAGTTGACTCGATGGTTGGTTCAGCAGAAGTTTGGAGTACAGTGGTTTGGTCAAGTCGGCTCTCTTAGGAAGAGCTGGCTCGAGTTTGTGGTCGAGCTGGCTCTCTTTGGAAGAGCTAACTCGAGTTTGTGGATTGTAGTTTGTGTTATGGATGAGTTGACTCGAGGTTTAAGAGTCGACTCGGATGTCTGCAGACTGTTGAACTGTGTTCTGGTCGAGTCGACTCGAGGTCTAAGAGTCGACTCGGATGTCGGGATTTTGGAATCTCGACAGTTGCTGGCCTGGGGAGTTTTCGAGGGATAGGTCATTTGTGACCTAGTATATAAACGTGTATGTCTTGTAAAGTGATAGAGACGACAGAAATATATTGAGTGCCCTATTTTCTCCTAGATTGGATTTTCTCTTCTCTTCTTCTCTCATATCTACATACAATCAAAGTTCTATTGATCTTTGGTGATCTATATCCTACCGTATTCATCTTGAATCGCTGGCAAAGGATCATCCACACCCTGGGATCTCTTTCGCTATAGGTCCTCGTGATCGATTTGCTCCAACATAGCTCATATTAGAGGATCTCTATGTTAGTTGTAATTGCATTTCTTGCAGATCGCTTGGTCGTAAAAGAGCATAGATTGTATAAATCCCCCAATCCCCCCATCCAAAACATCAAAACATAGATGCAAATAAGTCAAGGAAAGGTACTTACCTTGACCTCAAAGATTAGTACTTCATAGATGGGAAGTAGACGACAAGGCAGTAAGTATTGTTGCGGAACAGATCGTAGTGGAATATGAAATTCACAGGAAAAGAAAGGAAAACTTGACAAAAATAAATCAAGCACAACCACAACACAAGGGATTACGTGGTTCAGAGACTCCTGCTCCTACATCCACGGCCGCATAAGAACAAATATCCACTACAAAAAGATTTACAGGAAGTTTTACAGAATGCTCACCCCAGCCCTCAAACAGGAGGAAGAAAAGAAGAAAACAAAAAATACTCCAAAAAATATCTCTCACCCGAAAATAATTTTTTGTGGAAGATCTCTTGCCTTCCTATAGTTTTCTCTCTTTCTCTCTCTCTTTCTCTGCCTTTTTCTCTCTTGGAAAAGGTCTTCAGGGCTTCTGTAGCGTTCTCTGTTGTGTCTCTACTGCCTCTCTACGTCCCTTGATATAAAGAGCCTGAACAGGAGAAAAACCTGACTCCTGGTCACTGTAGAAGACCAAAACATCCAGGAACCAACTCCAGCCATCTGATCATAGATCAAGAGCCCAAATCATGCCAAAAACAGCACCAGATCAAGCCTAAAAGAGGTCGGATCCATCTCAGCCATTCGATCGCCTGATTGGATGGTCCAGATTAAAAGAAAATCCGTGGACCATGCGTACACCGTGAGAAACACATGGGGAAACGCATGAAATGCCCAAGGACCACTACCGCTACCATCTGGACTGGGTGCACGCGTGCCCGCGAGTGTTGCGCGTGGGCCTGGGTCGCGCATTATGCACTTGCACGCACGTTCGCGTGCTCGTGCGCTCGCTGGGCCTCACGCATGGATCCGGGCCGGGCTGTGCGCCAGCCCGCGCTCGCGTGGGTCGGGCCAAGCCAAATATATATATTTTTTTGGTTTCTTTTCCTTGGGTTGGGCTTCTAGGCTGCTGGATAAGGCTCCACGCCTAATAGGTATCTCTCTCCTACTCTCCACCACATGAATAGGGGAAGGAGAAAGACAAGAATAGATGGATTTTAGTCCAAACCAACCCTAACTTAGAAATGACAGCCCCTACCCCTCCATGTCAGGGAAATAAGGAACCGACGAATAAGGCATTCCATGGTCCACCATGGAATACCAATTCTAAAACAAGAAGATATTGATCAAACTACCAATTCCAGCTGACAACTCCTCGATTTTTGTAACTGTTTGGATGTTACTCCAAGAATAAAGCTTTATTCTCGATGGAATATGGAAACCAAACACCACCTTAAAGTCTAGCAATAATATGCAATAATTGTTTCTTTTTTTTTCTCCTTGGTTTTAGATGTATATTTAAGCATATGATATGGAGATCTTTTAGTCATTCCTTAGTATTAAAGTTATGTTACATATTAATGATCTTATTAAAGCAATGAACTCTGTTAGTCAGTGACATGTTAAAATACCATCTTTTTCATTCAAGGAGTTAAAAACTTTGGCAACTCTACAATATCATTTCCTCAAAAGATACTGTTCAATACAAATGTCTGACAATTTGACACTCTGTTCATGATGGTTTATATAAGTAGAATTTTTGAAGGTTTGGTAAATATACTCATTTTATTCGATGATATTAGTAAGCATGGAGTAATTGCCACATATAATCAAGCAATTTCCCAAGTCCAACCTATTTCAGCATTGGATCTACCTGCTCTGTGTGCAGTATGAACTTTGACTACAACCTTTTGCAGCTAAATCTACCCTTTAATATAGTGCTACTCATGTTTTTATGCTCAAGTGATTATTTTCTATAAGATTATAGATTTTATTTATTTATTTATTTATTTATTATTATTATTATTATTATTATTATTATTTAACACTTGTGGGAGTGGGAACTCCAATCCCACACCAATCTAATACCACAACCTCCAGCCCCCTCCCCTACCCCTCCTCCCCAACCTCAAGAAATTTATGGATCATGCTTCTTTTTTGTTGAGTTATGCTCTCTTTTTGGTTGATGATGGGAGTAGTCCAGTGTGGCACTAGCACTGCTGATAAAATCTAACTGGGTGCCTCCAGCAAATCACACCAATCCCTTGTACCATTGTCAGTCTAAAATTAGTTAGCTCTCCATAATTTCTTTTCTTTCTTTCAGTTTTTTTAAGATAGATGTGTTACTATATGTTTTAGTATGTTGTTATGGAAATTTGACACAATTCTATTCTAAGATTTGTGAATGTATGTTATTGGATGCAATATCCCTAAATGATTGATCTTGGGTTCTTTAACATTATTCAAATTTTTTTATAAAGATATTTATCTTGCCTATTGACATTATTAGAGAGCAATGAATAAGCGATGGTGATTCAAAGACATGTAGCAATTATTAACAAGAGCTCTATCGAGGTTATTTGTTTAGCATAAGAAAATAATGCACCACATTGATAGGTAACAAAATATTACTATCATAATAGAAACTCTTTGTTTCAATTTTATTTTTAAATATTTTTTAGTATCGAATGCCCTTCAAGTTTTTTTTGTAATCATGTGCATTGCATGTGCGTGGTATTAATTGATTATATTCTTTGGTGAGATATAAATATCTGATTTAAAGCCTATTTAGATGTCTATGATTTATAAACTTAGGATAAAAATCATGATAAAATATAAGATTTGATTCAATAGAATTACAAATAAAATTATATTGCAAAAAAAACTCTCATGTAAATAATCCTACCAGATGATAAATTGAGATTTTCTTTCATTTCCTTTTTTAATCTTTTCCTCCCCTCAGTACTCCTTTTATCAAAACAATAAATTTGTATTATCAAATTATCATATTATTATTATAATTACAAAATAATTTATATTAAAAAAATTAAAATATATTGATGTACTATTAAAATTTAAAATTAAAATCTATTTTTATAATATATGTATAGGAGGATAAAAGGGTTTGAACCTCAAGTCTTAACTGTTGCCATCAAATCATCCTTCACTGGAACTCCAATGGCACCCACAGATCTCCCGGTCTTCTTCGATGAAAAGAGATGCTGCTTCCAGCATCTCTTGGATAAAAATATGCAAAAACAGTCTCTTGATCAATGGTGTCCGCTAGGGAACTCTTCAACATTCAAGTTAGTGAAAGGGAGAGATGGACCACAGTAACCAAAGCTGAGAGCGATGGTGAGACTGAATAAGTATGAAAAATATTAGTACGTTACCTCACCAGGATTTTCTCTTACCAATTTATGGAGTTATACAAGGTAATCGAATGCCGTTAAAGAGGTGACCTCCTCTGATATGGATAACAAATTCTTGGTAGGATATCGGGATATTATCTACCAGAATATTTTCTGTTAGTATCTTTTTATTAGGATAGTAGAATATGTGAGATCCTGTCTATCATGACCTTGTTTGCCATCATCTATGTTAGGATAGCTATGATCGATTGGCTTCTATCACTTACTCGGGCATCATGGACTTTAAGTATCAAGACAACTTGTTTATTGCCGATGAGGGCCTGACATTATATCTCAGCAAGCCTGACTAAGTCTTCACTAATAGTTAGTCAGGCATGAGTAAATATTCGGTAGATATATGCCAGTTGAGACCAGCCACTTATCGTCTCTCGGTTAAGGTGTTGCAGTTACTTAGTATAATGGCATGCTTAGTCATCTCCTCTATAGTCATTTTCTTCTTAATTAGTAGCTGGTTATTTCTGGATGGATATCCTTGCTGTCTCCTTCTTAGTCGGTGGTCTGGCTGGTCCTTGGGTCGAGTAAGCAGTTGCCACAAAGTTAATAAGTTCTTTGGGCTTTATTTTCCCTGGGCAAGGAGAGTAATTACTCTATCAATCTCAAGAGTTGGACAAATTTTTTCATCATCCAAGCATTCATTAGTGCTTGGAAATCGTTGCCAGATGGTTTGTCACCTTGATGCTGGAGAAGGAAATAATTGGTGCAGTGCTCGAATGGACTATGCAATAACTTCTAATGCAATTGATGATTCATTCAATCTTCCTTAACCAATGGGGTGATGCCACATGGCCTAGCAGCCACAGCCTCTAAATGTTTGTACATAATCTAGTATCAAGAATTAATCGATCGATTGTAATTTTGAAATAGCACGATGTTGCTTGACTCGGATGGCTCCATGTGTCGAGATCTTGGGCCTCCAACCAGAAAGGCTTCGATCTCATCCATTAAGGCCTATATAAATAAGGCCCCTTGCCTTTGCTATAGGGATTCCGAGCTTGTAGAATAAAGGCAGAAGGAGGAAGAAGAAACCCTGGATCCAGTTCTCTAAAGACTCTGTCCCCAAGTTGGTCCCATTTGCATTCCTTCGTCTTCTTCTTTTGCCCTTCTTCGAAGCTTTTAGAGGTCTTATAGAGCTTCTGTAAGTACTTTTCCTTTTGCTGCTAAAGTTTTCTTCATTCAACCTTCATCCAGTTCTTGGGTGGAGGTTTTTTTTTGGCATTTCTTTTGATTTTCTAGCTTCCTTTGATCTTTTCTCCCTTTTTTCTGGAAAATATCATTTGAGGATGAAAGTCACTTAGTCAGCAATGTTTCTGGATTATAGGGGTCTTGGGACTCATCTTTGGATGAGGGGGAGTTCCAAGATTTGGAGGGGCAAAAGCCTATCCCCTACAAGCAAATCCTCGAACAAAGCGCTCTAGTGGTCGGGAGGTCGCCCCAATTGGCTTGATGGCTAAGGTCCCCACTATGATCGAAGCTAAAGCTTTTCTGATATATGATAAGTACAAGTTCTCGAGTACTTATCATATTCATATTTCGGGATCAAAGGATTGAATAACTTTCTATCCAATTGACGGAGTAGGTATGAGCAATTCTTTTATGCCGGTCTTCAATTTTCTCTTCATCCCTTCTTTGTCAATGTTCTTGATAGCCCAACTTGTATCGAACTCCTTCCGAATTCTTTTCTCTTTCATCATTCTCTATTATGTTTTTGGTATCAAGCTCTGAATGTCTTTATTTCAAGCCCTCATCATGCTTAAAAAAGCACCCTAAAGTGAGGGGCAGGTGGTTCCGCAGCCCTCACCACCCTTGCCAAGGTGGAGCTTTTATCTCTGGTCTTTCTTCTTCTATTCATAATTGGAAGAAGAGATTTTTCTTTATATCCTCTAACCAACCTTGGAGAAAGAGTTGGATTTAGGGGGAGCCAAATCTATCCCCGAATAAGAATGACTGAATCCTTGAAGATAATGAAGAGGACTTCCAAAAATTATGCAACGAGAAGGTTCACTCTCTACGAGAACTCTTGACCAAGCAGAACCTTCACACTCTCTCGATAAGCTTCTCTTGGACACTTTCTTTTCCTCTCGTGTCTTCAAGATTTTTTACCAAGTAACTTGCTCACCTTGCATACACGAAGAAGTTTCTGCCAAGCACTTTCAAGAGGTTGTAAAGAAGAGAACGACCCCCCAAGGCGAACACTAGAAGCAGGCTGTGAGGAAATAACCTTGCCCAGGGCTATTTGTTGAAGGCCCCTCTGCTACTGCAAGGGCTCCACCATATTATCCAAGGGATGCCATGCCGATAAATCCTCCACCCACCCCTTGGGATGATGATGAAGTGGAGGCCAGTGTTGCCCCTCTAGTGATTTCTCGGGCACCATCTTCAGGGTGCTTGACCTCAACTTCTTTGGTGCCGACAATGGCCATGCCTCTGAGGGTGGTAGGTCCTTCAACCCCATCGACCTTAGCGGTTGGATCCTCTAAGAAGAGGGTCCCTCTAGCTCTATCGAGATCAAGAATTCGCATCACCAACAATAGGGTGGGTGATGAGCACATCCGCAAGGCCCACATCAAGGTGGATGACTTCACCCTGCACAACTCCCATACAGTGTGAGAGGTGTCTAAGATATTGCTCCTTTCCAAGATGTGGAGGAGAGGCAATCCCACCCCATGGAGGAGGTCATTTACAATCTCTTCCCAGCACTAGATAGGTGAGTCTATTTTACTCTTCTTTTGTTTGCTCGACAACACGTTCTCCATTGACTAACTCAGTATTCTTCTGGTGTGCAACTCCTCCATGATGCGTCCACCATCTATGGAAGGTTCAACATGCTCATCGAATTCTACCGCTCCTTAAGTGCACAACTGAAGGAGGCGGAGGTCCGAGTGAAGGGTTATGATAGTCTTCTCGAGGTCAGCCGGGAGTGGGAGTGCAAGCTAAAGGAGTTGGCCGCCCTCCAAAAGACTTCTAAGACTGCTACATAGGAACTAGAGGCCCAGGTGATAGAGAAATAGGGGTTCCTTGCAGGGATGCAAACATGACTTGCCGAGGTAGAAGCTCGGCTTGTCCAGACTGAAGGCCTTCTTTGTTCGGCCAACAAGAAGAGTAAAGCGATCGAAGAACGAGCTACTTCTACTGTTGTTCAAGTGGTGGAGGTGTATAAGGAGTTGGAGGACTTCGAGAATGATATCTCCAAGGCCAGAGTATATGCTTATATATTCGACTTCAATGATTACAAGGATAAAGTCGCTCAGGCCTACCCAAAGCTAGACCTAAGTGGCATATTTAGAGACAAGGCCGTGAGGAATAAGGAGGACAACAAGATGGAGCAACAACTGAGGGGGAGAATGATGGGCTAAAGAGATAGCTACCTGAACCTAAGGCAGCTGCTACCAAATGCCCAAAAGAACCAGCTACCATACTTAAGAAAGAAACTTAGAGATTTTTCTCCTTCTTGTATTTTGCTTTCTTCCTTAGCTTTTAGTCTGGTCATTGTAAAAACTTACTATTATCAATGAACGTTTATCTTTTCCTCTCAATGATATGTCTAAATGCTTGTAAATGCTTGTCTGCGATTATGAATGAATTTTTGCAAAGTCTCTCAATTAGGAAAGTAGCTATAATTGAGTAATTCCACTCTCTGAGTTTGGTTGAATAAGTAGACCTTCAATAGTAGAGTTAAGTCTCTTAGTTGGTCAGGAAGTTAATCATGGTAACTTGCATACTAACTTCCTGAATATGGGAATAAGATCCCTGATTGAAGGACATAGCATACTTTCTTCCAACCATTGAGAGTTAGTCATCGTTCAAATGTATCAGCACTTTTCCTGGGACAAATGAGTATTAGTAAGCTGCTGCTTGGAATCAAACTACAGAAAGTTAATTGTCACTTGAAACCAAACTGTACAGAGTTGGTTCTCGCTTGAGATTGTTGTAATAGTTAATCCAAGTAACCTTGCAACTAGGTTTCTTCTAGCAACCGAGTATTAATCAATTGTCAAAAACTTTGTAACTGAGTATTTTTTGATCATTGCCATAGATTAGTCGAGTACAAATCAACTAACTTGGCACTGGTTTTTTCCTCTGTCTTCCGATTGTTACCTACCCAGTGGGCGTTTTGAATCCAAAAGAGATGGAGGATGTTCTAATGTGCTTGTCTTCATCGATCGGGTGTTAATTGATTAGAGTGCTTGGGGAGCCCATTGATGGAGATGGAGGTATAGAAATGCAATCATTTCTATTGGTGACCGAGTATTAGTTGGTCAAAGAACTTGGGAAGCCCGTTAATGGAGATGGAGGTATCAAAATGCAACCATTTCTATTAGCAACATGGTGTTAGTCGATCTAAGGACTCAGGGAGACCATTGATAGAGATGGAGGTGTGGAAACATAGCTGTCTCTATTGGTAACCGGATATTAGTTGGTCAGAGAATTTGAGAAGCCCATTGATGGATATGGAGGTTTGGAAATTCAGCCATTTCTATCGATGATCGGGTGTTAGTCGATTGAAGGACTCAACAAGATTCAGTGAGTTTGATGCTGGATAAATGAGTTAAACATCAAGATGAGACCTTTACGAACATTGTCGAAGAGAATTTTCATTATCTTACCAAATAAGTGTTGATACATCATTGATAATATATTCGAAGATTTTCAGTATTCTATTTCTGAAGGATTGGTGGTCCATCCATGTCTTTAATCTTGTAAGCTCCTCATTGAAAGGCTTCAGTCATCCAATAAGACTTCTGCACATCGTAATACAAGATTGTTTGGATGAAAAGCCTTCAGCCTTAATTGGAAGTTGTAGTACCGAGCAACTTATTATCGATAGATTGCCATCCTCGTGCTTGATTTCGAGTCTCCTCTAGTAATTCAAAGTTGGCTCTTAATCGGCTTGAGTTGCTTGACTCGTCGTAGTGCTTGATCCATATAGTCGGTAATCCTATCTCAACTAGGATCATCGCTTTAGTACGAAAAGCAAAGTTGAAGGGACACTTGTTAGTCGGTATCTAAGAAGTTGTTCAATATACCTATAGCACTCCGAGTAGCTCCTCTATCTATCTATCTTTAGCTTCATCCAGCCTGGTCCTAAGCCCTTGTAGGATTGTCTGATTCATGATTTTCGCTTCCTGTTAGACTAAAAATATCTGATAGATGTGAAATGGTGTTGAATATGGAGTTTGATATAGAAGTCTTTGAACGCCTATTTAAAAAACTACCAGTCATTGTTAGTGATGATGGTATAGAAAAGTTCGAATTGGCATATGATGGACTTATAGAAAAAAATATTGACTTTGCTCTTGGTGATGTGTACCAAGGGTTCTACCTCCATCCATTTGGTGAAGTAGTCAATGATGATGATTAAAAAGATTTGTTGATTGGTTGATGGGAGAATGGATCGAGTATGTCCATATCCTACTAGCAAATGATGAGGGAAAAGAGAGCTGAGTCAGTTGGCTAGTTGGTTGCTACTAGATATTGGCATACCGCTGGCATCGATCATACCTCCAAACAAGATCCATGACATCTTCTCGTATAGTGGGCTAGTAGTATCCTTGTCTTAAAGCTTTGTAGGCCAAGGATTTGCATCCTAGATGATTTTTCTAGATTCATTCATAGATCTTTCAAAGAATGTAGTTGACTTTAGTGGACTGTAAGCACTTGAGTAAAGGAAATAAGAAAGACCTCTTGTAAAGTTATCAATCTAACAGCATGAATTAAGAAGCTTTCCACTTGAACTTTTTTATCTCTGAAGGATTGTCGGGTAGGATACCTGATAGATCTTGATATTGTCGTTAAGATATCATAACTATCAGTTTAATTAACCGACTTCTAAATAAAATTAAAAACATGTAGAAAGGATGAGTCGGGTCAAATCCATGAAGAAGATAGTAGTTAGGATAATTTAAAATTTTTGATTTTTATAAAATTTAAAAAAATAATTTGAAGTCGAAAAAATATAAATTAAAAGTGCAATAGAAAAATTAAAACTTGGTACATTCGATCTACTAATTAGATCTTTGCATTTACTTACAATAAAAATAAATAACAAAAATTTAAATGACATAAAAACAAACTTTGCATTAATTAAAATCTAATTATAAGGAATTAAAAATAATAATTAAAAAAACTACGAAAAGCGATAAGAAAGAATTTGAAGTTGATTGGTGCAGTCTCATCAAAAAGTTGATTGATGTCATTTCTTCTTTTTCCATCGTACTCCATAGACCGAACTGGGCTTTCTCTTCTTCTTTCTCTTTGGATCTTAATTTAAAAATTGGTGTAAGTGAAAAGATAGCATAAAAGATAGAGCTTTTTTCTAAAAACTCTCACTCTTAGAGGCAAACTCATAATCTAAAGCTAAGCTTTCTATCCTGTACCGTACTTCTTTCTCTAAGATACCCTCTTCTATAGCCCAAGGGTCCTTTAAATGGAGATGGTGAAAGCTCTAAATTAAGTCAGATTAATATGGGCCGTGGGATGATTAATCTCTGGTATTTCTGGATCATAAGGGCTTTTGTAGACCAAGCGGCTAGTCCATGGTAGACCGGCTGCTTTAAAATATATGCATAATTTGATATTTTTGATCTTTTCTTGATTCCAGGTCCATTTGAACTTCGATTTGCATGCTATTTAATCCATTGGATTTTACAAATCAAGCTCTTCTTGTTGGCAAGCTTTTTAGTCCATAATCTAACCAATTTTCTTGGATTCTAAAGTTTCAAACTTTTTTATCAAACTTAATATACCTACAAAAGAGAAAGAAACATGAGTTAAATTTTTTATTAAATTTTTTAATGGATATGTAGTGCTTTGACTCAATATCTATTTATCATAAATATATTAATTTTATCTTTTTCAAAGATATTTTAAAAATAATTAATTTTATAAGAAGGTCTAATTTAATTATAAAATTAAGATTTTTAGAAGATTTAGCACCAATAATTATTTAAAATATTTAAAATAAATATATAAATACGTAATTTATCATACCCTCCAACTTACTCATTGCTAGTCCCTTAGCAATATAATAGCCATATAAGTATTAAATTATAATCATGTATCATTAAGAGATTTCTTTATAAAAATAGATCTAGGATTGAAAGTAAAAAGATTTAGCAAGTATCATTAACTATATATTGAATTTTCAAAGTAAATTTTATAGTCAGCATAATTAGAAACTTTCTTATAATTCATCTAAAGATCTACAACACTTGTGTTTATAATAACTAACATAGCATTTTAGTGCTAGCTTGTAAAGGATAAATATTTCTTCCCTCCTCATATATTTTGGTTAATTTTTTATACACCCCCAAGTCAACCTCATGAATATAAGGTAGCTTTCACACTACCTAAATTCTCTTTTTTTTGAGTGCTGAGCATCATAGTTTTTTCTTTACCATTTAACATGAATCTTCATGCTTGACTCAGATTCAGAGACCTGATTACTAAGCTTAGGACAATCCATATATACTCTTATATTTTATACTTTTATTTTAGGTAGGTAGCTCTTTTCTCAAATTTAAAATAGCTTTCACACTACCTGATTTTTTCCTTTTATTTTTTCAAGGTAGGTAGATCTTTTCTTAAATTGAATTTTTTTTTAATTAGGGTGTATATCAATTATAATTTTTAGTGATAATTGAGTCTTCAATTGGCCTTATAACTAACACCTACTTTACCTTGTCAGTGTGCATATGTAATCAAAAGTGCTAATAACCTTTAGGTGTTCTAAGCAGGCTACTAAAAGTTTGATCAACTAGTCTACTCTTTAACTTGCTACAATTATTAGCAAATACCTTCTAAATCTATTACTTTTTTCTAGTTTATTTTGTTCAAGATTTTTTTAATACATGATTTATTCTAAATAAAAGTTTTCTTTTTAAAAATTTTAAAAGATTTTTTAAATTTTTTAATAATTTTGAAAGATTTTTAATTTTTTTAAAAAAATTTAAAAGCTTGTCTTGTCCCTACCCCCAACTTAAATATCATTATTCCTAATGGTATGAATAAATTAAAGAAATAAATTCAAACCATGAGAACAAAAAGAAATATATAGGGTTGGGGTTACTTGAAAAGAAGAGCTTATCAACAAGATAAAGGCTACAACAATTAATTTAGATTAAAAATTATTATTATTATTATTATTTTATTTTTAAGAGTATAAAAATAAATATTGGGTTACCTTTCAACTAGCGCTAAGTTTAATATCTTCAGCCGGACATTATGAGGGATCTGGTAGATGATTAACTTTAACATATCCCTCATGTCATCAAAAGGACAAGACCAATCAGGAGGCCTTGTCATCATGATAGAAAATCATTCATGGAGAACTCTACAATGATTAGCCCGAATCAATAAAGTACACTAGACAAGCATATTATTCTAGAATTTAAAAATATTATTATAGTTCATACGATACTTAGGAAGGGATTGTATTTGTTGGTTTGAGATTGGAGGTGGCAGTTTAAGAATTTCTTTACTTATGAGTTGATATACCCTAGTCCCTTTCTCGGGTATGATGTGTTTGGTTAATATCTCTTTTTATTGTAAAGCTAGGAACCTTTTCTATATTAATATTAAACCTGTCTCCATACATTATTTTAATATCATGAAAAGATTTTGGAAGCAGTACTTAAGATTAGTGCCGAGTACAAAGAAATTAATAATAAAATTTATAAGATCATGATCTCTCATTTCAATAATATCCATTCGATAGCTTTTTTATATGCTTTTAGAATACCACTAAGTTGGGCTTCTTGGATAAGGTTCACTGAAAAAGTTTCAATGGGTGCACCAAGAAGTGATTTCAGTTCTAGATCAGGTGGTAATCTAACAAAGGAGCTATTGATGGGCTAGGTGATAGCTCTTGTTGTTTGTCAATTCAAAGTAGGGTAGTTTCGAAGTAGGGTGTTTATGTTAAGTTATGAATTTCTGTGACATACCCATATGCATGAGAATCATTTATCCCAAAATGAGCCAAATAGGGATCTACTAAATCCTGGAAAAGAACTATGGGGGTGGCTTCCTCTATTAAGTTATGCATTTATGGTTTTTGGGAAGTCTCTACTAATTCTATTATTGCATCTATTTATTCTCCCATCCTATTAAAAGGCATGAATGATTCTAGGGTACTAGAAAATGGGGCCATCAATGAGTAAGGTAATGATAGAATTGGTTCATCCTACAAGTTTAATTTTTTATATATTTTTCTGTCTTAGTCAAATTATCTATATTGGTCTTTATAGTTGTGCAGAATTATTCTAAGACCAGTTCATTCCCGGGAGTCAAAGTTGATTATTCAGGAAAACATAGAGGGTCATTAAAATTTTGAACTCAGTATGGTCCCTCTAGGTTACTCTCGGATTGACTAGGTAGTTCACCTTCCTCCTTTCTATTAAGCTTGATTAATCATTATTCAGTTTGATCCATTAGCTTATCGATAGATTGCTATTAGGCTATAATTATTTGTTGAAATTGAGCGAGCCTATCAGCATCTTGGTTAATGGTCTGTAGAGGAGGTGGGTATGATGCTTGCTGAACCTTTTCTTCAAATAATGGGCTATAATTAGTTGAAGAAGGTTGATAATGTGGATAAGGCTGATCATAATAAGATGTTCTATGAACATGGATCTTTGGGTTGCCGGGATAACCATTAGGTATGGTTGCCACGAAATGTCTGGTCTAGCCCCCCAACCTAAATTATAAGTATTAAAGTATCGATTATTTCCTGAGTTATAGGATGTTTGGATTTGATCTTGATAAACTTAGTCATATATAAACTCAAGAGATTGGTACACAATTGGGCACTCACTTTCAAAGTGAGTGGGGCTCGAATAAACTTGGTATGCCAGGAGAAAGGATATTTTATTATAATAATTCATGCTTGGCACTAATTTAGTTTATTGGATTGTTATGATTAATTATTTAGATATGCAATCAAGATTTTAGATAAGAGTAATTTTTATTTATTTATATATTTATTTATATATGATTTGTTTACGAGGGGCAGTGGGATAAAGAAGGAAGAAAGATAGAAAAGAGTTCTAAAGATGATGGCCTGAGAAGTCCTAGAGCTAAGAGAAAGAGAAAAGAATTAGTTAGGGTTTGATGTTATTTACAAATAAGTTAGCATAACCTGAGCTCTTTATCCTAGGATTATTCTAAATCTAGACAGCTCCTAACTACCAAGGTAAATTGGAGCCATCCAAGTCAAAAACTAACTAATTAACTAGCCAAGTAAGGTAAGAACGTTGGGGGTCTCCCTTGCTTTCTTTAAATACCAATTAGATTGGCCAGATCAGTCAATAGAACCAATTAAAACTATCTTTTTTAAGGACTACATCATTCTTGAACTCCTTTCCTAGATATCGTCAATCAGCCAATCCTAACCTGGTTTAACTCTTCCGGGTGCCTTGTCTTATTGAGCTTGAATTTTTTAGGGACTAGCATCTAGTTGATTTTAATTAATTGACTTAGATCAATGTAAGATACAGGATGGTGGTTTGTAGGTCAAGGAAGGGTAATCAAATCCCCACCTTATGTTATTTATGGGTTATTGTCCTTAAGATATTTTATGAAAATATGCAATGCAAAAAAGAAAGATGTCCTAAACAAGTAATAATATTTTAAGTTTTAATTAGTTACTCTATGTTAGTTAAGTATTATGCGGTGTTTTTATTTTTTTAAAGTTATATTAATTTAAACAAGAGAAATAAAAGATAAGTTTTAATCTTGGTTAATTAGATATAAGAGGAAGAAAACTAAATTAGGTTAAGCAAATAAAGCAACTAGATATTCTAAATTAAAGTAAAAAATCAAATATAGTATTAAGGTAATTATTTAAAAGGTTAAATATTTTTTCTTTTTTACGTTCATTTAAAAGGAAATGAACTTAAAAAAATTCTTTTTAGATTAGTTTGAAAATGAAGAAACTAACTAAAAGCAAATAAAAATATTTTTTTCTTTTTGGGTTAATTTGATAAGAAAGAAATTAAAGAAAAGAAATTTTTTTTCTTTTTAAGTTAGTTTGAAAAAAAAAGAAATTAATTGAAAGCAACTAAAAATATTTTTTTATTTTTTATATTATGTTAATTTAAGCAAAAGGAATAAAAGGTAGGTTTTAATTTTGTAAGGCGAGGGAAGCCTGACAACCGTGAATGTCATCATGACAGTACTCTGCCAAGGCGGGGTCCTGGCAGTGACTGGGAGAGTGATTTCTCCCTCCACCCTTATGGAGTCTCCCATGAAACCGACAAGGAGGGTATGTACAGGCTTAAGCTGAGCAAGGGGAAGATTCATCTTGGAGAAGGCATCATAGAAAAGTACATCCGTGGAGCTTCCACTATCTATCATGATGCATTTTACAAGATGCTTCGCGATCATCATTTCGACGACCACGGTATCATTATTTACATTCCTCTCTCTACCTTCTCCTTCCCTCATAAAGGGGAGTACAACCTTAGGATGCACTACTCCCCGGGCCACGTAGTCTCGTAGCGGCTCACGGTCTTGCTGTCTGATGGAGAAGAGGCTGTCCGCCTTCCGTGGCATCTTCCGACATGCATCAAAATGAGCCACAAACCTCTGCCCCAGCTGAGCAAAGGAGTTGATGCTTTCCGGCTCAAGGTGGGCGAACCATACTCGAGCCGCCTTCCGGAGAGTAGCAGGAAAGGTGACGCATAAGAGAGCGTCAGTGGCCCCATGGACCCTCATGAGGGCCCGGTAACTTTCCAGGTGGTCCAAGGGGTCGGTGGTCCTGTCGTAAGGATCCACCTGCGGCATGCGGAACCAGCGGGGAATCGGCTCCGCTTGGATCTCCTGGGAGAACGGAGGGCGGACGTCATAGCCCATTGGCTCGCTAGCGGAGCCGGGCAAGTTAGCAAACCGGTGGGACAATTCTGCCAGCTTGCGGTCATGCTCCTCCAGGCGCTTCTTCGCCATGCGCCTGATGGCTTCATTCGTCGACCCCTCTGCTGAGAGAGGCGGGGAAGGCGACGCGGGTGCATGGTGCCCACGACGAGGGGCTTTGCCCTTTCTGCCTTAGCGGGGTTTAGATGCCCCCCGGTCAAGGTACGGTGAACAGCTCTCTTCGTCAGTGGACCCAGCCTGTTGTCGCTTCATCGGGGCTTGGCGACTACCCCGAGGGTCTGTAACGACCCGCGGCCGCAAATGCCTCCCGTGGAAGGAACGCAGGCTGTCGCGGGGTGCTGCGGCATGGGCCGCGGGGCTGTCCAGCTGCTGATGAGTAGCCAGAAATCGATGCTGATGTTGGAGTTGGCGCACTGCTGCAGTAAGAGTGTGCATCTGCTGAGCAAGTGCGGTCAGCTGGATCTCCAACGGAGGTGGTTGAATCGGGGTGGGTGGCTTCGTCTCCGGACCGTGTGGGTTACCGTGGGAAGGGGACGCTTCCACACAGCTAGGAGAGGCTCCCCTCGCCCGAGTGGTCACCATCCTCATGACAAACTACCTGAACAGGGCCTGAACTGGATCAAAAGTCATTCCGCCCCTCCTTCCTGGCCGCCAATCTATTGTCGCCCGAATCGTCGTGGCCCGTAGCTGCTGATGGTGTCGAGGGTCGCGCGTCCACCAGCTCGGGATGCCTCCGGTGCCTCGGGACCTGCAACAAATAACGTCAGTGACCCGGGCCGAGGATTCCGGCAGGGGCGCTCCGACGGTCAAGTCAGTGACGATCCAGGGGAACAGATCTTCCTGGTCGAGCCCCTCTGGATGAGCTCCACGCTAGGAGGAGTGAGTGTAATGTGTTTGAAAGATGAAAGTGAGCTAGGAGAGGTGGTGGCCAAGGTGGTCCAATCCCCCTATCCGGACTTTCTCCCTTGTTTTTCTGTATTCGCTTTGGTTACCTCTCTTTGGCTTACCCTGGCTGGGTTTTTTACTTTGGCGTGCCTTGGGATCTCCCCATGCTGTCAGACGTGTGCGACAAGGTATCGTGCCGTAGATGAGATGCCTTTTCTATCAGATGGCCAGGGAAGCTTCTATCTGCCTCTGACATTCCCTCTTCTGGAAGCCTGGCAGGGCCTCAGTTGGCGGGCCACCGTTCTCGGGACTAGCACCCTCTGGTTGGGTCTTTTGCCCGATCGTACGGCAGGTCGGTGGAGGGCATGGCGCCTTGATGTGAGTTTCCTTTTTTTCTGGTATGAGTGATGGCCGTGGGCATTAATGGTGGCATGGCGAGTGCTGCTGTACGGCCCTCGGAAGGTTCGCCGTTGTCCTTGGAGAGGAGGCGCCGCACTCTTGGTGGTTGATGCCTCTGTCTGAGTTGGGGACCGAGCTGGAAAGGTGGGGCCTCCGCCGGGCTCGCTTCAAAGTGGCTCGGCTGGGCGGAGAAGGGCTGAGCTCGACTCCGGACCAGTGAAGTTCGGCTTTGGATGAGCTCGACCTCACGGAGATGGACGGGGTGTCGACCAGCCCAGGGGATCCGACCCGAGTGGGGCTCCTCGCGGCGGAGGAGTCTTGAGCTCGACTCCCGACCACGGGGCCCGACCTCAAGGGGTCCGCCTTGGGTGGGGACCCATACTCGGCTCCAGCCTAGGCATCCCGACCCGGCGAGGACCGACCTGGCGGAGGATGGAGCTCGGCTTCGGCAGGCGGGCCCGTTGCTCCAGGGGAGCCCAGCCCGGCGAAGGGGCTCATGTTGGAAATCCATCGTGACGTCTAATGGGGACTCCATGTTAGTCTATCTGCGCCACGTCAGTGATCTTGCAACATCAACAGCCACTCTTGTTAGCTCACCCGATTGAGATAGGTAAGGACATTAAAAAAAAAAGGGGGAAAAATCTAGGAGAACATACTAAAAATCAATGAAAATGAAGGGATGACAAGGAAGACTTTTTTTTTTTTTTTTCATATAGAATGTTTTTTTTTTTGCTTCATTTTGTTTTCCATTTTTTTTTCTTTTTCGGGGATCTACGATGAAGGGTGTTTCTTATGCTGTTGGTGAAAAGGAGGGAGAGGAAAACACAGAAAAAGGATAGTAGGAGAAAATAGGAAGAAGGAGAAAAGGGCATA
This sequence comes from Areca catechu, assembly GCA_021397845.1. Lineage (NCBI taxonomy): Eukaryota > Viridiplantae > Streptophyta > Magnoliopsida > Arecales > Arecaceae > Areca > Areca catechu. The sequence goes on along the minus strand of CM038048.1, from coordinate 92,867,313 downwards.
GAAGGGAGAGAAGATGATACGGCAAGAGGGATCGAAGATGTGAGGTTGAAAAGATAGAGCCTGTCAATTATTAAAAAAATTATAAACTCATTATATTTTTATAAAATTAATTATTTTTATCATTGAACATTCAATTTTTTATATATTTTAATTTAATTATCCAAACAATAGCTAGAAATATATATATAGGATTCTCGAATCTGGGCCGATCCTATCCTTTCCAGATCTCTGATCTGAAATATGGGACTGAAGAGATCAAACCCAACGAAGTTCCTCCAGGTTAGGTCCTGACCCAAACCGGCGATCAATCCCTAACCGGACCAAACGCGAGCCGGAATCCCAAACCGGCACTCCTGCCCGAACCATGGTAGAAATATCCGTTGGACGAGTGCGTGGTAGCACGTTGAGCCAGGGGTTTTAGAGCTAGGGTTTTAGCAACCAGTAGAACCGAGCAGAATCCGACAGAGATCCAACAATCATCCGGCGGTATGTCTGCTGCCAATCAACCGCTTGATTCCTTATCCTTGTTACCCTCAAAAAATTTCTTTTCGAAAGCTGAAATTTGTTTGCATTAAGCTTACCTTGGATTATTTTTTCCTTTTTTTTCCCCTTCTTTAGGTATCCTTCTTATATATTGTTCATTTTTTTATTGATTGAAAAATTGGAGATTTACGAATTAGAACGGAGATGGAAATCATGTCATGCTTGGTTCTTGTGTGGTTTAATGCTCAAATTTGGTGTTTTGATCACTAATAATGGTTTGCTCGATGTTTAAGTTTTATCTCTGTGATAATTTATAATTATCCATTCGGCGCTACAATTTAATAACTGGGTGGCTTCTATACTGTAAGGAAAAGCTGATGTTTTCCTGTTCCTGTCATTGCTCAGATAGGTTTTTTTTTTAAAAAAAATTAATGGGGAAACCTGTTTCTGTATTAGAGATGCGAATTAGAGATGCGATATAAAGCACGCAAAAATAAGTGCCAACTTTAATTTCATTTTGTTAGTTTGATCATCCCTTGGTGTAATTGATTCAAATACTTAGCGAAATCCTGGTTATAGTAGTATAATTAATTGTTTTGGAAGCATGAGTGGCGGTTTCCTTCTCCTTGTGGTTGTTTACCTGATCAATTTGGAACCTTTGGCATTGCGCAGTGAGGTAATGCCCACTGTTTGAGTGGTCATGATGGCAGAATGAGATGCTTTCATCGTTATGCTCCTCAACTTGCTGCTGAAGGCAACACCTAGGAGCAGAACACGTCTCTTCTCCACTGCAACCCCTCCTTCACTCCCTTCTCCAGACTTGGCTTTGTCTTCATTTGCTTCTTTGTTGAAGGAATGCAAGTCTTTACCAGCTGCTCGACAAATCCACCAGCAGATTCTCACCCATGGTCTTCTTTCCTCACCTATTTCCTCGTCCTCTGCTGCATCATCATCAACAACAACATTAGGAACTGGCATTGTAGCCTCATACCTTGCTATCAGTGCTCCCAAGGATGCCCTCTTTGTATTGGAGCATTTATGTCCCTCACCCATCTTTTGGTGGAATACACTTATCAGACTAGAAGTCAACAAAGGCCACCTTGACCACGCCCTCTTCCTTTGCCGTTGCATGCAACGTGTTGGAACCAGGCCCGACCATTACACCTTCCCTTTTGTGCTCAAGGCATGTGGCAAGCTTCCTTCCTACCGGCGGGGAACTGTGGTGCATGCTGTTGTATGCAGAAATGGCTTCGAGTCAAATATTTTTGTCTGCAATGCCTTGGTTGCCACGTACGCGAGCTGTGGTGCTCCAGAGGAAGCTGGCCGCGTGTTTAATGAAATTATTTATAAGGGGATAGATGATGTGATCTCATGGAATTCAATGGTAGCAGCTCATGTGAAGAGTGGCAACCCTCGGCTTGCCTTGGAGCTGTTTGCCCAAATGGCAAAGAAAGGCAACAACAAGGCTACCCAGCAGAGGTCGGACATCATAAGCCTTGTCAACATCATTCCTGCTTGTGCCTCTCTCAGGGCATTGCCCCAAGCCAAAGAAATTCATGGTTATGCCTTAAGAAATGGTCTCTTTTGGGATATCTTTGTGGGCAATGCCATCATTGATGTGTATGCAAAGTGTGGGATGATGGAGGATGCCTGTAGGGTTTTTAATGGGATGGAGGTCAAAGATGTGGTGTCTTGGAACGTGATGGTCACCGGGTATTCACAAAATGGCAACTTTGGTAATGCCCTTGAGCTTTTTGAAAAGATGCGTGAAGAGAATATACAATTGAATGTTGTCGCATGGAGTGCTGTGATTGCAGGATTTGCTCAGAGGGGACATGGCCAAGAGGCCCTTGGAGTCTTCCGTCAAATGCAGTTATCAGGATCAGAGCCTAATGCAGTCACCATTATCTCCCTCCTGTCTGCCTGTGCTTCTGTGGGAGCTTTATCTCAGGGGATGGAAACACATGCATATGCTCTTAGAAAATGCCTTATGACATGGGATGATGATGATGGTGAAGGCGAAGATCTCATGGTGCAGAACGCACTAATAGATATGTATTCAAAATCCAGGAGTTTTAATGCAGCCCACTCAATATTTGATAGCATACCTCTGAGAGAGAGGAATGTCGTGACATGGACTGTCATGATTGGTGGTTATGCACAGCATGGAGATTCCAACACTGCCTTGGAACTCTTCTCCCATATGATACTAAAAGCCAGTTCTGTTGCACCTAATGCTTTTACAATATCTTGCGTTCTGATGGCTTGTGCTCGTTTGGCTGCACTGCATTTTGGTAAACAGATCCATGCATATGTGATCCGCAATCGGTATGAGCCAGCAATGCTGTTTGTAGCCAACTGCCTTATCGACATGTACTCAAAATGCGGTGAGATAGATGCAGCCCAAAGGGTCTTCAATAAGATGCCACAAAAGAATGCTGTTTCTTGGACATCCTTAATGACTGGATACGGAATGCATGGCCATGGTGATGATGCTCTCCATGTCTTTGAGGAGATGCAAAAAGTGGGGTTCATGCCTGATGGGATTACCTTTCTTGTGGTTCTCTATGCTTGCAGTCATACTGGCATGGTTGATCAGGGGCTGAAGTACTTTCACAACATGGCTAGGGACTATGGAGTGGTTGCAGGTGCAGAACATTATGCTTGTGTTGTTGACCTGTTGGGCCGTGCGGGCCGTTTAAATGAAGCCTGGGAAACAATTAAGAGCATGCCAACGAAACCTGCTGCAGTTGTTTGGGTGGCCTTGCTCGGTGCATGTAGAATTCATGCAAATGTGGAGCTTGCTGAATATGCTGCAGCACGATTGTTAGAGTTGGAATCTGACAATGATGGATCATACACATTACTGTCCAACATTTATGCAAATGCTCGGCGTTGGGGAGATGTGGCCAGGATCAGACACCTGATGAAGAAATCAGGGATCAAAAAGAGGCCAGGCTGCAGCTGGGTTCAGGGGAAGAAGGGCACTGCCACATTTTTTGTTGGGGATAGGTCTCATCCACAATCTCAGCAGATATATGCTGTTCTAGGGACCTTGATGGAACGCATCAGAGCCATCGGATATGTACCTCAAACACATTTTGCCTTACATGATGTTGATGATGAGGAAAAAAGCTACCTTCTCACAGAGCACAGCGAAAAACTTGCTCTTGCTTATGGCATCCTAACCTGCTCTCCTGGGACTCCCATACGGATCACAAAGAATATACGTGTCTGTGGTGACTGCCACAGTGCCTTCACATTCATCTCTATGATCATCGAGCATGAAATCATTGTGAGGGATTCTAGCCGCTTCCATCACTTTAAGAAGGGTTCTTGCTCTTGTGGTGGTTATTGGTGATAACTCACAAGGAATATTTTGTTGGATGAAAATTTTGACATGGAATATGAGTTCAGCATTTATTTCTGATTATTGATTTATATCTGATTCTTAAATCAATTGATACTGCTTACAATTTGTGACTTACAGAACAATGTTCATTTATGGGTTGTACGTGACTATCTCAAGCAATAATGCAGCACCAGTTTTGATACAATTTATGCTCTTTTAGCTTAGATTTATCCTTAAAATTTTTCTTTACATGATTTCTGTTATTATTATCTACTTATGGATGACAAGCTGATGAGGAGTCCAAAGAAAAATGGCTGCCATTTGTACTATATACTTCGGCATGCCAGCAAGAAACTTAGTTTTAGAAAAGAATATGATGCTACTTCAGGATGGTAAACGGGATAGCTTTCTTTCATGAGTGCAGTTAGCTAAAAACTTAAAGAGAAAAATAGGGAAGATAAGTGGTACTATGGTAACGTTATCTTGTGAAATTTTCTTTTTTGTCAGAATTGTATGTTGCTTTATTTATGGAACTATGTTAGCCATATCTATGCCCACCCGTAAAGATTCTGTGAAGGCAGGTAAATAATTTAGGAATGACTGGAATACTGAACATGCAAAATTGAACTTTTTAGGTAGGTTACAGGTGAAACTGCTAAGAGTACTGATAGTAACTCCCGAGTGGAGTGAATTACAGAACAAATGCTTAAGTATATCTTTTTCTTGCTTTCAAGTTGCAATTATATGTCTAACTGCTAATACCGCAACCAAGACAGGTTCATTATTGTGGATGACAGCATACATGTATATGTTCCCATGTAAATGCAATTTAGAATTTGAGAACTTGGTTTTTCTTACTAGATATGCAATGCCTGCATATGATTTGTGAAACAGCAGAGAATGTTATGGATGCTTATAATTTCTGTTGTTAGAATTGTACAAGTCATGATTCGGCTCGTCTGATTCAAATCAATTCAATCCGTAGCCAAGTCGAACCGAGTAAGAGAATCGGAAATTAAAAGAAATCAGATCTATTTCGACGACTCGTGGGATGAATCGTCGTCATCGCCGGATTGTCCGAGTCTGTTAATTCAGAAAAAGTTGGTTTCCGGTCAAGAATTTTGGAAGTCGAGGCATCAAAATCCTTAGAAAATCAAGAAAATCGAAGGTATTCCAAATCCTATTTGGCTTCTCTTCTCTCGTTTCTTCGACATCTCTCTTCGTTGCTTCTCCGAGCTTCAATAGCCAGCAAAGGAAGCCCATTTTCTTTTCGTCTTTCTTTTCCTGTTTGTCTTCACGCCCTGAAGCCCTCTCCGAGCTTCGCCGTCTTCGTCTTCGCGGGTAGAGGAGCCTTTCTGAGCTTTGCCGTCTTCATCTTTGTCGACAAAGGAGGCCCCTGAAGCCATGTTGTCGTCATCGTCTTCCCTAAGAGGTGCGCTTCAAGCCTCTGTTTTCCGTTTGAAGCCCTATTCGTTTGATCGAGGGAGAGAGGCACAGGTGGGGGTAGGAAGGGCTTTAAGAGATCGAGCGAGGTTTTTAGATCTTTTTGTGAGATCTGCTTCCTCAGTTTGATCAAGAGACAGTGGGACATGGTCTACTGTCTCTAAAATCCAGTGTTTTGCTATTTTAAGGTAAGATTTAAATTATTTAATCTTTTAAATATTTAATATTTTTTATTTATTTTATTTATTATTTTATAATAGTTTTTAATTTTAAATTTTTTTGTTTTTAATAGTATTTTTTATGAATTATGCTACCTAAAAAAATCTAAGACTGCATATCCAATTTATGATCATTACAAAAAATTCAATGATGGTAAAAGAGGTGATGGAAATCGATTACATCTTGTATGCAATTATTATAAAAAAAATTATCGGGGAAGAGTTAATAGAATGAAAAATCATCTTGTGGGTATTCATAATAATGTTTCTCCTTATGCTCAAGTTCTAGAAAAAAAAATTTTAAAAGAATTTGTTGGGGAAGAAAGAAGTTGAAAAAAATTTTTGGTGATGATGTTGAGTATTTTGAAGTATAAGAGCCAAATGTGAAAATAAGGAAGGGCACTATGAACTCATTTGTAATTGAAGGAAGGAAAAATATACCTAAACAATGGAAAATGAATGTAATGGTTAAAAAAAAGAACCAGTGGTTAGAAAATATTTGTAGATTTTTATATGGACATGCATTAGCCTTCAATTTGGTTAAAAGTCCTTTATTTGTTCAAATGATGAATTCTATTGGTGAGTATGGAAGGGATTGAAACTCCCATCTTATCATGAAGCTAAAGTTACTTTCTTAAAGAAAGAGATTGAATGTGTTAATGAAAATTTAGTGAAATATAAAAATGAGTAGAAGAAAATAGGATGTTCAATCATGTCTAATGGTTGGACTGATGGAAAGAGCCGGTCTATCATCAATTTTCTTATGAATAATCCAAGTGAGATTGTGTTTCTCAAATCATTAGATACCTCTGATGTTGGTAAGGATTTAAATAAGTTGCTTGAATTGCTTGATAGCTTAATAAAGAAGATTGGAGAGGACAATATAGTTCAAGTGGTGACGAATAATGTCCCTGCTTATGTTAGTACAGGTGGACTCTTAGAAAAAAGGAGCATCTTTTTTAGTCTCCATGTGCAGACATTGTTTGGATTTTATACTTAGTGACACTGGAAACATTCCAGTTTTTTTTAATACACTTGACAAGGCAAGGCAAATTACAATTTACATTTACCATCATACTTGGATTCTTAGTTTATTTAGAAAATATTCTAAGAACAAGGAATTGACAAGATCAGCGATTACTAGATTTGTCACTTTGAGAAGTATATTAAACAGAAAGATTGCTTTAAGGGCTATGTTTGCTTTAGAAGAATGGGCAAGAAGCACTTATGCATATAAATTTAAAGCTAAAAAAGTTCAAGAAATTATATTAAGTGATAATAGATTTTGCAAAGCTATAAAGTATTGTTTGAGGTGTGTCTTTCCTTTGGTAAAAGTGTTGATACTTGTTGATGGAGATGCAAAACTAGCTATGGATTATATTTATGAAGCAATGGATAGAGCAAAGGAACAAATAGACAAAAATTTTAACAATGTGAACAAGAGGTATGAAATAATTTGGGTGATAATTGATACTCGTTGGGATTTGCAACTTCAAAGACTACATGGATGGCATATTATCTTAATCCCAAATAAGTCATTTTTAATTTTTAATTTTTATTATTCTATTAATATTTTTTTTAAAAAAAATTAATTTATTTTTTGACTTCTATATTATTAGGTTTTAATATGATCTTAATTTTAATACCGATGTTGAAATAAAAATTGGATTATTCAAATCAATTAAGAGATATCCAGATGTTGAGATAAGAGTCATCATTGATTCACAGCTTGACAAATTTAGAAAAACCTAGGGTTTATTTGGGATGGACATGGCAGTTTCGACAAGAAATAAAAATCAACCGGATAATTAACCTTTAAATTTTATGAATTCATTTTGAATTGTATAATTTTCATTTCTAACTTTATGAAATTTAATTTATCTTAATTTATTTGTCTAGCTCTATGGTGGGAGAGTTTTGGAGAATAATGCAAAGAACTTCAAAGACTAGCAATTTGAATACTAAGTTTTACTTGTAGTGCCACCGGGTGAAAGAAATTGGAGCACATTTAAGCTTATTCATTCTTTAAAAAAAGGAATCATTTGGAACAACAAAGGTTGAATGTCTTGGTATTGGTCAAGTATAATATTCAATTTGAGATGAGATAACAAAAAGACAAAAAATGGGAGAGACATATGATCCAATATGCTTATCAGATATAGAATCAGATGATTAGTAGATAATCGAACAAGAAGAGCTATGTTTACTGAATGATGTATCTTGATTAGATGTAAATAAATGTTTTAATGTTAATGAGGGACCTGATAACAGAAAAAAAATAAGAGAGAGAGAGGTATTTTTTTCTTATTATTTTTATTTTTTATTTTTTAAATATTTGTATTATTTTTTTATTTAGTTTTGTTAATTCTTAAATATTTTTGTAGGACCAAGGAATTTAAATCTTGATAGTAAAGATAAAGGTAAAGAAAAAGTTGTTGAAGAAGATATTGAAGTGATAGAAAATAATGAAAGTAATGAGGAAGAAGAGAATCAAAAGATGATCATGCTTAAAGAAGATAATGATAACGATGATGGCAGCGATCACATTAGCTTTGAAAATGATTACAATGATTGAAAATTCTAGTTAATTGTTTGAGATTTTGAGTGAATAGTTTTGAATTAGTAATATGTTTTGAAGGATATACCGTACATGAATATTTACATATGTTTTAGATTTACATTTACTATTTTAAAGTTAAACTTACCTATTCTCTTTAAATGTTCATTGATTAATAGATGGGTATACATTTTCATTATACTTTTATTTTAATTTTTTTTAAATTATTTTATTATACAAATTATGCAATATTGACAAAATTCGAAGTTCGGACCCATATCTCTTGCCAGGGAGATAAGCATCTTTTCATTTAGATGATGTAGTTATCCCATTCATTACATTTTTTATCATTTTTATAATATAAATTTTGTTTTTATGCTAATTTCTATTATTTTATAAATAAATTAAATTTGTTAATGAATTTTACAAGTCAAGTCACGATTCGAGCCGCGATCCAAGTCAAGTCATGGATGATTCATGAGTCGAATCCCAATTTGACAACTGTGCTTATAATTAGTTTGATTATATGTTTGTTATCATATCTTTTATCCTATTACTGGCGATATTAAATCCCTTTATATTTGCAAAGAATTACCAAGCCCAAGGCCTTGATTCCTCTGCATAGGCACTAAAAATTTATAAATTGGATGAGGCTTTTGATCGGTGTTTCTGAATTTATATTTTGGTTTCATTCTTTTGCTAATCATTTGGGTTATAGTATGTAAGCTAAGGAGACATGTCTTCTCTAGTTCTCTTTGTGAAACTCAGAACAACAATGACAGAAAATAAAAGGGAGGAAGCTCAAGCATGTGAATTTTGCCATCATTTTCATGAACAGAGGGTTATTTGATAGGTGCAATTTTGATTCTTTGGAAACTGAACATGTAAACTCAAATCTCAAGTTTCTTTCTGTTCCAAATAGAAGTTCCCAAATTTTAAAATCTTATATGTTAGAAAATTGCTACGAGTTTGAAACCTATTGTCATATCACAACCCTTCAGTGCTTCGTATTACCATGCACCAATCCCCTGGCAGTACACGGCTTGCCAGTGGTGCATGGAAAGTTTTTGGTAACGGGTTCAGGCCCAAAACAGTATTCAAAATGTTATGGTTCACTGGGGAGGAAACTGTTAATTCTACTTCCATTCAATTATTTTCCAGTGGATAGTCCCATTTGTTTTATATTTAGAATATGCGATATTTCCTCGTGTGATTGTTTTCAGGTGCTGCTTTGTATTGTAAGCCATGGGTCTATCGCTCCACTTTCAGCAATAACAAAACATTTCAAAGCAGTGCAATGAGGAAGATGGCTACTCCCTGACATACCAGAGATTATTGTGGTCACCTCAGTTATGACCTGTAATTAAATAGCTCATAGAGCCTGGATATAATTGCTTTAGATTATGGGGGATTCTGTTAATTTAATTTCCCACTAGATTAAGGATGATGAACTTATCTTCCTACCTGTTTCTGTGCTGGATATTTTTAATCTGTGTAATTTACAGGGCTGTTTACTGAAATGTAAGGAAAAGAAAAAACTTGGTTTTCAGGTGCAGATTTTCCTTCCACAGAAATGACTTCTTTATTTCTAGATGTTTGTGATCTCTTTGATACAGGCCAAAGCATTTTATTTCTTGAAATAATTCAGTTGGCAAGTATTTCCAACATTTGATATTGAAACCAAATCAGGAGCAACCAAAACTTATGTTGAGCCAGACATACACTTTGATTCCAACATGTTGGATTCGAAATCCTAAAGGTTTTCTTTGCAGGGCATGTGGTCCACGTTGTGTACAGATGAAGAAAAGCTTGTACTTTTTTCTACAGGGAGTGACCAAGAAAACTGATGCTTGAATTTAAATGATGCAGTGTATCTGATGCTCAAATAGTGAAGGCTGCAAATCTCTTATCCTTGACTCCAGTTACCAAACATTGCAGGGGATCTCTTATTTGAGAAGATTTGTTGATCGGTTAGCTTCATCAACTGGTTTAAACTTAAACATTGTTCCAGTTATCTCACTAGTTTTTATAGTTAAACAACATTTTTAAAACATTAGGACCATCACTAATTTTTATTTTGAACAACAGTTCAAAAACATGAGGACAACAACAAGGAGTTAGTCAAGTTGGTGTCTTGACAAGGCCATATACAAACTTTTATGTTGAACATAAATAGTGACCGCTAAGGTGGTAGCCCGGTTGGTAGAGGCTTAGCCTCATCTTCCACCAGCATTTTAGTGGTGTCAGGCTAACATATTCACCGGTGGTGAGAAGGGTACACAGAAAAATTACAGCTCAAATCGAACATAGCCTGGCGGGATTGGGGTCCAATGGGGATAGCTACACCGAGATTTATCCCCCCTCTCCTTTTTATTTATCAAAAAAAAAAACATAAATAGTGAGCCTGCAAATCTGAGAAGATCTTGGCCGTGTCCCTGACCAAGCTTATCAAACATTTGGAGGGTAACTCAAGAGCGAGATCATTTGCTGATCAGTTAGTTTCATCCAAAGATGTTTAGACCTTGACCTTTTTTTTGCCGTGTCACTAGTTTTGTTTTTTGAACAGTCTTTAAAAAGATTTGAGACCAAACAAACAGGGATTAGGACTGATATGGCAAGATCGCTGACGTGGAGTGACGTGGAGAACACCTCGGATCCAGCTGGCAGGAAGATCGTGCCATGCCAAGTATCCTTCCGGGGCAGTGCCAGGTGGCCTCCCCAGGGGTCGAGCCCACCTCGACCTGAGCTCGGCGCCCTCCGCTCCTTCGTCAGGTGGCACCCCCAGATGGGTCCACCTCAGTCGTAGTCGAGCGTGCCTCCGCCGCTCCTATGCTAGGTGGCCTCCCCAAGGGTTGAACCTACCTCGGCCTGAGCTCGGCGCCCTCCGCTCCTTTGCTAGGTGGCGCCCCCAGATGGATCCACCTCAGCCGAAGTCGAGCGCGCCTCCATGTTCCTGTGCCAGGTGACCTCCCCAAGGGTCGAGCCCACCTCGGCCTAAGCTCAGCACCCCCCCGCTCCTTCGCTAAGTGGCACCCCCAGATGGGTTTACCTCGGCCGAAGTCGAGCGCGCTTCCGCTACTCCCGTGCCAGGTGGCCTCCCCAAGGGTCGAGCCCACCTCGGCGCCCTCCGCACCTTCATCAGGTGGCACTCCTGAATGGGTCCACCTTAGCCGAAGTCAAGCGCACCTCCGCTCCTTCGCCAGGTGGCGCCCCCAGATGGGTCCACCTCAGCCGAAATTGAGCGCGCTTTCACCACTCCTGTGCCATGTGACCTCCCCAAAGGTCGAGCCCACCTCAACCTGAGCTCGGCGCCCCCGGATGGGTCTACCTCAGCTGAAGTCGAGCACCTTCCATGAAAGCCTCGGGAGACCAAAGGCTCTGCCCCCAAGATCAGCTATCCCCAAGACCAGTACGGCGCCCCCAAGTCTGCAACGGTGCGCGTAATCCCATTTGCACCAATTTGGGGGAGCACCTCGATCGAGATGCCAGATCCTGTGGCCGGCCACCTGAAATCTCCCAGAAAAGAAGGCCGCGCACAAGGACCTGGACCCAGAGGTGGCTACGCGCAAATCGAGGTTTTGGCTACTTTTTTCCTTCATGACAACATGCTGGGAGGAGGATATTCACAACTTAATTTCCCAACCACAAGGGGAAGGGACCTCTTGAGAGCGGCCAACGGATGCCATTGACCCCTGTGCCCCCCAGGGAGGGCAAATCGAGGCACGAAAGTGATGACGGCCTACAAAGGTACCAGCGGACGAGAAAGAAGGTAAGCGAAGAGAGGCAACAAAAAGAGGGCAAGCGCACGAGAGAGCAAGACAAGTGTCTGGGGGCAAGAAGCTCCCAGAAGACTTTCAGAGCGAGTCTCCACGAGCATGAACACCACAACCCCAGCACCGTTCTCTCCTCATTCTCTTCTAGTCAATCCCCAACTCTAAACTCCTCTAAGCATGGAGACCCCAGCGGGATCCGTTCTAGGGGATCTGTTCCACTTTGCCATTCGCTAACTTGGTCGTCGGAGTGCCCTCGCCGGGATCCCCGACCCGGGTTTCTAACTCTATTTTGCAAGTCCGGGAACTTCAGGACTAAGGAGTAAGAGGGCAGACGCCCGGTGCCACTACACAGCTGCAGGCCACGACGGTAAGTCGGCAACGAGGACCATAACCCTATTTCCAACGCTTTTAAAAAGCATCGAAAAAAATCGTCTCCATCTCTGCATTCTCGATACTTTTACGATACTTTTTAAAGTATCGGAAGAATTTTTAACGATGCTTTAAAATGTCGGGAAATTTTTTTTTTTTAAGTATTACTTCTTTTTTATTATTTTTTATAGTGCAAGGAGGTAGTCAAGTTGGTACCTTTGACCAGTCCATATGCAAATCCTTTGTATCATCAGCCATTGCTTCCACTCCTGCTTAACAGTCCCAGTTTTGCGAGTTTTGACTTGATCCATTTGGGGGCCAAGGTTTTGGCAAGTACATATAGTCCCATGAAAACCATCTCCTCCTAATCCTTAAATAATAACAAAAACAATAATAACAATAATAATAATAAATATGATAAATATAATATTTTTTTTGAAAAAAGTTGAGTGCTCAAGCCTTTCCACTCTTTTTATCAGCAAGTTTCCCGTTAAAAGTCCTGCATGTACTAATATATTGATTTGGTCAGTGATACAATCATACAAGTGGCCTCATGCATGTGCGGAAGCATGTGTGTGTTGTAGCATGGCCGATCCGGACTACATCCATGATGCTCCTTTTCAGGCTTACAGTGCCAAAAGAAGTCTGGATATTGCTGCAAAAAAAAAAAAAAAAAAAGTTGGGTCGGATGTAATCGCCCTTTGTGCGACCCCACGATGATGATCTTATGATATTGGTTGGTGATCATGGATTAGCGAAATTAATGTCATGTAATTCTGAAACTAGTGTTTGTATTGGTCTGGATTTATACATACATATAGAAGATTTTTAGAGTAGCACTTGTTAATATACATGTAATTAAGGTTGCACTTATGCAGCAAAAGAATGGTTAATCAATTTGATGAAGAGGATTCGTGAAGTTATTAAAAACAAGATTCCTTCAACATGTATTCTAAGCTTTGACACTGAAGAACATTTAAAATAAACCACATGAGTATATATATACAATGAATGATGTCGAACTCAATAACCAAGAACACTTAGCATGCATGCTCCAAGTTGTTGCAATCTTATACCATTATATCTTTCTAGAGTATTGTGCAAGTGGAAGCAACTGACATCACCAAAAGAAGTTTTAAATCTTTCCCACCTTTTGTAGGGACTTGTTGCGTGGGTTCTGTCGCTTAGAGAGAACTTGGTGGTCACACTCTCTTGGTTCTCCATGGGTTTGGAAGCACTTGTAAAATGCTTTGCAATTCTATAGGGCATAATAGAGATGGTATCTCAAAATGGCACGCCACCATGCTTTCAATGCAAGGTGGGGCTTTGTGATGACAATTTTCTAATGATTGGAAGAAGCAAAGGAAGTTAACATGTCTTGTCCTTTTCTATAATCATCAACAAGGAATAATCAGAGTTTAGATGCCTTGGTGTTTGGTTCTCTTGGTCTTTTAAATTCTAAGTTTCAAGAAAGGGACAAATGATTAATTAGATGTCAATATCTTGATAATAAGAATGTAACGAGGACCTGGCCTCTCTCATGCAGTCTCCCATATTTATTTATTTGTTCAGGGCTGGGTCTACATGGAAAATTTTACAAGGTTAGATTATTGTTATAGAAGAATTTAGCATGACTCGAGCTAGATATTTTGCTCGAGTAAGGATGATGTCCAATCATGTCCATGTAATGTTCTTGATGATTAAATTACCTTCTACAACTTTAACCGCAGGATATATATGGTACTCACTTCTTTTCCTGGGGTGTAGGAACTCATGATAAAGATGCACTAGTTGGCTCCTTAAACATGATAGTGATGAGTAGCCAAATCAAATAGAAAATAGAATCATTGTATGTTCCTCGATATCTCTATATGTGATGATGTGATGTCACAAGTTTGACTTTGTTTGGCAACCATCTATAAGCCCGTTACCCACTTTCAATTAGTGAGGGTTGTCATTCAGTGGATTTTTTTTGCACTAAACAGTAACTGATTTTTTACAGTATCAAGACCTGATAATCTTCTTTGCATTTTTAAGTTCAGCTTAGAAAAATTCAAAGGAGTATCAAACCTTTTAGTGAAGTTATATTGTGTGCACACGTAATGTATATAGATTGCTTCTTTTGTTTATATTTCGGGTCATGCAATTCTTTCTCGGGCAAAGTTTGAAGGCACGAAAAGTATTTGTGCTGCTTTCTTTCTACTGAATATTGTAAAAATATAGAATGTGTGGAATACCTAATTCCTTCACCTTCTTTTTTTTTTTTTTTTCAGAAACAAACTCTTTACTGTATTTTAAACAAATAGCATAATGGAGCTACCTATTCATAACTATAAATTCCTTGAGGGAATAATACCTGGACTATTCCAGGTCTATGCGAACGGCTGAATATATTTATTCATAATCTGACAATTATGTCATGAAGATGATGGTGATATATAGTATTTAATAACAATATTCGCCGGTATATTATATATTATACAAAATATTATTGATAAGCAAATGGACATCATGCATTAGATTATCATCATGACATGCATAGATTTGATTAAAATAGGATTTGCTCCATAAAGACTGGTTTTGAACTGAAGTCCTCCCTTTCTCCTTGCCTCTCGCTTTTCTTGTGTCCTCACAGAAACGCATGTAAACCCTTTACATGGACATGACACCCCACCTTCCAAAGTCTCCTTAACTTATCTCCTCCAACAAACAATCCCATGATCAAGAAAGCAAGCAAGCAAAATCCAAACCAACACTAGCTACCACCACATGTCGACAAGCCGTCAATCGGAGACCGATGACCCCAGTGCAAGCGAGAAATGGGCTGCAAACCTCCTCCAAGATTGTGCAAAGGCCATCTCCGAGAAGGACTCCAGCAAGATCCATCACCTCCTATGGATGTTGAATGAGCTTGCATCCCCCTATGGAGACTGTGACCAAAAGTTGGCATCCTATTTCCTGCAAGCTCTCTTCTGTAAAGCCACCGAATCTGGAGAGCGCTGCTACAAGACTTTAGTATCGGTTGCAGAGAAAAGCCACTCTTTCGAGAATGCGAGGAAGGTAATCCTCAAGTTTCAGGAGGTGAGTCCTTGGACTACCTTCGGTCATGTAGCATCCAATGGTGCCATCTTGGAAGCCTTGGAAGGTGAGGCCAAGCTTCATATTATTGACATCAGCAACACCTACTGCACTCAATGGCCAACTTTTCTGGAAGCCTTGGCAACCCGAAGCGACGAGACGCCGCACCTGAGGCTAACAGTGGTGGTGACGGTCAGCATGGGGGGATCGGTCATGAAGGAGATCGGGCAGAGAATGGAAAAGTTTGCGAGGTTGATGGGCGTGCCATTTGAGTTCCAGGTGGTGAGGGTGGCATCGCAGTTAGGGGAGCTCAAGGAGGACGACTTGGGGCTGCGGGAAGACGAAGCGGTCGCCGTGAACTGCATCGGAGCTTTGCGGCGGGTCGGCGTCGAAGAGAGGGTTGACTTCATGCGCATGCTTTGCAACCTCAGGCCAAGGGTGGTCACCGTGGTGGAGGAGGAGGCTGACTTCACAAGCACCAGGAGCGAGTTTGTCGGTTGCTTTGATGAGTGCTTGAGGTTTTACGGTACTTTCTTTGAGATGCTGGAGGAAAGCTTTGCTCCCACGAGCAATGAGAGGTTGATGTTGGAGAGGGAGTGCTCGAGGAGTATTCTTAGTGTGCTTGCTTGTGGTGGAGATGGTGGTGGCGGGGACTCGTGTGATAGAAGGGAGAAGGGGAGCCAGTGGTGTGCAAGGCTAATGGAAGCCTTCTCATCACCCATGAGCTTTAGTGATGATGCCATCGATGATGTTAGGGCATTGTTGAGGAGGTACAGATCAGGATGGTCACTCTTGCCTGCACGAGGTGATCATGACTCGGGCCTCTACTTGACATGGAAGGATGAACCAGTGGTGTGGGCATCAGCTTGGAAACCCTAGAATTAATGAGAGGTTTGGCATCTCATTTCCTAAACCAATCATCAAATCTCGAAACCAAAACAATGAGTATCAAGTTTTTTTTTGTTTCCTCTCCCGACACCCTCATTGTTTATATCCTTCTTTTGCTCTTGAGTGTGGGATATGTTTTGCCTGCATTGATGGTTTCTCCTGTAGCATTTGGGATCCTTATTTTTTTTTTGTGCCGGCATTGATGGTTTCTTCTCTTGTGGCTTTTTGGGATCCTTTTCCCAATTTTGCAAATCAAATTTGTTTAGTGTGCGTGTGAAAGTGTTTTTTTTTTTTTTTTTTTTTACTTTTATTTTTGGTAATGAAAGTGATCTTATTTGGATGCAGATTCTTATAATTATTAGTACTAGAATTCTAGGTTAAAACACATCCACCCTCTTCATGGATAGCTAGTCATGTTATGTGCATTGCAACTGAGATGTGAAGAATCTAGCTCTAGCTCTGCCAAGGCTTTGACTTCATATCACGAACCAACCTTGCCTAAGAATATCTTAACATGGAGGATTTTGGAAACCTCCAACACTTAGATGGGATGGGAATGATGGGCATAAATATTTAAGTTTTGCTGACAACACTCCTTGTCTGATCATATATTTCCCAGAGCATAGATAGGCTCATGTGATCCCTAGGATCAGAAAATTTAGCTTCTTTATTCTACATGAATTTATGGTGCATTACTCTCTTTATCTACACCATGGCAATGTGCTGCTGGACAAAAGAATAGTTTCAGTATTCCTTTGTCCAGTTAAATAATGAGTCCCACTAAGCTGACACTAGGTAATGGGCAACAAGTAGTGTCAGTAAAAGGGATGGCTTGTTTGCCTGACATTGAGGTGGGCTTCTGTTGGCCCACATTGTAGTGGGAAACAACTCCTTGGAGGTCAGATATGATGGGATTAAAGTAGGCCATTTGGTACCATTTCTTTTATCCAACCAACCTCTGGGTCTGGGGTCGAGTTAACTGAGAGCCTTCCATGGTCTGTTGTTAATGTACGGCATATTTGTGTGCCAGCTAGTGCTTATTTCTGCTGACTCTGCTAGCACCTATGAGGATACCAGTCCACATTCAAGGAAGCATGCATTTCCTTTCCCATCCTCCATAGAAAAGGAGAGCAACAACCAGAAGGCTTGTCTAGTCTCGAGTAGCAGCAATATATCTTTCAAGTATGCAATTCTTTTCATGGACCCAATTATCTATTGGAGACTGGTGGGGGCCCGATCGATTGAAGATCCAAGTCTTCGAATAATTCTAGATTAATTTTTAGTTGTTTAGGGTCCCCTGATTCTTGAAATTACAAGGCCTAATCCAGCACCAATTGGTTTAGCATCCATGTTCATCCATCTTCTATGATAAATCCATATATAATTGTTGTCCCATATATATCATAATTAATTCTTCCATAATGCATGTCTGTAAGAGATATTAATAGCTCATACTTGATGTAGTATTCCAATTTTATATTTAGAATATGTTAAACAGTCCACCAACCTTTCAAACCACATCTTAGCCAAGCTATCCATTGGGACTGAAAATAGATTGCATACAAATCAAATAGTACTATATATCTATTTGTATTTATATCTTTTTAGCAAATATGAATTAGATATTAAGCATATCTATATTTGTTCTTGTTGCCGTCAAGATCGCCGTGGCCTGTAGCTGCTGTCGGCGTCGGAGCGCACCTCCTTCACTGTCTCACCGTCCGGTGATCCTGGACCTGCAAAACAGGGGTTAGTGATCAAGACCGGGGTTTCCAGCGGGGACACTCCGACGATCAAGTCAGTGACGACCCAGGGGAACAGATCCTCCTGGTCGAGCCCCTCTTGATGGACTCCATACTAGGAGGAGTGATTAGTGTGAGAGTGGGATGCAAGTGTGTCGAGGGAAGAGTGGCCCGACTAGAGGGAGTCTCTGTGTGGCCCTTCTGCCCGACCTTGCTTGAGGATGCTGGTGGTGCCGTGCTCTTTTTGGTTGAGCTTGTACTTGTGTTCAAGTGGTATGGCTATGTCTTGCTTGTATTGTGGTTGCTACCTCCAAGTTTTATAGATCAGGTTACCGTTGGGCGTTCGTCTTGGAATCTCCACCGGGCTGTCAAGCGCGTGCGGCGATGTCCCGAGGGGTCTTTCCCGATCCTTGATAAGGCAAGCTGTTATGTGCTCTGACATTCCCCTTGGTCGCTTCATTCCAGGAAACCTGGCAGTACCTCAATCGGTGGGCCGCCGCCCCTGGGATTCGAATCTCCTGGTTGACTTCCTCTTTCGGGTAAAACAGGCGGTTGGTAAGGAGCGTGGCGCCTCGATCAGTGGGTCTCTCCCCTTTCTGGTGTAACCGGCGGCTGCAGGCAGTCGGTGCGGTCTGGCAGGTGTCCCGATATAGTCCTCGGGCAGCTCGCTGGTGTCCTGGGATGGCGGTGCCCACGTCTGAGCTGGGATGGCAGGGCTTGCTCCGACCTAGACGCCCCGAGCTTGCGGGATCGCCTAGATGGAGGAGGGCAGAGTGCGGGCCCGGTCCAGAGGGCTCAGCCTCGGAGAGGCTCTACGTGGCGGAGGAGGGTTGAGCTCGACTCCGACCACGGGCTCGATCTCCGAAGGTCTCGCTCTGGAGGACGGAATGCGGGCCCGGTCCAGAGTGCTCAGCCTCGGAGAGGCTCCACGTGGCGGAAGAGGGCTGAGCTCGACTCCGACCACAAGGCTCGATCTTTGAGGGTCTCGCTCTGGAAGGCAGAATGCGAGCCCGGTCCAAACAACTCGGTCTCGGAAAGGCTCCACGTGGCGGAGGAGGGCTGAGCTCGACTCCGACCACAAGGCTCGATCTCCGAGGGTTTCGCTCTGAAAGGCAGAATGCGGCTCCGACCTAGGCGTCCCGAGCTCACGGGACCGACCTGGCGGAGGACGGAGCTCGGCTCGTTGTCTCGAGGGAGCTCAGCTCGGCGAAGGAGTCCGAGCAAGAGTATTGACGTGGCATTTGATGTGGCGGCTTTCTTTGACGCGACGCCTATCA
Organism: Areca catechu; assembly: GCA_021397845.1. Taxonomy (NCBI): domain Eukaryota; kingdom Viridiplantae; phylum Streptophyta; class Magnoliopsida; order Arecales; family Arecaceae; genus Areca; species Areca catechu. The sequence goes on along the minus strand of CM038048.1, from coordinate 92,848,133 downwards.
GCTCTCCCATGTCAGCGATCCCGCCACCTCAGTTCTATATAAATAAAGATACAAGTAGAATATTAGTTATATCTATTTTTTTTATCTGAATATAAATATAAGTCAAATATTATTGGGCTATTCATCGAATTTCAAGCATATGCAATCCATGGGGACCGGGTAAAGGTCAAAAAATAATTATTAAACATCTTGTGGATATTGACTTGGCTAAGAATCCTAGCCACTGGTCTGACCAGGTTTGTAAGAGTATGTAGATTTTATTTTTAAATATCTAAATAAGAATGGCCTAAGGCTACATATGTAAATGATTTCCAATTTAAAGTAGTGGTGCAGTTAATGATGTAACCACTAACCTGATCAATAACTAACCTAAGTCACTGTCAAAACAATGTTATTTAGTAACGGACAAATTTCATTGCTAATTCATTTAGCAACAGACTTTCTTGTGTTATGAAAAACCGCATAGCTAATTAGCAATATAACTCATTTTCATTGCTATACTGTTGCTAAATTTTTTAGCAACAGAATAATTATGTTGCATATTTTTTTAATAATGAGTTTCCAAATCAAATAATTACTATTACAATTTTATTACAAATCCGTTATTAATCCATTGTTAAAATTTTCAAACTTTTATTGTTAATCCAATGCTATATCGTTGTCAAGTTATTGCTATTATTTTAATCTTCTATTACAAATCCATTTCTATTCAACTACTAAAATTTTAATAGCCCATTGCAACTCATTTTCTATTCCATTGCTAAAGTTTTTGGATTCTATTATAAATTCATTTCTATTGCATTGCTAAAGTTTTAATATATCGTTGCAATTCATTTTCTAAGATGTTATATAATTTTCAAATATATATTCCTAATACATTGTAAATCTATTGCTAATTAATATATTCTAAATTTTTTTCCCTAGCCAGCTAATCTATTGTTAAATTGTTATTTTTTTAGAAATTTTTTGGATATATTTTTTAAAGCCTAATATTTATATATACTTGCTATATATCCAACAACAATAATAATAATTTCAAGCCATCCAATAATAGATCTCAAGCCATCCAACAATAATAACAATTCTTCATCCAATAATACCAAGAATTTAATAAAATACATATCATAAAAAGTACTCATAGTATCTCATATATAAAGTATGTATCATACACATATATAAAGTTCATACATAAATAAATATCTTGTATATAAAAAATATATATACCAAGAAGCAAGAACTATGGAGTGCCTGGGCGCATATAGAATTTTGTCTATCTCTATCACTCCTTGATGCATGATACTTTGAAGTAGATGCCTAATATCATATATTAACAAATAAAGAAATAATATAGGAAAGTACAAGTAAAGAAAAAGTAAAAGTAACATTTTGTCTTACTTTTTATTGAACCGAAGATGGTACCAAAAAAATATACTGTGTTGATTGGCAAGTGCATCCAACAAAAAGGAGCAATCCACCAAGTATCTAGCCAATTCCATGGTACAGCCTAAGGAATCAAGAAAAAACTGCACTATGATTCATTTATGAAGACTCGAGATGCTCAAATGCATAATGCATAGGATAATGGCACTGTTGATGGATGTAGAATGGTCATAATTCGAAAGATTTATGATATCGCCTCCAAATTGGTGCTCATCTTCTATACATTATTTTTGGGTTGATATATTTATTGAACCAATGGATCTCTAATATTTGTATCTCTGCATATAATGTGCACTTGAAATGGTACTCCCATCAAGACAATAATCATGCACCTTTATCTTAAAGAAACTTTAACTTATACATTTTACCAATGGATAGCTTTCTTTTATTTTAACTTACACATTCCACCAAGAGATAGCTTTCTTTTGTTCTTTGATATAATCATGTCTATATCGTCTTTCTATAATACTGGCTATTTAGCTATTGCCATGGAACATTAACAGTCCACATATTTTTATATTTAGATATGCGAGTGCGAGAACATTCACTTGAGCATCAGTTCATGTGTTTTAGGAATTATATGCATCCAGTCAGCAACCATTGTAACTTCATTAAAGAATGATATTGCTCTTTTCTCACAAAGTATTTCTCCTTAAGCCATTCTCTAGTTGCAGTTGGTGGGAGATATCGGGTGGACAGAGTTCCCCCGGTCAACCTGATTATTTGAATATTTTCTTAGCCGATTTCTAAAGGCAACCACCACTTAGCTAGCACAAAATAAGCTTTTTGCCAATTAGAAAGACCAACCTTGGCAACCTAATGTTCATGTAAATCCTATATGGTTTTATGTCCAATACTACATGCATATTATCTTTAAATTGTATTTGGTATATTGCCAGGCAATTTTGAAAAGTAACGTGGATTATCAGTGATATTGATTACAAATAACATGGATTACTGTATTTGGTACATCCAAGTAATATTACATGATATAAAATCAAATTTTCAAAATATTCTTAAATCAAATCTATATTTTATTTATAAAATATATTTTTTATATTTTATATTAAAAAATATATAGCATATTTTTATATAAAAAATTTATATATATATATATATATTAAATAAATTTAATATAAAAAATATATATTAAATAGAAGATATATTAAATATATTACTTAAATGCATTAAATAATATATTCAATTTATATATTATCTTATTAAATATAATATAATATATTTTATATCATAAAATATAAAATATAAATAAATATATTATATTAATATTATATTATAAATATTATATTTTATAGAAGGGAAGAAAAAAGGAAGAAGGGAGAGTAATTTAATAATCTAAATTATCTAGAAAGTAATAATCTAAATTATCATCTCTCTCGGAGATAATTTAAATTACCTCTTAAAAGATAATCCAGATTATCAAATATGATATATTAGATTGTCATCCACAAAAATATATCAAACATAGCAATATGATAAGATCCTATTAAATTACAGTAATATAGATGGATTGCCCGCTGCAAAACGGAATCTTAAAATCTTGCTGCTTATTAGTCAACTTACCTACTCCTAGAATTTTTCCATCATATCCCGACAAAACAGAATGAAATGCAGGAAAAAAAAATAAAAAATAAAAAATAAAAAGGAAAAGTCGAATTAATTCAATGCCTAAAAACGGAAGATCAAAGAAACTGACCTCTTTAACCTGAAACCATACTAAGAACAAATATCTTTCTTTTCTTTTCTTTTTTGAGAAGGAGAGGACTAATGAAGCAATGCCTTCACCAGTCACCGGATTTTATTAGCTGAAAGGAAGAATACAATATGTCTGACAGAAAAGATAAATTAATTATAAAAGAACAAAGAAAGAAGTGAAGCCAGACCCCAATAATAAATCAAGATTCTCCAAATGTTATGTGCATTGACATGAATTCATTCCAAATTTGGTCCACGACCAAATCTACGATCAAGTAATCATCAAAAGATCTTTATATATATATATATAAAGAAAAAGAAGGATTAGAAGTAGAAATCAAGAATCACGACGATTCCTTTGAGGGAGGAAAGATCTCTACCGATCCGAAGAACTATCTTGGTGATGGGGGTTAGAAGGGACGCCGATATGATCCTGTTTCAGTCCCGTGGATCAAGGCATTTCTCCATACCTTCACCGCCATGAACAGAGTCGGATCCTTCGGCGCTTCCTTCCCCTTGGGCCCTTCCTCGCCTCCATTTAGCATTTCTGGCGGCTCATCACCGCCGACTCCATTTTCTTCTGGAGTTTCTAGCGATTTGTTCTGGGCTCTTCTGAACACTTGAACCGATCCATCGGGCCTCACCGAGAGCAGAAAACCAAAAAAAAAAAAAATCCGGTGGGAGGGAAGGACCAATATGAAGTCGTTGGGGGGCGGGGGGATGGCGCGGCACTGGCAGGGCCGGGTGTGTGGGTGGGGGGCACCAGGTGGCGGGGGGCCGAGGGATCAAACGGAGCCGGGTGAGAGAATGGTGTGCGACATAGGGTGTGGGTGGTGCGGGGTTGTTTTTTTTTTTTCAAAAAAAAAAATTTTTAAAAAAGGTGGCGGGAAAGGAAGGATTAAGATTTTTTTAAAAAAAATTAGTAACAAGCTAAAAATCTATGACAATTTTGTATATTAACAATGGAGATGATGCCGTTTTGATTCAATTATAATTTTTTTATATTAACAACAAAATAATTTCAGTTATAAATTAATTATAAGCTTATAAAAATATTTATAATTTCTTTAGCCAAACGCATGGCAACAGGAAGCATATTCATTATTATTCTATTATAAAATATCTATTTCTAATATATTATAATTTTATTGCTAATAATATAAGAAAAGTTTCTGTAAAATTTAGCAACTACTTTTATGTTCATTGTTATTTTATTATAAAATATCTATTTCTAATTCATTGTAATTTTATTGTTAATAATACGTAAAAATTTTTCATGAAATTTAGTAATTATTTTTAAATTTATTGTTATTCCGTTATAAAATGATTGTTTCTAATCTATTGTAATTCTATTATCAACAATACATGAAAACCTTTCATGAGATTTAACAATTATTTTCAAGTCTAATATCATTTCATTACAAAATGACATTTTCTAATTCATTAAAATTTTGCTGCCAATAATATGCTGAAACTTTTCATAAAATTTTACAATTATTTTTAGATCAATTATTATTTCGTTACAAAATAACTATTTCAAATATATTACAATTTCATTATTAATTTATTTTTTGAAATTAGTAATAGAATTAAGTATTCCATTGCAAATCCATTATCGATTAATAATGGATCATAAATGGATTATGCCTGTCACAAAATTTTATTATTAAATAATCTTATTCTTGTAGTGAGTTGAGCTAACATAAACAAGTCTAGGCCACAAATAGGTTGACCTGACTTTTTTATTAATTTATTTATTTTTTGGTGAACCGAATACTTCATTAAATAGTCCTGGAAAAAGTACAATCCAAACTATCTACATACAAAATATGTCTAACCTGTACAAGCATTTTCTCGAGAGATGTGCAAATAAACCATCCCGAGTGATGCGCAATAAAAGAGGCTGCCCAGTCCGCAGTGGAGTTGGCTTCCCTATAGACGTGGCGGATGATAAGCCCAGAGCAGTGACGGAGCATCAGCACTATGTCCCGTAGAAGGGGAAGGGTGGGAGTATTCCTGATAGCCTTCTGGATCTATGAGATGATCGTGAGGGAATCGCCTTCAATATCGAGGCGATCCAAGTTAAGGATCCTCGTGGCATACTTGATACCGATCCAAGCTCCATAGAGCTCCGCTAGGGGAACAATCTATTCCACTAGATTGGAGCCTCCTAGATATTGACTTAGAGTCATTTACCTTGTTAGAGTTAAGGTTAACCTTTTAAGAGAAAAGTTGATCTAGATTATTTAATTAAATTATCAAGAAAAGCATGATTAATTCATACTTGGACTAGAGTTATTAAAGTCTTAAAAGGTTGGTGGAATTTATGTAAAGACTTTCAATATGAAAAGTGAGTTTAGATAAATCTTGATATGACATGCCTGAGATATGAATAAGATAAAGAGACTTGATAGCTTTAATTTAGTAACTTTAGATCGTTCTAGTACCGATGTAAGGTAAATTTTTGAGGTGATTCATTTAATGAACCTGGATAGTTTGATAAATTATATTAGAGTACCCAGTGGAAGCATAGTGGTTTGAGTTATTTTTAAATTAATTAAGAATGTTAACTCTAACTTCAGAAGCGTTATGAGGGAGAGTTAATTTGAATTTTAGTAACAAGACTTTTAGTAATAAATGAAAGGATAATGTTATTGATTCTTGGGCTAATCATAGGTGTTGCCATGCAATTTTCATCTATAGATTTTTTTGGTATAGAGGACTTTAGGAAAAAAATGGACATCTCTAAATTTAGAAAAAAACATATGATGTCGGGCTTGGATCTAGAATATCTTGATACAAAGCTCTTTTTAGTTTTGATATTATGATCTCACTATTTGAAGAGGCTTAAGGGTTCCCTGAAATAGAAGCCTAATTATAAAATCATAGGGAAGATTAAGAGAATGAAGGCTTTAGATTCTAGAAAGCATTTAATACCTAAGTTTCTTTTGTTTGTGTTAATATCATAGAATAGGGTTGATTATGATGTGGAGTTAATCAAGAGAAATAGAATTCAGGGATAAAGAATTATGAATTTTAATTTGAGGTTGAGATGCTAATGTTCATTTAAAAGAGATTGAGAGAAGTCACTATATATTATAAATCATAAGGGTCAAAATTAAGATATGATATAATTTTGTCTTGTTAAGGACTTATTAAAAAAACACTCCAAGAAAGGGATCATCTTAAAGCTTGAGGATGATATTAAAATTAGGTATATCCAAAGTTTGGGCCATCATGAACTTTTTTATAGAATTAATCAAGGATAATTAATTGTATTGACATTAAAAGATTAGTATTCTTTTGGAAGAGCTCAAGAAAATTTGATGTGTTGTAAATGGAAATGATTGAGTTTTGAGTATTATATAATTTTGATACGTTAAGACTTGAAAGATAAGTACCCTAAAAGGCAGACTAATTGTGAGTTTGAGAATGATATGAGATTTGTTTACTTTCAAGGTTTAAAGTCTCAATTAAGCTAATTTTAAAGATGAAATTATTTTAAGAGGAAAATGGAATAATCCAGATATTTTCTAATCTAGCCGTGACTCTTGTGGGCTTACCTATTTAAGGAGAAGAAGACTCCTCAATAGAGTCTTCTTTCTCTTTCGACTTTGATGGGCATGAGGATTCTAAGGTTTCCAAATACTAGGTAAAAACCTAGATTTCATCTATAAATGTAGCCATCTTCCTCTCCTTGACTCCTTAAATAAAATCCCAAACCAACACCGTCGATCCCAAGCTTTTTTCATAACTTTATTCCTAGTGTCCCATTGAGGAAGATAACAGGAATCACTATTTTGGCCTCGCTGAACTCCAATAAGGAATCTAATGAGTCATCTTTCTTATTTGATTTTTTTTCTTTCTTTTGTCTGCTAACCACAAGCAATGGAGTAGCCATCAGAGTGGTCTCCCTGCCATCCATTACCGGTGGCTAACCTGAGGACCTCCCCACCATCGTGAATGGGAGAGAGGAGGGAAGGGGAGGATCTCCCCTATTTGGCCGAGTGGAAGAAGAGGAGAGGAGAAGGAAAGAAAATAAAAAGAGAGAAGAAGAAGAGGAAAGGGGAAGAAAAGAGAAGAAGAAGAGAAGGGAAGGAAAGAAGGAAAAGAAAAAAGAGAGAGAGATACCTTCCCTATTCAACGGAGAAGAAGAAGAGGAGAGGGGAAGAAAAAGAGAAGAAGAAAAGGAGAGAAGAAAAAGATGGGAAAGAGAAAAGAAAAGAGAAAAAACAAGAAAGAAGAAAAAGAAGAAAAAGGGAAGAGAGAGAAGAGGAGAGAGAAAGAGAAGAGAGAGAAGAAGAAAGAGAAAGAGGAGAGAGGAAAAGAAAGAGAAAAGGAAGAGAAGAAGAGAGTGAAAGAGGAGAGAGAAGGAGAAAGAGGAGATGAAGGAGAGAGAAGAAGAGAGGAAGGAGAGAGAGAAAGAAGGGAGTGAAAGAGGAGAGAGAAGAAGAAAGAGAAAGAGGAGAGAGAAGAGGAGAGAGAACAGGGAGAAAAGGAGAAAGAGGAGAGAGAAGAAGAGAGGAAGGAGAGATAAAGAAGGGAGTGAAAGAGGAGAGAGAAGAAGAAAGAGAAAGAGGAGAGAGAGGGAAAGAGAAGAGGGAGAAAAGGAAAGAGAGAGAAAAGAAAAAGCAAGTTAAATAAATAAATAATTAAAAATGGAGTTCTAAAAATTTTTCTTCCAAGAAATTTATGAAGTTAAGGTATTCCGGAAGGATTACAAAATAATTCGATAGAAGATTTTGGATTTATAATTGCTGTGAAATTATTGATATTAAGAATATTACTATAGGATGATAACTTTTTGGACAGAGAATATCGAGCAAATTTTCTAGCACTTAGATCAGGATCCGAGTGCAAATTGGTATCAGATGTATTGAGTCTGTCATCAATAAAAGTAAGGATTTCTGGACACGATCACCAATTTATATATATATATATATATATTTACATTGCATGATTTGATCATTGAATATGATCATTGGCCTAAATAATTATTTATGTACGGTATGATTTTGATTTCTCATGGTGTATATTCATTTTACAAATTACTGATATGATTATTCATAGTTTCGTATAATATGTTTGTATCAAACATGATTATTTTTAAATGATTTGGATTATGACACCGATTAATATAAATCTTGAAAAGAACATGATTTGATAACAAGGTCAATCTTGAGATTGCCAGTCATGGGCAGGAGCGTGACCGTGATTAATCCAAAATCCTAAAAGATAACAGTGGTTGATTCGGATCATGTTGATAAAATGTGAATAATAAAAGATGAAACCATAATTAAATAAAAAGAATGATTTTACTTAATGACATATATGGTACTTCATTTTTGAATGAGATGGATATTTGGCAATACTTGATGCATATCTTTGCATTTATCGATATTAAGTTATCTTACTTACTTGATATGAGATTTTAATATTTATATTTTATTTGATACTGTTTATCATTATTTTAAATTATATTGTATTATACTGGTATGAGTGTGTAGGGATTCTTACTAGGATGTAAAACTCGTACCTCCTACTTTTTTCCTTTTCAGAATTGTGTAGAATATTCGAGCTTGGTGGTGGATTACTTTCATGGTGATGTGATGAATCGATAGAGAATCATTAATATTGATTGGACAATTAAGAGTAACCAAATTGGTAATTACATGAGTTGTATTATTAAGTATTCTATTATAAAATGTGGTCTATAATATCATTGAAAATCGAAGTGGTAGTAGATTTTTAAAAACCTTGCATGATCTCTAGGATGTATTCTAGAGTTCATGTGGCCGGTCACGTGGCTGAATCGGGTGTTGAATTCAGGGTGTGACAATACATCCACATATTGGTGTGGATTTATTAGATTATTTTAAAATAGGATGAAATCTTATATGGATTCAAAAAAAAGTCCAATGGTAAAAATATTCAAACCCTAACCTTAATCCCATCTTCTCCAACCACCTTCTTTAAGACTACCCCACACAATCCCTGCAGGCAACTTGGAAACAATCAGGCCCCACTTAGTTAATAACTCAGCAGAGGGTAGCATCTCCCAAACCAGCTTCCATAAAGAAAATTAGAATCTGGTAATGTGCCTTCAACTTCCAATTCCACCTATAGTTTATAAAGACAGGAGCAGCCATTATAGAGAGTGGATTAAAAGAGAACCAAGACTGTCAAAAGCTTTATAGATATTTTATCCAAAAAAAAAAAAGATTTGTGGATTTGCTCTCTCCAATTGTGTGTGCTCACTGACTTGGACTACTGCTTTCTAGATGGGAGAGGAATTAGTAAGTGTTTTGTAATTATGCCAGCCCCCATTACATTTGAATTGGATCTCAAAATTTTGGAGAAGAGACAATACTGATGAAGAGTAACTCTGCCTGCTACCTTGGATAGAAGGGCCCCGAACCAGCATTTGATCCTCGTCACACCAAAGACCCTACTTGCTTTTGACAAACAATTGCCTCCCAAGAAATGGTATGCAATTTTCCATATTCCATAACTGAGCACTCTGATACAAGATTTTCAATCCAAAAATATAAAAATTACATGGACAAAAAAACTTAACCATCTTTGTAATACTATATTTTAGGAACACAAAGAACCATTTAACCCCCAAAAACTTAACAAAAGTCATCACAAATAGTCCCACCAACTTGAAATTTGCAACCAAGGAAAGAGAGGGAGAGAGAGAAAGGAGGAGGAGGAAAGAGATGGAAAGAAAAAAGAAGATAAAGAGAGAAAAGAAGAAAAAGGATGGGAGTGGCAATGGCCGAGAGGATGGTGGCAACGGCGGCGATGATGGCCGGGGAGTCACCAGCGGGGCCTTATGGTTGTCTTAAGTGTTAGGATGTGGTGCGCAGTGGGATGCCAGAAAGTTCACATAAGAAACGAAAAAGAAAGTCTTAAAGACATAAAAATACAAGCATAAGCAACACAGAGATTACGTGGTTCGGAGCATCTTGCTCCTATGTCCACAACCGCACACGATCAAATCTTCACTATGAAGAAAAAATATAGGAAGTTATTATACAAGAGAACCCTCCCTAGATGCAAACCCCAGCCCAATAGGAAGAAAAAAGAAAGAATAAATCAACACAGGAGGAATCCTTGCCCTCTATCTACCTTTCTCTCTCTTCCCCATGTTTTCTCTCTTGGAAAATCCTTGGACTACTCTTCTGGATTGCAAAATCACCTCTCTGGCTCTCTTCTTGGCTTTCTGTTTTTCTCCTCTGCTGTTCACGAGATTCTTTGTTGAAAAGAGAATGAAAACCATCCCAATCGGAGTCCAAAACGCGTATCCAGATAGCTGTAGAAGACTAATTGAACCAGGAAGTGTTCCAACCATCCGATTTGCGATCAGCGCCTCAGATTGCATCAAAAAACTCCATCAAAAGCCCCTTGATCAAGCCAGAATCAATATCAGTCATCTGATTGATGATCGGATGATCCAAAACCCTTAGAAACACCATGGACCGCATGTGAGCCGCGCGAAATGCCATGGGAAACGGCTAGGAAATGCTTGGGAAATAGGCTGTGTGACCACCTTGAGCTGGGCCCAGCCCGTGCACGTTGTCGCACTGGGCCAGGCCGCGCGCCCACTCACTCATGTGCCAGGCTGAGCCATGTGCCCAAGCGTCCGCATGCCAGGCCGAGCCGATCCGATCTGGTGGGCTAGCCTTTTTTTTCTTTTTTTACTAATTTTTCTGCTGGGCTTCTAGGCTTGGGTCTTGGATGGATATAGCTTGACACCCAACAACTCTCCCACTTGGAGACTTAGACACCTAATCTTGCATCTAACTAAAATATCAAAAGCAAACTTTCCAAAAAAATAAATATAGGTTAGTATCCTGTGTGGCGCCTCCAATCGACTAGCTCCGAAGATCAATTGAGGCCATGCATGATCCCAATTTCTCTGTAGTGACCGTCTTTGTCAGCATATCTATCTCGATGGTAGAAAGAGCCACGATCTTCTGCAACTACGAGATCCAGCTCACCGCTATCCCGCCAATGATGTACACATACCTTGTCATGCTCCTCCTAGTATTAACATCACCACCTGTACTTTTTTCTGTTTGAAGTCTTTCACAGCTAATCTTGTCTTGTACCTCTTGCTACCATTGTACTCTTCCTTGATCTTATAGACCCACTTATTATGCAGTGTTTTCTTTCCTTCCGGTAGTATGCTGAGCTCCCATATCTCGTTCTTTATCAAGACTACGTCTCATCCTTCATCGCCAGCTCTCACTTGATCGAATCTTTGCTCTCCATGGCTTCATCAAAGCAATCAGGCTCTTCTCCATCTGTCAACAATAAGTAATGCAATGAGGGTGAATACCTTACATGTGGTTTCCGAGTCCTTGTAGATCTTCTCAGTTGAGGTATCTTTGGCTCAGGTTTAGGATCTCTTGCTCCCTCCGTAATGTCCTTCTCTGTGATCTCTTCCAACTCTACTTGTTATGCTTTGTCTGGAACACTCTGGTCCTTGTACAGGCTTCTTTCATTGAACACAACGTCCTTGCTCCTGATGATCTTCCTATCCTTCTCACTCTAAAGCTTGTAACCGAACTCATCAGTGCCATACCCAATAAAGAAGCACCTCTCTGACTTTGCATCGAGCTTGTCTTTCTTCTCTACATTGACGTATGCGTAGGAGACACAACCGAAGATCTTCAGAAGAGATAAGCTTGCTGACTTTCCTGTCCACTCTTCATCTAGTAGTTTGTACTCAAAGGGGAGTAAGGGACTCCTGTTGATCAGATAGGCAGCAGTGCCAACTACCTTAGCCCAAAACATCTTAGGCAATCCAGCATAGAGCCTCATGCTCCTGGCTCTCTCATTCAAGGTCATGTTCATGTGCTCAGCTACCCCATTCTGTTGTGGCATACTTAGAATCATCTTCTCCATCTTGATTCCATTAGTTGCGCAGAACTCCTTGAACTCAATACTATCGTACTCGCCTCCATTGTCTGATCTCAAGTACTTTATCTTTTATCCAAACTCATTCTCCACCAAGCTTTTTCACTTCCTGAAAGTGTCAAATACATCAAATTTATTCTATAAAAAATAGACCCGTATCTTTTTGGTGGAGTCATCGATGAAGATCATATAGCATTGCAAAGCTCTAAAAGATGCAACCGAGGAGGGACCCCACACATAGGTGTGCACAAGCTCCAGCTTTCTTGATCTTGGTGCCCTGCCAATCTTGGAGAATCTGACTCTCTTCTGCTTCCCAAGAACATAATTCTTGCAGAAACCAATATCTGTCATCTTTAAACCCAGTAGTTTATCCTTCTTCAATAGTACTTGCATTTCTTTCTCGCTCATGTGACCCAACTTGTAGTACCACAACTCTGAGTCTGCATGTGCTAGTGCCATTACATCTCTGATGTTACTAGTCATATATAGGGTACCTAACTTGCTTTCTCGTGCTATTACCATCGCACCTTTGGTGATCTTCCATGAGCCACCAACAAAAATTGTAATGTACCCCTCTGAGTCTAGCTACCCGACTAATATCATGTTTCTCTTCAATCCTGGGACATGTCTGACATTCTTGAGCTTTCAAACTGATTGATCTGGCATCTTGATGTATACATCACCCTTTTTCATAATATTCAAATCATCTACAAGAAAAACCTTTCCGAAGTCTCCGGTAATGTAGTTGCACATAAACTCCTTCTATGAGGTAGAGTGAAATGAAGCTCCGAAGTCTATGATCCAAAACTCCATCGGACTGTCCACACTGAGAACCAATGCATCTTCAATTATTTCGGTCACTGCATTAACTATCTCTTCATTCTGTCCATTGTTCTTCCTTGCCCGGCAATTCTTTCTAGTGTGCCCCTTCTTGCCATAGTGCCAGTAGTCATTACCTTTCGATCTTCATTGGCTCCTCTGCTTGGACTTGGATCTCCCACAACCTTTGTTATGCTGTGTAGTTCTTTCTTTACCTTCTTGAGTCACCAAGGCAGAACTAGAGCTTCCTTTGATTTCTTTCCTCCTGATGTCTTTACTAAGAATCAGGTTCCAGACCTCTTCAAATTTTAGCTTGCTCGAGCCGCGTGAACTACTCACCGCTATCATAGTTGTACCCCAGCTCTCGGGCAAAGAGGATAACAGAATTAGGCACGGACTTCATCCTTGAAGCTTATGTCAACTGAACTCAACTGACTAGTGATCAAATTAAGTTTGTTAATATGATCAATTACGGATGCACCTTCGCTCATCTTCAAGTTGAATAGACGATGTATGAGATAAATCTTGTTGAAGGCTGAAGGTTTCTCATACTATTGGATAGTGCCTGCATCAATCCAGCTATCGTCTTCTTCTCTAGGATATTGAACGCGATGTTCCTGGCCAACATCAAATGGATAACTCCTAAAGCCTGGTGGTCCAATAAATCCCAGTCTGCTTGATCTCGACAAGTTTCTATCGGATTCTCCCGAGATCGATATATTTTATCAAAAATAAGGCCTCATAATCAAAGTGACGCAGCGAAAGCAGATATAAAAATAATTTTAGATCCGACATGCAATATAAATAAATCTAATTTATTCATGATAATATTCTTAAACATGCATTAAAGGATGAGAACAAGATCAAATATGAAAATATGATTATTTTAAGTAATAGTTACATACCTGTATCGCTATCCTAGATTGTTCTAAAATCCATGCCAATTCTTTTTTGGACCGGGGTTTAATTACAGCCGCGCAAGCGCCCGACCTTTGCTGGTATCCATACAGGGCTTGTCATAGCAGAGTCGTAAAGGGCACTGGACTGCTAGATCCTTGCAGCCCTCTCCTCTTTAGCAAATCAAGCTTGCTTTAAAAGCTGTGCTGATCGACAACTGAACCGGCTTCTGGCTTCTATCTTGCAAACTGGCCTTTACAAGATTTAGGACCTCCTTTCCTCTTCTTACTCTTATCTAAATGACATCTCAACACTTGAAAGAAAGACTAAGAAAAGAAGTAAGAATGAAGGGAAGGGAGAGGGAACCTTTGGTAGCAAAATGCCTAAAAACCCTCACACATCCAAGTGGATGAAAAATTTTTCATTCCCTTCTCTCCTTCATTCTTATGCTTGGCCAGCCACCCCTCTCTCCTTATATAGCCCAACTCCCCATTAATGGCATAAGACTAAGTGTATGAAGACATTTAAAGAGGAGAAGAAAAGCTTCTCTCTTTTAATGCTTTCATACCTCATGAAAGACCTTCTTAAGTCTTTTCTTGTTTTCACATGAAAGAATTTCTTCCCTCTTCTCCTCTCTCATGAACAAGATCAAATTCCCCATTCCATGTCACCACCCTCATTTTTCATGACAAAATAATGAAGGCTTTTCCAAGTCAAAAATGGAAGGAGACTAATGTGAAAACAAGATTTAAGAAACTTTCCAAGTCATTAAATGGGAGGAGACTTGGTTTCCTTATGTCATTTCTCTTCATTCATGAAAACTTCATGCTAGGTGGCATGTGAAAACAAGGAGAGAGGGAGAGATATGGAGAGAGAGTCCCAGTCCAACTGGGCTCTGACTCTTGGTCCAATTTTAAATTGATTTAACACTCAAATTAAAAGCCAGATTTAAATCCAATCGAATCCATTTCGAAAAGGCTATTGATCCAACACAATTTGGATTTATTAAAATCAAATTAAATCTGATTTAATTTAATTAACAATTAATCCATAATTAAGTATGTTAAATCTTAATTGTAACACTTACAATTAGGTCTAATTGATTTGCTGATTAGTTACTTAAGCCCCTAATGTGTGTGTCCCCTCAGGTCCTATCTTGTCTGATAATGAGACATGCTATAATCTCCATTATACATCATCAAAATGCCTTTCGATGAACAAAATTTTTGCTCAACCATAATTAGGATCATCGAATCGAGAACGATCCTAATGGGCTCTCACAATCCACCAGTGACACCTAGCAGTATGTAGTGGCAACCCAGCAGAATAAAATTGGAACCCCTAGGTATAGTTACTGTGTGATTCAGTTCCTCTATCAAAATCCCTGACTCGATGTTGGTTACGGAATCTCGCCAAACCCATCAGTCATATGCTTAAACTTAATCGACTCAAGTCCAACTATGATATCAATGAAAATGCCTCTTCATCATCACCCTACTATGGCCATAGACTTTTTTGGACTTAGTCTCAATAAGTTGCATGGGATTATTCCTTACTACTAAGGCTGATAGATCCTTACGAGTGAACACCCTACTCCAAAAAACTTACTGCATGCAACGAACACCGCAAGGTCCCGTATGGATAGGAACCATGAGATTATGCTGTCAAACTACAGCAACCTTATTGTGAGTAGCCGAGACACTCTAGGCCAAAAAACTATTCATACAACTACAGCATCAGGAAGTTATCGACAAGTGAGTAGTCATCCGTATAACTTCCCATAGATGGTCATGCTCAGTACCGTTGATCTCCATCAACTACCTGTACTCTCACTCTAGTATCACCATACTGTAGGTCAGAGACTCACCTACCCATAATGGAAGTAATCCGTGCATCGATTTTAACGGATCAATCACCATCCTTGTGATGTTCCAATAATCGGGAGCTTTTAGGAGTTAATCTATAAAGACACATGTCTCAGATTCTCAAATCTTGACAATATGTGTCATTGTCCATTAACTCCATAGATGATTCATAGATACATCAATATGAATGATAATATCACCCTTTATTATGAAAATGAATTAAGTACAAAATCCATGCCCTAAAATTACAATGTGTCATGCCAACTTGGCTTTTAGGGCACACATCTAACAGTTTCTTCTCAGCAGCTATAGGTGAAGCTTCTTTTGATACAGATAATCCTTGATCTATATCTTCCAGAATCCAAAGTCTTTTCCATCAAACCTGTTGATCTTGACTTTTTCTTCGTCTTCTGCCATCGCTCTCACTCGAACCCGATTCTCTGACACCAGTTGTTAGGATGTGGTGCGTAGTGGGATGCCGAAAAGTTGGTAGAAGAAACAAAAAAGAAAGCTTGAAAGATAAATAAAAATACAAGCACAAGCAGCATACAGGGATTACGTGGTTCGGAGCCTCTTGTTCCTATGTCCATGGCTGCACAGGATCAAACTTTCACTATAAAAAAGAAATACAGGAAGTTATTATACAAGAGAACCCTCTCTGGATGTAAACCCTAGCCCAATAGGAAGAAAAAAGAAAGAATAAATCAACATAGGGGGAACCCTTGCCCTCTCTCTACCTTTCTCTCTCTCTCTTTTCCTTGTTTTCTCTCTTAGAAAGCCCTTGGACTACTCTTCTGGATTGCAAAATCACATCTCTGGCTCTCTTCTTGGCTTTCTGTTTTTCTCCTCTACTACTCATGGGGTTCTCTGTTGAAAAGAGAATGAAAATCAGTCCCAATCAGAGTCCAAAACGCGTATCCAGGTAGTTGTAGAAGACTAATTGAACCAGGAAGTATTCCAGCCATCTGATCTATGACAACACCTCAGATCGCATCAAAAAACTCTATCAAAAGCCCCTTGATCAAGCCAGAATCAATCTCAACCGTCCGATTGATGATCGAATGGTCCAAAACCCTCAGAAATGTCGTGGACCGTGCGTGAGCCACGCGAAACGCCATGAAAAATAGCTAGGGAATGCCTGGGAAATGGGCTACACGTCACCGCCTCGAGTTGGGCCGAGCCCACACGCCCGCTCGCATTGCCGTGCTGGGTCGGGCTGCGCACCCGGACGCTGGGCCGGGCCACGTGCGTGGGTCGGGCTGATCTGATCTGGTGGGCTGACCTTTTTTTTTCTTTTTTTACTGGTTTTTTTGCTGGTCTTGGGTCTTGGGTGGATATGGCTCCACACCCAACATTAAGAGGGTTAGGGGAGATGATGGGATTAAGATTAGAACTTAGACATTTTTACATTAGTCTTTTTAAGTTCATATAAGATTCCATCATATTTTAAAATAATCTAATAAATCTATGTCAATCACCTAACTACGAATAATTTGCTATTGGGCATGGGCAATGAGCTTCACCCCAAATTGAAAAATCAGTAGGATACATTACAATAAATTGAAAAAATGTCAAGTTTGAATTGTAGTAATTAGAAATGGTATTTGCAAATCAAAATAAAATAAAAGATGTTATTTACTCTTTATCTAAAAAAAATGCATAATAAAGTTTAAAGTTTAGAAGAATTATGGATATCAAGCATCCATGAAAGGATGATAGAAACTATACATTGCAAATAACAATAAAACTCTATAGTATTTCATCTTGGCCAACTCCAAGGACCCGCACTGGCATGTCTTTAATTTAAGACACGTGTTGTGAAAAAATCTTGAGTAACCCCATCAATATCATAATAACCTTTGACTAGTCTTTTTGGATGAGCTCTTAATTTAATCATTGTAAATGACATTAAAGATCACCTAACCTATGGCCTCTACGATTAAGAGATGCTACAAAATGGCCCTTCGAGGGTTGACCCCACAAGCTAGCCATGATTTTTGTGATTAGACCCTTTCCATTGCTCTAGAAAATTTTTTGCTATGGTATCTAGTATCTCTTGCATTCAATGGAGAATAGGACATGGAGATAGGGATTTAACTATTTGAGATTTAAATTTTCTAGAGACTATTAATGCATTTTTGGATAAGGAAAAGCTTTGCAGACTAGAATACAAAAAGACCTATTATTTTGAAATTCTATTAAAAAAACATCATCGAATCTTTTCATGGTTTGTTTAGGTTAAACAAGGATTTCGTTGAGTTGTTGGCTTTGTGTGGTGCCATAATTTCAGTGGATCTGTAGAACAGAAAATGAAGTAGGAAAGTGAGGTCAGAGATGTAATGGCTTTGCTACAGTAAATATGAACAGGAAAGTTAGAAAGGCCACATCAAGTGGGAAGGGGGAGGAGTTGTGGCTGTGACCCACCCTACTCAAGGCTCCCACCCACGGTTTGCTACTGATTGCCTAGCTGATGTAGCACCACTCATTATTCAGTCACCAACCATTTAATTGAATACCAAACATATCTTGGGACTCATGCAAGGCCTCCATCATCAATAAAAGAGCATTGATTTATCTTTGAACAATTTTCATTTCTCTGATCTTTTGTTATCATGATGCCTAATGGATTCTTGGCCATAAGGTTCTTGATCAATAGAATTATTATCATTAGATCTTGCACAGTGAATTTTCAGTTGCAAGATCTCCATACGATCAACTTCAACTTTTGAATATTCATCATCACCGATGCTCCGATACATTTATTTTTTAAAAAATTATTTTTGAAGGAATAATAAATTCAGTTCCTTTTCAAGTTATGCACTCCTATGTGTGAAAATATCATAGATCATGCCATATAAACTATATTGGTTATAATATACGGAAAATATATATGTATTTTTTAAATTTGAAGGTATTTGAAAAGTATTTTTTGATAGTATATGTCAGAATATTTTGGTATGACAAGTAATTAAAAGAAATCAAAATAGAGCAAACTTTAGAATCCTAGCCTGAAAGGCGAATAAAATCATTGTTCTAAAGGAGATTTGGTTTCCTTCTCATGCAAAAAATAACTAAACCATTCACTCTCTTCCAAGGTACAACCTAAAAGCCAATTCTTCAACGTTTGCCAGTGGCACGATCTTGAACAAATACCGATCAACTCATCTTTAGTCCAAATTATCAAAAATAAAAATTATGGAGGGAGAATTTTGAAAACTTTGAAAGAGAAATAAATGACAGGGAGAACTTGAAATTCTTGGATAAATTATGTGACTGGGTAGAGGCCTATTTGTAGGCTCAAATCTCAATAAAAATCCCCAAAACACCCTCTAAATAGCCATTTAAAGCATTTAAGAAAAAAATAAAAAAATAAAAATGGTAGAAATGGCTGACGACGTGTGGAGCGTACGCCTATGCTCGCGTAGGTGTCGGCCAGTTGGAGTTTTGAAACTCCAAAAAAAATATACGATAATCCCCCACAAGTTTTAAAACTCATAAAATATTTAAATTCAGTAAAAAATTTAAACAATAAAATTTTTGGACTTTGACTATGCTTAGTGCACATGCCTTCTATGTTTGAACTATTATTTGGTATAAAATACACACAGTATGAAGACGAATTGATCAAAATATAGGGTAGCACTATCTAGACCTTGCGCTTGTCTTGATTTTCATGAGAGTTACTAGAAATTTTTTCTGATTCATAATCACAGCCTCACGACTACTCTCACTAAGATAGATCATTCAAAGATATGTGCAACGAAATCGTATCTCACTAAACTTACAGCTTTTGATTTATTAAGAGATATACTCAACCTAACCGTCACAATAATATACTATGCCATAGAGATAAGATAGAGACAGACTCTAAACTGGTGCTCTTAGACATCACCTCAAAGATTGTTTTTCTTTAAACCTTAACCATAGGATTGCCATGATAATAGAGGTCCACTTTGGTGACTAATATATAAACTTAAGCCCCATCCCCCTTAATGTCTCAAATTTCGCAGTCTTTGAAAAGTCTTTGATCAAAAGATCTATCAAATTATTTTTTGATCTTATAAATTGTAGTGATATTATTTCTTTTATTTTATCTCTTACAACTTTATACCTGATTAAGATATGATTATTCATCTTTTTATTAATTTTTTATTAATTTAACAGATCAATTAGAGCTTATAATCATAATTTAAAGAAATTTTTAAAGTTTTTAGTAAAAAGATTTCTATATCATTTATTAAATCTTTTAGTCATTATACTTCGATATATGCAATGTCAAAAGCAGTTAATTCAGATTCTAGTATACTTATATTAATTATTATTTATTTATAAGAGTTCTAAGATACTTAGCTTCTCCTAGCAAGAAGAGACATCCAATGATGGGCTTAACATCTAAGTTATCAGTTACCCAATTAGCATCACTATAATCTTTAATTATTTCTGGATAACCTGAGTATACTAGAGAAAATCTAAGACTTCCTTAAGATATCTAAAGATTTTTTTTAGAGCTTTCCAATATTCTTTATTTAGATTACTAATATGTCTACTCAGTCTGCCTACTGCATAAGCTATATCTGGATATATTCTATTTAAAATATATAATAAGGATCCTATCCTCTAGAAATATTTAAATTGATTAACATATTTTTCTAAATTTTTAATTAAGTGAGAACTATGATCATAAGGGATAAAAATAGGATTTAAATCAGAATATTCAAATTTTTTAAGTAGTTTCTCTATTAAGTGTACTAGACTTATTGCTATTATACTATCTACTCTTTTAAGCTTCATTTCTAAAATTATATCAGCTTTTTCTAAGTATTTTATATCAAAATTATTTGATAAATAACTTTTAGTTTCTTAAATTACTTTCATTGATGTTTTAAATAATAATATATCATCTACATACAAGCATAATATTATAAAATCCATATCCTATCTTTGATGATATATATTTATTTTATTTATTTATTTTAAAATATTTTTTAAGATAATTTTATTAAACTTAATATGGCATTGTCTAGGAGCTTGTTTTAAACCATAAAGTGATTTAATTAGTCTACATACCATATGTTCTTATTCTTTTACTTTAAATCCTTGAGGTTGGTTTATATAGATTTCTTCTTCTAATTCTTCATTTAAGAATGCTAATATTACATCTATTTGATGGATTATTAATTTATGAATTGAGACTAAAACTACTAAGATTCTTAGGATAGTTATCATAGCTATAGGAGCATAGGTGTCAAAATAATCTATATATTTTTTTGGCTAAATCCTTTTACTACTAACCTAGTTTTATATCTTTCTATTATTCCATCTAGCCTTAATTTTTTTTTAAAAATCTATCTTGTTTTTACAGGTTTGTTTCTTGGAGGTAAATCAATTAAAACCTAAATTTTATTTTCTAAGATTGATTGAATTTCACTATCTATGGCTTCCTTCCAATATGATAATTTTGATGATGACATCGTTTCATTATACGTAGAAGGTTCACCCTCTGCTAAGAATGTGAAGAAGTCTTTTCTAAAAATTTTTCAACTCTTTTTCTTTTACTTCTTCTTAATTCAGGTTTAGTTTCTAGTTCTGATTCCATAGCTCTAGAGAAAGACGGTTCACATTCTAGAAATCTAAAAATTCTAGTCTTAAAAAAAATATATTCTTGAAAAAAAGATATTTCTAGCTTCTAAGATTGAATTGTCTGTTATATCACTAACCTCTAATTTTATTACTAAGAATTTATAGGCATTGCTATTTTAGGCATAGTCTATAAATACAGTATCTATAGTCTTAGATATTAGTTTTTTTTAGGTTCATAAATATTAATCTTAGCTAGGCACTCCCATATTTTGAGAAAATCTAGGTTATGAGTCTTTCTTTTTCGAAGTTTATAAAGAATCTTGCCAATATCCTTAATAGATATCCTATTTAGGATGAAGCAAGAAGATAGAAGAGCTTCCCCTCACAAGTTCTCAAGTAAGCCAGAACTGAAAGTATAGTATTTACCATATCCATAAGGATATGATTTTTACGTTCATTTACACCATTGAACTGTAGAGAGTAAGGAGTAGTCACTTGATGAATTATACAATGTTCTTGATAGAATTGAAAATTTTCATTCAAGGTATACTCTTCTCCTTTATCAGACCTAAGAATTTTAATCCTTTTTTTCTTGTTAATTTTCTACTTCATTCTTATAAATTTTAAACTTATTGAAAGTTTCATTTTTAGATTTAATTAGGTAACCATAGCAGTATTTGAAAAAATTATCTATAAAGGTCACTATGTACCTATTGCCATCTCGGGTTATAGTCTTGGTGGAGTTACATACATTACTATGTATCAACTCCAAGATTGAAGAATTTCTTTAAACTGATTTGAATAGTTTTCTTGGTTGTTTAGATTAGTACATATTTTATACTTAGATGTATTTAAGTTTGATTTTGGAATTAGTTCTAACTCCATCATATGTTTAGCATTTTCTAAGTGTACATGACCCAACCTATCATGCCATTGACTTTATTTAGATTCATTTACAAAATAAATTTGATTTTCAGCTTTATTAATAAAAGGATTTATTACATTCAATTTAAATAAGTCTTTACTTATATATTCTTTTCTTATAAAGGCATTATTCTTAGTTATTACAACTTTATTATAATCAAGGAGAATTTTATATCCCTTCTAAATTAGTTAAGACCCATTAATAAAGTTCTTTTTAAGTTCTGTAATATATAGCACATCCATCAAGATGAGAACTTTTTCTAATATCATCTTCAAGTTGATTCGATGTTGTCCCATGATCTTGGCAGCTATGTTGTTCCCTAGGATCACATCTCCTCTATTTGAAACCTTAAAAATAATGAACCAAGAGCAATCAAAATAAATATGCACATTAGCTTTTAAATCCAACCACTAATCAAGGTTGCAAGAAGGTTGGAAGAAGTAACATTAACTTCATATTTTAAGCCTACTGATCTAAAGATAGAGTCTTCCGAATCTTCAACTACATGAGCTTGAGATCCGAAAAAAACCAAAAGGTCTGTGAAAAGGCTTCTTCTTTCGATAAAAGTAGTCTCTCGTAATATAGTTTATCCTTTGTACATAAAATAGAACCTTTTAAGATTTTATCATTGAATTTGAACTTATTTGGATTAGGACAGTAAGGTTGGGTTGACTGATATTATTGGTTTGGTTAAAATTTAGGTTTTGATTTAAGTTTGGTATTGTTGTTGGTCTAATATTATTGGATTAGATTTACTTAGGCACTTAGAATTCTGGTTTACTGGATTTTGGACCTACGTTGGTCTTTTATCTTAATTGAGTTCAAAAGTTGGCTAGATTAGCTTTCCTTATTTTTGGAGCTAATCTTTGACAAAGCCATTCTAGGATGGAAGCATTTTATTTAGAAAGCTAGAGACCTTAAATCCGTTTGAGAATTTATTTCCATTGCCTTGAAGTTTTCTAAGATACTCTTGAAATTAGTAAAGCTCGTCATTGATGGATTTGTCTTCTACCATATTATACCTAAAGAATAATACGGTATTGATTCGTTCAACCCAAGGCCATACTTAAACTCTAGGATATCCTAAATTTCTTTGCACTCTTAGTTGATAGGTAAATATCATAGAGTGAGTCAAAAAGGCTCTAAGAATTCTACCTTTATACAGGTAATTCTCTTCTGGAATAGTAGATATAGTTGAATTAGAAAAATCGATTGACTGGTCAATCACTGATCAAAGTTCTAAGGTAGTTAGCCAAAACTTTAGTTGGCTTTGCCACCTCCTAAAATGGGATCCATCAAACTTTTCTGATTTTAGGCTAATAATATCATCTTCAAGTATTGCCATTAGGTTCAGGTTAGGTTCAGAGAAAAAGATCTAAAAAATAAAAATAATTTTATTAAATATTTATTTAAATAATTTAAATATTTTTTAATATATATATATATGTATATGTCTCCTACTTTATTTATTTTTTTAGAAATTAAAATTATTTATCTCTAAATTCTAAAGGCTTTGATTAATTTATTTGTATAGTTTTTAGAAATTAATTTGCTTGCTACAATGTAGGTTTAGTGAGGATTTTCAATTAATTTTGTATAATATAAAATGAATAGATACGATACTATAGATAATTAAAAAATATAATAATAATTTTTTATTATATATAAAATATAAAATATACAAGATAAATAAACTATAATTAAGTATAAATAATTATATTAATATATTTATATGTATGCACTACAAAATATTTATAAAATTTTTTTAGATTGTTGGTTGTAATATAGAGAAAATACATATGTATTTATATAATTTGAAAGTACTTAAAAAGTAATTTTTCGTGGTATGTACGGTAGAATATTTTGATGTGATAAGTAATTAAAAAATCAAAATAAAATAAAATTTGGAATCCTAATTTGGGAGGCGGATGAAATCACCGTTCTAAAGGAGATTTGGCCTCCTTGTGCAAAGAATAACCGGATCACTCACTCTTTTCCAAGGTATAAATCAAAAGTCAATTCTCCAATATTTGCTGGTGTCACGATCTCAAACGAATGCCGATCAACTCGTTTTCAGTCTAAATTATCAAAAATAAAAATTATGGAAAAGAGAGAATTTTGAAAATTTTGAGAAAATAAAATATATGAGAGGGAGAACTTAAAATCCTTGGATGGATTGTGTGGCTGTGATATGGACTTATTTGTAAACTCAAAATCCCAATGAAATATCTAAAATACCCTCCAAATAGCCATTTAAAATATTTTATAAAAAATAAAAATGGTGAAAACGGCCAAACGGCCACGGGCAGAGCGCATGCCTACACTCACGTTGGGGGTTTGGCCGAGTTTTGAAACTTAAAAAAAAAACAAAAACAAAAAAAAGGAGGTGCCATAGACCATCACACCTTGTATCATGTTTTTGTGAATTGTTCTCAATTATTTGAAATTGAGACCAGATTGTTGCACTCACTAGCTCTGATACAACTTAACAAAAAACAATCTTAATGAGCAAATATTGAAGGAATGGCTTTTTTTGATCGGATCTACAGAAAGGAAAACTAGATTTGATTTAGTCCACAATAATAGCATCAAATCAACTCAGGAAAGACTAAATCTAAGCATGGAATCTACCAGACAGTCTTACATGAGATGGAAGAAAAATTAATGAAAACAGAATATTGTTAATCTTCATTAGTCTTTTAAGAGATGATCATTACCCATAATATCTAAGCCACTGTATTAGATACCAAGAAACATAAAATCAATTTAAACACATTATGTAATCAGATCGATCCCAGCTCTTGAAAAATAACACAGTCTCTCCTTCATAAAGATAGTGAGATCACAATGTGAGAAGGGGGTGAAAAAAAGTAGAAAGAATGAAAGGAATGGGAAGGCACAAGGAATGTGTCGACAGTCATGGGAAGAACCAACTTTAGATTTGCAATGGAAGGGGCAAGAGCAACATGAAAAGCTAAAGGTCAATCGGGGAATCAAATTAGAAGGAAGAAGTGTTGAACAGCTTTAAGAGCAATAGATTGGAAGGCCAGGTAAAGTATATTTGAGCCCTTGTTGAAGGCTAATTCTCCTGTCAAACAGGATCTCATTTGAGCTTTAATGAGCAATGAGTTTGGTTATTTAAGTGTCATGAGATTTCAAAACAGCCAAGACAAGCTTCCATGTTCAATAATAAGAAGGAAATAGACACAAACATTTTACTGTAGGTTGAGTGCATAATATATCATCAAGACATTTGATAATTCCAAATATTAGAAATAAGCATAAGAATTTTTTTAATCTGGGCTAATATTAGTTGATATTTTTTTTATTAAAATCTGGATTGATTTTATGATCAATGTTGATAGACGTACATTGAGCCCATTATTATATGATCATTGTTTGGGCTAGGAGCACCTCACGTGATTTGGTGTGGTTGGGACAGCACAGTGCAGGCCTTAGTCCGACTTGACTCGTGATGGAAGGTTCAATTAGGATATTTTCATTTTATTGACTAGGTTCCTCCTCTGCTTCCTCTATTTATATATATATGACGTATTCGGTGATTTATGATACGGTGATGTTTTTCCATCGAGAACCGTCTTTCTGAGAAAGTCTGGAGATGAGGACTCTACCTGCGGTATTCATGTGAGCGTAAGGAATCAGCATCATGACGAATATAGGTATGCAATTTTTTTTTTCAGATATGTTTACATGATTCTAATTATTCGATGATCCTAGAGATTTAGAACATTATTTTCCTACGGATCCTAGAGATTTAGAACATTATTTTCCTACAACAAGACATTGGTGATGTCATTCTTGGGTGGATCATGATAACAATTGCATGGCGTGGAGAAGGGAACTTAGATACGATGAGCCTTGAATTCGATAAGGTTCAAACAGTAAATAGCAATTTAGAATAGAGACAATATCCACCTCTGTATATGTTCCACAATGTGATGCTGGTAGAAGTTCACAGAAATCATCATTCCAATAGCTAACAGACGCAATGCAATAATTTAATTGTGACCTTTTCCAGCAGTTGCATGCTGCTTAAGCTCTTCCACTGAAGCCTCTTGCTTTGTGAATCACTTGAAGAACATGAAGCAGGAGCCATTCAAGAGTACACTGTGGGATTTGTCCTCCAGGTTTTCACTCATCTACCACCCTAAAACAAGGCTAAACACATTCATTTTTGGACTTGTAAAATAATAAATGAAGTCAGATATGATTTGGGTCAGAAGTTGCTCTTCCACAGAATCCAGATCACTATCTCTTTGCACTGCAGACACTTTGCAACATATATTTCACTTCTATGTGTGAGATAATCCACCATCTCATTTCTCATTTCAACAGCTACAGAAGCTGGACCCTCAAAGAGGCCACTAGTATTATCCACACAAGCTGTGGCCAATCCATGAAGCAAGAGTTGTGCTATTTTGTTCACTGATTCTGTATTGCATTGGTCGAAACAAAGTAATAAAACATCATCCTAGTTTACTAGCCCTGCATCTTGTACTGGAAGTTTCATTGCACCTTCTAATTAGTGCCTACAAAGTGATGAACTAACATATGATGATCAACAATATGCAAAATAAATAGATACAATGATACAAATATTGAACAAAGAGACAATAATAGGAACAAAATCTCTTAGCTAAGCTTTAAAAGATAATTATAGGTTTAGGTTCAATTTTAGTAGCTATGGATATGCTTGAAGGAATAAGAAAAATTGAATTCAAGGTTCTTTAAACTAACAACTGATGCACATCACTTGTTATAATTTCCTTTACCAAACCATAGGTGAAAAAAATGCTTAATTTCTGAATTGGCTGTTGATGTGATGGTTTGGTATTCTTGCCATCACTCAAGCGATTAGCTATTGCCCATCAATTCCAGCCATTTCTAGATACAAAGGATCAGAATTACTTGTGACAAAATATTCCTGCTTTCCTTGTTTGTTTATTGCTGTTCTTGTGATCTCACAATCACATTATCAATTTTTTCAATCAAGAACTCTCTTTTTTTCCCCTCTGTTCTTCATCCATCTACCGATTTCTCTAGTGCATAGGGTGGAGATTTCCATTGACCCCAAAGTTTCATTACGTGAATGTTTAAAAAAAAAAAACTATCTATGTATTTCCTTTTGTAAAATTATGATAAAGTTAAATTTTATGAATCATTAAAAAGTCTTTATTTAATATGCAGTGAAAATCAAAGAGTCATGTAACTCTTAAAATTATATAAACCAAGAAGTCAAAGAATCATTATTAGAAGTCTAAAAGTCAAGAGTTATGGGAGTCTAAGAGGTTTGGAAGTCTAAAAATTTTAGAAAATTAAGAGTCATTATAACTTAAAGAGTTACTTTGTATTCATAAAGATAACCCGAGAGTCACCTTCATATATTTATATATAGGGCCTCATGTATTAAGTCTATTAGAAAAAAGAGTGATTTGTACTACTTCTATTCTAATGAAGTCTTTGCTAATCTTTTTTTTTTTTCAATTATTTTTTCTTATAATTTTTGGTTGTGTCGTCTTGGACTAGTGATGCTAAGTGTGCCGCTACATAAAAAATGGTTACTTTCATTTTTCTTTCACACCTTTCTCTAACATTATAGCAATTATCTTGCATGGAGAATAATAATTCTCACAAAAATTACCTCTTCTATGCTCAATAGCTAAACATGGATTAACAACTCCAAGATCTGTCTTCCCAATGATTGCTTTTAAGCTGCCTTTTAGAACCCTATTCGAGGTGGAGATTGAGGAAAAGTATACAGGACAAATCAGATTAGCTAAAAGGAGAAACAAAAAAAGAAAACAAGTCTTAAAGAAGCAAGAGATCGAGTTACAAGTTAGATTTCCACAGGTAGCGAGAGGAATAGAGAAGAGAAAAAGTGTGGCCGAGAGAGAGAGAGAGAGGATGGATGGAAAAAACTAGAAATGAGAAGAGGGAGATGGGAAGCAATCTTTTGGTGCATTTCTTCTCTCTAGAAGTAGTTAATGTTTGGAATATGATCACTTTTCGAGGGCGAATCTTAATATCAGTCATGGATAACATGTGGCTGTTAACACACAAATTTAAATTGTTGTTAAGTTTAGATTGCACAAAAAAAAAAAAAAAGCCCAACGGATAACTAATTTGAAACAGTCTTTTCAACTCAATTTAAATATATTTTTTTTAAAAAATTTAGTTTGATATTGGTTTGTAAAAGTTTTGAATCAAAAAATTTGGTTCAATTTTTAAAAAATTGATTCAAGCCTGTCCAATCCAATACATATATATCAATACTTCAATATTTCAATTTATATTTGTTATATATAAAATAAAATATCCATCCAACAAATCAAATTGAATCAAATAATTTTTTTTAGATCGATTCCAAGTGATTTTTGTAAATGGTAAATTTTTAGAAAACTAATTTAATCTAGTTTAGTTTCGAGCTTAGCTACGAATTGACCTGATCATTATATATGATGGAATAATGAGTATGCACTTCTATCATAGATATGTGCTTTTATCAAATGAACTATGATATATGCTTTTACTAAATAAAATCTTAGTTTACTCATTCATACGATGGTTGTTGCCGCGCCAACTCCTGGACCAGGGCTGGATGTGCTTGAGCACTCCTTTCTCGGATGAACCTGCAATAAAGTTTCCAAGGGCGCCGGTGGTGTTCCGGCGGGACCCTCCGATGCCTAAGTTAGCAGGAGGTTGAAGGCAACAGGATGGAGGAATCAAGGAATCAACAGCGTATGGAGAGGGAAGAGCACTTCTACCTTCAAACGGGGTCCCATGAGTACCTTATATAGGCGCGAAACAGTCCAAAATCCGTTAGGAGAGAGGCTGAGAAAGATCGATCTGCCCCTAGAAGAATCTGGAGAGTGGCCACGTGGTGCGCAGATACGGCGACATTGTGGAAGTAGTGGAGCAGGGCTGTTGGGATGGCAGGATGCCGCAGTAACAGAAAGGTGCTTCTGAAATTTCCTGGATGCTAAGGCATGCTTGTCGGACGTCGGCCGTGGGAAAGCCGGTCGGTCGGACCAAAGGCCAAACCTCTGAAGGAGAGCGACGGGCCGGACCCCAGCAAGAGAGGGTCGTTCGGACCTCCGCTCCGGTGGGTCGGACTTCTGAAGGAGAGCGACGAGCCAGACCCCAGCAGGAGAGGGTCATTCGGACCTTTGCCCCGGTGGGTCGGACCTCTGAAGGAGAGCGACGGGCCGGACCCTAGCAGGAGAGGGTCGTTCGGACCTCCTCTCCGGTGGGTCGGACTTCTGAAGGAGAGCGACGAGCCGGACCCCAGCAGGAGAGGGTCATTCGGATCTCTACCCCAGTGGGTCGGATCTCTAGCGGTCGGAGCCTTGAAGGGGTGGCTTGGTCGAATCGCAAGAATGGGCCGGTCCTGGCTGAGGGTGAGCCGTCAAGGTACAACAATGATAATAAAGCTGAAACTACTGTACACTACTGAAAATATAGATAAGAGAGAATGTCTTTATAACAAATATCTCTTTAAAGATGAGTGTAGTTTCAATGCAGCAGAATTGATATAGATGGTGAAAATATACAATATAGAGGAAAAATTGTGGGAATTATGTAAAAATTAGGGACCGGCTCAAATTTCTCAAAAATTATCTACTCTAATAATTTTTCAGTCATGGTAATCAAAAAATAAAAAGTATTATTAGTTGCTATAACATCATAATAGCTTATTATTTTTTCAAGATACCTAAGACTTTTAACTAACATTCTATCAAACACACATCATTGCCATCACTGTATGGTTCAAAAAATACTTGATGAGAATGTGTTTAACTTCTTGACTATGTTCCCGTGATAACTATAATTAATTTAAGGTAATCTTGTTGTAACCATGTTAACGGTCTTGTCCTACTTTATATTATATATCTAGTAACATGAAAAAAAAAATGATGCCTATTATAACATATTATTTAACATATCATGGTGTTGCCGATCTCGCCGCCGCGCCCGTGGCCTTGGAATCGCCGGTTCGACTAGACCGTCCTGCTCCTGGGGCCTCCTGGCTGGACCGGACCTGCAAGGCAAGGTCAGAAGACCCTGGCCGGGGATCCCAGCGAGGGAGCTCCGACGATCAAGTTAGTAGACGGCGAGAGGGAACAGACTCTCGGGGTCGGGCCCCCGAAGGAGTCCCAGACTTAGAGAATTTACTAGCAAGAAAGATGCCAGAGAGACCAGAAACCCGGCTGGACTCCTTTGCCGAGCTCACGCCAAGCGATCCCCTCTCGGGATCTTGGATCTTTCTCTGGGAGCGGAGCTTCCAGCCTCTGTTTCTTACTTGTCTCCGCATACCTGGTCGTCTCTTCTCTCCTTCCTTTTATCTCCTCCCACTGCCTGCTTGTTTTCCGTTCTCGGGAGGCTCCCCTTGTCGCTCTCGTCGCCCTCTTCTCCGTCCTTTTTTCTTTTCCCTTCTGGTTCTGAGGGCCAGACGGCTTTCCGGCCTCGTTTGCCGAGCCTAGCGGGGAAAGAGTAAAGGAGGGGGGCGCCGGCAGGGCGGCCGGCCAGACCTTGGGCCGAGTGTGGGCGCTCTCCTTCCCAGGTGCCGGCGCTGTCCGTTAACGGGCCCTGTTTTGCCAGAACCGCGTCTCTCGACTGCAGAACCTGTCAGGCCGACGTAAGTGATGTTTCGCGTGCCGCCGCCATCCGTACGGGGCGCCTTCCTCGAGGTGCGGCGCGCATGGCTCGAGGGCCAACCTCGGAACCTGCGCCTCCGCTCTTTGGGACCTTCTCTGTACCAGCTACCTGACCTCGGCCGAGATGGATCCCTCCCGGGTGGACACCTGGCGGGGCGGCAGAAGGACGCTCGGCTTCGGTCGAGGTGGTCCCGTCTCTGGGGGCCACCTGGCGAAGGAGCGAAGGAGCCCGGCTCGACCTCGGCCAAGGTGGGACCGTCTCAGGGTGCCACCTGGCGAGGGAGCGGGGGAGCAGCCAACCTTGGCCGAGGTGGACCCCTCCTGGGTGGACACCTGGCGGGGCGGCAGAAGGACGCTCGGCTTCGGCCGAGGTGGTCCCGTCTCCGGGGGCCACCTGGCGAAGGAGCGAAGGGGCCCGGCTCGACCTCGGCCGAGGTGGAACCGTCTCAGGGTGCCACCTGGCGAGGGAGCGGGGGAGCAGCCGACCTTGGCCGAGGTGGACCCCTCCTGGGTGGAAACCTGGCGGGGCGGCAGAAGGACGCTCGGCTTCGGCCGAGGTGGTCTCGTCTCCGGGGGCCACCTGGCGAAGGAGCGAAGGGGCCCGGCTCGACCTCGGCCGAGGTGGGACCGTCTCAGGGTGCCACCTAGCGAGGGAGCGGGGGAGCCCGGGCCGAGCTCGACTTCGGACATGTGGGAGCCGCAGCTGACTCGGCCGAAAACCTCCACGTGGCTCGAATCATGTCCGACGGGATCTGAGACCGACCACGTCATCATTACGGCCGTAACATATGGTTTATTGTAACATAAATTCAAGTTTTTATTGTTTTTCCCTCAAATGTGATTGTAAAGTATATATATATACTAGAAAACTAATAAAATGATACCCTCTTTTCTTCTCCATTATAATATACATTAAAATAATTATAGTTTTAATAAAAAAATAAAATACTATTTTTGAGATAAATAATTATTTTTATAATTATTATTGTTGCGACTAAGAGCCAAGGGCTCATGGCTCGACACGGACCTCCTTCTTATTATCATCACAGTCCTTTTAGTCAAGAAAAAATTTGGCAGAAGATATATCATAGCCGTTGTTTTGCAATTTTGAAACCTACTTAGATCATCAATATTATGGCAAAAGCTCATGACTCGATATGCAAGGTGTTGCCTGCTCTGATCCATAAGTCTCACAATTCTATTCTCTAAACTTTAATCCAAAAAATATCTCACATGACAAGGTTGGTCATTTTTTATATTACTAAGAATTCCCTTTGATGCCCTCTTCTTTATTATCTTTATAAAATAGGAAAAGAGGGCACCACTAGTCTCAAATATTAGTTATGAGTGGAGAAAGATTTTGATTTATATGGAGAGAACCATTCATTCTATGTGAGATATTTTTTGAATTGAAATTTTAAGAGGCAAAATCTGCTGTCATGTTCAGGGTGAAGAGTTTCAAAACTTTATGGTTTTGCAAGGCACTTGTGCAAGCACACGCTGAGCGCATGGACAGCCGTTCCACGAGTTCCATCCATAGGCAGCATTATGCATGTTATTTATTTATTTATTTAATGTCTTTAACAACTTGTTGGGAGGATTGTTTGGGTTTTTAGAGATTTTTTGTACCTATAAATAGATCCTTCTCCTAGCCTTTCAATCCATCTAAAAAGCTCTTTTTTTTTCTCTCTCGCACTAAAACCTCTCAACCACTCTCTTAATTTTTTTACTTATTTTATTTATTTAGATTGAAGATAAATTTGATCGACATCCATTCAAAATCGTGCCACTGACGAGCATTGAAGTTCTTGGCTTCTGGACTATACCTTGGAAGAGAGAGTGAGGTCTGTTGTTCTTCACAAGAGAAGGAGACCAAGTCTCTTTTAGGACAATGGTTTCATCCGCCTCTCAGGCCGGGATTCTAAATATTTATTTATTTTCTAAATTCTATTTTATTTTATCATATCAAGATATTCTATTACACACATATCATGAAAATTAATTATCAAATATTTTCAAAGTATACAAATATATATTTCACATAATATAAACAACAATCTAAAAGAGATTCGATAAATATTTGTGTAGTACATGCATATACTTCTACATTAATATAATTATTTATATATAATTATAATTTATGTGCTTTGCATTTTTATATTTATATATAAATTATATTTTTAATTAATTAACCATATCATCTTTTTTTTATAATTTTGTATTGTGCAAAACTAATTAAAGATTCCCATAAAATCAATACTATAGTATGTAAAATTAATTTTTGAAAGACAATACAAATAAATTAATCAAAGCTTTTAGTATTTAGAGAAAAAATAATTTAAATAAAGATCTTAACAAATTATAGGTTCGATTATTTTGGTGATCATTTTAATAAAATTTTATTTTTTAAAAAAATAAATTATGTGACATTTTTAAAATCATATACCAAAAAATAAATAAAATAAAATAAAATAAAAATATTTAAATTATTTAAACAATTTTTTACTAAAATTATTTTTATTTCTTAGATCTTCTCCTTTGAGCCTGACTTGGACCTAATGATAATTCTTAAGGATGATACCATTAGCTTAAAACCAGAAAAGTTTGATGGATCCTATTTTAAGAGGTGATAAAACTAACTAAAATTTTGGCTAACTATTTTAGATCTTTGGTCAGTGATCGACCAGTCCACTAGTTCTTCTAGTTCAACCACCCCTACTATCCTAAAAGAGAATTATCTATATAAAGATAGAATTCTTATTACCCTTTCCGATTCACTCTATGATATTTACTTGTCAACTAAGAGTGTGAAGAAATTATAGAATATCCTAGAATTTAAGTATGGCCTTGATGATGTTGGGATTATATGATTTAATATTGCATCATTCCTTAGGTATAACATGGTCAAAAATAAATTTATAAATGACCAGCTTTACTAATTCCAAGAGTATCTTAGGAAGCTTCAAACTAATAGAGATAAATTCTCAGAAGAATTCAAGATCTCTAGCCTCTAGATAAGATATCTCATTTCCAGAATGGCTTTGTCAAAGATACACTCCAAAAGTAAGAAGAACTAATTTTAGCCCAATTTCTTAACTCAATCAGGATAGAAGGCCGGTACATATCCAAAATCCAACAAACAGTCCCAAGTGCCCAAGCTAAAATGACCCAACAATACCAAACTAATAGCAACACCAAAACAAAATCAAAACCTAAATTTCAACCAAACTAATAATACCAATCAAACCAACATAACTATCCTAACCCAAATAAGTTCAAACATAATAATAAAATTTTCAAAGCCAATAACATTAGATCCAACAAGCCTATCCAAGGTCCAAATAAAAAGTTTTGCTTTGTATGTAGAAGGACAAACCACCTTGCAAAGATTTCTTTTATCAGGAGTTTTGTTTGTAAACCTTCTACTTTCTCTGGATCCGAAGCTCATATAGTTGAAGGCCAAGAAGACACCATCTTTAGGTTAATGTTAATTCTTTTAATATTGATTAGTGATTGGATTCAGGAGCCAATATTCTTATTTATTTTGACCGCTCCGATTCACTACTTTTCAAGACACGAGTGGAAGATGTATGATCCTAGGAAATAACACAACTACCAGGATCATGGAACAAGATCGAGTCAACTTGAAGATGATATCAGGAAAAGTTCTCGTCCTAATAAATATACTATATATTCCAGATCTCAGGAATACTTTGTTAGTGAACCTTAACTGATTTAGAGGGGATATAAAATTTTCTTAATTATAATAAAGTTGTAATAACTAAGTATAATACTTCATAGAAAAATAATATATTAGTAAATGCTTATTCAAATTAAATATAATAAATTATTTTATTAATAAAGTTGAGAATCAAGTTTTTTTTATGAATGAATCCAAATAAAATATATGGCATAATAGGTCGGGCCATGTACACTTAGAAAAAGTTAAGCATATGATGGAATTGAAATCAATTCTTAAATCAAACTTAAATACATATAAGTATGAAATATGTGATGAATCTAAATAACTAATAAAACCATTCAAATTAGTTAAAAAAAATTTCAATCTTGGAGTTGATACATAGTGATGTATATAACTCCATCAAGATCGTAACTCATGGTAGTAATAGATATATAATGACCTTTATAGATGATTTTTTTTTATACTGCTATTTATTACATAATTAAATTTAAAGATAAAATATTTAATAAGTTTAAATTTTATAAGAGTAAAGTAGAAAATCAAAAAAAAAATTAAGATTCTTAGATCTAATAGAAGAGAGGAGTATACCTCGAATGTATTCTTCTAGTTCAATCAAGAACATGATATAATTCATCAAGTGATTGTTTCTTACTCTCCATAATCCAATGGTATAGCTAAGTATAAAAATCATACCCTCTTGGATATGATAAACTATGCTTATCAGTTCTGGCTTATCTAAGAACTTGTAAGGGGAAGCTCTTCTATTTTCTTGCTTCATCCTAAATAGGATACCTGTTAAGGATAGTGGCAAGACTCCTTATAAACTTTGAAAAGATAGAGCTCCTAAGCTAGATTTTCTCAAAATATAAAGATGCCTAGTCAAGGTTATCCCTGAATCCAAAAAAAAAAAAAACTATGATCTAAGACTATAGATATCATATTTATAGTCTATGCCCAAAATAGCAATGCTTATAGATTCTTAGTAATAAATCAAAGATTAGTGATATAACATATAATATAATCTTAGAAGCTAGAGATATCTTTTTCTTTGAGGATGTATTTTCTTATAAGACTAGAATTCATAGTAAGGTAAGTTTTAGACTTTTAAAGTCTGAATAAGTAGAACCTCAATCTGAACCTGAAGTTGAACCTGAATTAAGAAGTAAAAAAAGAGTTGAAAAAGATTTTGAAAAAAATTTCTTCACACTTTTAGTAAAAGGTGATCCTTCAACATAAGATGAGGCAATATCATCATCAAAATCATCATATTAAAAGGAAGCTATAAATAATGAAGTTCAATTAATCATAAAAATTAAAATATGAGTCTTAACTAATTTATCTTCAAGAAACAAACCTATGCGAATAAAATGAATTTTAAAAATTTAAGACCAGATGGAATACTAGAAAGATATAAAACTAGGTTAGTAGTAAAATAGTTTAATCAAAAGAAAGAGATAGATTATTTGACATCCATGCTCCTGTAGCTAGGATAACAACCTTAAGAATTTTAGTAATTTTAGTGTCAATTCATAAATTAATAGTCCATCAAATTGATATAAAAACTATATTCTTAAATGGAGAATTAGAAGAAAAAATCTATATAAACTACCATCAAGAATTTGAAGTAAAAAGACAAAAATATAAGATATGTAGACTAATTAAATTACTTTATGATTTAAAATAAGCTTCTAGATAATAGCATATTAAGTTTGATGAAATTATCTTAAAAATAAATGAATGTGATAAATGTATATATTATAAAAGATAAAATATAGGCTTTATATTATTATGTTTGTATATAAATAATATTTTATTATTTAAAATATCAATAAAAATAATTCAAGAAACTAAAAACTATCTATCAAATAATTTTGATATGAAAGACTTAGAAAAAATTGATATAATTTTAAAAATGAAGCTTAATAGAGTATATAGTGAAATAACAATAAGCTTGATGCCTTCAATAGAGAAAATACTTAAAAAACTTTGAATATTTTGATTTAAAACCTTTATCCACATCTTTGATCATAGTTCTCACCTGATTAAAAATTTAAAAGAACATGTTAAACAATCAGAATATTTTTAGTAAATAGGCTCCTTATTATATATTTCAAATAGAACCCGTCCAGATATAGTTTATGCAGTAGGTAGACTAAGTAAGTATACTAATAATCCTTGTAAAGATTATTGGAAAGCTCTAGAAAGAATTTTTAGATATCTTAAGAAAATCTTATATTACTATCTAGTATACTAAGGTTATCCAAAAGTACTTAAAAGTTATAGTGATGCTAATTGGGTAACATACAGCTTAGATTTTAAGTCCACCACCGAGTATCTCTTTTTATTATGAGGAGCTACAATATCTTGGGATTCTTTAAAATAAATAATAATTATACGTACATTAGAATTTGAATCGATTGCTCTTGACATTGCATGTACTAAAGTATAGTGACTAAAAGATCTAATAAATGATATAGAAATTTTTTAACCAAAAATTTCAAAAATTTTATTAAATTATGATTATAGAGATCTAATTGATATGATAAATTAATAGACAACTAATAAAAATATGAATGATCATATTTTGATCAGGTATAAAGCTGTAAGAAATAAAATAAAAGATATAATATCATTTCAATTTATAAGATCAAGAAATAAGTTAACTAATTTTTTGACTAAAGGCCTTTTAAAGGCTACAGTATCTGAGATATCAAGGAAGATGGGACTTAAGCCCATATATTAGTCATTAGAGTGGACCCATACCATCATTGCCATGGTTAAGGTTCTCATGGCAATCTCTAAGGTGACATTTGAGAGCACCGGTTTGGAGTCTGTCTCTTTTACATCCATATAGTGTAGTGCTTTGACAGTTAGGTTGAGCATAACTTTTAATAGATCTAAGGTTAGAAGTCCAATAAGGTATGATTCTATTGCACATACTCTTAGAGATATATTTTAATGAGGATAGTTATGAGGCCATGATTATGGGATAAGGACAAATCTTTAGTAACTCTCATAAAAATCAAGGCAAATGCATGCCCTAGATAGCATTATCGTATATTATAATTAGTTCATCTTCATACTGTGTATATTTTATTAGGGTTCAACTTGCATTGATACCACTCACGTTGGGATCACTCGTGCGGAATATAGATCTCTATTTCTAGGATCATGATTGTCAATATCGATATTGCAAGAGAAAGAAAAAGATGATAAAATAAAATATAAATATAAAGAATTGAGTATGTAAGGTTTTACTATAAAAAAAATAAAATTATAAAATTAAAAACTTTCACTTCCAATCCCATACAAATATCTCAACAAGAAATTTAAGAATTTCTCATACAAGCACTTAACTAAAGACTCTTCATCACTCTTTTGAGCCTCACACCCAACCTACTCCTCTACCTATAGTTTTATAACCAATGCTGCAAAGAGCATCTCACCAAGAGTCTAACAGTCAAAACTACATCGAAATTGAAGTCCTGTAGTCTATCCAATTTATAGTTGAACTTCAAATCACTCCCGGCTATCTATCAGCCTTTGATCGCACCAAAAATTGTGCTCAATCTACTACAAATGGCACGAATCATGCCACGAACGAATCTCAACCATTCGATTATTGCTAGGAATGCGCGCGTCCATTAGATCTTTATCATCGCATCAAAAACTATATGAAAATCACTACAAAGGGGAAACTGTCGACCACCTGGGCTCAGGGTGCCCTTGTGCCCATGCACACCCCACCTGCTTGGGCCTAGGCTGGCACTAGTGCCCGTGCATGAGTACCTTGCTCGCTTGGGCTTGGGCCAATGCTAGCCCGCATGCCCGTTGCTGGGCTGTGCTGTTGGGCCAAGGCCTGAAGTTGAATCATATCCAATTTTTTATTTTCTTTTAGGCCGGGCTTCTCACTGGTCCTCTTTTTTGGATTAGAATTCATCAGAGGCTTCTTCAAGTGGCCGAATTTGAGGTGATCAACCCAACAACCTTTACCTTAACATGACGTTCGGTCTTTACCTAACTTTGAAAGCTTCTTGAAGAATTTTGTGCTCTCATATCCTAAAGAAAATGCCTGATCATGGTGGGCAAGTATGAAAGTTGAGCCAGGTTACTTGATTCCATCTCTATCACGTGTTGTGCTCACCTCGACATGAGACCTACCAAGAAAGCCTCTTGCAATAATAAGAACTTTACCTTACGATGTCGCTTGTCATCCTTCCGAGTTTTATATCCCATGCCCGATCTACCTATTGCTGGAGATCTACTTTGCACTAGACTCCTGTCTACACTAGGGACTCTACCTCATACTGGATTTCTTGTCAAAAGGTAGTCACCTCCATGCTTCTTTCCCCTCAAAACAACTCTACTACTGTGTAAGACCTTCAGGACTCAATTATCAGCTCTCCATGTATAGCTGTTTTAGTCTAATTTACTAAGAAATATTATATTTTTGCAAAAACTAGGTATGCATCGGATCTCGTCTTGTTCCCTCACTATCCCATTGTATGCCATCAAGTTGACTATCTCGATGCCCGTGATCACACGGTTTAATCTATTTGGTAAGTGGATAATACCCTCTTTGCTCTCTAGAGAGTCAAATAGCTCCTCTTTGCAATATATATGATGTGGACATATATAATCTAAAATCTACTAAGAATGGGGTACCTTATCAGATACTATGAGTGCACCATTGATATATCTGTCATCGCTGCCATCAGCCATTGCCGCAGTAACCCTCGTTTGATCTGAGTTGCAGGTAATCTCAAACATGATGCCCCAATTCATCGCATCGAAAGTATTTGATCTTGCTTGCATCCTTTAACCTACACTGCCTGCCTTGCGATCCTCTATTGCTTTGCCTTCTGCCACCAGAAATCGCTAATAGTGAGTTTCTGCTTGAACTCGAAGACCGGTTCTCCCATCTAAGAATCTTGTTCTGGAGTAATATTGAGATAATCTCCTCCATCTTGATGGTGCTATTTCCTACTATAAGAGTAGTCACCAAGGACTCGAAGGGCTATGGTAGGAATGATAACAAGACAAATACTCTTATCTTTTCTTCTACATTCTCACCTACACTAGAAGGTTGGTGAGGATCCTCTAGAAGTTATTTACGTGCTCCTATAGACTCTTTCCTTGGTCATCCGTAATTGGTAGAACTATTTCCAAAGGAGTTGCATATTGGTGAGGGACTTTGCCATGTAAAGCTCATCGAGCTTCACCCATAGCATCGTCGAGAAAGTCTCGTTTAGTACATGGATTACCATCTTGTCTATCAAATATAAGCAGATTGTGCTTACCACCTGCATCTAGAGTTGCCTCTAAGTCTTCTCTTTCATGGTGGCTGGCCTCTCCTCAGACATGAGAGCATCGATCAACCCTTGCTGGATAAGTACATCTTTCATCCTTACTAGCCAGAGAAAGAAATTGCTCTTTCCATCAAACTGGCTAATCTCAAACTTGATGTGCTTGTCCTCTCCATCTTTTTCGATCTCAATCAATCACAGATAATCTAAGGCTTTGATACCAGTTGTTGGGGTATCAACTTGTATTAATACCACTCGTATCGGGGATCACTCGTGTAGAATATGAATCATCATTTTCAATATCATGATTATCGATGTTGATATTGCAGGAGAAAGAAGAAGAGAATAAAATAAAATACAGACATAATTAATTGGACATACAAGGTTTCACTATGAAAAAAATAAACTTATAAGATTGAAAACTTTCATTCTTAACTCCATACAAATCTCTCAACAAGAAATCCCAAAATCCCTCGTACAAGCTCTCAACTAAAAATCCTTCACCACTCTTTTGATCATCACACCCAGCTTGCTCTTCTACATGATTTTATAGCCACTACTATAAAGAGCATCTCACCAGGAGTCTAACGGTCTAAATCGCATCCAAATGGAATCCTATAACCTCTCTAATTTGCAGTTAAACTTCAAATCACTCTTGGCCATCAATCGACCTTTGATCGTGTCAAAAATCTCACTTAAGCCACTGCACATGCCACGAATCATGCCGCGAATGAATCTCGACCATCCGATCATCGCTAGGAATGCACACATATGTTGGATCTTCATCATCACATCAAAAACTGTGCAAAAATCATTGCAGAGAGGAAACCATTGATCGCTTGGGCTCGAGCAGCCCTCGCACCCGCGCGTGCCTCGCCTGTTTGCCAGCGCCTACCTGGGCGATGCATTAATGCTCGATCCGTTAGGCCGCACTGTCAGGCCAGCACCTACAGGTCGAGGCTTGCAGGCCGAATCAAGTCTAATTTTTTTCTTTTCCTTTCTTTTGGGCTGGGCTTCTCACTGGGTCCTCTTTCTTGGATTAGATTTCGTCACAAGCTTTTTCAAGTGGCTGAATTTTAGGTGGTCAATCCAACATTTTTTTTATATTAAATATAAGTTCAAATTTAGAAGATACTTACATTAAGCACATCAAAAGTCCAAAAAATATTATTTAAATTATTTACTGAATTTAAGTGTTTTTATGAATTTTGAAACTTGTTAAGGATTGTTGTCATTTTTTGAGTAGAGAATTTCAAAACTCCTCCATGATTTCATGAGGCGCATGTAGTGCACGGATAGCCGTTCCGCAAGCTCTGTGCACCAGCAATGTTGTGCTTCTTATTTTTATTTTTTTTATTATCTTTAACAACTTGTTAGGAGTTTTTTTTTTGGATTTTTGAAAATTTTTCTAATTTATAAATAAGCACTTATGCTAGCCTTCCAATCTATCCAAAAAAAAAAAAGTTCATTCTCTCTCTCTCATTCTAAAACCTTTCAACCACTCTTTCTCAATTTTTTTATAATTATTTTATTTATTTGAGCTGAAGGTAAATTTGATCGGTATCTGTTCAAGATCGTGCTACTGATGGATGTTAGAGTTTTTAGCTTCCGAATTATATCTTGAAGGAGAAAGTGAGGTCCAGTTATTCTTTGTATGAGAAGGAAATCAAATTTCCTCTAAAACAATAATTTTATCCACCTCTTAAATTAAATTTTAAATATTTATTTATTTTTTAAATTCTATTTTATTTCATCGTATCAAGATATTATATTATATATAATAAAAAAATAATTTTTAAATATTTTAAAAATTTATAAATATATATTTTTAATATAATTTAAATTAAAAAAAAAACATGATCCACGGGTCATTACTACCTCACGTGCAACAATAATCATTAAATATATATTTTTAATATAATTTAAATTTAAAAAAAACATGATCCACGGGTCAGCACTACCTC
The DNA here is from genome assembly GCA_021397845.1 of Areca catechu. Lineage (NCBI taxonomy): Eukaryota > Viridiplantae > Streptophyta > Magnoliopsida > Arecales > Arecaceae > Areca > Areca catechu. The sequence continues at coordinate 92,806,318 of CM038048.1, read as the reverse complement.
ACGTGCAACAATAATCATTAAATATATATTTTTAATATAATTTAAATTTAAAAAAACATGATCCACGGGTCAGCACTACCTCACGTGCAACAATAATCATTGGGTGAACTTTAATTCCACGAACCATTAGTTTGGTGCGTGTATATATACTTGGGAATATTAATTCGGCATTCGGCGCCTTTACGAAGGGAAAAAAAAAAAAAAATTGCAATAAACATCCATCCTCTTTCTTTCTCGGTCCGCAGGAGCTTCTCGCCCGCGGTTGATTTTTGTGGCTTCGTCGCGCGTTTCTCGAATCCCTCTCGCCATCTCTTCTTTCGAAGGCTTCTCATTTGCTCTTCGATTCGATGATAAACCTTCCACCCGATACTCAATTCCTCCAAAATGGCGGCCTCGTGGCTGCTCTGGAAGCCTAGATCTCTGCATTTTTAGGCTTTCAGCCCTATTATCGGCATTTCCTGTGAAAAAAATTCCATTTTTGGATCTCAAGATTCGCGGGAGAAGACTTGTTTCGGAGGATTTCTGCCGCATTTCTATCCTTCTTGGATTTCGAATACTGGAGGTTGGTCTTGACAAATCCACATCTTTCTGCTGTTTTGATTGGTTTCTTGTAGCTGAGAAGTCTTTTTGTTAGGGTTTTTAAGTTCTCTCGGTGGTGTTCCGTGAGAGAAACCCTTCGTTGATTTTGAGGGTTGTAGCATAGCCTCAGATCCGCCACTGCTAGGGTTTTGTAGTGTGACTGCTCTGCTTTGTTTTGCTTGTTTAACGGGGGTTAATTTATTCGTGGTGCTTAAAGTAGAAGGATTTGTAGTCATGGAGAAGGATAAGTCTCCAGTCCATGGAGGTGGTGCTGCTGCTGGTGGTTTACCCCCTCCCTTGCCCCGGTATGCTGCTCTTGCTTCACCGTCCAGTAGCTTTCCTCTTAAAGGGGAGGCTTCATCTTCTGCTTCAATTCCTGGTGGCACTCCAGAGTCTGGTCATTTTGGTCAGAGGGTGGTGCCGGATACTGGGCAATTCAGTTATGATATAAGCCGAATGCCGGAGCACCCACCAAGAAATGTTGGTCACCGTAGGGCTCAATCTGAGATTTTGAGCCTCCCAGATGACATTAGCTTCGACAGTGACCTTGGGGTTGTAGGGTCTGTTGAAGGCCCGTCGCTGTCTGATGAGACTGAGGAAGACCTGCTCTCTATGTACCTTGATATGGACAAGTTGACCTCATCGTCTGCCACATCTGAGTTGGATTTTCGGGGGAGTGAGAATTCAGTGACCGCCTCAGCGCCTGATCCTACTTTTCCTCTGCAGACTGAAATTTCGGGTTCAGCTTCTAATGAGAAACCAAGGGTGAGGCACCAACATAGCCAATCTATGGATGGGTCTACTTCAATCAAGCAGGAGATTCTGGCATCGGGCTCAGAAGGACCATCTCTGGCAGAAACAAAGAAAGCCATGTCAGCTGCAAAACTTGCTGATCTTGCCCTTGTTGATCCAAAGCGAGCAAAAAGGTTCGGTTTTCAAGAAAGAACTCTCTTCAAGATCTTTACTTGGACATATATTATTAATGATTCAGTTTCTTTCTAGGATAGCAAAGTCCATTGCTTTGAAAGAATGCGTTATTATGGATTCTACTATGCAAAGAGGTTGATAGGCATTCTGATATAGGGTTCCAAGAAGAAGAAATGGAGTTCCCAAAGAAGACAACTTTAGACTTCACGATAAATCTACACAGGTTAGAAAGTGGCTAAACTGAAAAAAAAGACTGGCATATCTTGAATTTGATCTTATTAAAATACATAATCAGTTTAGTAGACTTTAAAAATGACTTTCCTATCACTTAAACCGCTAGGGACAAAACAATTTTAATAAGAAAATTATAGGCCCTAGCTTATCACTTCTCTTTAAGTCCATAGGATTACAAAAATGCCTTGTTTCTGGACAGCTCGCTCACTGAGGACCTGAGTTGCCAGTTTCTATGATTTTGTGATTTTGTTAATTAATAACTGATAGATAAATGAATGGAAAAATGTAAGTTGTACTTATTAGTTAATCTGATGTGTAGTTTTTCTGTTATTCCTTGTATTGTCAAGGAATTAATGTTACTTCCATGCCTAGCTTGAGTAAGGATTTACAACTACTTGTTCCTGGTAGGTATCTTAGACTAGATCAAGAAGGACCTAAATACCTTAACCTAATTTCTATGAACTTTTACCTTACAATAGGAGGGAAGGACCGGAAATCTTCAAAATAAATGAGTAAGACTGAACAGAACAAAGTAGTTTTAGCTTAAATAGTGTTTCTTTTAGGGATTTGATGAGGGATGATAGAAAGAGCTGTATCTGTACCCACTTTGAGATGATTGATGGTGAGGAAAGAAAGCTTGTGAGGAAGTTAGATGGGGACATGATAGAAGTTTTTGAAATGAAGGCAAGCACACAGAAACAATATTTTTGTAATTTGTAAGTTAAGCTCCATGTAGATTTACTTCCTTTCTTTTGGGGTTGGTTGGAGGGGGGGAGGGATTGATTGGGTCAGAATTGTCTAATCTGATAGGTGGAAGAAAGGCTTACAGGAATGCAATTTTTTTGTTCTTATAGCTTGTTTGAAGAGAATGTGTCTAAGAAAGATGGATTGGATGGAATATGAGGATGAAGCCATCCATGTTTTAAAAGGTGGCTGCAATATGCCTGCAGTCAAGGAACTGCATCGTGCATACTTGGTGCTCACGTGGTGTACCTTTTTAGCTATTAAAAAATAGATACAAAAATGTTAAATACAATAAAGACAACAAAATTGATATTATTTTTTGACAAACAATAGTAACATTAATAGCAATAACAAGTAACAACTAACAGTTAGCACGTTCTACTTAGTACCCATATTAGGGGCACTTGAAACCAATATCAAACCTAACCATCAGCTTGAAAGCATTCATCTGCAGGACCCCATGCATATGTGGCCCTAGAATGCTAACTGGGTCGCATATGTGGCTGTACAATGCTAAGTGGACTGCATATGCGGCCACACGCCTTTAAAACACTGGAAGAAACACAGTAAGTATCAAGTTTAGTGAATCACTACCCTGAAAGTTTAATTTGGTTCTTGAAGACAATTTTCCTTTGTTTCTTTGCTTTGATTGAGGTGATTATCAGTATTCTTTTGTTTGGTAAAAGTGAAATGCACTTGAAGGTAAATCTTGCCACCCATTTCCAGTGCAATAGCAACACTCTTCTTTGATTGAGGTGCATGTGGCCACATGCACTGCATATTTAGCTGCACAATGCTAAGCTGGATGTGCATGCGGCTGCATGCATCACATTGGAAGAAATACAGAGAGTGTTAAGTTTTAGCAAATTGCTACCCTAGCTGGTTCTTAAAGACAATTTTTTCCTTTTCTTCACTTTGATTGAGACAATTATCAGTAATTATTTCGTTTGGTAAATGCCAGTATTTGGGGGTAAATGCTGTAACCTCCAATACAATAGCGACACTCTCCTTTTTTGTTCATGCAATCTTGAGAACTCGGTATTTTGATTTTGTCTAATTTGTTCTCAAATATCAATGGAGCTGATTGCATAGTTTGCAGAATTTAGAATTTACTGATTTGTGGCATCCATTGACATTTTGTAACATAGAGAATAATGATGATTTATTTCTTGAATGATTTAGTAAGCATAGAGGGCTAGAATATATTTTTCTTCCCTCTCGAAGTCGGCATTTCTTTTTTTTGGACAAATATATGACTAACCTTAAGACATACCATATTTCTTTGGTTATGACTCTTCGTCTTCCCCCAAGCCTTTCCCATCAAATACAAAGTCAGTTTTTGAGCACAACTCTGAGTTGAGAAGGCTCCTTAGAAGGATTAAGTAGATTTTACAGACTAGTGTTAACCTAACATGAACCCTGTAGAAATTGGTGTGGAATTCCTCGTCAATGCAAATTTGGGGAAGCAAGGGTCTTGCTTCAGGATGTATAAGACCAGTTGGTTAGTAGGAAGATTTACCTTATTGATTACATTTTGAACTTGTGCATCCAAGGAGAAACCCTCCAAAATTCCTCTAAACTTGGAAAAGTTTTGAGAAACAGAAAAAAGACTGCTTTCTTGATATAAGAAATTGTGTTCGTCCTAAGGGGCAAATAAGCCAAAGAGCCAGATGGAAAGCCTTTCTTATGACTAAGCTTAACCAAAACTTCTTTGTAGGTAAAAATTAGAGGGTTGAATTTGATACAGATAAATGTAACTATTGGACAACCGGTATCAAAGGCTTGTCCAACTCAATCTATTTATGACTCATTACAATGTAAACTCAAAAAAAAACAAGCCAAATGACAAAATAAGTATTCCATATCCTAGAGCACCCCTTTTTTGATATCCCACATGTCAACCTTTTTGCACTATCTTTATCTTGACATTATATATTCCTCATTAGTTTGTATTCTTAATGATTAGAAATATCATGCATACAAGTCTTAGTCTGTCACTCCATTCAAGTTTGTGCATGGATTTATTCTTGTGCCCTGCATGATTTCTTTTGTTTCTCTGTACTTGTTTTGAGAAATTAGCAGTGGACAATTTGGTTGTAGCGGGAACTGTTCATGATAAGTTCATCATGTTGAGTATTTAGTAGTCTAGAGACATCGAACATACTAGAAGATGATATTTATTTAAAGGAAACAATAGAGGCTAAAAAGCTATGTTATGATGTCTCTTTTTGAATCCTTGAAAGCTTTAAGGTCCTGATGTGGACACTAAGATTAAGAGTTTTGGTTCTTCTAAGTTGAGTCTATTTAAGTATACTATGTTTATAAGGGCTTGTTTGGATGATTGGGCTGAAAATCCTATAGGATTTGTGGATTGGGCCAGTATAATCAGAAAAATCATAGGATTACAAGTTAGGGTAAACCTATATTCATAAATTTCCAAGAGCAGCTTCGGAGTGGGCTAGCCCGAATCCCATAGGGAGAAACAAAATACAACCGGCATGAGCTTCATAAAACAGAAGATAACCAATTTCATAAAGCAGTCATGTGAGAACTTTTATACCTGGCTTCTTTACAGGAACTACATTATGGAGCGCTAAGATCTAAGGCTCGCCATACCGGTCAATACCGTACCGTTCCAGGTATACCATAGCATATTGATATTGAATCAGCACGTAGTCTCATATTGTACTGACACTCGGTATACATTGCTGTCTCATATCATACCGTATATCTATAATGTAATAGGATGGTATAGGTATGGGATCCGGTATCAATATTACAAACCTTGCTAAGATCTATCAACGTCAAAATGTTAATAGAGAAATTGAATTTTCTTTTTAGTGGCCAGTCTTTCTTGGTCTTCGTGCGGATGTCCCAAGTTGTTTGGTAAAAATCTTGGATGAGTATTTTTCCTAAGCCAGCATTTCTTAAACAGAAGCTATTTAGTCTATAGCAGATAAACAAGTTCCACATACACTACTAATTGGCTGGCACTCATCGTCATGTCAAACACTAATAAGATGTATGACTTGCATTTCCAATCTTGGTTTTGATATTTGTGTTAAACAATGCTGGGTGACAGCAGCAGTCTTTATCCAATTTATGTGAATCTTTTTGATATAAATAGAAATACAGAAATGGAAGACAAATCAGGATATAAGCCTTACAATTACAATTTGTTATTTGTGAAAGTTAATAGCTCATGTAAACTTCAGATATAAACATTGCCATTTTCATGATGTTGTTTTACAATTTGACTTTTTTCACATGGTCTTATACCATAACAAGGACTTTAGTGGAATATGATAGGATCTGGGCAAATAGGCAATCAGCTGCTAGGTCAAAAGAAAGAAAGATGCGTTACATTGCAGAGCTTGAGCGAAAAGTGCAAACCCTGCAGGCGGAAGCTACAACTTTATCAGCCCAGTTGACCCTGTTACAGGTATTTTTATCCTACGAGTCACATAAGCTGGAAAGTTGGTTAACAGTCAGAAGGGTCCGTGTCTGTCAGTGCACATGCTATATTTGTTCTTCTTTTTCAGTGATTCATGAAAAAGCTTAGTTAGCATACCTTACATTGTACAAATGGTGGGAATGTAAATGAATAGAGATAAGTTTGAAAGTACGAACAACTTGCAATGACCACCCACTTTGCTATTAAGTTTTGATTGTGTAATTGAATTTAGTAGGATTAATCTCTGATCACTCTCTCTGGATGTCTTATGGTCGGTCCCTACATGTTGGAGCCCTTTTACCCATATATCATGAGATCTCAGACATGGTTTTTCTACATTGACTCATATGCTGTTCCATTTCATATTTTAAAAGTGTAGGTTCATCTGGATTATATTTGTATGTGTTACAAATGGTTTTCTCTGAAATCATTAGCGTGGATCCTTGATTTGTACTTCATCCTGCAATTAAAGTTGCTGGGAAAAATATGATTCTAGTTATGACCAAGAATTTCTCTCATTCTATATATGTGAAGTCATGTTCTTCACACCGAGGGACCTGTATTATAAAGTGACGAGGGAAACTAATATAGAAAAAGCGAGTGTGAAATGCCGATACTTGGGAGATGAGCAATATACTATCCATGGCATATGTCCAGATCATTTGACTTCTGAGACTCGTTTATTTATCCTCTAATTATAGCCATACTTTCCAGTTCTATATAATACTTGAAAAAAAAGGGACAGAGCTACAATAGTGATCAGATTATATTGGAGTCAAGCATGTATTAGTAGTCTGTATTTATGTTTTTTTTTTTTGAAAAAAAGTCTGTATTTATGTTGATTCCTCACAAATTTCCTTTGCCCTAGCAGTAATTATTTGGCAGTATTAGTTTTTATTAGCTTCCTCTAAGAAGTGAACATGGCATGCTTGCATGGATTGACTGGAAAGGCATTCTTTCATGTTGGTTTATCATGACAGAGGGACACTAGTGGATTGACTGCTGAAAATAATGAGTTGAAGCTGCGTCTTCAGACCATGGAGCAGCAAGTTCACCTGCAAGATGGTAAGTTCGTAGCTTCATGGTCTTGGGCATTGTTCATATCTTCATTTTATCTTCTGACCAGGTTCCTTGATCAATTTTAATATTGATGCTATGTTGCCTTTTTAATCTAGTATCTGTGATATGTAATAGTGGTCCACCACTACCCCATTTGATGGCAGCAGCAAAGACAGCAAAAAGAGGCTTGTCCAGATTTTGATCTTTCCATTGATCTGTCAGCTTCATTAGCTAATATTATTTGTTCACGGTTTAAGAATTTTAGCAAACTGGGATTGTAAGGTGTGGCTTCCAATTTGACCTTTGCTGAACTTTTTTTTTCTCTGATGTCTGCTGCAGCACTAAATGATGCTCTCAGAGAGGAGGTTCAGAGGTTGAAAATTGCAACTGGACAAACAATTACTAATGGTGGACGGATGATGAACTTTGGACCATCTTTTGGAGCCACTCAGCAATATTATCACCAGAGTCATGCAATGCAGTCACTTTTGGCTGCCCGGCAACTTCAGCAACTCCAAATCCACTCCCAGCATCAACAACAGATGCACCCACAACAGCACCAGCCTCAACTGCAACAGCAACAGCAGCAATCACCTGCTGAGCTGAAAATGAAAGGAGTGATGACTTCTCAAAGGGAGAGCACTTCAGATAGCAGCACTTCCCAGGAATAAATGATCGGCAGGAATATGGGGATCGACATATGTTTATATTATATTTCAAACATTAGGCTTGCTTATTATGTATTAGAAATGTTTCGAACCCGCATCGTAGAATTTAGTATGTGCAGTTGTTAGGTTGGTTGGACTTGCATATTTCAGTACCTGTTGCAGTTGGTTTTCTGGGAAGCGCTTGGATGATGATGATCTTTCAACAATTTATTTGCTTGCTTTTTCAATATGTTGTTCAGTTTGATAATGCCATCTTGGGAATAATGTAGCACTGTTAATACCACCACTTGAACACATTGATTATTAGTTTATTACAATGTGAATGCTTGGATCCACAATGTATAGAAGAAACATATATGATAAATTTTACTAATATAGACATATGTGACAGGTTAGAAGCGTGTCTAGAGGGAGTGGGAAACCAATGCTAGAAAGATATAAAAGGGGGGGAGAAACAAAGAACATTGTTCATTTTTTTTTAAAAAAAGGGTGAAATTATATCTTAAGGTACTCTCTGGCATCATTTTTATTTTTTAAAAATAAAAAAAATAATTTATAAAAATATAAATATATGTTGAGCGTGGTAGGTTATTTTTTAAATATAAATATATTGATCATGATGGATGCGGCAATGGAGTTAATGGCCGTAACCATGAAAGTAATAATTAAAATCACAACAATAACAATAGGTAGTGATACTAATTAAGGTAGTGGTCAAAATTTTTTTTTTTTTTTTTTTTATAAATATTGAAAGTATGAATTTTTTTTTGTTGAACGTGGTTTTTAAAAATAAAAAATAGAAATATATCACATGCATGACATATGCCCCATCTCTTTGTATTTGGAGTGTAATATTAAGTTATTTAGATCAAATGATGATAAAAAATAAAAACATTTTAGATCACATACCGGCTTCATCAAGATTGAAACTTAAGTATTAGGAGATTTATCTCATTTAAAATTTTTCTTTAGACTAGGAGCAGGTATACAAAATCAAAAAAATAGATTAAATCAGAAAGCTAGTCCAAACCGATTCAAAATTCTTGATTAACCAAATCGAATAATTTGACTTCGAATTTAACTTTTTTTTTTAAAAAAATAATTTTTTTAATTCAATTTTGATTTTATGGTTTTAGAACATATTGATTAATCGAACTTAACACCCCCTTCCAAATACACACATATATGAATACATATATATATATATATTTAATATTATTATAATTATGTGAAATATTATTTTAATTTTTAAAATCAATAATAAAATTAACTTTGGAAATGCTTTTCGATTTTATTAATTTATTTTATGGATTGTAATTTGAAATAGATGTTATAAGAAAAAAAAAAAAGAAGAAGAGAAAAATTGATAAATTGAATCGGTCGGATCGATAAGATTGATTGAGTGGTTAGACTGATTGACTGATCTAACCGGTCCGATTTTGAAACTGGTAGGATCGATTTGATTTTAAAAATAGGGTAACCAGGATCAAATCGGGCCTACCCCGACGCAAGGGGGACCACGGGTCGGTGACGTCTGCAGTAGAATTGTGTTTGGTGAGCGAGCGGCGCACCTCAACAAAGAGGGCTACATATAAGTCGCGACTCGCCTCTCGGTTCCGCTGGCCTCTCTTATCGATCTCTGTTGCTCTCTCCCTCTCACTGCTGAGCGATCACTGCGAAAACCGTAACCCTAGAGATGGACGCGATCAGGAAGCAGCTTGACGTCCTCATGGGGGCCAACCGGAACGGCGACGTCACGGAGGTGAATCGCAAGTACTACGATCGCGACGTCTGCCGCCTCTTCTTGACCGGCCTTTGCCCCCACGACCTCTTCCAGCTCACGGTCCCGATCTCAAACCCTAACCCGTTCGATGCCTATAGCTACCTTTTTTTTCTGTCTCAATTGGTCTTGGTTCAACATTAGTTTTCGATCTTAGGGTTTATTATTTCATGCCCTAGTATCGATTTCGGGGTCTAAGATTAATTATATTTCCACTGCCGTTTGCTTATTTAAGTCATTTTTTGTCTATGAAAACCATTTATCTTGCTCAGTGCTTGCCATTGCTTGTTGTATTTGATTTGGTATTTAGTAGTTTTTGTCAATTTCAGGTTGTTTTGTTAGTATGTCCTAAAAGTTTTACATTTTTTTGTTACCTTTTAGATGGTGATAATTGCTCACTTATTTGGATTTTAGTTTAGTCTTCTCTGTAAAAAATCCGTTAAAAATGTTGGTTCTGGGAAGGACGAAATTAACTACGGATTTGTTAAATTTGGTAAAGTTTGTGATATCGGTTGTTTAAATTGACAGTGGTTTTCGTCTGTGTTTTATATCAGAAAATGGACATGGGTCCTTGTCCAAAGGTGCACTCTTTACAGCTGAGGAAAGAGTATCCTTTGCAATAGCACAATGTACAGTCCTTATTTATTATGTGTTTTTAGATTAATCTATTTTTTGATACAAATGAAACATTCAAATAATTGGAGTTTGGGCAAGTATGCTTCAAGCTTTCAGGGTTCTGGTACAATGAAGCTTTAATATAAAGGTCGGTGAGGCTATATATTTTATACAATGCATTGTCTGTGTCGCGTAACTATTAATTATATCCATGGAAGCTGTTCTGCTGAGCTGGGATGAGCCTTGTCGCCTTTGATATGGTTATTGCTGTGTCTTTCATTTAAATAATAAGTAAATTCTAGCATGAAATCATTGTTATTCATGCTAAATTTTCATTATTTTTCTGTCTTTTTCCAAGCCATTTGTCAAAGGAAAAAAAATCATTACCTTGGTCTGTTCAAGCTCATGTGTTTTCTAAGGCCAGTAAAAACTTTATGCTACATGGTTATACAGTATTTTGCTATTTGTTTAGCTAGATGCTTTTGAAGCAATGCATTTTGTTGTTCTTCCTGAACAAATCATAGATACGAAGAAGCCAAAGTGAAGGGAATTCATAATTTCGATAGAGAACTGGAGGATTTGATAGAAAGGCTGATTGTCGAATGCGAAAGGAAAATCCAAAGAGCCCTTAAGCGTCTGGAGGATGAGGATGCCAAAGCTGCTATTGCAATATCTGTATTAGAGGTTACCCAGGTATTTGTTGGATTCCCTTTGAGCTTGCACCTTTCTGTTCACAGATTACCTTACTAAAACTTTGCATGGAACCTCTTACTATGACAATGCAGACACCTGACTGCATGGAGTTGTCAAAGCAAATCAAGGAGAAATTGAAAGAAGTTGACGCTTTTGGTAATTTATTTAGCTGGTGACACAGATGATCTAACTAACATTGATATTTGAGGTTATAAGCATTGTCAAATTTTTATGATTAATTTGTAATTTCTGTGCACTTCTGGAGTTCATCTTGTTTGCTAGCTTGTTGATTTAGATCATCTTGAAATGATATTGCTTGATATGCACTTTCGAATTATCAGTGATATATTGTAGTGCTTTTAAGCAAAGCTGCGACAATCAAATTAACTCTTTTATTCTGCATCAACATTGTGCAAGATTTAAAGCAATGGTAATTGTTTTTATGCTAAGCAATATGAAATTGTGGTTTACTATATCATGCTGATTGTTGTAATTCTTACCTTTTGTGCCTAGGTCCCTCTTTATTGCTCAGGCACTCTTACATCTCTGTTGCCCTTCCTTTTAAGTTATATTTTTTCCCATGTAACCCCAAAGGAATGGGCCTAGCATGCAATACATAGGAGGTCCCTGCAATTTCATTCAAAACATGCTAACCTTGGACCTTTTTGGCTTTCAGATTTGATCAGGGCCTCATTTTTAGTTTTGTTGTCATAACTATTACTTTACATATATTCTATCTTAAACATTTTTTTGTATCTTGTGATACTGCAATCTTTCAGAACTTTTTTTTATAATCTAATTTAGGAGAAAAGTTCTAGCGTGGCCATGCTTAATTAACACAAAAATGCAGGCAAATTATGCTGACATTCCTTTTTTGTGTGTAGCATATGGGTTCTTGTGACCTGGAATAGGCACACATCAATCTATTTGGTGGCTGTTGCATGTGGGAACTTGTATATCCAACATGGTTCATCCTGTTGTTGTATCTTCCATTAACTATATCATCTTCAACCATCACGTGCCATGAAATCTCCTCCATTAGCAGTCTGTATGTTAATGATAAACATACAAGGATAACCTCTGAAGAGGAAAATAAAAGGGGCAAAATTATGACGGCTTTGAGAGATCCTAGGCGCAGGTCTATTGCAACTGAAAGCTATCTTGCGACAACTATTTGTAGCACCTCGATTGTTCATTATGTTCTTCATGTACATCCCTAATGATCTTAATTTGTATTCTCTAGTGGTGAATCTGCATCATTCTTGAGAGTCAGGAAATAGTTTATTTTTGTAAATCAATGTTGACTATCATGTTAGGTGCCAGCATTGAATTATCTTTCACATCACCCATCGCATTCCTTGTTCTAGATCTGTGCCCATCTTGTTCTTGTTTCAAATTCACCATCATTCTACCCTAGATGCCCATTTAGATCTTTTATAGATATCCTTTGCCCTCAAGCATTCCTTACTTTAGTGTGGTCATCTCATCCTAAGCTCACTTTGCTCACCTGCTGAGACTTTTCTAGAGATAAGCTTCTGGTGCCTACCCATTCTTTCAGGTTATATTCTTTCTTTTCTTTTCCTTTTTTGGTTTGTTTTATGCGATACCTCTATATGCTTGCATAATGAGATATAATTTAGCGATCATTTCATGCCATTATCATAATCATAAAATGTAAAGTACAACAGTTGAAATTTCTATTAAGATGTCATGCACCACACTAGGTGCTGATGCATATCTTCTGATGTCATACACTTTGCTGCATAACTCGATGATCTGTTTTTTTGAGGGGTCAAAGATTGAGGATATCAACATCCCACTTTTATGTTGTTCCCTAGTTTGCGTGTGTGTGTCGTAACATGATGTTAGCAGTCAATATGGGTGGCATATTGTTGCACATAAGATTTACTAGTATCTAGTTTTTGTGCGTTCTTAAAATCTGTAAATATTCACATGAAATATTGTCTACCAAAAGTATTTTTGAACTACTCGTTATGGGACTAGTGCGATTGACAGGGTTCATCCGATTCATGAAGGATTATTCGAATCACAATGAGCCATGGCAGCATTGTGTTGCTAGGTGCATGAGGAGCGACTTGTAGCACTAATTATAGCCACACAACAATTTTTCAGGTTTTATGTTGTGTATTATCATAAAGCTCATATATTCTGGATTTATGTATATGTAGACTAGATTACTAATAAATTCTTACTATAAATTGCAGAAGTAACTTTTGGACAACTAATCATTTGATTAAAAAACAGATTAATACAGATGTATCTTTTTCACCCTCGTAAATGCTAACCTTGTACCTCCTTTAGGCTATGATGAGTTTACTTGTGCGTTAGCTAGTTGATATCAAGTTTCTTCCATTGGAATCTTGATTCTTTGTTAAATGGATGCTTATGACAGTTTGGCAGCTGATTACTCTTTCTTTTCTTTTCTTTTCTCTTGTTTCGGGTTCAGGCTTGTGCATGTGTTACTTCAGAAGTTTTATATTCATAATTTATATTCATGTACATCCATGTGTCTCTGGGATTTAGTTATTGGTGCTCCATGTTAGTTTGTGCTGACAATAATTGTCTCTCTGTTGTTATGTTGCTTGGTCATTGTTTTCTGAGTGTATTGCATTTTTTCCTTTGTCTGGCATCTATTGTTTTCATGCGTATTTTTTTGGTTTATCCTTTATCTGTACAACTCTGGGTATTATGGTCGGTGATTGGGATGTTTATGAGGGAATATTGTTTTTCAGATTTGGAAGGAAAAACTGACAGTAAAATCAGGGCTCTGGAGGAGGTTGAAGAGCTTAGGACAAAAAGAGCTGATAAGCAGGTACCTTTTTGCGATACAAGCATTTGACATAGCTCTGGGATCCTTGTGAAGCATAATTTTATTGAAAAATACAAAACTTCACAGAACAGCTTCTATTGCTGTTTTTGTTGTATATATGGCTGTTTTTGTTGTGTATATAATTCATCAACTTTGTTGTTGTTCTAATTGCAGTCGATGCTTCTTCTTGATGCATTCAATAAAGACCGAGCTTCCTTGCCACAACCACTTCAAAATCCTCCTCAATTGTCATCGATGCCAGCACTTGTTCCTCCAGATCCCCGAACACAAGAAATGATAAATGAAAAACTTAAGAAGGCAGAAGAACTGGGTATATGCAATTTATCTTTTTATTCGAAATTTATAATCCTTTATCATTTATTGGAATTATTTTTTGTTTTTTGCAGTTTTTTGGTATTAATTATTTACTCCAAGTAACTGTTAGTTTCTAGTACTTCCCAAGTTGATATTCTTTTATTATGTCAAATATAAGGTTGTTAGTCAAACATGAAGTCGAATTGCATTTTTGTTCAGCTGATGTTACAGCTATTTACTAATGTTCTTGATTTAGGTCCCATTCTCTTGTATAATTACATGGAACCCCGATGACAATAGGAATTCTTATCTTGTGGCATCAACATATATGTATGTCCCTGTTATATTGTGTTTAATATAACATTTGTTGTTGTAAATCTTTTTCTAATTCCAATAATTCATTTGCACTTCATCTGAACCTGACATTAACATTACTCATGCTGAGAATATATATGATGCTTAATCTTGTGCCAGCTGGTTGGTGATAATTTCTTCCTTTTGGTGCAAGACAACCCATTAAACATGGTTGTACTTGTGCATGCTCCAGCAAATTGGATTGACGTATAATTTGATCATAATTGTTTAAAGCATTTTATGTGAAGCATGTTTTATGTTGCTTATCCACATTATTCTGTATTTTGTTTTCTAAATTGTCTGGGATACTTTTTTTATTGGCAGGCGAGAATGGAATGGTAGATGAAGCTCAGAAAGCTTTGGAAGAGGCAGAAGCTCTTAAAAAGGTTTTTTTTCTTCCTTTTTTTCTTTTTCTTTCTGGACTCAGGGGAATTAATTGTTAGGTCCATCTGTCCATCTGTTTAAAGTCAATATAAAATCACTGGGATGGTAGTCTAATAACATCTTTCTAATCATCTAATATGGTTTGGAGTTTTGCTTCTTGATGATTTCTGATCAACTTTTTGATCTTTTACCATGCTCTTTTACCCAGAAACTTAATGCTATATCGTTTTCTTTTTTTCAGTTGGGTGCACGCCAGGAGCCAGTTTTAGATTCTTCAAAGTATACTGCTGCAGATGTGCGAATTGTGAGTTCAATCATCGATGCATATCTTTTTTAATTGTAAATACTTTTTTATGTATTTTTCAACAATTGTTCACACCCTTCCATTTGATACACAGTGGAAATGCAAAATCAGAGTCCTATTGTTGGTTGAGGTTAAAAAATTCACTCTTGCTTGAGCCATCACACTTGTAAGATCATTTTGTTTCCAGATATAGGATACCAAATATTTTTTGTATCCTGTGGGCCAAAAGGTAAAGTTCTGTATCATGCTGTATGTTCACTAGCCTAGATGGGTACAGAGCATCAAAGGTAAACCAGGGATATGCCTCTAAAGACTGAATTTGCAGTTACATATTTTATTGGCAATGGAGATTTTTGGTAGATTTCCTGCCCCCCCCCCCCCCACCACACACACACACCAAAAAAAAAAAAGAAAAAAAAAGAGAACTCAGGTTCTGTCAATACTACAACCATGTACGTGTACCACATAATATGGACTTGATTAACACAAACTGGCATGAAAATGTCTGTGTTTGTGTGTGTATGCATATAGTCTTTTTTTTAAGGGTGAAGTATTACTATCACTATTATTATTTTAAAATTCACTATTTGGGGAGCTTTGCTTGTAAAACCTGACTTAGGACACGGCTAGATCATGGCAACATCTTGAAGTGCAAAAAGAACTGCTTCACCAAGTATATGTTCATGTCAAATCGGGACATGCAATCTTGAGTACTAACCTTTGAACATTATTGAAACTCCTAGATCCTAACTTCTAATGAAACTGGTAACCATCAGTTTTGAGTTTAATTTAATGCTCTTGCAACAGTCTTGATATATTTTTTTCCCATTAGTTTGAATGCACTAAACTTTGGATTTCTAATTCAGAGCTCAAATGCAACCATTTAAAAACTTTGATTCACTGGTACCATGCTGATGAGGATGAAACAGCACTGTTAGAAATCAAATTCTTTTAACTTTGATTCACTGGTACCATGCTAGTGAGGATGAAACAGCACTGTTAGAAGTCAAGTTCTTAGAAAATAATTACATGATTACTTTGGAAAAAGAAGTATAAAGTAATATTATTTGGAAGATCCCAATAAGCAAGTCCATCCAATCAACAAACACTAACGAGAGCACCTTCAAACATATAAAACAAAACCATCTTATCTGTGAAAAAAAAACTATGCTTTGTTGACTCTATGTATAGATTTTGAGAACAATGTTTTGGGTTGTAATCAAATCATGTGATTATTTTATCTTGTTTATATACTCTATCTTTTTGAAAAAACTATGGGAACAATCCTAAATTTAAGGTATCTTCAGTTCCTCACAAAATTGTTTATGATTTTTTAATAGTGACCTGCAACATTCCGAAACCATTGATAATTATGTAAGGATGTATGGCATCATATTTACATGTTGAACATGAGTTACTCAAAAGTATTGTTTTGTATTTTGAGTGAATATACTTAAAATGCTAGAAACATGGTTTGTAATCTTCAAAAAATTCAAAGGTCCTTGAATGTATCTTACATGACTTAAAAAAACGTGTCTTTTCTTTTATGAATGATGGCACTAAAAGTGGCTTCAGGGTGAAGGGAATAAATATTGTGCAGTATCGATGAAGGAAATTGCCAAAATTCATTGTTCTGTAATTTCTGTTTGCATTATGTCGATGTATTTATTCTATATTGCTAGTTGATGAATGGACAGCAATAGTCCATATCCTTAGTGTTTACAACATTACATTATGCATATCATTGACCTTGAGAAATAAGTCTTTACTGATCCTTGTCACCTATGTTCATACAACTTCTTTATTGGGTGATTATGGTTTTGCTATTGTATAATGGCAATTATATGTTGGGCTACGCCTCGAATTCGGCTTGCAGGAGACCTAGCTGTAGCAGACCTAGGCCCGACAACAGTGGGCTAGGCTTGGGCACACGTGCAGGGCATGGCCTGTAGGCACGTGTGACCCAAGCATGCGGTGCAGTCACGTGGTCTACATGATTGCGCATTTCGTGCGGTCCATGTGTGTTTTGGGTGGTGCATGGTGGACTTGAGGGTGCGAACATGTGCGGGAGCATGCATGGTGCGCGGGGATATGCTGGTCCACGTGATGTTCACACGGGGGAGAGTCTGTGATGATCTATGCATGGCTTACACGCGGTTCACGGGCTTTGGGATTGTTTTTTGGCTTAATTTGGATTTCATTTTTGACACGGATTGAAGTTTTGGAATCTTGTCAAAGTCTTCTTCGACACAATAACTAGTACAGGGTCTCAGGCTCTATAAAAAGAGGGCAGATAGTCAAAAAAGTATATGATGGGAAAGAGCCTCCGTCGGTATTTTTTTAGAGCTTTTTGGATGGGATATAAACTTCTAGTTAAGAGATTAATGTATAGGAATTGAGAGTGCATGTTCTTCTCTTGTACTTGTGGACTTCTTTCATAGTGAAGCTACATGCCCTGTAGAGGTAGGCCTTTCGGGCATTTCACATGATCTTAATTGTCTTTATTTTATTATTTTATTTTCTCTTTTCCTCTTTTTTCCCGTGGTATCAATGTCAGCATCGACGTTGTAGTCTTTGATGGGGATCCATATTCTGTATCTGAGAGGGATCGTTTCCTAACAAGTGATATCAGAGTGCCGAGTTGTTCAGGTTGTAGTGGTATTGATCAAGGTTAGGAAAAATGGAGAAGACAAGCTCAATTAAGATGGAGATTAACCGGTATAACAGGAAGAGCAATTTCTTTTTGTGCCAAGGGTGAAGGACGTGTCCATCCAACAGGAGTTGATCGATACTCTCATATGCAAGAAGCCATCTGTTATGGAGAAAAAATGACATTGGCTTTAGATGCAGGCGATGAGCATGATATGCTTGTACCTAGCAGTTGACATGGTGATTCATGTGCTGAGCTAGATTTATCCAACAGTGATGTGGACAAAGCTTGAGATATATATGGTAAAATAGCTCACCAATATTTTTTTTGGAAGCAGTTCTACCAATTGCGGATGAACAAGGACCAAAACATGCAAAAGCATCAGAGTAATTTTTAGAGAATCCTTATTGATTGTCTTAGTATTGGCGAGAAAGCTGAAAAGATCAGGGCACTAGTCTTGCTGTCGTCACTTTTTCCATCCTTTGAGTCTTTGGTGACCGCTTTTCTAGTGAGAAAGAGCACCATCAAGATGGAATAGGTCATTGCAGTACTACTTTAGAATGAGGTTCTCAAGTCGGAAAATCGAGTTTCAAATTCAGGTAGCAATTTAGCCTTGGCAGCAACTAGAGGTGTAGGTGACAAAGGACGGAGTGATAAAGGATTGTTAAGTGGATAGTCCAAGTCCAAATCAAGGGATGCGAGCAAAATTTGATGCTATTGATGCGACGAGTTTGGATATTGTGTCAGAGATTGCTCATAATTCAAGGATCGAACGAAGGCTATTGCAGCGATGATCCATGGTAGCGACTTTGAAGAGTATGGTGAGTTCTGTTCGATCTCAGATGAGCTATCCACTTTTTCGTTTCAGTGGATTTTGGATTCTGCATGTTCGCATCATGTTTGTTGCAGAGAGGAACTGTTTGACTCTCTAAAGAGTGATGAGGGTGCTGTTTATTTGCCATATGGATCGAGCTATGCGATCAAGGACATTAAGACAGCTTGCAGGCACATGATGGAGCAGTGAGAAAATTGGGTGAAACTTGATATTTATGTAGTTTCAAGAGAAATTTGATTTCACCGAACAAGCTAGATTCAAACAGCTACAGATGGAGAGCTGGTGATGGAATCCTAAAGGTTATGCATGGCAATATGATTGTCTTGCAGGAAAAAAAGTATGAAGGGCACTACCTTTTGGTAGGAAGTTCAGTATGAGATGGAGCTTCAAGAGCAGGTGGATCGGGCACAAGATGCGAGACTTGGGAGGATGATTAGCAATGTCACAAAGTAAAGTTTTTATTGCTACAGGAGATTATCCCAAGTAGGTTTCAAGTCAAGAAGATCACGGCACATAATAGAGATGGGATCGAGCGGCTTGTTGGGTCGACTCCTATGTTTGCTTGTTCATGAGCAGTCAGGCATTTGTTCTAGGACATGGGGACGAGATCTTTCAAGAGCTTTCAAAAAATCTGGAGGTTGGATATCGAGTTGAGCGGGAGGTTGTAGGACTACGTCTCAAGTCTACCCGGCAAGAGACCTAGGCCCGGCAAAAGACCCAGGTGCATGCGGTCCACGCGACCTCGCTTTTTGCACTGTCCATGCATGTTTCTTGCGGTGCATGGTGGATCGCTGGTGCGGATGCGCGCGGGAGCATGCGCGGCACACAAGGACAAGCCAGTCGACGTGCAGTTCATGCGGGGGAGGGTTTGCGGCGATCTATGCATGGCTAATGCACGGTTCACAGGCTTCAGGACTTTTTTGGATTGGTTTGAACTCCATTTTTTATAAGGATTGGTGTTCTGGAATCCTATCAAAGTTTTCTTGGACACAAAGACGGGTCTCGAGCTTTATAAAAAGAGGGTAGACGGCCAAAAGAAAGTATATGATAGCAGAGAGCCTCCTTTGATATTTTTTGAAAGCTTTTTGGATGGAATTTAGGCTTCTAGTTAAGAGATTGATGTATAGGATAGGGATGGCAATGGGTAGGGTACCTGTGAAATTTGCCCTACTTGTATCTGAACTCAATTATAATTTGCCCTATCCAAACCTGTCCCAAACCCGATTACAAAATTAACCCCAAATCCCAAACCCATCCCACATTTAAATTTGGGCACCCATCGGACTTGCCCGATTATCTTGTAATGGGACGGGCTACTTGGGTACCCGAACTTGTCCAATTTCACTCTCTAGATGATTAGAAAAATTGTTAGGATTTTGAGTTATAAACTTATGTTTATATATTATAAGTATGTTATCCATTAATATATAAAAAAAAAGGGTTGGGCCTTAGTGGTTAAGATAGTAGATAGGCTATCCAATTATTTAGAATTCAAATCATTCCTTCTATCTATTATAAATTTATTTTATAAAAAATAAAAAATATATTTACAACCGGGTTCGGGTAGCAGGTACCTAAGGGATAAATCCTAAACTTGTTTGGTTTGTAGTTTTGAACCCCAAACCCTATTAGAGTAAATGGGTTCTATTAGGGTTTGGGACTGGTTTGGTATCTGGAAAAGCCCACCCAACTGCCATTCCTAGTAATAGGGGTTGAGAGTGCATGTTCTTCTTTTGGTATGTATGGATTTTTTTCATAGTGAAGCTGCATGCCTCATGAAGATAAGCCTTTTAGGCATTCCAAGTGATCTTGAATGTATCTTTATTTTATTATTTTATTTTTTCTCTCCTTTTTTCCTGCGGTATCAATATCGGCATCGACGTTGCAGTTTTGAGCGGGGATCCGCATTCTGTATCTGAGAGGGATTGTCCCCTAACATTATATGGTGCATTGGAAGTTTGGAATTGTTTCATAGGATAATAACAAGATTGATAATGCAGCATGTGGTGGCTAATTCTCTGGCACATCCTGTAGCATTGGTGTTATTGCTGCTGCTGCTGCTGCTGCGGCTGCGGCTGGTGCTGCTGTTGTTATTTGCAATGTGAGATGCAATGTTGATCCTGATAAATAAAATGGTGACTGACATCTATGACTCATTTTGCAGACTGATCAGAAGTTGCGCGTATGTGACATATGTGGTGCATTTTTGAGTGTCTATGACAGGTAAAATCTTTTATCCTCTTGCCGTATAATTTCAGCAATGTTCCCGCAATTCTGAGGGCAACAAAATACTAGTATTTGGGGTTAAGTACTTCAGCTTTTGACGGGCACATTACACCTCCTTGTCACCAGCAGGCTTTTGGGCCCAGTTTTACGCGGATTACTTTTGCAGCTAAAGAATGTGCGTGTTTTATTGTTTTATGTTTGTAGATTATAATTGTCAGAACTTATGGGGTTACCATGCATTATGTAAACCTCTAGGAGGTTTGGAAGGTCTGTGGCTTTTATAGTGAATGTGATATCTTGCCTGTTTGTGCTATGCAGTGATCGTCGTTTGGCCGATCATTTTGGAGGAAAGCTTCACTTGGGCTATATGCAAATTCGTGAGAAGTTATCAGAACTGCAGGTTCGCTTTTCCAAGTTCTTTTCCTCATATGATGTCTTTATTTATGTTTTGATTATGTATTCTTATTTCTTTTGCAAATCCCTCCAGCAGAATGTAATGTGAAGAGTTGCAGCCTGAATTGTTGCAGATTTCCTTCTATATTTGCCTGATGTATTTGTAGTACCAATTATGTTAAGTTTCTTTAAAATTTGAACTCCGTGGCCAGGAGCTGGTATGATGTCCCACATTCTTCATAGAGTTTCAGTAATTTTATTCAGAGTGACATTATGCCAAAAGATCATCTCTTGCAAATGGATTACAGTTAAAGTGGATAATCAAAGTTTGACCTAATTAGGCACATGGATAAGGCAATATAAGAAATTTGATTAAAATGTCATGTAAATCTTGCTTTTACTAAAACTTTATGATAAATGGTGGGATATGGTCGAATGGTAATTGGAGAACTTATGGACCTTGCATTAGAAAAGTTTACTTGGTAAAAGAGCTAATTAAGGTTGCTTTCGTAGTTCATAGTAATTGCTACTTTATGTGACATCTATATTAATGCTGTGATGATAGATTGTGGTGATTCTTTTGTTATTGCTAGGTCTTGTAAATTGTGATCTTATGAGTGTGAGGGAAGTGGGCAGTGGAATGACATGTGTAAAACCATGCCATTTTTCTGGTGTACAAGGTATTGGGAAAGAATTTTATATAGGTTGCAACAAAACTATGAAACCATTGCAAAAGTTGGTATTGTAAAGGAAAAAAGGAAAAGTTTGTCATACTTGGAGTTTTCTACTCTCAGCAGGTTACCATGCAGTTGAGTTTTGTTTCTTCCAGCATTTTCTAGAGTCAGGAAAACCACAAAAGGAGAATCAAAGTGTTTTAGAGTTTGCAGTGTGTTAAATTTCATGGTATAGTTTATTGTACATATAATAGGTAAAAGTGGTGTCCTTGTTGGCTGGCATGGATCGGTGTGGACTGGTCTAGTGCCTTGCAACCATGTTGCATTGTCACGAAGCCGGTTGTGCAATGCTTCAAGTGAGTGTTATACATGCCTTGTTGGTGCTAGCCCCACAAAGAACAGACAATACTTAGTTCTTATTCCACATTGTTTTAAATGTATCTGTTATTAATACAGGAAAATATACAGTTCTTGTCCATGATCACTTTATGATTAGCAGAATGTGAGCTGGTCTGGTTATCATATTGTAATATGATTGAAGCGCATCTCTTGACTTTGATATTTCACTGGCTAATTCATTTCTGTCAAGCATGGTTTCAGATTACTGTAGTGCTATGCACCTCTTGCAATGCCACAGTCTTCTGTGTTACCCTGCCTTATTCACCAGAGGCCTGAAATTGTTAAAAGGATATGAATATTAATTTAAATACCTTTCTAGTAAGGATTTACTCATGTTTAAGGTTCCCATCATGCTGGATTAGATGAGCATGCCACCTTTTTTTTTTTGATGGAACGGGGTATTCTTTAAAGAGAACGAGAATGAATACAATCCAAAAAGTTAGAGAGAATAATATCCCTAAACTGTACAAGGGGCAGCATGCCAATCGGTCTAGATCGACGGGACAGGATGGTGGGCGACAAAGGAGGCTACCTAATCAGCAGCCGAGTTAGCTTTCCTATAAATGTGACGAATCTGGATGGACATGCAATCCCATAAGAGGAATTGAATATCCCTCAGGATGGGGTGGGCAGGGGGGAGATGATTGTCAAGGAATCCCCCTCGATGATGAGCCGGTCCAGGTGAAGAATCTGACGGGCATACCTAATGTCGGCCCAGGCAGCATGCAACTTCGTCCCAGGGACGGAATAATCAAGGAGAGGCAAGCCGCCCGCCGCCAGGAAACTCAGATGGGCATCCCGAGTGACAAAGGCAGCGCCTCCAGATCTATGATGGAGACTCCCGTCGAAGCTGACCGTGAAATGCAAAGGAGGGGGGGGGTATCCAGGAGAAACTACTTGGGACCCCAGATCTCCAAAGACCTCCCAGTCAAGCAAAGATACTCGTAGGCCGAAGTGGTAGCCCTATCGACCAGCATCCGGGGAGAGCAGGTGACGAAAGCAAAGACCTGCTCGTTCCTGGCTATCCATATATGATAAGCAAGATAAGCCAGGAGGTTAACCTGAGGGAACTCCCGAGTATATCTCAAGGTAAAGAGGAAGGAGTGAACTACATCATGAGATCGGGAGATAAACCCAGCAAGGCCAGAGAGGTGCCAAATCCTCGAGGCCCAGTCACAAGAAAATAGGGCATGGGCCTGGGTTCATCCTCCAATCCACATATAGGCCAGCCAGGGGGCATGTGAATACCTCTGGAAGCCAATAAGGTCCTGGTCGGAGGGCGATGTCGGACAAGCTTCCAGATAAAGTAGGAGATCCTGGGATGAACTGGAATAGCCCAGATCCAGCGGAAGGATGAGTCCACCGGCGCGGCCGGAGAAAAGATGGACAGCAAATCAGACATGGATACCCGGGCGGAAGGAGTGCCTCCAGACTCACATCCGAGGTAGAGAGCACAGGCAGAATGATAGAGAGAACTCGACGACCCAGGATATCCCCGAAGAAGGACAACACCACCTGGCTGTCCCATCGGGATTCCCCCAGAACAATTAGGTCAGCAATAGAAATGGTGACCGGAATGTCTATCAAGATAAAGGTAGGCCATCTGCAAAGGGGAGTATCAGAAATCCAGGGCTCCGTCATAAATCTGACAGATCTGTCATCTCCAATAACCCAAAACAGGTGGGGGGTAATAAGAGGAGCTCTCAGAATTATCTCCCTCCAGATAGCCGAACAACGTCTTGGAGGGCAAGGAGAATCGTTGAGTACAGAGGAATAACCCTCATAGCGAGCAGAAAGCATCGTCGACCACATGCTGTCAGGACACAAGAACCTGGCCAGGTGCCTACCTAGCAGAGCCTCACGCTTGCTAAGAAGGGAGGTAATACCCGACCCGCCCTGGTCGGTCGACCTGCAGACAGACTGCCAACTAACGAGGTGAATCCTACGATGATTCGGAGAAGAATTCCAGAGAAAGGCCCGAATCAACTGCTCCACGGTCATGATAATAGTCTTCGGGACAACAGCATGAGACAGGAGATAGGTCGGGAGAGAAGTCAGGACCGAGCGAATAAGGGTAATTTTATGAGCGTGCCACCTTTGCTAGCTTGAGTATATCTGCGTAGGCTTCTTGCACTACATAGTTTGGTGTTTTGTGGGCTTGATTTCCTGTTCTTGGATTTGCATATGCTTGTTTAATTATGAATATAAGCATAAATGCATTCACTTATATAATCTAGTGCAAGTTTAAATATTTCAACCTTGTAGAAGTGTATATATGCTGTTTATGGACCCGTAAATATTGTCTTTCACATTCTCATAATACTTTTAGGGGTGATTGCGTCGAGAACCCTTAAGCCAAAAGTCTCCCTTTAAGCATCTTGGCTGTATAGAACAGTATTAATTTTATTCTCTTTCATTTTTTATTCTGATTTATTTGATTAAATGATGGCATTTGAGTCATGGTGAATCATGGTTATTTTTTTTACTTGCATCTAGTATTGGTTCATTTCTTTGTATTGGTGTTTTCGAAGTTTTTTTAGAAAATGGTCATGGAGGTGGTTTTAGAATGCTATAGTAGAAACTATAATTGACCAAGAGCTGTACCAAGTCCTTAGCAAGAACTGTAAACATGTCAAAATTCTGGGTCCATGTTTGTGTTGTTGAAGAAAAGGATGTTTTTGGTGGATTCCTTGTTTCTTGTTATATGATATGTGAGTATTTGATTGTTCTCTAAATGCTTTCCTATATTTCTACCCTGTTTTGGTTACAGAGTGTGTGCTTAAATGTTTTATATCTTGCTTCTTCTGTTTGTTCAAGAATCTTGCTACCTTTTGGGATTATGGTTATTTTTGTAATTTGGAGGACTGCATTTATTTTGCCAGGAAGAGAGAAATAAGAGGCGAAAGTTGGACCGATCTGAATATGATAGAAGGTACTAATTTCACCAAGCCTTCTATGAACTTGAACTTCTTTTCTTGCTTTGCCCCTGCAATGTGCTTATGAAGTTCATCACCTCATTCCTGTATAGGTCAAGAGAACAAAGTCAGGACCGTGCAGCAAGTAGGGATCGAGATAGAGATGACCAAGGTGATAATCGTGACAGGGGAAGGGACTATGATCGTAGGAGTAGAGACCACGATCGTCATTATGATAGAGATCGAGGATATGATCGCGAACGAGATAGAGAATCAGATCGATCTCGCAGTTATGATTCAAGGAGCCATCGTGGATCACGTTCTCATTCAAGGGAACGCTCTAGAGATTATGATCGGCACAGGTACTAATGTGATTATACTAATAATCACCTACTTTAAAATTTGAATTCATTGTGCTTTATATGTATTGATTGTGCTGGCAACCGAAATGCTCTTTTAGCTCTAATGGTGAATTATCTTTTAGTTGATTAACTCCCATTATATAAGTATCAAGAAACGTGATTGAAACCTCTCTCCCACTCATGCTATTTCCTGCCATCTGGCTAGTCAAGTGGTTCAGTCTCCACTGCTTTGAAGAGAACAGGCAGCAGGAGCTGAAGAACTGTAGTCTCAGTATAACTATTTTGAACCTATAATAATTAATAATTGCACTTCTTGATGTATCTGTGCACTTTATGATCACATTTAACAGCATTTGTGTTTTGATATATTTAAACAGATGAATCTGACTATTTTGGATGCTTTCAGAGTTCAGATGTTCTGAAAACTTATGAAATCTCACAAGCTGTGTCTCCTTCATGTCTGTTTCTGCTTATTGTTGGCTATTGTCTGGCTCAATTTGTTTGGCCAAAGCTTTTTTTATTTAGTTGTCAAAATGTATACCTTGGCCTTTTAGCTTCACTAAATCACTCTTGTTACATTTGACCTGCACCTAAATTAGGTCAAAATTGTTTCCCGGCCCATTGCTGAACATGTTTCTATGTGAATGCTTAAGTCTTTAGATCCTCATGTTTTATCTTGTTCGTGTATTCATAATAAACTATTGACCTAGTTTACTTTTGTGTGCACATTTTGGCTTTTCATTTCCTACCTTGATCTGTACACTGGACCTTTTGATGTCTCATATTTTTTTCAGATTTTATCTATTCCCCAGTTGTGACAATGATGTCTCTTCTGGAAGCGCCCTTGGTAATGGAATGAGATGCAGCAATTCTTATTGCTATCAATTCTGACATCTTTAAGGACCTAATGGTCACCTGTTCTGTCGGCTATTCACTTAATCATTTACATGGTAGGCAGTGATTGGCTGAGTGGCACCGGAGGTGCTGACTGAACCCCCTGCTTTGAACCAATCATTTACTACATAGAATCAATGAACTGAGCAGTGACTGGACAGGTGAATTAGAGTAGTACTCCAGCATTTTTTTTCATGGATAACCTCTGGTTAAGCAGTGATTGATCACTTAACCAGCCGAGCATGATTACTTTTTTGGGCGGTTAAAATTTGCCGCTCAATGCTGACTTATGTATGTTACCTGGTTAAGTTCTGCCCCTCATTTTTCTCCCCGTTTTATCCTTCTTGCGGACCTTTTTCTGTTCTTTAATGCTGGCTTTTTTGTCCATATAACCCAAAAAGTGGCACTTGAGCATTTAGCCCATACCTTTTTCAACCAAACAGGATTTTTACCATGTCAGCCAAAAGGACCAGTTAAGTGAGCGGTGGTGATCAAACAATAAATTTTCAGCTTCATGGTTAAATTGTTCAGTTGTGGATGCTGATGGTTGTTTGATGCAGCCATAATATTCAGACTTAATTAGCATTCAATGTTTCGATGATTTGCTTTAACTTTTTTGTGAGCTTTTAATCTGCTGGGTACCCAGCATTCTATGATTTTCATTGTTATCTTTGCTAATTTTGTCGTAAGCTACAATGCAGCAAGCAATGAATAACTTCTATTTTATGCACAATGACTGTTATCGGAAAACAAAGATTAGCAGTAAGGTTTTCAGCCTAGGGAGGAATTTCATTGTTATTGTTATGAGCTCTTTATTTGCAAATATGTGGTGTCAGTATGCAATGGATGGTTTTTGGAATCTCTCACTCTTGTACTTTAGATGTTTGATAGTATTAAGACATGAAGATGTTGTTCTATAGTGCTTTATTAAACTTACCTAAATGACTATAATTTTTCACTCTGCAGGCGTCATGACCGATATGATCGATACTGACGTTTTATTTCAGGATGGAAGATATGAAACAGATACGAGACATTGAGGTCTCTATGCTTAAGCTATGGCTGTTGTCACAGGTGTAGTTTCATGTCTGACAATTCAGTTCACCTGAAACAAAGTCCTTTTCTGTGGACTTCCTGGGTGGGTGATTCCAGTACTTGGTGAAGGACGGTGACCGATTAATAGAATGAGAAACCTCGTGCAGTTTGTTTAAAATTACTATCCTTGCTTATAAAAATTCTATCCTATGGATCTTAACAGATTGATGCTACTTATGGAAAAATGCTGTTGACAGTTTGTGTTTTGGTTGCTCTTTTTTTTCTTCCATGTGATCTCTATTGTCCTGAAATGTATTTGAATGTCAATACTGGTTACATGTTAATATGGTAGCTGAATCTGGGTTTCTTGTCTCAATTTTTTCTTGAACAATGCAGTGCCGAGCAGCTTATAAGTAAATTATTTACTGAAAAAGAGGCATTTCAAAAATCCACAAGAATATATATATATATTAAAATCCTGGATTATTCCAGGAAGATGTGACATTTATATAGGTGTGAATTATGAATGTGTTTTGGCGGTTCGAAATTTGCCTGCCCATCTGGCTGATTCCTAGATTTTTGGGAAACTGATAAACATAGAATTTGGTACTGTTTGAGTTTTCTGTTCATCTAGGATTCAATCATTCCTTTGGACTGAGTTTTATAGTTTTTGGCGGCTGATTTTCGTTTAACAGAGCGGATTTTATGTAAATCAACCTCATAAGCAGTTGCCATATTTCTCATTTGTTTAAGTTGTCTTATGTGAACCCATATTCTTTCTGCTTATTTGACACTAAGCTGAGGAATTTTGAGCATGACCGTTATAGGTGCGAGTTTTTGAATCTTCAGGTTTTGGTATGTTTTATTGGTCGTTATTTTCCTTTCTCCAAGCGGGGGATTTGAACCAAGTAGAGTGCATGGATGTCTGTATGCAAGGAACTGTGCCTTTGCTTCTACCAAATTATCAACGAACTTGATTCTGTTGTCATCTTTGGGATTAACATGGTCGTGATCTCGTTCTCGAATGTTTCCGTTTTGCATGAAATTTGAATGGCTGGAGCCTTCGAGTCTGAATGATTCCCATTCTGATGCATTACAGTCAGCTGTTTTGTGATGTTGCCTATCATGCTACAGAGGAATTGTTATTATTATTATTATTATTATTATTGAAGTGTGGATGTTAATTTGTGTCCCTAACTTACATACGATTGATGGTTTAGAACTTTTTGTGCTTCCAAATGGTAAATTTGATGTATTCCGTTATTCTAGAAGAAGAGAATTTCGTTTCTTATCTTAATAATTGCCATATTTTTGTGGGCTATATCTGAATGCTTGAGTTCAGGTAGAGCAAGGTACGTTTGGGCCTTGCAGGATCTGAATCCAAACTTGATAAAGCTGATATCGTGGATATTGAAAGATCGGATCTTGTACTCTGTGGTTTTAAAATGCGCGACTGCAAATATTGGGATGATGGATCCAGGAGCGTCCCAATGGAACATGTAGGTGTTTTGATCAGTCCCCGTATTCCAAGCTTTTCATCTTCGCCGAGATTCGTTTGCCTAAGCATCAGCGGCTAATAGCAGGGATCCAAATATCTTGGCCGATGTAAATTTATTTAGTTTTCTGATCACTGGCATGCATCAGATGTGCCTGAGAGGAGTGAATCGAGTGGAATATAAAATTTATTAAAAAAAGGGAAAAATCAAGTGAATTATTGGATACAGAGACGAGGTGACTATTGCCAAGAAAATAAAATTGTCCTGCTCTCATAGTTTAGTAGGATCAGGTTGACGTACTTACTTTTGGATGGGGAGGGTATTGCAAAAAAATAGCTATTCGAATCGAACATGGCTTGGCGAGGTGGGGGTCATGTGGAAATTGTTACGGGCTTGGCGAGGTGAGGGTCCTCTTGAAATTGTATTGTTACGGGCTTGGCGAGGTGAGGGTCCTCTTGAAATTGTTACGATTGAAATTTTTTTCCCCATCCTTTTTGTTTCAGCAAAAAATAAATAAATAAATAAATAAAATAAAATAAAATTGCGAGAAATTTTAAGATGAGTATACGAGTATTGG
Source organism: Areca catechu (assembly GCA_021397845.1). NCBI lineage: Eukaryota > Viridiplantae > Streptophyta > Magnoliopsida > Arecales > Arecaceae > Areca > Areca catechu. The sequence continues at coordinate 92,776,922 of CM038048.1, read as the reverse complement.
TGAGTTATGCTGTAAAATGCCCTCCGGGGAGAAGTGTGTTTAAGCTAAATGAAAGGGGGAAATGGTTAACAAACTGGAACAAACATATGTTTCCTGTATCAAAAAAAACCAAACAAACAAACTTATGCTTCCATATGTTGCTTCATACTACTTCTGCTTACCGATATTTGTTCCAATTGAACATTTTTGAGATATGAAAAGGATAGAAATAACAAACTATAATATGGTTTGTTTCTTTTACCGAGTTCATATATGATGGCAGGAAATTATCATTGGTTGGTGATTTTTGCTGATAGATGATGGAATTTCAGTTGGACATGCTTAAATCAGTAACGAGTTTTAATATTGATCATTGTTGGAATACGCCGGCTCAACTAAGACTAACCCTTGATTTAGAGGTCCGGTCGAGTCTCTCTTGAATCAGGCATCCATACCAGAAGAATCAGAGATGACCCAACCACATTAGGGCACCATTCCAGGGTCAATCTTCGGCCTAGGCCGAAGATACTGCCCCCAAAGCTCATTTTTCAGTTGCTCATCTCCATGACCGGTTGATCCGAAGAAAACCGGTTTGAAGAAGGTGAATCCGAAGAAGGTCAGTCTGAAGAAGACGATCACTTTATTTCTCCAATTGTTCCAAAGAAATCAAGCACGAAGCAAGCAACCCAGCCCACTCCGAAGAAGGAAGCTCCGATGTGAGTGGTTGAGATGTCTTCGGCCTACTCCAAAGAGACTCCGAAGAAGGTAGCTCCGATGCGAGTGGTTGAGATGTCTTCGGCCTACTCCAAAGAGACTCCGAAGAAGGTAGCTCCGATGCGAGTGGTTGAGATGTCTTCGGCTTACTCCAAAGAGACTCCGAAGAAGGTAGCTCCGATGCGAGTGGTTGAGATGTCTTCGGCCTATTCCAAAGAGATTCTGAAGAAGGTAGCTCCGATGCGAGTGGTTGAGGTATCTTCGGCCTACTCCGAAGAAGTTAGGTACGGGATAATCAATCAACTCGATTTCGGCCCTCACTGAAGGAATGCCTCTAAAGCGAATCTCCAGCTGGCCACGAATCTCCAGACGTGGGCACAGTTGTTATAACCAACAACATGGCCACTAACTCCTGCTCCCACAGAATCTCCAACTGGCCATGAATCTCCAAATGTGGGCACAGTTGTTATAACCAATAACGTGGCCACGAACTCTTACTCCAACAGAATCTCCAGATGGCCACAAATCTCCAGACGTGGGCGCAGTTGTTATAACCAACAACGTGGCCATGAACTCTGGCTCTAACAAAATTAGACATGTCCACTACTATAAATGATAGTAAGAGGGGACACTCACGGTAAGAGAGAGAGCTCATCCCTAAGCTACTTCTCATTCTTTTTTCTAAGAGAACTCTCCATTATATTGCCAAGAGCCCTCACTGACTTAGGCATCAGAGTGTCCCCCACCGGACAAATTTTGGTCAGGGACCTATTTTGCAGGGTTCAAAGAAGGTGCACCGAAGGTCCTGCCGCTCCATCCGGTCCATGGGGGTTCGACATCAACAGATTGGCATGCCAGGTAGGGGGGAGAAGGTGCAGTACCTTGAGCATCAAGAACTGCCGGACCCTCTCTCGTAAAGGAGAGTTTTGAGAAGAAACAACGACTATCATGGTGAGTGGTAAAGCTCAGAATATCTCGATAAGCAAGGGGCTTCCTCCCTCCCAGAGGAATGACCCCCCAGTGGAGAACGATATCCCACCTCCAACTTTGGTTGTGGGACAGTACTAGTTTGAAACCCTTCTGGACCGGGTTGACGCTCTCACAATCTTGGTTCAGAACTTTCAGGAGGCTACTCTCCAGGCGAGGCACCCGCCGGTCGTCTCCCGACATAGCTATTGGACCGGGGAAAAGAGGGACCACCGTCGCAGTTCCACCCAACACTCTCTCCGAGATCGATCTTCCCACGAAGGCCAAAGCTTGCGGCATCCGAAACAGTCTGATGACCCATGAGCGAGGAAGAGATCCAGGCAATCTCTCTCTGATTCGTTTGAAGATTCTACTTCTCAGGATGTGAGGTCGAGAGAGGCCCATCACAGTTATGAAAAAAAATTAAGACACTCGAGGTGCAGATCACGAGGCTCCACGATCTGCAGAGAGATGGCGAGCGCACAACCTACGACTCGCTGCCTTCGTTCACCTCCAGGATAATGGAGGAAATCGATCCACGACATTTTAAGGTCCCTCAGATGGAACCTTACGATGGGACTGCTGACCCCTGGATCATCTCGACAGTTTCAAAGCCCATATGATGATCCAAGGAGCCTCTGATGCATTGTACTGTTTGGCCTTTCCCGCCACCCTGAAGAAGACAGCTTGAATGTGGTACTAGAGCATCCGTCCAGGTACCATCAACTCCTTCTCTGAGTTAGAAAAATTATTTGTCTTACATTTCAGAACTTGCCGAAAGATGTCCCGGAATACGGACATCTTATTCCTCCTTCACCAAAATGAAGGAGAGAGCCTCAAGGACTACACAAGATTCAACTCGGCTACCCTCGAGATTCCAGATCTCAACGAGCATGTGGCCATGTCCACTCCGAAGAAGGGGCTACGGTCGTCCAGGCTTCCGTTCTTTCTGGACAAAAGGTTCCCTACAAGCTACGCTGAGCTTCTGACAAAGGCTTATAAATATGCCGATGCCGAAGAACAAGCAGCTAATCGGTGTCTGACCGAAGGGAGACCTATCCCCAAGAAAAAGAATGTCAAAGGGCCAAATTCTTCTACTCCCCCCAGCAACGGCGATTCTACTCAACGGCAGAGCCCCATGCCCAAAACACTAGGCGAAAAGTTTGATTCATACACTCCCCTGAACCTCCCAAGGGAAAGGATCTTGATGGAGATAGAAAAAAAGAACTATCTCTAGTGATCATGCCCTATCAGATCTTCCTCTTTTGCAAGAAACAGAAGTAAGTATTGCTAGTTCCACAGAGATCACGACTATAATACAGAAGATTGCATCCAACTGAAGGATGCAATAGAAGACCTCATCAAGAGGAGGTACCTGGGGAGGTATGTCGAACATCCAGAATCTCGACTTGAAGCCACCCCCCCTCAACGGGCTATAGAGGAAGCTGAACTCCCTCATCAAAGGCCCACTGACAGAAGAGTGGGCATGCTACACCGACTGACTAACTGGAGGAGAGCCGAAGAAGATACTTCTAAAAGGCTCAGGATCAACAACTCCATATACTTCTCCGACGATGACCTCCAGGGAGTTCAGTTCCCCCATGATGACCCCATTGTAATCTCGACCGTTGTGGCCAATTATGATGTAAAAAATTTTTTAATAGATAATAGGAGCTCTGTGGATGTTTTACTGTATGATGCATTCTCCAGAATGAGTCTGTCTAAAAACAAGCTCCTCAAAACCGGATTATCAGGGAGGTACATTACCTCGAATGGCTAGCTAATGTCATGATGGTAAGGAAGGCCAACGGCCAGTGGAGGATCTGTGTCGATTACATGGATCTCAACAAAGTCTGCCTAAAGGATAGCTTCCTCCTGCCAAAAATAGATCAATTGGTCGATGCCACTGCCGGTCATCGGTTACTAAGCTTCATAGATTCCTTTTCTGGCTACAACCAGATATAAATGAATCCTGAGGATGAAGAGAAGACTTCCTTCATAACGGAGAAGGGGTTGTATTGCTACAGGATAATGCTATTTGGTCTGAAGAACGCGGGGCTACATTTCAAAGACTGGTCAACAAGATGTTCGAGAAGCAATTGGGAAAAATATGGAGGCATACGTTGACGACATGATCGTAAAGAGCCTCCTCAAAGAAGATCACATGGGAGACTTAGAGAAATCTTTCGACGCCCTATGACGCCACCGGATGAAGCTGAACCCAGCCAAATGCCTCTTCGGGGTGACCTCTGGCAAGTTCCTGGGATTACTTGTTACCAAACGGGAGATAGAAGCCAATCTTGAAAAGATACAAGCACTCCGAAGCATGAGACACCCCTCATGTAAGGAGGTGCAACAGTTAACTGGGAGAATAGCCTCTTTGAGCCGATTCATTTCCCGGTCGGTTGAAAGGTATCTTCCCTTCTTTAAAGTCCTCCACCGATTGCAAAACTTCGACTGGTCCAAAGACTGTCGCTTCGCCTTCGAAGAGCGGAAGAAGTACTTAGAGAGCCCTCCTTTACTTTCGAAGCCTTAGGAGGGAGAAGCCCCTTACTTGTACCTCGTTGCCTCGGACGAAGCGATCAATTCGGTCCTTGTTCGGAAGGGAGACAACGGCCTCCAAAGGCCGATCTACTACATCAGCATGGTCCTGCACGATGCAGAAGTGAGATACCCCATAATGCAAAAGCTTGTGTACTCCCTGGTGGTTGAACGAAACGATTGCGACCATACTTTCAATCTCACTCAGTCATCGTCTTGACAGACCAGCCCTTAAAGGCTGTCCTCTGAAGTCCAGACACTTCAGGAAGGATAGCTAAGTGGGCCATGAAACTTGGAGAGTTCGACATCAGCTTCCAGTCCAAGAGGCGGTGACAGCACAGGTGCTGGCTGACTTTATAGTTGAATGCACATGGGGCCCACAAAATGACTTGCAACAAGTCGAAGAAGATGAGGCCATCCGAAGTGATTCAGAGTCTATGTGGTTACTCCACGTGGACGGGGCTTCAAACTCGACAGGATGCGGAACGGGCCTCATATTGGCTGGCCCAGAAGGGCCCACTATGGAATATGCCTTGCGTTTTTCTTTCCATGCTTCCAATAACCAGGCCGAATACCAAGCCCTTCTTGCTAGACTCCGAATCGCCAAGAACTTAGGGGTTCGGAAGATTCAAATTTTTTCACTCTCAACTGGTGGTAAACCAAGTAAAAGGTGAGTTTGAAGCATGAGATCCTGCCATGATCCGGTATCTGGAGAAAGTGCGGGACTTGGCGTCGCAGCTTGATTCCTTTGAAATCGCCCATGTCCCACGGACAGAGAACTCCCGAGCCAACGCCCTATCCAGACTTGCCACCACCACCCCAGATTCCCTCGGTCGCACCTTCACAGAGTACCTGAAGCTCCAAGCATAACGGAAGAAGCGCAAAGGGTGCACCAGGTTGAGCACGAACTAAGTTGGATGGATCCTATTCTTAAGTTCCTGAACGAGGACACCCTGCCCGAAGATAAGAACGAGGCCAAGCAAGTCCGTTGGATGGCATCCCAATACATCATCTTGGATGGAATATTGTATAAGTGATCCTTCACTCAACCTCTTCTAAAGTGCTTGGGGCCCACAGACGCCGACTACGCCTTAAGGGAAGTGCAGAGGGTATATGTGGAGATCACTTGGGAGGAAGATCCTTGGTATACAAAATTATACGTCAAGGATGTTATTGGCCGACGATTTAGAAGGATTCTGCGGATTTTGTCTGAAGTTGTGATCAGTGCCAGAGGTACGCTAACATTCAGAGACGGGTGCGAGCCAACTCACCTAATTAACAGCACCATGGCCCTTCGCTTAGTGGGGAATGGACATCCTTGGCCCGTTTCCGTCAGCATCCAGGCAACGAAAATTTCTCGTTGTAGCCATCGACTACTTCACAAAATGGGTCAAGGCTGAAACCCTGGCGTATATCACTAAAAGGAAAATTGAAGGTTTTGTCAGGAATTCCGTCATTTTCTGATTTAAGATTCCACATGCCATAATCACTGACAACAAGGACAATTCGATAATCCCAAGTTCAGGGATTTCTGTGCCCAGTACCACGTGCAACACAAATTGACCTTCGTTGGCCATCCCCAAGCCAACGGAGAGCCGAAGTCACGAATTGGACCATCCTCCATGGTCTGAAGACTCGACTGAACGATGCCAAAGGGCTACAGGACGAAGAGCTGAATTCAGTCCTCTGGGCATATCGGACCATCCCTAGAACGGCAACTAGCGAATCTCCCTTCCATTTGGCTTATGGGACAAAAGCAATTCTTCCTGTGGAGGTTACCTTGCGATCCTTGAGGATCGACCAATACAAGGAGCCTAAGAAGTCGGAGCGCCGAAGAATAGATCTGGACTTGCTACAAGGTATCAAGCTTTCCACTCAGATGAAGATGGCAGCATATCAGCAAAGAGTCACCAAATATTACAACTCCAGGATGAGGGAACAAACTTTCCGACCCGAAGATCTAGTACTGCGGAAGTTCGAAGTATCCAGGCCAACGGAACAGGGCAAGCTCTCTCCTAATTAGGAAGGCCCCTACCGAATCAAGGAAGTCATACGTCCAGGGACGTATCGACTCGAGACCCTAGCTGGTATGCTGCTACCTCGGCCTTGGAATGTAGAAAATCTTCGCAAGTACTATCAATAAAAATTTCTGTCGAGGAAGATTTCAAAAAAAAATTAATTGAAGATGGGTATGGTCAGCCTGTCTTATTACCAATCAACGATACAAGGATGGTCTTAGTGAACTCACCCAATGAAACTAACAAAAGCGCAAAGGTGGGTCTGATCCACTCACCTTATCAATATGTCCGATGAGCGCAAAGGATGGTTCAACCAGGCCACCTTATGATCAACATTCAAAGACACAGGGATGGTTTATGTAACCTATCCTACGGTAAATCCGCAGACGCATCGAGGTGGGCCTAATCAACCTGCCTTAATATCAGACAAAAATGCAAAGGTGGGTCTAATCCACCGGCCTTATCGGTATGTCCGACGAGCGCAAAGGATGGTCCAACCAGACCACCTTATGATCAACATTCAAAGGCGCAGGGATGGTTTACGTAATCTATCCTACGATAAATCCACAAACATGCCGAGATGGGCCTAATTAGCTTGCCTTAATATCAATTGAAGGCACACGGATGGTCTAAGTAACCTGCCATAAGGTAAATCCGCAAACATGCTGCCGTGGGTCCAAACAACTCACTCTGTTATCAACGAATACCACAGGGACGGTCTAATCGGCCTACCCCAGCGACAAATCCGATCCAAGTAAATGGATGGACCTTTCTACCACCTACTATGCTGAAGAGTTCACACTTAACACCCTTTTGGATTGTGTCAGTCCAACTAAGGAGAATCTTCATTCATTACTAGAAAAATTGTACACAAAAAAAAAAGGAGGGAGAAAGAAGAATATATATGTAACAAGTCATTTCTCATCAGCAGGTCCAGTAGTGAGAGTAGAAACGGGGACCTCCGAAGGGGCCGGTGATTCTTCCGCTGAACCCACCAGTTCATTAGCTGAAGGAAGGTTCAAGTTTGGATGGGCCTTCCTGATCTCCTCTAGGCAATTCCGGCGACCGGCAAGATAACCGTCCACCCCAGCCCTATGCATCTCATCTTTGAAGGCTTGGGATCTCTTGTAGACTTCAACAGCCTGAAGAGTATTCCTCTCCACCCGCTCCGCTCTCTGATGAACCGACAGGACGTCCGCCTCCAGCTAGGCGACCTTACTTATCAATTCGGCCTTTTGGGCTGCTTCTTCTTCGACTCTCCAAAGACTGTCTTTCAACAATAGTTCCCGGCTGTTTTTCCCAAGAAACTATTTGTGGTGACAGCTTTGTCTGCCTTTTTCACGGTTGCCCCTCTCTCGGCTATGGCCGAAGCCAACTGGTCTCGAAGGTTTTCGTCGAAGATGACTGACTCGCGGACGCCCTCTAAAAGAGAGACATCTAGAGCAACCTGGCAGATGCAAGCACACATGAAATCAGTTCAATTATAGTTGATATGCATGCGACACTTATGCCGATACTTGCAGAACTTTGGAGAGGATGAAGGAGAAGGGATCCCTCGACCCTTGCACCACGGTCTCCTCCCTGTCCCTTCGAGGGACGGTCGAAGACCCTCTCAGCCCCATGCCGTCGGGGCTTGTGCCGGTGGCAGGGACATTGCTGTCCCTCAACTCCTTTCTTTTGGAGGCCCGATGTTCAGGTTTAGGGTCCTCATCTACAAGGGGAGTCTTACCCTTGGCTTGAGGGCTCCGCTCCCCAACAACCCCGCTGTGGCAGGCATCGTCGAACTCCCGGGAGGAGAGGCCTAAGCCCTCTCTGGGAAAGATTCTACGTTAATTGGAGCCTTGCTTTCGGCCGGGACTCGCGGGAGTGCCAAGACATAGGTCCGCCTCCGATCGGATCACCTCATTGGAGCGCTTGACGCTCCATCCTTTTTTGCTGCCCATTGGGATTTCGTGGCATTCGCCCTCGTGATTTGAAAGAACTACGAGGACTGATTGGAGGAGGAAAGAGGGAGAAAATCGCTCGGGGGGCAACAGCGCCAAAGGCTCGAAAGAGTCCCACCTTCAAGGTACCAAATATGTTATGCATGGATTACTAACGGCCCAGATTGATTGCTCGTGATCCAAGCTACCCCCCGATCGTGCCACGTGCACCTATCCTAGATGATAAACCCTTGGGTCCATGGAAAGTTGGACCCGAAAGACCCAAAAGTGGCGACTAACCTGATTCTAAACACACGTAGCCTTAATGACCCTGAGGGTTACAGTCCCACAATTTGGGCAATAACTGCTCCACCAATGACAATTGGATAGCCGGCAGAAACAAAGCGACGCATTGATAGGTGGATTAATACCCCAAGATTCCTTAATCATGGATTTGAATACTAAGGAACCTAACCCGTGAACAAGAAAAGGGTGATCTGATCAAAGGCCAGAGCAATTGCTTCGTCTTCAAGCCTAATGATGTCATTAAGGCCAGACTTAAGGATCCCTACTTCAAAAAAAATCGTCCGTGCATAAAGAAGTCTCTCTCTCTAAAGACACGGCCCATCCAAAGACTCCATGCGCAGGAAAAACTCAGGCGAAAGAAAGGAAAGATGTATTTTCATTAATAACCCTATAAACTGAGTTACACAAAAAAAAAAAAAAAAAGAAGGAAAAGGGATAACATGAAAGGAAGATTTAAAAATCAGTCGCCAGCCCCTTTCCAGACCGACGAATGATATCAGGTCTCCATGGAGCGCTCGGAGAGGCTTCGGATTCTACTGTCTCCTCCTCGAACTCCGACCCCTCATCGAAACTCGGCTTGTCCTCTTCCCCGGGGTACAGAACAGAAAGCCTTATATTATCCAACCCCTTCAGGTGGTAGAAGTGGAAGAACTTGTCCTTATGCTCCCGAAACCCACGGTGGTAAGAGTCCAAGACGGCCTCGGCAACCTCATCTTTGAAGGCCTGCGATGCCAGGAACTTAGGGATGGCCTCCGCCGCCTCTCCTTGGCCAATTCCGTTGTCGCGACCACGGCTGTAGCTCGAGCATTCGCCTCTTCCAGCTGGGTCTCGGGGGCTTGTACTCTCCTTTCCAAGTGGGCCATTTCTTTGGCCCAGAAAGAATCGTCAACGCCCCCATCGACCCTGGCGCTTGGCTCCCCCTCCGGTCCCGTGACGGCAACCCTCTTTCGAGACATTTCTTGGAGGTCTTTAAGGCTGAATTTAATTTCTACAGAATGAATAAGAGGAAGGGGAAGGGCAACTCCGAAGCGAAGGGATCACTTTTCTACTGCTTGAAGAACTTCCAGAGGCAAGAAGGATGAACCCTATTTAACGGCCCGGAGCCTTATCGTTCGTGCTCATAGAGGACGTGTCCCACGTCTCACTATCAGCCAACTGAGAAATGCCACATGTTAAAGTGACGCTTCGAATCCAGAGCAACAGCTTTGAAGTCGATGCGGAATCAACGATCGTCTTTGAGAAAAGAGAAATTGGCAATTCCCAAGTAGCACAAAGGCACGGTTATCCAAAGGTAGGCACCTTCGGCATTAATAATGGAAAGTGCACGCACGTTGATTCGCCGTTTTCCTTTTTTGGGTGCCAATGACATGTGACACCTGTCCTCCGCACAACTATCGAATCAGGGGGGCAGTTATGGTAAATGAGTGACCCAAATATTTGCCATCATTAGTTGCGCCTTTTTCGCCAGCAAACGAGAAATCATTAACACTCCCACTTCTCGAAGCGGATAATTGCTTGTTAACTGGGAGTAGGGGGCAACTGTTGAAGTACGCCGGCTCAACTAAGGCTAACCCCTGGTTCAGAGGTCCGGTCGAGTCTTTCTTGAACCAGGCATCCATGCCAAAAGAATCGGAGATGACCCGACCACATTAGGGCATCCTTCCAGGGTCAATCTTCGACCTAAGCCGAAGATACTGCCCTCGAAGCTCATCTTTCAGTTGCTCACCTCCATGACCGGTCCGAAGAAGGTCAGTCTGAAGAAGACGATCACTTTATTTCTCCAATTATTCCAAAGAAGTCAAGCACGAAGCGAGCAACCTAGCCCACTCCGAAAAAGGAAGCTCTGATGTGAGTAGTCAAGATGTCTTCGGTCTACTCCAAAGAGACTCCAAAGAAGATAGCTCCGATACGAGTGGTTGAGATGTCTTCGACGTTCTCCAAAGAGATTCCGAAGAAGGTAGCTCCGATATGAGTGGTTGAGATATCTTCGACCTATTCTAAAGAGATTCCGAAGAAGGAAGCTCTGATACGAGTGGTTGAGATGTCTTCAGCCTACTTCGAAGAAATTAGGTACGAGATAATCAACCAGCTCGACTTCGGCTCTCACTGAAGGAATGTCTCTAAAACGAATCTCCAGACATGTGTATAATTGTTATAACCAACAACATGACCATGGACTCCTGCTCCAATAGAATCTCTAGCTGGCCACGAATCTCCGGTCATGGACAGTTATTATAACCATCAACATGATCACGAACTCTGGCTCCAACGGAATCAAACATGACCACTACTATAAATAATAGTAAGAAGGGACATTCACAATAAGAGAGAGAGCTCATCTCTAAGCTACTTCTCATTCTCTTTTCCAAGAAAACTTTCCATTCTATTACCAAGAACCCTCACTGACTTAGACATCGAAATGTCCCCATCAGAGAAATTCCGGTCAAAAACCTATTTTGCAGTGTTCGAAGAAGGCGCACCGAAGGTCTTGCTGCTCCATCCAGTCCATGGGGGCTCAACATCAATAATCACAATGTTCAAATTAGGGCTTAGTTCCAGAGACCAATAGCTTTTGATTCCCCTATGATTCTGTAACACTATTATGAATCGATTATATCATCTCGATCACCCAGATAACACAACATATACATGGGCTAGGTCCAAAATGGTTTTGTTGGAGATGAATTTTCAGCATATGTTATTATAATTAGTGTAATATGTCATCCTGCACCCAAAACTACCAAAATGAAATGAATGAAAAAAATCAGGGCCAACAACTTCCACTCCAACAAGCCCAAACAACCGCGCATGCTTTCTAGACTGCAAAGATACAAGTGAACAACAAAAAAAATTGAAATGGCATAGATGGCAGACAGAGACACCCATTTGGCATACTTTCTATTCACAAAGAGCCTCGAGATCACTTGGGTGTTTTCTTCATTTCAAGAACAGTGGTGCAGCTATATCTCCCTATAAAACAATGCCCACAAAGTATATCCAAAAGGGCTCAGCTTGCTCAATGTACAGAGCTTCAGGAAAAGGGATTTCCCAGCCTCTGCAATATCTGCTGGCTAGAACTTTGAAATCCAAGACCATCTTTTAAAACAATAAGCTGGACACCAAATACAGAAGGGGAATCAAAGTTCTCACTTCGATGCCACAACTACCTGAAAGAGTGGGGACATCGAACTGTCAGTGATCTTGTAACAGAAAGCCTGAGTTTGATATGAATTGAATAACTGAAAATTGGTTTGGCAGAAAATGAAGGGTTCTTAGGTTTATAGAACAGAATAATTCACACTGATTAAAGAACTGGAAATGGAGCTGCCAACTTGCGACATCGGTAGCAAGTATGCATGACTTCTGATTGTTCATTAAATCGAAAAACTCTACAAACTTTGCACACTGACAAAAAAGATAAATAGCTCATGAAAATACAAGCATCACCTTTAAACTATGTATTAAATGATTTCTAACAAAGTTATACCAGGTACATCCTTACATACAAAAATAATGGACAAATTGGTGAGAGTGAACAGGTAAAATGACAAATCTATGTTGCCTATTTAGGCGCATATTGGAGATTCCAGAAGGTTCAGGTATTCATGGAGAAAAGATGGGAAGAAATGAGATACCACACCACATGGAATATGAAAGTTTTATCCGTCCCTCTGATTACACTAACTTCTACCAACCGCAGCTAGTCCATTGTATTTCAAAACTATAGCATTTTCTTCCCATCCATGACTAAATATTGGCTTCACAAATGCTGCTACAGGCACACCGAAACACAGGCTATCCCTCATATACCACTAGGATCTACCTTAATCCAACATAAAATTCCAAAACCAGTACAAGTAAAAATCTAGACAGAAAACTATTCAAAGCCCAAAGTCTAATCCAAGTTCCAAATATCCATCCCACAGCCCCACTTAATCTAAACTTTGTTGTGCCATGAAATGCCATAGTAATCATAGCCATCTATTTTGCAGTATATGGAACATTTGTAAAGTCAGTTGAGTCAGTGATTGTGCCACATGATCAACCACCAGTACTCAAAAAGCTTCAAGTCTTCGAAAGATGATGTTTGATAAAATCCGCAGTTAGAATGATGAATCATTAATCCTGATCAGAAAGATGTTGGATATGGGGAACAACAATGCTTCTAGTTTAAAATTCATAAAAACAACACTGATTTCTACTGCTTCATTCAACTCACGGATATATAAACAAACCTAAGGCCCCATTTGAGATAATTACATCTTCCCATATCTCTGATTGCAAAGGGGAGGCTGCCCATTTTGCTAATACTTGCTTTATAATTATTTACAAAGATGTACCAGGAAGCAAACTTGGCTGCTAACACTGATGAGATAACAATCAGATTTTTTTCCAAATACAGTGAGTAGTCCATAGAGTTCAATGATGTAATCCAGTTAGATAGAGAAGAATTACAAATGTTAGAATCTAATTACTTGGTCTACTCTTTCATTTGGAAATAACCAAAAAAAAAAAACCTTTCTTTTTAAAGAATACTCTGCAATTTGAACAATTCCAGAATTTGAAAATAGCTTGCATGCAGAAACACTTACTAAAATATGATTTCTACCAATTACAAAGAAAAGAAACCACTCAAAGTTCAATATCTACATGTGATACAGAAATTATAGAGGCAGTCACCCTAACATAAACCTAACATACATGATATACAATTCAAGAATGAGCTAAATGGTCCATATCTTACAAAGGTTTTTTTTCATAAAAAATCAATAGCATTGAGCAATTTTACTGAGCAAAACAATGTGATAATAATCATTGCCAACAAGCCTTAGCCCACTTATCTGCTTTTGGTTATGCATCTTTCTTCCATTACAACCCTGCATAAAAGCCGATCCTACTTATCATGAGGATTTGTCATACATCCTGTTCTTCTTTTCTAGTCATCTGCATAAATCTAGGTCCTCTCTCTACCAATGCACTACCATTACACGTTAGTGTGCATCTGAACTCAATAGTCCTTAGTTCGATACTGTGCTAGAGACCATGAGTGCAGAGATAGTCTTTCTGATTCAGTCTTTCTTTAAATTTCCTGATTTGCAACAAAGATGCTAGGGCAGGAAAAGGAGCAGAAGTTTGAAAAAAAAAAAAGGAGGGAACCATAAGTTCTATGCTGCTCAAGATTCCAAGAAGCAAATGGAAAGGCAACTGGTGCAAGATCATTTTCGACACCATAAATTAGCAATCCTCTTCTAAGTTTTGCAACAACAGCAGGTGCAAGGAAAGATAGTCATATAGGATGTCAGTGTCCAACATGATTTGCTCAAAATGGTCAGTCCTAGCCATATAATCCTTCCATCCTATAAGCATATACACACAAAGGAAAGCCTCCAGAAATAATTCCTAGGAGATATCATACAATATAATGCAACCATATCAGATGCAAACACAAATATGGTAAAGAGAATGTCAGTTTGAGGAGAAAATGATATATCCGCAAACATCTATGGCAAACAATACTGATATCATCCAGTACAATGTACCTGAGCTTCTAGAGGTCTGGGGTATTGGTAACGCAGGCAAAGACATCTCTGTAAATGCAATAACTCAATTAGAAAATTGGTTTCAAAGTGATCAAAATCATCAAGCTTGCATTGTTTTAATTAATGTTGGGTATGTTGGGATTTATTTCATGAAAGTGAAACTACCAGTAATAGTGTCCTAAATCCTAATTATTACCAGCTAAAAACATGATATTTTACTCACCAGGGGCACAAAGAGACAGGGATGAAAGAGAGGATGAGGATGGCCATGGTGCAGCAATATTGTCACTCAAGTCACATGTAAAGCTAAATCCTGTAACATTATCAAGTACAATGTCTGCTGGTAAACTCCGAAGCAGACAACCTGAATTCAAATCAACACCATAGGTAAAGATGACAATATCATAGGAAAAGTACCGGGAAGGCAACAACTAAAAAAGTTTAAAGCAAACCTTGTTGCCCATATGCTGCTCCAATTGCATAGCACAGATCAACATAAGTAAAATAATGCAAGAGATTAGTCACAATTCCAAGGGCTTAAGTGGAGAAGACAAAAGAAATAACAAACATACCTTGAAGGCTGAAGTCTTTCAAGTCAATATCACAAAGTTCATATACATTTGACATAACACCACCTTTCTGTAGCATTGATCCAAAGAGTGTTGCGCAGTTGATGGCTTGCCTATTTGTTATCAGCATCTGTTTTTGTATTGCAGCAACATAAGTATTTATCGAAGTACAGCAGGAAGGATTTGGAGAAGCCATATCACGGCATGCTTTGATAACTGATGAAGGCTCTTCAAATGTTAAAGGACAAACTACAAGAGTACAAACCAAATATCAGTGACATGTCAAAAATTTTTGTTGTCATATCAACATTTTGTGAATCAAAATCTCTTAGCATGCATTTATCTTAGCATGCATTTATAAGTCATGAACATATTCCATTCAATATTAGGATTGTGAAATGCAGACGATCAATGCAAGAGATAGAACTAATGCAGCATCAATGCACACATTGCAGGCAAACAAGTGTTTAGAAGTGTAAGCATGCAAAGGTATTTAAAAATACATGTATATAAACTCATAATTTCCATTTAATCTATAGTTTTTCCTCGTTTTTTTCTCATATTCCATTCGATATTAGGATTGTGAAATGCAGATGATCAATGCAAGAGATACAACTAATGCAGCATCAATGCACACATTGCAGGCAAACAATTGTTTAGAAGTGTAAGCATGCAAAGGAAATTAAAAATACATGTATATAAACTCATAATTTCCATTTAATCTGTAGTTTTTCCTCATTTTTTTCTCATATAATTTTCTCATCTCATGGTTTTGGCATCATCTTTTTCTTCAGTATGGAGCAATACTGGGCTTATATTCAAGAATTATGTAAGACTGCAATTGTACATTTTAGAAAGAGATAATGCCTGATTTGAGGAAATATATATGTATATGTAGAGATGGCAAAGGTGAAAAGCATGTCATACTATTGTAAGCAATGATAAATCCTTACTGTAGCCCTACAAAATACAAAATAGGACAAACCTCTGTTAACTTTGCAGCCAGATAATATCCGAAAAGCAGTGTTAGCAGCCTCTGCTAAGAGCTTCCTGGAAAGCCAAGCATACACCACCCCTTTACAATCGTTGACAACATTGCCCTCAGTGCCACTCCCAGGAATATTGGAATTCTCAAACATACTTGCTCCTCCTAGAGAGATGCGAAGTGCAGCTTCCATGATTGTGGGTTGACAGACTGGCCTGCAGCACTCCTTAAGTGGGTCAACAATGCTGCATGCATCTAGCAGTTTGCTTGTGTTGACTGTTTTCTCAAATGATGTAATATTCTTCACAGGACAAGAACCGCCAGTAAGATTTGATGACTTCACAGAACAAAGTGTAGGGATAGTACTATTTGCTCCTCTGCTAGCTAATATACTAATGACGTCTGAAAAACAGTCCTTAGCAGTAGCCTGATGCAGAACAAGAGTGTCAGATCCACTACTGTAAGTTGCTTGAAAAATGTGCATCAAACTATTAACCTGGGGGCAACAAACAACATTCCCAACTAATGCTGCTAAGGGTGCAGAACAGTCAGATGCAGTCTTGTCCACAATATCTGAGATTGAAGAAAAATTTACAGGGCATTTCCCGGTCAAAACCGGTTCATATGTCCTTGGAAAGGATGGATACATTGGTGATAGCGGTTCTACAGGATATGGATTGCGTGGAATGACAGCAGGAGAGATCTCTATTGGATCAAAGAGCCCAGTTGGTGGATCAGACAGAACAAATTTATTGGGAACACTGGGTTTTGGATTAAGTACTACTTTCTGCGACACTACTTGCTGGAAACCACATAACCAAATTGCAACAATGAGAATTCGACGATATAACATACCTGCAATACAACATATCTCTAATAAGCATTTATTGGGTTATCAGAATTAAGAAAACAGCAGATACATTAACCTTAGGAAACATGGTATCTTGCATGCAGGGAAGAGGATAGCATATTACACACAGACACATGATTGACCCGAAAACTGAACTCTGTAGCTACTAGCATTCAGTCATATGTGAGAGAAGGGTGGATGGCAGTGATTAGATAAACAAATTATTCCAGTAGAATCGAATGGGGGAGAGGGGGGGGGGGGGGGGGGGGTGAGATGCGAATCACAAGGTGTCAGGATTCCCAAGCTTCCACCAATCCATCACTCTTTTTTTTTTTTTTTATTTCAAATATGACATTTTTCATTTGCTGATGCGGTTTTTTGCAATTCATTTGTGTTTTACCTACCTGGTCCAACTAGAACTTCCAATCTTTCTTTGTTTCTTTCTTCTTTTAAAGAACTTTCTAAGACTATTACTGATAGAATAAATTCCATCCTTCCTCGATGATAGAACTAATCCCACCCTTTTTTTTCTTAGTTGGACTATCAAAAGTACATTTTATCCTGGTTTTCCATTTCGCATGCAATCATGTGAGATGGTTGATTGAACATCCAATAACAAACACTGATCAATCATGTGAATTCTTATTATATATTGGTACAGATAAAACAGTAGCTGCAACAATATTTCATCACCAACAAATTTTGCAGAAAGAAAACCACCTCGCATCAAAGCCACAAAATGTACCAATAAGTCTCAAATGTAAAATATTATTTTGCATGTAAATATTAAATGGGTTCACATTTATATAAGGACTTTGGTATACAACTTGGTTGATTGACATGTTTAGGTAACCATGTCTAGCATCAATGTAGAATTATGCGTGTTTGTACCAATTTAAGTTTGCTGTACAGGATCTCAGATAATGGCTAATCGAATTATGTGTTGACAATTGCTGTCAAAGAAAAACATGTTAAGTTTTCTGTAGAACTAGGAGACCTTTCTAGTTGCATGCAAAATTTATCATATCCATGCTAAATTTTGTGATAGGTATGTGTACCCGGTATAAATATCACCAAACACCAAATGTTGCCTTGTAGTTATGAATATATATCATTCGATGGATACACTAGTGTTGCCAATGAGGCATCATATTACTCTATTGATGCATTCTTAACTAGTAAATGATTTTATGTAAGCGACATTTTTTAATGAAGCTTCAATTTGATTTTTTAGTTAAAATGGATTTAACCAGAACCTTTCTGTTGTTATTCATTCAATAGTTAGTAAAATATCTGCAAAACAATTTCTATTGTTCCCTTAAAAAAATCTATCCTAGAAATAAAAAAAATAAAAACCATTTAGCTCAGATCCTCTCTTTAAATAGACAAACTGGTAAAACAAATGAGGAAAATACAACAGACAAATATTGACAAGGAAGAAGAATAGGAAATGGCAGTGCTCCGTTAACAGTCACGAAGTGATTTTTTTTTTTTTTAAAAAAAATATAACTAGATTGAAAATTTCCAGGAAAAAAACAACTTCAGGATTTTCTTTCAGCCACTTACCATGAGGGTGAGAATCAGCATTACGAGGCTCCATGTCGTTTCAACCTTTTGATGACATAGATGCCTGCATGAAGAAGTGCCACAAGGTGACTGATAATTTGTTCACCAACACTCCACGGTTCCGGTATGCAGTGATATGCCCCGTAGAGGACCTGCAGCCACAAACTTTCAGGATGGAAAATGCCAAGGGATTTCTTCATTCAAAGATATTTTATGAACAAATAGTTCTAAAGAAAATATCCTTTTATCTATTTCCTCTCAGTACCAATGAATTTATTGTTTACATCTAAAAGGTGGTCAAGCTAATTATATTATTCAGTGCCGGTTTATAGGGCAGCTTGATGAATTGATAGACTAAGACTTCAATTAAATTGATTCTCATCATATATCACAATTTCATTGCTCATTGTTTCCGAATTCTCAGCACAATTAGATAGAAGATTGCAGAAGGAAACTAGTGTTGCAAGCATCTACAATTTGGCCAATAAAGAGAGTGTATGTACAAAAAACCAGGGCAGAAGAGTAAAAGGTCTCAAGTATTTCTGCTAAAACGAGGAAAAACAAAGCCAAGAATGAGTTCACTTAAATGAATTACTAAGACAATAAGTACATTGTTTGACGATAAATCATGGTACAAAAATAGAGATGATCATATCATCTATGATGAAACCAAAAGCTCAATATTGTGAAAAAATGGGCTTTCATTGGAGCTTAGAAACCTTTTAAGAAGACTATAACTCAATCATTTCATAAAATATGCCTTATAGATGAAGGTGTCATTCCTTTCATAAAAGATTCTGCCTTGTGATACTACTTCTTCATCTAGAATCTTTACAAGTTTAGAAACATGGTGGAGGATTGCTCCCTGTTGCATGATCTTAAACTACAACTTATAAGGGCTCGTATCAACCAGTTGGTTTCTCAGATCTGTAGCAGGACCCTCTCATATTTAGTGTTCCCTGGAAAGGAATTCAGAGTGAATTTTAAAAGTTTATCTCCAGTCAAAAAACTGAGTACATATATTTGCTCACTTCTTCCATGGAATTAGTGAACTAAAAGTTATGATCCATTAGATGATGAAAGCTAAACATCCCTCCACCCGGCCCTCTCTATCCCTTTTCCTCTCATGGAACTGAATGAATAATTGATTTCTTATGGTTGCATTTTGTCAAACAGACGTGACAATAAGGTGCAACATTTGAATTGCTAATTGTAGAAAATTTTGTTTTGAGTATCTTCTACCTATTCTGTAATTTGTGTGATCTAGGTAATTTTAAGTGCACCTGTTGACCACCTCTCAGCCTCACTCTTAAACATTGCCACAAACAAACAACTAGCAGCCTGGTTTTGTCAGTCAATTAAGTCTTCTAAGGGGTCTTACATGTCTCAGACCTCCCCTCAAAAAGACAAATAAAACAATAATTAAAAAAAAGATATAATTAACTTAGTTTTACTACCATATTAGGATGATTTCATCTTAAGAAGAACCTATGGGTTCACCAACTATACAAGTGAAAAGATGCAAGTGAAACCACTTCCCATATCCATAATCTCTGCATTGATATTAAGATCAGCCGCCAATTTCGGATTGAAAATGGAAATAAACTCCACCAAGAATCACAAGAAATGAGCGGTGCTTGTGTTGTTGCAACCACAAAATGGACATGTTCTTGTCGTAGATCTCTACTTGCAATCCCAATTTCACTCAGATCACCCTATTCATGATGTCATCATCATGCTTGTGTTGGAAAGATCAAGCCTCTTTTCTCAAAACTGGGGTATTAAATTTTAATCTGCGGACAAACTTGAAAAATCAGCTGATGTTCTTTTCCTGCCGAATGCTGCTTTATCCATTAAGATAGCATATACAGTGAAATCTACTAAATCGAAAGAAAAACCAAAACTTTTCAACAGTCATCAAACATATAACAGTGAAAAATAAAAAATAAACAGATAAATATGTCAGTAACACAGCAAAAAAATGCTATTTTACCGAATAATACTTAAAAAATAACACTCCATACTTCAATGCAACAGTAAATCTGATTCCAAACTCATCATCAAGTCAAACATAAAACGGCAACAAAATCCCATTTTTTTACCACTAAAATTGCAAAATTTGTTATAATGCAATGCACAAAACCAGATTTTAGAACAAAAATGAGACCACAAAAACAACCATGTATCCTCTACTTCCGTTCTTTCTCCCACATTTCATCAATAAGTTCCCAGGACAAGAAGAGATGAAGAATCGGCAAATTAAACAAATATACAGCTGAGAGAACCATAAAAATACCTTCTTTTTGCGATTTTTCCACCACGAATCGATCTCTAAATGCGGATTCCGAATCGCTCCCTCTGAAACCCCCCCCCCCCCCCCCCCCGCTTTTTTTTTTCCCAGGTAAACACTGAAACACCTTTCGCCTTCCCCTTTCTTCAGCTACTTTCCCCTCTTCCAACCACAATTCTTTCTCTTTTTTTTATACCCCTCTTCCTCTCTCTCTCTCTCCCCCTCTCTCTTTTCTCTCGCTTTTTAGCTATCTTTTATACCTGCGGATGCCAAGGGGGAATTTATTTCCGCTATCTAAATAATTGTCCAAACCAATTTCCGGAAATACCCCTAGTTTCGATCCCAAATTTTCTGCAGTATGGCCACTATTGGACTCCGCTTGATACGAACGGTTGGGAGCGGTCAACGGGAGGTCTTTGAGATTGGAAGTATGCGAGGGATAAGTTTGGCTGCTCTGAGATCGGGTCCACCAGATGGACGGTAGATCCTTTTACGTGGTCGTTGTGATGGGAAAGGCAACAATTTTGAATGGAATTTGGGTTTTGCACTCTTTAATGCAAGAGAATAATAATTGGGGCCCAACTCCGTTATTAAATGAGAGGTTGATGCTCTTCCACGCAACAACCCCACCGGTTAACCCCCGAATTGAACCAATAGCCTTGCGGTTGCTGGATGGAGTTTCGGTTGTAGCATTACTCTTTAATTGCTCACCTCTTGCCGTGGGATTTTGGGACATTGAGTCAAGGGGGTAGCAAAAGATATTAGATAGCATTAGCAATGAGCGCCGCGGAATTAAGGGGATAAAATTTAAGATGAATTCAAAGTGAAACTATTTGAAATTATAAAGATTATTGAAACTATCAAAACATATAAATATAAAGGAAATACTTTGCTAACAAGTTAGAAGTATAGAATATTGTAACACTAAACTATTATAAATACCTCGATGCAACTTGGTACGAGAGCTGCAAAAAGAAATGGAAATCAGAAATATAAATTGTATTGAAAGTTTTTTTAAAGATACAATGGCATAAGCTTCATCTGCTTCTTACCTTTTGGAGAACACTTGGTCCTGGAAGGATTGGGATTCTGATACGAATTTGAGATCCAAAGGAATCCAAAGGGTTTTTTTGATAAATCTGGATGTTGGATATTTTGGGTTACAAGGGAATGGTTCTTGGAGAAGTTTTCAGAAAGGCTTCAATGAGAATTTTTGTTCTGCCTTCCTCTTTAGTTCTTGGTCCTTCTTATAGAGAATTTGTTGGTACACATCATGAAGAGTTGTTTGAAATCCGAAGCCATATTTAAAAGTGGGATGGAGCCCGTCTTGATTGCAGTACTTGCAAGTACTGATGTTTATCCTGCATAAATTGTCTTTGTCTTGCTTTTGGTACAGTGCTTGTATGTTATGTCTTTGTTTACTACTGTATCTTTTGTCAGTGATCTCTGTTGATTTGATTAGACGATACTGGCTACTTTTGTCAGTGATTTGAGCAGAGGGTTTTACTTTTATCAGTGATAAGGAATCTTGTCAGTAGCCATTGTGATTGGTGTGATTTTGCTTTCAGAGAATTGCTTTGAGATCTATGCCTCATAAGGTCCCAAAACAGTCTTCTTCATTGGATGTTTGATTGGAGAAAAATGAACTAATATCTTGATCTTTTTCTTTTTCTTTTCTGAATTCTGCCAATGTTTCTAGTAAATATTTTTTGTATTCTGCCCTTATCCTTGCTGATGCTAGTCTCGAACTGGCGAATGATCTTTGGATGAGGAATCTTGAAGTAGAGGGTTCCATTTTGACTGATAATTGCGGATTTTTGTTGAACCACTCTATTACTTTAGGCTTAGTAGCTTTCTCTGGATTAAATTATTGCCATCATTTTGTCTTGAATTTTCTTGCCAATGTTGGTTGAAAATTTGGAATATTGATAATAGAATATTCCCAACATAAAATCCATGATAGAAAAAATTCTGCAAAGAAATTAAGAAGAAGAGGGAATTTCTTTTCTCTTTCTGGTAATAATATTTTTTGCTGATAGATAAGATATCCCTCATTGACCATTTGAGGTAGGATTTCAAGAGTTGGCCCATAATGGCACCAACCAGTATGGAAAGTGGAATTTTGTATTAGTTTTGAAGTAGAATAAACAAGAGTGCTGATGGTGAGCATTTTGAAAGAGGAATGCATGGTACCATGCATTCCTATAATCCCGGTAATAATTGAAATATTGTGGATTGTGTTTCTGGGATAATTTTTTGAAGGTGTTTGGGCTGTCTCCCCATGCAGATGGAGATAAAACTTGCAAAATCTGGACTGTTGATTGGGTGATAATAGATGAATCAACTTTATCTTTGTAGTGTTTGATGGCGATTGAATCATATCTACCAGGATAAATTCATAGAATATATATGTTTTCAAGGGATCTTTTGGTGGAAAATGCCAACTTTCCGAGAATATTTTTGAAACTATTTTTCATAGATCATTGTCCATGTATTCTCCTTCTATGGTCAGTATAGATTGGAAAACGGGTTTTTCAAAATACGGTGATCTTTTGGATGGTACCTTTTGAAGAGGAGTTGGATCAGAAATTTTAACTTCCATTTGAGACTTTTGAAATGGTAATGAGTCAGAAATCTCAATCAGTGATTTTTGTTTGGAAATTATTTGTTCTTCAGCTTCAGCTATTGCTTTTTGAAAAATTTCTAGGCTCATAAGCGCTAGATTTGCCTTGGCTAATTCAGCCATTTATTTGGTAGAAAGTAGAGAGCTTTAGGGTTTCTCTTGAGACTTTTCCGCATTTTCTTCTTGGGTTACGACTTCATACTTGGATAATTTTGGTAAAACTAGTTAAGGTTTTGGGGACTGTGACTGGGTCATAATGGTTTTGGATTCAGTCATTTGGGTATAAGAGGCCTTGGTTTGCTTTTGGGTCGTGGGTTTTTGGGCTGGAGGCTTCTTGGGAGCCATGGGATTGGAAGCCCTGCAAGAACTCATGAGATAAAAAATCAGGCAACGAATTTTCTTGATCTTTGATGTGTTCAATATCAAATTTGAAGACTGATAATAAAGCTTGCCCATCTAGCAAATATGTATTTTGAAGCTAAATTTTTAACATCATTTTTCAAAATAAATTTTGCTACTTTACAATCAATTCGAAGTAAAAACTTTTGAATGAGTAAATCACTTTGAAACTTTGAAATGCGTAAAATAATTGCTAAAACTTCATTCTTAATAGTAGAATACTTTTGTTGAATGTCATTCCAACTACCAGAAGTAAATTGAATTAATTGCTATATTCCATCTTTCTTTTGTTTAAGGATACCTCCAAAGCCTAATTCAGATGCATCGGTTCCATGATTTTAGGAGCCTTAGGGTCTGGTAAATAAAGGCATAGAAGATTCCTAACTTGGGTTTTGATTTTCTTGATGACATCAGTATGTTCCTGTGTCCAACTTGGGGCATTCTTTTGAAGTCTTTGATAAAGAGGCTTTGCTATAATTTTGAGATTTTTAATGTGGTCTGAAACATAATTGAGACTACCTAGAAATCTTTGTAATTATTTTTTGTCTAAGATTATGTCAGGGAATTTGTCCGCAAATTCAATTGATCTAGTGATGGGTTTAATTGTTTCTTGGGTTACATCATGACCAAGGAACCTAACTTTTGTCTGAAATAAATTCGTCTTTGGTTGAGAAAGAACCAATCCACTCTTTATTACTAGGTTTAAAAAGGTCTGGAGGTGTTTGAAGTGCTATTCTAATGATTCAGAGAATATTAGAACATCATTAATATAAACAATAATAAATTTTGAGTATGGAGTAAAAATATCATTCATGATTTTTTGGAATTTAGAAGGAGTATTTTTAAGTCTAAAAGGTATTACATTCCATTCGTATTGTCAGAAGGGGACAGTGAATGCCGTTTTGTACTTATCATATTCGCAGATTTGGATTTGCTAAAAACCAGACTTTAGATCAAATTTTGAAAAGATTTTTGATTCGATTATCCTAGTTAGCAAATCTTTTTTATTAGGTAATGGATACCTGATCCATCTTAAAGCTTGATTTAGTGGTTTATAATTAATTACAAGTCTTGGAGCCCCTCTTTCCAATTCTGCATTCTTTTGAACATAGAAAGCAGCACAATTCCAAGGGGATTGGCTTGGCCTGATTAGTTTTTTCTTAACAAGGTCATTAATTTCTTGCTTGCAATATTCAAGTATTTCTTGGTTCATTTGAATTAGTCTGGCTTTTGTAGGTATTTTTCTTTCATTAAATTCCTTTTCATAGGGAAGACTTATAGCATGTTTTTTCCTATTCCAAAAGGTACTAGGTAGGTTAGAACATGCAGATTCTTGAATTTGATTTTTAAAGTTTTCTATCTTTTGTATTATTATAAGACTTTTCAATTATTCTTCTATTTCTTCTTTAAAAAATTATCTGTGTTTTGTTTTTCTTGTTACTTCATTGACCGTATTTAAGGTTTTGATAAATTCTTTTGCCACAAATTTGATTTTTAATTCTTGTCCCAGGGCCTTCGTTGTAATTCCTTCATCATTTACCATGAAGGGTTTTATCATGTTGAGAAAATGAGTTTCTAAAATAGCTGGCCTATTTAGGTTCCTTATCAGAATAAATTGGGTGACAAAGCATTGGTTTGCAAAATGAATTTTTGTTTCAGAAAGCTTGTACTTTATTATTAATTTTGAATCATTTATAATTTTTAATTTTTTTAAAAATTTTTTTAAAATACTTTGTCGGGATTAAACCTTCCTGTATATAATTTAAGTCTGCCCCTGAGTCAATTAGAGCAATGGTTTCTAATTTAAATTTATCTATTGTGATAACTACTCTAACATACTAGTTTTGTATGGTTAGGTTAGAAATTAATTCTAAAAAACTTTAATTTTGAGGGTCTTGCTCGGGTTCTGTATCAGAACTTTCTTGTTTTTCTAATTGCTTTATCTATCCTTTGATCTGATTTATTTCCATTTTTATTTGATTCACTTCAGATTGTAAGTCTTGTAGTGTTATTGGTTTATGTTTTTTATGACTAAATTTATTGAAAATATCATTCAAATTGTTACTTTGAAGCATAGATGATTGGTTTTCACTTAGGGTTTCTTTTAATCTGAGAAGATATTCCTTTTTGAGTTCTGGTTCATTGATTTTATCTATGAAGTCTAGGAGTAAATTTTATATTTTTGTTATCATATTTATGCTTGAGGATGGGAAATTATCTTCTTCAAACTCTTCTGAAGAAGACTCAACGTCAGATTCAAGCAATAATTTTTCTAGTTGGGTTTTAAGAGAATTTTCTAGATCTTCTTTGTCAATTTGTATTTCATTTATTTTTCTTCTTAACTTACATTTTCTGGCATAGTATCCAATTTTGTTACACTTAAAGCAAGTTATTTGATTTGTTGGTTGACCTATTTGTTTTTTATTTTGAAAGATTTTCTTTTTTGTTTTTATAGGTTTGTTCACTATTCGTTTGTATTTTGTAGTGTAAGGATGTTTTTTCTTGGTACAATTTTGACAAGTTTTTGATTTAGAAATTTTTTTTTTGGTTAAAGGATTATAATCGAATTGGTTACAGAAGTTTTCTAGTTCTTTTCTATTAGTTAGTTGTTCCTTTTTTAATTGTTGCTTCATTCTTAGATCATTACAAAGATTTAAGCCTTCATAATTGATAATATTGATTAAATCTCTATAAGTGAGTCTATCATAGGTTATTGTATTGTTGTTTTGTTCCCTAATCTTTAATTTAACTTTTTCTACAAAGACTTGAGGGAGTCTAACAATGAACTTCTCTTTCCAGAATGGCTGTTGATAATCATTTTTAGTCATTACATTGGTAAGGAAGACATCTTTGTACCACCTGAAATCTTGCAATTTCTTGTATCTGAGATTGGCCAAAATTCCAGAACTTCTATCTTTCAAGCTTGATGGATCTCCTAAGAAGTATTTTGCGATTGCAGATATGAGGGTTAACACTGAATCTTGTATTGGTTCCCCCACTTCATCTTTGACAATCACACCTTCTTCATTCCTTCTATAGGCGTATAGTATAGTATATTGTTTCTATCAATTTCGTCAAGGTAGTGATCCCACCATCTTTTCAATTATCCAATGAAATAAGCTACCAAAGTTTGGGCAATAGCTTGGTTGGTAATATTGGATTTTGTTCTGTAAGTCATAGCTACCATGGTCATTTCTTGAAGGGTGTTGAGGATTTGATATTCAGTTTGATCATCTATGTTCCATTCATAAATGGTATTTGCTGAATAATGGTTCTGCCTAAGTGATGGACTTTCCTCTATAGCCATATCAGGAAGAGTAGGTCTGTCGTAGAATAATTTTGTGGGTTGATTCAAAGTCTGAATTTTGTTGACTTCAAATTTTTTGTTACTATCTTGGCCCTTTGGCGTTTCTGGTTCATTATTACTACCAGAGCTATTTTCCATGGAATCCTCACTATTGGAGGTTTCCAGGTCTTGGGACAAGACAGAAATATTTCTGGCCCTATGAACCATAGATGTTGAAGGCGGAGTTCTTTTTGGTATATCTAATATAGTGTTGGTTATAATTTTCATTTTTTCAAGTCTTTTGTTGATTTCAATTATTATATTGCTTTCTTTTAATTGGGAAATCAATTTCTTTAGGATTTCATGTGGAGTAAATATTAGAGTTTTTTTTTACCTTTTATTGGTTGTTTTTCTTCTTTTATTATTTCTTCAATCTTGGTCAGTTGGTCTCCTATTGTTTTTAAATAAAATTGTTATGTTCTATTATGTTTTTAAGGTCTTTGTCATTTGATGTTTCTACAGGGTCATATTTAAATTTTAAAGATGATGCTATAACTTGTGTTTCTCTTACAGAAATTTTAATTTCTTGTAAAGGAGGGTGAATTTTTTGATTGTTTTACCCTTCCCATCTTGCCAAGAGATTACACATTTTCTTGTAAGCATGTGTACTTGTTTTGAGTTTTCTTTCATATGATAATCAAACCAAATGAAGAAGTTTATATTTGTTCTTAGGAATTCTAATGTTTGATAATATTTCTTCTGGATCTCAGCTCTTTGTTCTTTGTTAAAACTGTTAAGAAACCACTTTCTTTTATTTGTATTTTTTTGTTAATAAAAGTCTTTTCTTAATTTTTCTTTATCTATTGTGAAATCTTTATATATTATACAGATTTCAGAGTCTTTCATTTCTGTAATTTATGAAAAAGTTGAAGAAATTAACGATGATGTTTGATCATTGTAAACAGTTTAAGGAACTCTGGGTCCATTATCTACTTCCCTGAGTCTAGATCTAGGTAGTATTGGATCTTGAGGAGTCGGTTGGTATCTATGACTATAGGTTCTATTAAAAATCATGTTGAATTTTATCTCTATATCTCCTTTTGGAAGTGTAGTGATTGATTCAATAGTGCTCTGAACTTGTCTAGGAGCTGGAACAACTTTTCTATAAGCCAATTTTGTGGAAGGGAGACCTGATCTCAGATCAGGGTTTTTGGAATATGTGTGTTTCCTTTTAGAGTGTTGGTTTGGAAATAGGTTGTGCTTCCAAAGATTCTTTTGTTAATCACCTGGATGTGATCCAGATCATTGGTTACCTTATAGCAAATTTTAAAAGTAATTGCTACAGGGTAAGATCCTGGCATGATATTAAATCCATGAAGTTTAACATCAAGTTCTAAGGCTTTAATAATGTTTTGGTCCTTGAGTTTTAGGGTCAGGTCTGTATTACAATTAAAGTAAATGGGTCCTTCGTACAAGTTTGATTCTATCATTTCTAACAGAGAATCATTGAAACGGGTCAGGCAGCCATCTCTCAGACAGAGAAGAATCGTAGTATCAAGCCCTCTTATGACTAGGGATTTGGCAGCAACCTGGACCATACCTATATGGATAAACTCATATTTAGTCCTAAGGATTTTGACTAGGTCTTGTGGGATTATTGATATGACCGTGTGATCGCCCGCTATTGACACATTTTTTTCTCGTATCCTAACTTTATTATCAGGTAGGATTTTATGTTGATAAATTGATCTTTTGTTTATTTTTAGAACAATCCATTTATTCAACTGTTCATCCCTTATATCCATTGAGTGGCTATTGGTATTATCTCCTCTAGAAGAAGAACTTGTAGAAAATGACCTAGATAGCATATTCATATTGGAAACTCAATGTATCCCTTTTCTTTTAGACAGCTGCTTATGGCCCGATAATGCCTATGCACGGCGAAAATGGCCGACGCAAAGTCAATGCCTACTCAAGATACACTTTGATTTACAAATGAAAACCAGCTATCTTGGTATTTTTCTAATAATCCTCCCCACCTGGCTCTTATATATATATATATATATATATATAAGCAACCCTCAACTTAGGAATGGCCTTAAGATATCTTCTTGATTTCGAAAAGCTTAGAACATATCCTTTAAATTTCCAAACTAATCATCTGGCTTCAAGACTAGCAGACGATGTTAACTTGTCATTCCATGTAACAAAAATATCCTCGATCTTTTTCAGGGGATGAATGAATAAAGGGTTTGATGTGCTTTGAGATTTGCATGGTTTGATAATTATTAATTATGGATCATATACTAAGAATGTTTTGAAATATATTATAGATAAATGAATGAAGAAATCCATGATACTTTGAGATTTGTACCATGGATCATCCTTCACTATAAGCCATATATTAATTATGTGATGAGGGATGGACTCGATGTACCCCGGTTTATTTGGGAAAGGGGAACACCACCTAAACAAATTAGGACCGTGGGAGGGCTAAAAAGCCTCTCGAGACTAGGGCGAACTGACACTAGTGGGGATAGGTGGAATAGCGAGAATAGGAAAATAAAAAAATGCAAGAAAATTAAGAAAAATAGAAAAAGAACCTGGACCTGCCCTGGATCCACATCATTATGCTTTGGGATCTATGCATGTAGATGAATGTAAGTGTTCAAAGTGCTTTAAGATTTGTGAGATGGGTGATTCTTAACTTTGATATTTGTGCAGGTGGATGAATGGAGTACGAAGTGTTTTGAAATTTTGTATGGTGGGTGAACCTTGATATTTTGATAAGCGAATAAAGAGATTTAGAGTGCTTTGAGAGTTGCACGGTGGATGATCCTTCACTGTAGACCATATATTAAGAGTGTTTTTTAGTTATGTGTAGGTAGATGAATCAAGGGGCTTGAATTGCTTTTAGATATATATGATTGGTAATTCTTGAATATGATTATATACCAAGAGTACTTTGAGATCTATGCAAGCAAATAAATAAAAGTATTTTAGTGCTTCGAGATTTATGTAGGGATAGGTTTTAATCACGAGCCATATACCGAGAATGCTTTGAAGTCTATGTAAATAAATAAATTAAGGTGTTTGAAGTGCTGTGAAATATATGCAGTGGAAGATCCTTAACTAAATATCATATACTAAGAGTTCTTTGAGATCTATGTCAAGACTTTATTTTGTAAACAAATTATATGAAAGGCATTCATCAATACAATTTTATGTTCTCATGTGACAGTCACACGATACAATTTTGTTAATAGAGATGAACGATTGGATCGATTTGAAATAATTTAAAATTTTGAAGGATCCACTAGAAAATTTTAAAGTAAATGAGATAGTCTTGGGACATGTCCTAAGTTAAAGTTGAGGAGTATCACTATAATTTCTAAATGAAGACCAGCATGTATCAAGGACTATAAACACTCTCCAACTTAGGACATGTCCTAAGTTCGATGAGGTATAAATGAAGACCAGCTTGTCAGGATTCAAAGCCCATATCTAATTTGGAACCATGCAACAATTTTAGTAAAACCGCATCCAACTAGACCCAAGTTGGCCCAATCTAGTAGTAGTGTGTTCAACCAAAATTGTTAAAAGGCATCTTACAAGTTACAATAGTATTAGAATTATACACTAGATTGACTTATGAAATCCCATAAAAAACTATTCTACATTCATCGATGTAAATTTGTTGTCATAGTTCTCATGCACTTTATATTAGATACTTCTTATATGAAAACTTGCCAATTATTAGTCCATCCTTAATCTCTTTGGATGAATCAATCTACTGCATTGTAAATTATTACTTATTAGTCCATCCCACCAACACCAATCACCAAAACATTCTTACTCACGAGGGTGCAATGCACTAGAAATAATAAATAGTATTTTAAAAGCCAAAATATTAAATTAAATCACGCAATAGAATAAAATGTACACTTAACAATCAAGAAAAGTATCTCTTAATGCTACTTTGCAGCCAATGCTTTGTAACAAATCTCCATTAACTCTAATAAATACCCGATTAGGAAGCTAAAAGGCAGATGAGAGAGAATAGGGTGTGGGCCGCCAATGAAGAGAGGAAGAAAAGAATAAATAAATTTTTTTTCTTTTCATGGTCATCCAAATTAAATTTCTTCACTTAATCAACCATCATGAAATAAATATTTTTTTAATTAAATATCCGTTTAATATCCTAGCATGCTATAGATCAGGATCGGTTCTTTAAAATTATTTTCTCGAATATACATATGAATATGCAGTAGTTCAGCTACAAAGTCAAGCATGCATCTTCATGTTCTTATACAGTAATATTATCAAATTGAACACCTATGATTCTTGAATGCCTATAAATAATCTGATTTTTTGGATCAATTATAATGCTCGTGCATATTTTTATACCATAATATCAGATATTTTTTAAGAATGCTTCATAGCTTGGTACCTCTATGTTAATCTGATAATTTTATCTTTCAAGTCAGTTCACTAATTGATCCGAATAATAATAATAATAATGATGATAATGATGATAATAATAATAATAATAATAATAATAATAATAATAATAATAATAATAATAATAATAAATTATTATTATTATTACTACTACTACGAGAGATATGGAATCATAACAAAAACCAGTGGGATTACCACCTTGATGGTGCAAAAAAAAAAAACAAAATTCTCTATCTTACGTCCCTCCCAAGTATTTCGAAAAATTTTTTTAGTAGATGAAAAAGAATAATTTTTTCAAAACCCTTCCCATCATCTCTCTCCTCCGGCTTAATATATAATATTTCCTGTTTCCCTCCTACCGTATCCGTTTTTTCAGTTATAAAAAAATAATACGACTCGTTGGTATCGAATTCACCGTTAGATCTCAATCCAACGGTAGGAAAATTATGGATACTCCTACGAAACATTAGGGCTAGACTCGTGAAATAAACTTTCTCAAATCCAAAAGCCTGTGCTTTTATCTCTTCTACTCGGCCATCCTCTCGCCATCTCCGTCCCCTGGCCTCCCGCGGCGCAGCCTCCTCCGCCGCCGCGTAAGATCGCTCACTCTGTCTTTCTGTCTCCGGGGAGCTCCCAACTCCGGCCATTTCCCCTCCTCGCCGTCCGAGTTTTTCTATTTCTCACGCAAACAAAGGATTGCCCCCAATGTATTGTACAACTTTTCTTTTGTCTCCATGATTTCAAGAAACTGAGCGTTGTGGATGATAATTTTGGCAGATTTTGAGGCTCGATTTCTTGAAGGCTGGTGGATTTTTGAGATTTGGTTGAAGGATGTGTAGCATTCAGACAAATATTGGCTTCCCTAGCAAAGGACTTCCTTTGTTGGGTCCCAATGGGAGGAATGGAAGAAGCTGCACTTCTTTATCTCTATCTTGTTTACATGCTTCAGCTCCGCTGGAATTCCAGCGAAAAAAGGTGTACCCAAAGCTGGTTTATAGTGCGCCAGCGTATAAAAGATGTGAACCGGTTCGTGCGTTTGGTGGGAAAGGAAGCTCGAACAGCCAAGATGATGTAATGGAACTTCTGAAGTTTGTTTGGATTGCATTTGCTGCATTCTTCTTAGAGTTCTTGGAGAGTCCTAATTATTGCAGTTGGAAATCATTGGATTTCTGATTGTTTGTGATTATTAAGGAACAGCATAGTGTAGAGAGGACAATGAAGGGATTTTTGGGTGCCATTTTTTGTTTCAAAATCCTGGCGCAAGATTAGGTTTAATTTGCTAGTGCTTGGTCAAGAACTTTCATTTTACACTATTTGCTAGAATGTCTGCCTATATAATGTGCTTTGATTTTGAATTCAGGCTTTTTCAATGGAATCGCTAAAGAAAGCTATGGAAGGTGTGAAACAAGAGAATTCGGTGCAAGATAAGTTGAAGCAGCAGATGCAAGAATGGAAATTTTGGGGAGGCGGAGACAAGGGAAATCCTCCCAGAGGTGGTGGTGGTGGCGGCAACAGTGGCAATGATGGTGAGGGTGCTTCACAAGATGAAAGTTCTGCAGAAATGTTTGATGAAATAGTCCAAGTGCTTTTGGCAACCATTGCCTTTGTACTTGTGGTAATTATATCACATTCTTTCCACTAAGTTTGCATTATATTGATATGTGTTGGTACGATATAGAAGCATTTAACAACAAGAGGTCCCATGCTACTTTCTTCGTTATATAATTTTACCTTTACTAATTTATGAAATTTATCTTGCATCCTTACTATTTCTTCGAGTTCTGCATCTGGTCGCATCTGGTCACTCTTCCAATCTTTCTTACTTAGGTGTCTTAGCTAAGGCATGTACAAGATGTTCATGTTTTATTTGTCTAATTAGTATGACATTATCTTTTTAGCGTATTTGTTTACATAACATTGTTATGAATTACACTTTGTTTCTTGCTTATATTATCCATTTACCTAATTAGCAAAGCCTTTTTGACATTAAACTTACCATAATATACCTTTATTTGGTGAAACTGAAAGTTTGAGGAGCAAAAGTAAGGGGGGTCCATTATGATGACAAAAGTAATCTACTAGAAAAGGTCTATAGGTCCATGAGGCACTAGCAAGCAAGGATGGTAAGAGAATTCAAAGGATATTAGTGAGGAATTTATGTCACCCTTCCTATTTTTCACATAGATTATCTTATTTTGTATTTTTGCTGCTTGGCAGGGCTGTAGAGAAGCAACAATGTGCTATTCTTGCAAGTTAATTGAGGATGGCTCATGTTGATGTATTTTATGGTGGTTTTCTTGCATAGATACATATCTTGACTTTTGAGATCTTTGGAATTATGAAATATATTTTGATAAAGTGGTGATGGGAGGGTCATCAATTGTGTTGCATAGACTCTGCTTTGGAAAACTGGAAGGGAAACTAGTCACTCGGAAGCAGTCATCTTGATGAGGGTACTGAAGTTATCTCTTGACTATTAGCAAAGTGATGTAGCTTGACATTTTAAGAGCTTGCATGTAAGTAGACCAATGGAACCTTTTGTCTAGAAGATAACTTTAGGAATAGTGGGAAAGGGTTATGTTAGGAATGTAGGTATATCTTGTCTTGACATTTTCATTTAAAGATGTAGGTTTGAACTAAATCTACCTAATCTTTTATCAAAAAATACCTAATCTTTTATCAATTTTTTGGTGTGAAACCTTTCTTGAACCCTGCCCTAGTTAAAAAAAAAACACCTCTTAGCTTGTTATTTTACTTGTCAATGCTTCATTTGGTCACTTGCTCAAGATTCCCTGTTCTGCAGTTAAGTCAATGATGCTTCGCTTCATTTACATTAATTTAATCTATTATTTTCAAAATTAGTTTTCTAGTCCTTGTGAATGTAGATAACCAAGACAATGAAGATCCATTGTTTACTATAAACCCTGTTTCTATATACACCACAATAATTCTAAAGTTTCCTTTATTTTTTTTCAAGTCCTAGATTAACGTGCCATATTTTTCTGTCCTATCCCATCTGCTTTCATATTAGACAAGATGAAAGGAGAGCATTTTCCACTTAAAAATGCACATTCAGATTTGGCTAAGGTCTTAACCTTGATTTTGATTGGAAAAGGAGGAAAGTGAGTGTATGTGGTAATTAATGTACTTTTTAAGATATATGGGAGTATTCTTGGTATAGAAAATGGCAGATGGAATCAAGAAAGATTGTTCCCTAATTCCATAACTGTTATTTTTATATGTATGTGTATGTGTCTATTTATATTTGAGATAGATCTGTCTGGAACAATCTATTTAATATTAAAATATCTAAAACCTTTCTAAGCAAAATCTAAAAGGAAGAACCTAGAAGGTGAAGTAATTGAAGTTAGAAAAGAAAATCATGATGGGCACTATTTTGTAAGTTATGAAAGGCACAGTAGACAGGAAACATGTATTTTCATGCAAAATTTGAGAAACTCCTTGCTTTTTGGTTTACGCATAAAAAAGTAAAAACTTTGCAATAATTATCTGACTTAGGGGCCTCATGGAAAATAAGATCTTTCTTTTGCATGGAACATTTATGGGATTTTGTTGACCTAGATTTTTTGCATAAGAAAACAGTAAAATAATATTTTTTCTTATTTTTCTGCCAAAAAAAAACTTGCGCCAAAGTTGGTTATATCATTGAAACTAAACTCTACTTCTTTTGGTTTTTGGATATTCATGGAATGCAAGCACTAATTTATTGTTAAGGTTCATATAATTTGCCTTGTAATTTAACACTCAAATGCAAGGCTTTGGTTTAATCAGCAAATTTGAGTTAGCAAAATTCTGGAACATCATCACAATGAATTATTCCTCCCCTAACACAGAGAGCTGCATTTTTTCTTAATTAAAAAATAGCACTTAATGAGTTATCAATAGTTGAATTTCAATCTGACCCAAATGCTATGTTTGTTTTTGACTTAAACCAAGATCGATCTTACTGATACCAGCCAAATCCAGCTGAACCCTTAAAAAGGGCCAGTTTGACATTAGATTATGCAACAATTGTTCTTAAATTACCCAGTCATTTTGACTTGGCCAAAATCTAAATCTTCTTGTTTGTCCAGAATCTGCCATGCTTAACCAAATCCCAGTCCTTCCTGCAACCTGTTGTCTGCCTACCCTAGTTGCACTCTCAAAAGTCTGCTTTAAAGCCTGAAATATCTCATACCCTAGTCCAGCCCTTGGAGTATGGTTAAACGAAATTGGGTGCAGGTCCCCAATGTAAAAGATCCAGGAACCAATTTCTTGTACACTAATAACATGAATGTGAAAGTTTGCAGAAAGCCTGAGACTTTTATACAATGTTGCTTGCATTTTAATTAGCACCTCTTTTTCATTAACTTACTCCCATCAGATTTGCATCAGCTAGAAGGTTTGATTATTATGACCAGGCAAAGTAGCTGAAATATCTCTTCTAAAACAATTAAGCTGACATATATCATTCTTATATAGATAAATACAATGAACTTGGTTCTAGCACCCAATATCCTTGAGTTGTCTTGCAGCTCCTTTTGTCTTAAAGATAAACAAAACCATGAATGCAAACAATTCCCTTTGAAGCCTGTTGACCTTTAGCATTTAGATTTTGCATTCATTCTTGAATTATTTATCGTTGGCTACCATTTTCTTCAGGTCAATGTTCCATATTTATCTGATGCCAGCATACAAGCATGTGGGACTATTGAAAATCCAAATGCCTTGCTGTATGTTCGGTTGCTCAAGCACATTGAGTGTCCAAGAATGTAAAGTGGTGATAGCTACTGCATGAAACTTCTCCATGTGCATGATTAGATATTTAAACATTTGCATGAACATATGGATGCTAATTTGAGTTGCATACTTATCTACTACCTAACCTGGCTATTGAACTACCACTGTTTAAACAATACAAGTTACCTAATCAACAATTTTTAAGCTTATAGTTTGGATCTTGGTGAATCAACTGCAGATTCTTGCCTCTCCACATAAGTCTTAACACTACGTCTTCTTCATGCCAAATGTGTTTTAATTGGTATATGTCTGATGTGTCCTATAATTCAACTAAATTACAGAGTATCAGTTCCAACAAAGCATCAGATTGTTTAGCTAATTATGGGAGTCACCTTTTGGAGGATTATCTATGCTTGAACTTTGATCAGCCGCCACATGATTTAGATATTATCCTGAGAGAGGATGTACTTGCATATCCCAGGCTAGCTTATTCCATGCCTTAAGGTCTTATTCTGCCAAAAAAGGAAAAATGGCTAAAGTTACAATGTCTGCCATATTTGTAGTCTTTATATCATTGGTTTATGAGATGTAAAGCCAGTTTTCTCCTTGAGGAAAGATAATAAAATCACTGGAGAGATAAACCATGTATAAATTTATTATAGATATTTTCTAGGTACACCAACTTATGTTTTATGAGCACTGCTTTTGCTTGTTTGATGTAAGTAATTGTATGCAAGTAATGATGCTATACGATGGCATAGATTAATTTGATGATCATCATGGATACATCATGTGAAGTATAAAATATTTACCTTTTTGACAATTGTGTTTGCTTACATTATCTAATTTTCCTTCTTGAAGTGACTTTGTGCCATCTAATTAAACAGAACTTTCTCTTGGATGATCCCGATGAGTCTATAGGCTATGATCAGCCAAGACAGACCTACATGTGAACCATTTAGACTTAGGATTCCAATACTGGCAGTTTAAAGGCAAGATGTTTTGGAGCATCCTTGAAAAGTTGTCTAGAATATCTTTGGAATAATTCAACAATCCATAGTTTATGATCATTAGAGCTAGAAATGGAGAGGTAAGAGGAAGGGTTACCATTTCTTCATATCAGGAGACATCTTCATCTTGCATTATGAGGGGTGTGCATATTGTTCAAAAGATACATCAAATCAAGGTTTGCAGTACCAGTGCAGACTGCCCTGTACCAGGCATAGTACCGATACTCGATACAAGGGGGTGTATTGAGTGTTGGTATGCAGAATTAACCCCAATACCAAGCATAATGATACTGCACCAACATGATATCCATATGGGGTCAAGTATCAAGATTTTGAAACCTGCACAAAATAGTGTTGGTGCATGGTAAGTTTCTGCTGAAATAGAAATTTTGCACAGAACTGCTGAAACTGTCTAGAACTCCCAGAATTTTCATGGTTTCAACAGTTTTTGTCAGTTTTGTAATTTTTATGACTAACCAAGATTTCATTGGCTCTGCTTGCACATTATAAAGTGTCACAAAAATATACTTGTAAAAGAATCATATTTTTGTGGTTTTTACACAATAGCTTAGCTTTGTTCTACATGTTTGTTACCAAACTATATGTTACAATTTCAATATGGTTCTTAATTGTATTATTTTCCAGTTTTTTAGAGTTTCTGGCGTTGCTAATTTTCTATTGATTTAAATGGTTTCTAGTAGGATTCACCAAATCTAAGATACACAAAAGGCTCCTGTGAATAAATGTAATCTAAAATGATAAGTCATATGTTTACCCGTTTTTATTATTTTGTTCGTTATGACTTTTTTTGGCTGAAACTCCAAAATTTTAATTAAAACTGAGCTTTTGAAGTTTGGTGAATGGTCAGCAAAAGGACTAGATTGACTTTCTGACTGATCTTTAAGCTTGAGATATAAATGTTCCAACTTGTGGTGATATAAATACATGCTTTTTCAAGATTCCCTTTGAAAATTTATGTGGGCTTTCAGACTTGGATATGGAAGAGTTGTTTCATATTTTCTCACTAGTAAATGAAGTTCATCCATCCTTCATCCTCAAGATAAACAGGTTATGATTCACACAGATGTATGCATACTTGAAGTAAGCAGTCACTATCAGACCCTTTTACCACCTTCTTGCCTGTCTGCTTTATTAGTACTTAAACCTTCAGAATGAACTTGCTTGTTGGTAACTAAAGGGTGTATACATTTTTTTGCTTCCTAATTTCTGGAAGGTACAATTCTTAAATGTACACACCCATTTAATGGTTATTGGTGGCATTGTATGTCTTGTGGCTGCTAAAATTTGATAATGTTTGACAAAGTAGCATTATCATGGTGGGAAGTTCATTTCGTTCACTTTGTTGTCCATTCTTCCTTTTTTAAAGCACTTATGCCAGTCCTCTAGCCGCTCAATTTGTGGGTGTGCAAATGGATAGGTTGTGGTCTAACTTAACCCATATGGAAATCAAATTGTTATGGAGACCCATTTATTTAACGGATAGGTCATGCCTTGTCCTGGATGGTTTTGCATTTTGGTAGGGCTAGATAGTTTGAGATGTCGAGTATATCCAGGTAGCATCAGTGACTTTTCAGTTGTCTCCAGTCTGACCAAACCTCAAATTTGGCATGGATGGAGAATTAGGTTCAGGATTTAGACCTTGCCTAATGTGCATCCAATTTTTGTGTAGTCTGGGTCTAGATTGTTCTGACTCCAGGTTGGATCTAGGTCTCTCCAACTGCTTGGACCTTTCCCTTGAGTAGCGACTCACAATACAGTTCAGGTATCAACCATCAAGTAAACTATGAGTATCATTGATAATTTGCTATCTGACTTCTGTTTTATTGGGCTACAGTCAAGGTTTCATTATTAAATCAAGATTGATTTAGCTGATAATATGGCTCTTATAATGAGCCTTTTAACTTCAAAAGATAGGACAAAATAGTTAGGTCTGTGTAATTCTGGATCTGGCTCAGGTAGCCAAATCTTCTAATCTTGTTTTGTTGTTGCAGTGATACTTGCAATACCTGTCTGTTTGACAAAACTTTTATAGAATAAAACTTGAAATAAAACTTGAAAGGAAATAAGTTTTTCGCGGTGTTGACAAATCATTATCATCCTCCCAAACATTATATAACTAGAAATGTATAAACATGCAAGAGAACTTTGACAACTTTTAATTGAGTAAAAATGTCTTTATGCTAAAGATTCTTCTCTCACAGCTGGTTATCGCTCCTTTTCTTGATCAGAAATGACCTTAATTAGAAGATTGTGTACATCTGTCTAACCTTATTGCATGCATCTTCTAAGTGTGTTTTTAACTGCATGATCATCAGCAGTATTCTATAACACTTGCAGATGGAATAATATTTTAAGTTCGTGTTTTACTGGAAAAGTATTCAAATCTAGACATTACATGCATTGTTGTATTCTATATTCAATCTGCAAAAGGACTCAGCCATTTCTTGGTTTTGCAGTACATTTACATGATCAGAGGTGACGAAACGCTGCGTCTAGCTAGAGACTACATCAAGTATCTTTTTGGGGCTGAGGAAACTACACGGTTGAGACATGCCAGGTATAAATGGGACAAGTTTTGTGAAAGCATAACCAGGAAGGAGGTGGTGAGGGAAGGTTGGTTGGAACGAGCAATTGTTACTACGCCCACGTGGTGGCACAAACCAAACCAGTTGGTACGTCTGGTGAAATCTCTCTATCGGGACTATAGGAGACAACAAGAAAGAGAACAAGAAGCTTAGTGTCTCAGATTCTTTTTTGATACCTTTTTTGTTCCTCCCAAACTTTCAAGGATCTCCTGAGTTTTCTGGATGTAATTACGAACCTACAGCACAGCTTTCCAAGACCATGTATGGATCTGCATACTAGGTTAGACTTTGTCCATATGGGAAAATGGGCTTTTGTTGTTTTGGAGACTATTATATCCTCATTGTCGAAATAGTTAATCCATTCATCTGAGTGCACTGACTATCAATGTTTTGTAGAAAAATGCAGTGCAGTTTGATATGCTTTTTCAAGGTTTCTGCAGTTCAGCTCTAGTTACCTTTTTCAACAACTTGAAGTACGTATTGCTTATTATGCTTAATATCCATGTATTTGATGTGGACTAATGTATTAGCAATATTTGCATAATAGCATGGATGCAGCTAGCAAGGAATTCTTGGATGGATGTATAAGGTATTAAAACAGATTGGATGGCCTGTTAGTACTTGGGTTCCATCATCATATTTACTTTGGTTTGCTTAATCTGTCTTATATATTTTGTTGGTTCTGTCAGTTACAGTTTCCGTGCAGAACAACTAGGAAACTAATCCTTTAAAAGTAGAAATTATTATCCATTTATCTGGAACGACATCTTGGTATGGGTTGATTGTCTGTGAATTTTTGGATTTGGTTGTTTTTGTTCATTCTGTCATTAGAGCTATCCGTTTGTTTTGCCAGCCATAGCTTTCCATGATGTGCATGCCAAAGGTGGTTCTTGTCATACTGGTGGCTTATTTGACCTTGTGATGCGCTTTTCTGATGATGTTGCCTTGCTCTTTCTTCTTTTCAACCGGCGGCACCATGGAGGCTGCCTTAGCTAGGGGCAGCAAATATGCTGTAAATCAGCCGTGTAACCTTTCAATGCAAAATCTTTGTTACTGAAGCAACCCTTTTAAAATGGATTTTACTTTCGTTCATTATTTTGATTTATTTAGGAGAATGATTATGAAGTCAGGCTTCAATTGTGGCAGTAGGGTTTACTGTAGTTTTGGTGTGAATATGCTTAACAATTCAAGGGCTCTGTATTGGGTAGTCAAGTTTGTAATCCTACGGTTTTCTACCTTATAGCCTGGTTGTTGTAGATGATTAGTTTGCTTTGGTTTCTATTATCATAGAAGGTGAAATTTCACGACTTCTCTCAACAATTTATTGATAACTAAACTGAATACTGCTTTGACAAGCTTTGAGGTGATTACTGGCTGAAGCGGGAAAAATTGAATGTTGTTGTAATTAATCTTTAGAAAGGTGCAAGGTGGTAAATTTGCATCTTTAGTTAAAGCTTGGATTGCTTATCCAGGTTTGCTCTTCTATATACCAGGTTCGGGTTGTGTTTTTGGTGCAAAAGAAAGCTTGATGTTCTTTCGCGACATCAATCTTTGAGTTGCACAATGTACGGATCCCTAAACATTTGGAACTTGTCCATTCATCTGCTGCACAGATCTTGAAGGGACCGTTAGCGATCTAACGGTAGATTTTTTAAGGAAGATGGATATTTCTTTTGCACAAAATATACACCCTAAACCCTTTATTAGGGATGAAAATAGACCAAGTAATATCCTTTTTAATTTTAATTTTTTTTTTACTTGAATTTATTTAAATATTGATAAAAATTAGAACATCCAATTAATATGCATATCTATATCCGTTTAAAAAAAATCAATATAAATGGACAACCTCACAACCATCCGATCCATATTCGAATATATAATTTTATTTAATTTTATATAGTATTTATAATTTTTTTAAAAAATATATATAACTACACTGGCTTGTTATTAATTTAATCTACCATTTATATAACAATATTTTCAATTTTATAATTATAATATCTAATTATCTGGTCTATATCCATATTTATATATATACTTTCAGTATCTATTTTATATTTATATTTATTTAAAATAAATATAAATATAAATTTTTACATTCCACTAATATTTATATTTATATTTATAAAATAAATATAAATATATTGATATTTAATCTCTTTATAATCCAATTTTAGCCTTACCATTATATCATAATCCAAAATAGTCCGTATGGGCAACTCAAAAATGTGAAAAAGTTATCTATGCCAAAGGCTACGAGAATGAGGGGAAGCGGTTGGAAGCACAAGCATCACATGAGTTTGGGGTTTTGCCCAAGACTGGGAGAATGATGGGAAGCAGTTGGAAACACAAGCATCGCATGAGTTTTTGGTCTCCTTCTTTCACGTCCTGTTTTGAGAGAGAAGATGGCCGGTAACTCCAGTCCCTTC
This sequence comes from Areca catechu, assembly GCA_021397845.1. Classification (NCBI taxonomy): domain Eukaryota; kingdom Viridiplantae; phylum Streptophyta; class Magnoliopsida; order Arecales; family Arecaceae; genus Areca; species Areca catechu. Next base: position 92,735,119 of record CM038048.1, on the reverse strand, counting down.
TCTCCGTCAACGGCATTACGAGTGCAAATCTCAGTGCAAATCAGGAAGCATTCTAGATGAAACCTAACAAGCAAAAGCATTCCATGACCGGAGCCAGGAAGACAGCTCCATGGCCGTCATGACCGAAGACACGTCAAGCTCAAATCATGTGGACCGCTAGATCGGCTCCTTAGCCATGCCGTGTCGGCAAAATTATGCAACAAAAATAACGTTCCAATCTTATATGTTACTAAAGTTGGTGCAATATATGATCATACTCGTCAACCTGCCTGATCCGTATTCAACCTACCATAAACAAGTTTGGAGTTGAACTAAACGGGTTCGGATCATCAATAGGTTGACCGATTTGACATGTTTAATAGTTAAATTGGACATGAGTTTTTGATATCTGATCTATTTAATATATAGGTCGGGTTGAATCAAATAACCCATTTAAAACTTATTTAAAACCTGTTAAACATGTTTATATCTTGTTTAACCCATTAAAAACTTTACCCATTTAACAAACTAGTTATGCAGGTCAAGTTAGGATATCTATTTAATAAATAGGTCAAATTTAGATATAAATTTTTGATCTATTTAATAAACATATCATATTCAGATTCAAAATTTTTTTGACCTGACTTGATCTAACCTAATTCGATTTGACTCGACCTGATTGCCACCCCTATTTCCTATCAGGTAATTGACCGATCAATTCATATGCGATGCATTTATAACCAATTGTTTTGTTTGCCAATTTCACACAATTGTTTTAATGAAATAGAGAATGACAAATGGAGCAAAGTTTTGGTTCATCCAAATATTCAAGACCACTTCACAATAACTCCAATTTCCAATCAGGCCACTGATTTCAATGGGTGCCAAGACCTTCATGCAAAATTAATGATGTAAGTGTGATTCATGGTATCTCTGAAGTAGCATAGTATCGTGGTGGGAGAGCATCACTAGTGGTACATTGATTGTGAGTTAAGGAAGACTCTAGCTTATAAGGAAGAAACTATTCTTTCCATGTGAGATGCTTTTTGGATTAGAATCCAAAGAACAAAACAATAAGGCCCTGGACCAGAGTGGATAATATCTCACATGTCGAACCATAAGCCCTTGGCTACAACATTAGCATGATAATAAGTGGTCAAACCTATGATTATGATAAACCTGCGACTATGATGCACCTTCGGCAATATACAAACCCCACCAGGAGGGCTATGGTGATAATAAGGCTCCGATTATACACAGATCCCCTCATGAAGCTATGGTGATAATAAGAAGAAAGGTGCCTTTCATCCATACACAGAGTCCCTCTTAACTAGAAAGAGTATGCTATGATAGGAGGGCATTCAAGGTTTCATTCGAGATGCGAGAGAAAAGAAGTCAAATAATTAAAAAAAAAAAAAAGCATGTAATTTTATGAAAGAAGGGGTTGGACCCAACCAAGTTAGATAAGGGAATTTGGACACGGCTGCAAGTTTAAGTTAATCTCCTCGTAGATGTGTTTGGATGCTTCTTATTTCTCTTTCTTCCCATATCATCTGGAAAAATTCTAATAGAATCGATCTATTAGAACTGATTAATTCCGGCCGGAAGGGAAAAAAATTAACAATCTCTCTCCCCCGACTTTTTCTTGATGTTTTATTTCTCTAATAATCTAATCAAATATTCATTCTTGTATGAGAAAATAATTAATTGCCTGTTGTTTTGAATTTTCCAAAATTATCAAGTCCGGATTGTCTATCAAAAACTCATCGTCCGGATTCAAAAACTCAATTTCCAGCATAACATGAGTTAATATTTTAGATCTTATAAAATGCGGTCATTCCATATATGGATTTATTTTTGTTGTTGGGTGCACTCAGAACAAGGAATGTTCCAAATAAAGCATGTCAATCAAGATACCGGACTTGGGGGTCCTATCTTGATACATGAAATGGTATCCCATGCCATTTCTATACCCCATTAGATATTCGTTCGAGACTCGAATACTTGATGTTAATATAAATTCTTAGATCTTAACATTTCTGTTGTCCAAAACTTTGTGACTGATATATATTATATTTTCCACATGCAGACCTCTGCTTGATAGAGGAGAAGAATGGCACATCCCAGGACAACTACTGCGACGATAGATACACCCAACAATACCCGTGTGCCCCAGGGAAGAAGTACTACGGCCGTGGCCCTCTTCAATTGAGCTGGAACTATAACTACGGTTCTGCCAGACATGGCATTCTAGTTGATATCTTGAGCGAGCCTGAGATGGTGGCCAGTGACGTGAATACATCCTTCAAGGCCTCCTTGTGGTATTGGGTGGACAATTTGGAAATACTCATGATTACTGGACAAGGATTTGGAGCCACAATCCGAACGATCGATGGTGCTTATGAGTGCGACGGCAAGGGAGTGGATTTGATGATGGATCGTGTTAGATACTATAAAGATTATTGCAAGCAGTTTGGTGTGGGACCAGGAAATGAACTCACTTGCTAGGTGGTATGGGAATTCACCTGGAATAAGACCTTTAATTATCATGTAAGTTAGTTTAAAAGACAAAGATATCATGTAACAGGGAATAGAGATTAACAACATAACATGGCATGTTTGCTATTTAAAACTAGATAAGTAGGTGCCAACTGGTTGATTTGATAAAATACTTGGATTGCTGAATGCTGGTGACCGGAGTTCGATCCTATCCCGAACTACGTACTTAGTTTTTGCTGGATTTCCAACCTTTTTTTTTTTTTTTTTTTTGATAGTTCGAAAAGGTAATCGATTTAGAGAATTGAACTACCTCTGCTAACTAGTGCCACATTCCCAAGTGTTATAGTCCCGCATTAACTAATAAGAGGGGTGTCACATGAACTTATGAGCCTGGGATGATCGTTCCAATAACTTAAGCTTTTAAGCCGAGTCCATGAAAAATGGTACAAAAACTAAGCCTATTATTATTATTATTTTTATAGAAGAAAAAAGGGACAGAAAGGATAAATCCGGTGCAACTATTCCGTAGGTGAATACTCTAACCTGATCCCATCAAGATACCAGCTGGTCGGAATGGCAAGGAATAATTCCTGAATTTAATCGAGCCTTCCACGAAGTCATGTCTTGAACCCGTGACCTGTTAATTGTGAGACAATACCTCAATACCTCAATCAGCCAAGCTACCGCCTTGACGATGAAGTCTATCATCCGCCATAATGTTTATTAGTCATGCAATCCCTTATTGAAGGACATGAAGGTTGAGGATAGCCGGGGACTTGGATAGACCCCCCTCTCTCGAGAAGCAAACCACCACCGCCACGAAGGTATCAACAAGATTGGATGATCAAGGTTTTTTATAACCCTATATTGATTAATTCAAAAAATGACAAATAAATTTTTTAGCCTGGATCAATCCTCCTTCCAACAACTTGAGCTCTTAGATTGTGTTGGCAACACAAGGAGAACCTTCGAACCCATGCCTTACATCATGAAGATAATATGGTTGCTAATTCCTGCCACTCTTCCGGACTAGGTAAGCCAGACTGAAGAGGCTTTTCCTCCCCTTCCTTGCTATTCTTGTTGAGGCTGATACGAGGGGCATGGCCTTTCTGATGGTATCCCTTGCCATGACCCTAAAATAAAATAAAATATTTTTTAAAAAAATTCTTGATCACGTAGAAGCCTACAATTAAATCCAATCATGTCCGGCCAGCTTGATCTAAAACAACTAAATAGTCTTTAACTCTCAGATTCAGACTCTTTTTTTTGAGAATTCAGGTAATACCCAGTCAGTTGATGAGGTGCGCAAAGTTTTTTTTTGGATCATGTCTATGTTGGCTATGGGTTTAATTCCCCATAAACAAATATGGGTTCATTGAATCACATATTTGCTATTCAAACACAATTAAGTTTCCAATATCTTGCCCTTCTACATGCTCAAGAAAAGTGTATATCAAAAAATTTTACAAAGTTACAACTCTGCTTTCCAACTGATCAATTATTACATTTACGTGCACATCTCTTAAGGTACTTCATGGTACCTACAAACTCGACATCCTCCATTACTATAAATTGAGAAAGTCCATGTATGCTGGGTTCGAAGTAAGAGCTATGAACTACCACTAGCAGCAGCTGAGGCTTCTTGAGCCTTTTTCTCCCTCTGTTTTTCCCTGCGCTTCTTGTTTCGCAGTGCATTTTTGCTCATTTCTCTAAATTCATGAAAATAGATTGACAATTAGCAACCCACCAACATCCATATAAATAAAAGAAATACCCCAAAGAGAGAGAGAGAGAGAGAGAGAGAGAGAGAGAGAGAGAGAGAGAGACTCACTCTGCAGGAGCAATCCCCCAAAGAGCTGCCATTTACAGAAACAAATATCATTAGAATGTCTTAAATATCCAACTGCTGATAGTCTGCAAAATAATAGTGCATATTTCCTATTGTAATACTACCCCTATCTCTTAACCACCATAATTTTTGAAATTATGGCCAATATCCAGGAGACATTTTAACTATGGCAGAAAGGTAAGCCAATCTGATCATTTTCGTTATCAATCTAAAATGCTGAAAAAACAGTGACATAGAAAAACACATTTGCAATCAAACTAAAGTTAATCATACCAAGCGAAAATGCATTTGTAGGATGCATGGGTGAAAAAGAATCAAAAAGCATCAGACTTTTGCCTGTTCAGAACTGTGTGTCTAATTCTATAAGGATATCGATACGATTCATGTCCAAATATCTAATTCCATTTACAATTCTATTTAGTTTTTTATAGCTCTAATAACTCCAAAAGAAAATAAGCAACAACATCAACATATGTTTGTTTGATCATTTTTTTTTCCGCACATACAATGATATGTTTGTTTGATCCATTACACCCTTAATGATCAGTTTTTTAATCCAAAAATGTAACTTGGCAGAAGTATTATGATCCTGTGAGAAAGTTTGATAACTGATAGGATGCAATTTCAACTTTATTACTTGTATAATCATTTGTTTGTTTTATAACAATAATAAAAAGTGGCAAGAACTTTATAAACTTTATTTGAGATAAAAATATAAAATGGAATCATATTTAAACCATAAATTTTAACCATCTGACTTATGTCCATATTAACCTTTGTATTTGCCAATATCCAATTCGCATCTTAATACATTAACAACAAATTAAAAAACGGGGCCCCAATGCATGGATGGTGGAGCTTCGGAAACGATTAGACATATGCAACCTTACCCTTATGCAAAGAGGTTGTTTCTGTATTTGAACCTATGACACCCAAGTCACAATAGAGTAATCTTATCATTGCACTAAGCTGTTTCTGTACTTCGAACCTATGAAACCCACGTCATGATGGAGCAACCTTACCTTTGTACCAAGGCACACCCTCTAAATATATCTAAAACAAATGCATGCAAACTTTAGTATCCAATAAATATTCATATCTATATTCTTATTTGTCAGACCAAAATAAACTGATAACCAATCCATATCCAATTTTTCCAGCTCCACTAGGATGTCATGAATGAAAAATTTTTAAGATTTATAATTGATGTTAACAGCAAGATAATAAGAAGGCCGGCCAAAATTGTATGGTCATGAATATTGGGCAATAAAGAGACCCAATGACATGGTGACATGGTACCAGCAAGGATGGCAAAGTTAAGCAGATGCATGTACAAGTAGGAAAAGATAGAGATGTGAACATCAAAATAATAAGCATAATAGTTCAATCGAAAACACATTGATGGCAAAACAAGAATGAGATGGCATGAGAATGAACAGAAAGTATCTGAGGTATGATTTGATAGTGCAATAAGTAAGCTCAAACTTGTGCTGAAGGTTCAAGCAGAGCGGAGAAGGACCTAATAGCATTGATTTTCCTTTTTAAAGGAAAGCTAAGATACAATTGATAGCATATAAAAGTTGAAATCACTTGCAGTGATATCGTATGCAGCAAAGTTGTCAACAAAAGCTTACTGGTTACAAATACTGGGCTGTCTCTTAAAACTATAACACTTCCCGATTTCCTATTCCTCATTAACTACACGACTTCCACATCTAAATGTTATATGGAAAAGTGGACTCAGCATCAGAATTGAGGATCTATTATATGTCACAGCAATTCAAGAATTTATTGTGGCCCATACAACAAATAAAATTCCCCAAGAATACACAGAAGATAGCACTACTTGCACATTTAAAATATGAAAGCATGACAGTCATGACATTTGTCCAAATTGGCATGTCATACAATAAAACAGAAGTGCATGGAAGTATGACTGCTTTATCTTTGTTCCAATAAGTGCCTAAGTAGCCATCCGTCCCTATAATGAACTCCATTCCAATGCTCAAATATTTGCAGCCACAACTTGCAGTACGACAACCAATTTAATACTACAAGTTGTGGCTGCAGTTGTGGTTGTCATACTGCAAGTTGTGCATCTAGTTGACGCAGCGCCGGGGGGGCGCTAACCCATGTATGAAGTTCCAAACAATTTAATACTGACCATTCAATTCCAATCTGGTTAGTCCACCTATGAGATCCAATAATAACAGCACACGATCCACTCATATTAATTATCTGGGCAGCATAAAAGCTCTTCTTTTTCATGAATTGATCAGATGGAGCTGCAGATGCCTTTGAAACGATATCAAATCTAATATGGGGCCTATAAATTCTTTAACTTGGAATATATCCTTCAGTCAGATAAGACATTGTGCATCCAGATTCTCACTTGAAACAAAAACAACAAGAAAAATAATTCTGTCAAGCTGTCTTCACTCTTCCTTACTCTTGTATTTTCTAACTTCCATTTTTTGGCTTAAAATATTTTTCAACATTGGAACTATGCTATACCACAACCAGTGTTGACTACACAACCAGGCTTAGTCTACTTGTAGGTGCTATTCAGGCATGAACTGGTCAAGACCACAGCATACATACATAAAAATGCACAAACTACCTTTTAGTCTAATTGAAGAACAAATACTAGCCATTTTTAGATGAATGAGTTCTCTCTTTTTTTGCTAACTTTGAAACTATCACAAGACCATGTAAATTTGAAGAACAAAATATGATATGATTGAATGTGTACCTCTGCTTGAACTGCAGCAGCACTCTTAGCCTGTGGAGGGCGATAGGCAGCTGGTTTTTGCACAGTATTTGCAGAGATCTTAGTGGATGCTTGTGATGATTTAGGATCTTGTGCTAAAACAATAAATGAAACTCATCAGCCAGACATGCACGAGATTTATAGTTTTTATGAATTATGGAAATAAAATAACCTTGTTTTTTTGGTTCATCAATCTTTAAAGTGTTGACAGATTTCACAAGATCGGTAATATCACCAAACTTTTCAGGTGCTTCCGGCTTCCAATCAGCCTGCATCATTAATATCATTTAATTATAAAAAAAATGAGAGATGATTTTGGCATGCACTCACTAGGAACAAACTCAATATATGACATGGTCGTGCAGAGTTGGGGAAGTTTGGGACTACTCTAGAGAATGATAGACAGACCTGATACAACTTATTGAACATCTTCTTAAAATACAGGGAGCCATTGTGGTGGAATATTTTAATCCTTCAGGGAGAAAGCAGAGTCATGTTAACCACAATCAATTTGGCTGAAACTATTGAGAAAATGAAGGTCTAACATACCCATTGTCTATTTGTAACCGTGGTGCTGTTGTGGCTGTCATGAAATAGCATCCATCCGGAGACCATTCGCTTGTCACAGAACATTCTGCCTTTGTTGTCCCAAGCAACTTCTTTTCTGAATAATCCCAAAAGGCCTGAAAAAGAATCAAAGCACTTGAAAAAGAATCAAAGCACTCAACTCTGATGCAAAAGAACTATCCAAGAAGAAAAGGATGACTTGTATTTAAAACTTCATTGACTGTCATGTATTCCATGAAGGTGTCAAGAGTTAGCTATCCTGATTGGCTTGAAGACTGACCCAACAAAATTTGCACTTAGGCTTAAAAAATATGCTGTTGGACCAAGACCAGGCCCAAGAATCTGAAGCCTAAGCACGCTTGGTCAATGGTTGGGCTTAGGATTTTAACAACATTCAATTTCAGCCAATTCTCAGCCACATCTAGCCCAAGTGGAGCCCAAAATTATATAGATCTGAAGCTTATCATATCCAGATCTGTTTCAAGCAGACACATACAAAACTAAACCAGCCCACCCATCCTGGCTCGATCTTAGTGGGCCTTCAATTAAACTTTCTAGCATAACAAGTCTGGTAAGTTTTTTCAGCTATGAATCGAGCCAAAGTTAGGTTCTTTAGATTATAGCATTCATGGTTCACCGAACTAGTCCGAACTGGATGGTTAAAGACATGCTGAACTGTACTGGTGGCCAACTAATGCAGTTCAAGTGTTTAATTCGGAATGTTGGCAAAACCAGAGCAAAAGAGAAGGAGAGAGAGAGAGAGAGAGAGAGAGAGGGAGAGAGAGAGAGAGAGAGAGAGAGAGGAGGGAAGGAGATGGGAAAACTGGCAATAGCTCCTTGAGGCTGCTAATGCTTCTATGGTCCTTCGCGAGATCGATTAAAGAGAAGGGGGGGGGGGGGGGGGGGGGGGGGAAGGTGGTAGGGAGGCCATCAGAGATGCCATGGCTGCCAGATTGTGGAAAGCTTCCTTGCGGAGGCTGTAGCTTTGGAACAAGGACGACACGCATTATTCATCATATTTTTTAAAAAAATATGATGAATGGTGAAGTCGACAAACCTTTTGCCAACTTCTTTGAAAGGGGAAGGTCGCCCCTATTCCGAAGTCATGACCTCTGTGGGAAGGCTTTCAACTATCTGACGACCATCCGCTGGCCCTTTCCCTCCCTCTGTTTCCCTCTCCCCCCCTCTCTAATCACTCTCGTGGAGGACCGTAGAGCCCCGGAGGCCTTGGCAACCCTCCAATACCCATTGTTGGTGCCTCCACCAGCCTCTATCTCTTTTCCTTCCCGATTCTCCTTTGATTCCGTGTCGGGGTGGGCTCGGTACGGTCAAGTACAGAAATATACCATCTCGTACCGCTAGCCAACCAGCATGGATTCGGTCTTGAGTTTGCAAACCTTGAAAGCATGGCACACACCAACCTTACATTTGATAACATATATATCTAAAATAAGTATTTTATATAATATATTGTAACTTTATAAGTTCTATATATACTTTTAATATTCAGAAACCTAAATAAAAGATAAGGGAGTTGGGTTCCAGAAAATTCTAAAACTAGTTCTCTTTTTCTCCTCTAGAAGACAAACCTTGCAAATATGCTCACTCCAGGTCCAAGGTACCACCCAACTCTCCCTCCCATGGTACCTGACCACTACCCCCTCTCTTCCCAATCCTTAACTCTCTACTCTCTGACCTATCCCAGCCGATTGTCGGCTGACTAATACCAACCAAAGCCACCCACCCTCTCTCCCCCATACTCCTTCCTCTCTTGTCCCTACTAACCTGAACAATTACTGCCTCACCCTTGTCGGCCAATTCTACTCTCTCCCCAATATTTGAGTCGATTACTACCTGCACCATGCCGATCAGAATAATCCTTCATCATAGGCTAGGCCTAACCAGCCAATATAGCCAGGATGGATCAGTTGGACCTCGGTCTTCCATTCTTTGATCAGGTTAGGCTTAGGCCATGTATTTTAAGCCTAGCTTCAAGCCAAAGTAGGCTTGAGCTGATCCTGTGTTGATAGATCATGTTGGCCCTGATCAAACCCAGCCTAGCCCAAAAGATACTCCTACCATAAGTTACAGGAAATATAGATCTCTTTTTTTATTCTTTTCCACCACAATATTCATTTCTTTAAATAGTAGTATCACCCAATGATTGATCTCCATGCTCAATGCTAACTTCTTGTTGTTCATCACCTATTTCCATTCCTTCCTCCTTACCAAAAACCAATGACTCATAATGTCTAGATTGCACTTGTATGCACAATGAACTTTTCCACAACAACAACAGCACAGAAAATTTTTTTAATATCAAATCTCCACTTGTATTACAGACTCTAGATCCAATCAGGCATTAAGTCTCAAAGATTTTTGAAGATCAACTTGTACACATATTCTTGCATATTATTTCATAATTCTTTACCAGCAACAACATCGGATTTGAAAACTTACATAATCTTTGAGACAATGATTCTTAGAATATCTACCTCCCAGCATTCAAATTTGAGTAATTGTAATCTTACCCAAAATGGTTTCCCTCAAAAAAATAAAAACCACAATGGTTGAGTTTCAAAACCTGCATCAAAAGGTTGGAAATCCTTTTTCCACCTTCGTCAACCAAGAATTTTTGCATTATGCACCCAAGAACCTCAAGGAAAAACGTTCATCAGATCATCTTCTGTCTGGAATTTAAAATTTTAAAAATATAAAAGCCATGCTCCATATCATTTGTGATGTGAGGGTTTTAAACTTGCCATAAAGATGCAATAGCTTCTCTTAAGACATCACTATGTAGTTCGGAACTGAGCATATCATGAATGAATCAGGGTAAAAGTCTTGAGCTTCTAAAAATTTGCTTTTGTTAACATGAGGTATAAAAGATTTGCTTGAACTTTCTTTCCCACAAACTTTGTCCAATGTAGAGGTCTTGGCTGAACTAGGTACTCTATTTATTGGCTTCACCTTGTAAAACCTTCGATGCACTTCTATATCCATATTAGTGTTGCATCCCTGGTTTAAAGCAGCCGTCCCACCAATATTGGAAGGCTCAACCCACCAGATGGAGGAGCCTACTCCCAACCCTCTACTTGCTTCTCCTGCTCATACAAGTGAGAAGGGGGCATGTAAACATAAAGTAGAAAGGGGCAAAAGGGGCATAACAGAGGGAAGAGAATAGGATTATGTGGTTTTCAACAAGCCTTTTAAGGTACAGTGTAAATGTAGAAGTTTGCACTTAGGGACATTACATGTTTTCATCTGCTCATTTGCCACTACTACTTTTTTGCTAAAAAAGACACCAAAGGAAATTTCTTGCTATTCAATAGAGCAAGATCACATCATTTTAACATCGGTTTTACATAGAAATGTATATATTTGCCCAAAAAGACATTATGGAAGGGGGATTTCTATCACTAGTTGCTGCTATCACTAAGTTTTTTCTTTAAATATTTATTGTCTTCTACACAAAAGATGAAGCTTGTATTGCAATAAAGCAAACCAATGTGTAAGCAAGATCTATAATTTGAATTTTGATCAGATGCAAGTCTGTATGCATTGATATTATGTCAAAGAGTATAAAGGATGACCAAAACATGAAACATGATTAGCAATGAACATTGTAAGGATAAATAGCAAATGAAAATTATAGAAAGTTTCCTTTGACAAATGAAGGTGCTTAAAAAAAGAGAAATATAGACCAGTGAACAAAAAATCAAGTATATTTGAACCTATAACTGGTAAAACAGGTTAGCAAGCTACACCCTGCTCATACATTTCCTTAGTCGCACTCATTTAAAGCAACCTTACAACAAGAACCTATCACTTGACATTTAAAAAGGCATTTCTGCTAGGTAGCATCCAGATATTTGGCATTACCCAACATCTAGAAAGTGAAGGCATGGCATGCAAATGCCTGCATGTTGTGTAGATGGGTGAGCCAGTCCAAACACAACAAACTTCTAATAGAGTCTGTCATCTTCTTAATCTGTATAGTGTATAGCATATATTAACAGTCTAATATCGGTACACAGAGTAATAATTGTGTGCTAAAATCAAGACCGCATCCTTCACAGAAAAAGTAGTTCTGGACATACCATATCACCGGGCAAATTGCCAAACCCTGCCAAACATATGACTGTATAAACAAAAGTTAAGGCAACAAGTTCGAATATATGAAATAAATGCATCTCGATCTCCACAGCATAGCTAAATCATTCAATAAAGAACTATTGTTTTCAACAACCCTTGACACAGTCCATAACCACAATTGGCATGTAATAGTTCTCAAATTGCGTTTGGTGCATTGCCAAGCAATCTTCAAAGATAATGTGGGATATCAGTAATGTAGATTTCCAGCAATGTAGATTGTAGATAATACGAATTATTGTGTTTGGTACATGCAATTAATATTGCATGATGTAAAATCAAAATTTCAAACTATCTCTAGATTAAATATATATTTTATTTAAAAAAATATAATTTTTTATGATTTATATATTTATTAAAAAATATTTTTATATATTTTATATTAAAAATATAAATATAAAAAATATTTTATATTTTTATACAAAAAATATTTATATATAAAAAATATTTTTTTATATTAAAAAATTTTAAAAAAAATACAAAATCTCACAATACCTTCCCTCCCATACCCTTGATTGCACCTGGCCTGCACCCCCAGTGACAAGTTCCTCGACCCTGCAAGCCCCGGCGACTTTGACACCCTCCCCCACAAAAGCCCTAGCAACGGTGACCCCCTCCCCACAATCCCCGGCGACGGCAACCTCCTCCCCATGAGCCTCCTGCACCTCTGTTGCGGGCCCCTCTCCGTCGGCTGACAAACGGCAAGGGGGTGCCATCGACGGGCGATGGAGAGGTCATCGGGGAGGGGGGGCTAGAAGGGAAGAGGAAGGGAGAACAGGATGGTAATTTGTCCAATAAATAAACTATGAGATGGTAATTTAGATTGCCATCCTTTCCAAAGGCAATCTAGATTGCCTCATGGGAGGCAATTCAAATTATCAAGTAATCTGGATTACCATAAAAAAAAGTCTTCCCAAATGCACTAATATGGTGGGGCTCCTTTAAATTGCTAGCAATCTATCCAGATTGCCAGCTACCAAATGCAATCTCAATGATTTGTGCTGAAGGATACATCTTCCTTTTGGGTTCCATCTGATTGTGTTATAAGGACCTTGACCAAGATCGAGTAGTGGATTGCATTCTTGTCAAAAATTGTCGCTTTTGCAGGCATGACTGAAACAAGTAAAGGAATGTTATAACTAGAACAACATACATATCATGTAATAAATAAAAGCACGCATGATGCAGATAAGGGAATAGAAATGAAAAATAAAGAGGTTACATCCATAAACAACAGCAAATTCGGAACCCGAGGAAGACCACTGGACATCATGAACAGGCCCATCTTTACCTGTGATCCATTCTTATGATCAGCGGTGCTGCATGAATACATTGACTACAGTGACTTTAAGATTCAGAAATTAGAAAAATAAAACTTACGCAGAGGAACAAGCCCTTCATGAGTTCCATCAATTGTCAAGTAATTCAACTTAGATTCACCATAATAACTCTGGTTGCTTTTATCCACATCAGATTGGGCCACAACAAGAAGCCCCGTAGAGCCATAATTCCAATGCAATTGCACGGTAGAACAACGGAAAAAGCTTCGCCTGGCAACAGGCTGAGCCTGTGCATCCTTATTACAAGAAAAGATTTGAACACTGGCTGGGACACCCTGAGCAGAAGGTTGATGTCAGATGCAAGTTTCTTAGGAAATGCTTAACCACAGTATATGATAACTGACCTTAGATTCTGCCACAAATGCTGCAATATGAGATGCAGGAGCCTTCGAAAGCTCCACTGCAACCACACCAGGTACTTTTAACCTGCGAGTAACTCCTTTGGAAAAATCTTTGGCATCAAAAAATTGTATCTCATTTGTGGCCATCCGGCAGCCGATAGATTCATCAGAGCTAAATTGAATAGATGGCCTGAGGAATCAAGTATCAAACGATTATATGAAGCATTCATAGATTAAAATCTGTAGACATATAAGTATGGAGTTAAGGTATTTTAACAGACCATGTGGTTTTAGACATATTCTTTTGAAATTGTTGGTAAACAGGAGCACCAGTCTCTATTTCCCACAACATAACATTTTTATCTTGTGGCGTAGTGGATTTCTGGAATGTCTGAAGGTAGGTTCCACATGGAGACACAACAGCAGCAAGGAGAGAAGAAATCTCAAAGGATCTAATCTCAGTCAACCCGGAGCAATTATAAACAACAACAGTAGAGGTGCTTTTAATCACGATAAGCCTAGACCCATTTTCGCTGAACTTTGCATAAGTACAGGGAACTCTCTCAAGATTGGCACGTGGTTGGCCATTACTGAATGGGGGTCCTCTCCAAATGGTGAATCCTTCAGGTTCTCGAACTGAAGTAACCATGAAAAAAAGTAAGAACTACCAAAACAATAAGCAAAATTGGCACAAAAACCACAGCAAGTTACCTAAAATTTGCAGGCTTGGTGATTGATCCATGGACATTATTAGCTCTGAGTGTAATTGGACCTCAAATGGTCTAGAATGGAGGGATAGATGCCAACTTTGAGCAGTCTCCAACTTGTATCTCCTAAACTTGAGGATTAGGATACCAGTACCTGTCATTCATAACAGGGTTTGCCTTCATTCCAAATTGACAATAACGTGATAATACAGCTGGGTCTGCCATCTCAAGTGGGTTTTCGTATAGTTCTCATTTTTTTTCTTTTTGGAATTCACCAACCTATTAGATCATCCAAAGTCAACCTGATAGTGTAATGGTCCAAGCATAGGTTGGATTGGACTGGAGTGTTCCATTTCTTTTTTTTCCTATAGAAATTGTTTATCTCATTAGCATTTGATAAATTGGATCTCAAGCTGGTGTATTCCTCTTCCAAGTGGCTCATACCAGACCCAGTTATTAATCAGGTCTGTCGGTTATACATACTAGGAGGCCAAGACCCTACTTATTAGCAGAAACATGGCAGGATGTGAACACAGACCAAATCCAGTACATCCAAATTCAGATCAGATCTATGGAACACTGATGGACTTGGATAGATATCTTCATGAAGAATGCAAACACATTCAATTTCCTTAACTTCTAATATATGACACATATGAACCCCTATAAAAACCTTGCTGCTTAACCCATATTCAGATGTTAATGCAACCACAATCACAAGCTGTACATGGTAACAAAAATACAGAAAAGTAAATCAGGTGGTGAAGCGAAGAAGCAAGACAATTAGGGATGGCAATGGGTAGCGTACCCACAAAATTTGCACTACCCGTATCCGAACCTGTCCCAAACCTTATTACAAAATTAATCACTAATCCCAAACCCCAAACCTGTCCCATTTAAAATTGGTATACCCACAAGGTACCCGAACCCGCCTCCTGTATCACAAAGCTAATGTTCAGAAAGTAAGGCAAAGGACATGTTAAACCATGAGCCTTGAGTCTTTTTTGTCTCTCTCATTCTGTGGTGGCCAGTGCAAGCTACCATGGCACGCATTTGGCCCTTGGAGTTGAAGAGAGAGAGAGAGAGAGAGAGAGAGAGAGAGAGAGAGAGACCTTGTTAATGTATCCACATAACAGTTCAGAATGGTTGAAGTCAGCCTGGTGCAAGTCTCACACCATGGATTTGGTATCATATTCATATTATCATGAGAACATAACTCCATAAATTGAAAATTTTGGAGCCAAAGAAGAATCCTTTTGATCAAAGATCCCCCAAATAACACAAAATATCATGCTTCTACCAATATTAAGATCTCAAAACCTCAAGGGACCAACTCACACCACTACAACTCCCACAAAATCCCATATGCTCAATAGAAAACCCCGACTGGAGCCTAAGAATTAAGAAACCCCTCCAATCTCCCGTAGGTGCTCTCCTTTCCCACAGATATCCAAAAAAAAAAGATAAAGAAATGAAAAGAAAAAGAAGCAAAAAGTAAAAAGAAGGATCAATCTATGTGGGAAAGGTCTTACCTTTCACTTTTTTTCCTTAATTCCTTTGTATTCCTTGATATTTCCTTTATTTCCCCTGTTTTTTCCTCTGTTTTTTCCATCCTTAGGAGTCTTAATCGGGTGGGAGGCTAGGAGCTTAGATGATGGCTAGGGCATTGTGTTGGGTATTTATATACAAGTGGGTTCAGGTAACGGGTACCTGAGGGGCAAATCCCAAAGCCATTCCAAAACCCATTCGGATTTTAATTTTAAATCTAAACCCATCCCAAACCTTATAGAGTATTGCTAAATGGGTCCTATTAGGGTTTGGAGTACCCAAAAAATCCTGCTCAACTGCCTTGACAATGTTTCAATAGGAAGCATCTATGTTTTATGATTGCAGTGTTCCTGCTCTTTTTACACTTATTTTTAATTTTCAAAGATATGATATTTCTTATAGAACAGAACAGCTGGAGTGGATGTAAACTGACATAATGCATTTACAACAATATAAATATCAAAAGATTCAGAAAGTTGCCATATATCATAATAGTATAGAGGTTTCATTTGATGCACAAAGTGCCTCTTGAAGCAATCAAGCAAAGCTGGAGACACCAAGAGATCAGCTTTCAGACTGTAGGAGCATCTGAAGAAGAAGCTAAAGTTGAAGCAACTAAAATGGAATAAACATACTAATTCATACCATCAATAATGAATTCTTGAATAAAGTCATCCAAAAAAAAGAGAGATGTCTAATCACCTTAAACTGCTACATATAATGAACACACCACATTCCAGGTCCACAGACCAGGTGCAAATTTACTTCACCACATTAAGAAATGCGCTTATATAAACAGAATCCTGTGATGCTGGAATAACTAGTGCCGTGCAGACCCAAAATTTAAAAGAACTCCATCAAAGTAAGATATTGAAGAGCTTTTTAAGCTTCAGCTTAAATCATTTTTCTCAGTTTAATAAAGTTGAAAATTTTAAGGATCTATGGAAAATGACAGAAATATCAGTCCACTGAAATTTGCAGCATAATATGGAACACAATAACCACAAGCAACATAGTACCAGACTAACAGGGAAAAGGTTCCAACATGGGTTGACATTGAAGCTGAAAGTACCCGATATGTGTGTGCATGTGTGCCCAGGGGCGGATGGGGGCACCTGATTGTTTTACAATCTCTGGCTCAGATTGAACATTCTGTAGTATGGCTAACTGAGTAAGTCCCCTCTCAGCCCATTCAACTATAGAACAGCATAATCGATTTAGAAGTAGTGTTATCTATGGCATCTCACATGCTGACAAGGATAAAAGTGTTCTAATATCCAAGCTGTTCAAAATTTCAACCTCCAGTCTCCGGAATACCCAAAAGTTAGAGGGAAACCATACACGGTGCAGGTATGCAAGCATGCATGCAAGCACACATAAAAGTCAAATGTCATAACAGATTATAGAAGAAATGTGTTACGTAATTTTAAAAGTCCTAAAACTATAAATCGACCATATTATCAAGTACAAGGCTTGAGGGTAGTAAATGCCAACAGCTACATCACATTTTCATTTACAAGGTTTCTATCCTCATTGTCCAACACTTCAGGTTGAATAAAGAGAAAAACAATTAATATTTGAACTGCCAAACAGCCAAGGAATGACCTGTCGTATCCAAGCCTCCACATATGTCAGCATCCTAAAATCCTATAAAGCTACAGTGTCCAAATTAAAAAATTCCTACTTTTCTAGGAATAATAACACTCTCCGTGATGCTTCACCACTCATTGGCTCTCATCATCCACGTCTTCTTCTTGATCACAGTTTCAATCTCTCTATCTAAATTGATGCGCATCGTTACTTAAAACAAATGATCAATTACACCGATAATTAACTCTCTCTTTCTTTCCGTGCGTGATATGCAAATCATGTAATTACATTCACCAATTTCAGGCCAAAGCTCTACTTACATATGCAAATCCTAACAATTGTTATATCAGCAGCAAGTCCGACAGCGGCACCAATTCAACATCACATCCAAATGACCAGTAATCAAGAAAGCAATTTTACATGTGAGATTATAACAACAATCATAACATGTATTAAACATCAAATATGGATGCTTCTAAGTGTATGATACTTTATATTCGACGAGATGGTCTGCTAGCAAAAATTAAAAGTGAATAAACAAGAATGAAAACTATGTATTATCGGAGAATCGGGGTTACATCAGATCATTCATAGGGAGGAAAAGACTGACCGATCCTTCCTTGGATTTTAAGGGACAGAACTCCACAGAGCAAGAAGATAAAATTTGTGGCCGGAAAAGGAGGCAGGGTTTAGAGGAACGGGGGGGGGCGCGGTGTGGAACACGGGGTGCGCGGGGGGGGCGTAGAAGGGTTTAAGCTGCTCCGTTACACCGCGAGATCTGCTTAGGGTTGGAAGGAGATGTCCGGCGGCGAGGTAAGGATGAGACACGGGTCGGATCTAGGGATGGCAACGGGTAGGGTACCCGCAACCCAAACCAGATTACAAAATTAACCAAAAATCCATAACTCATTGCATTTAAAATTATATACGTGTTGGGTACCGACCCTGCCTGGCTAATCCTTATTCATATTCACAAGGAACTCCATAGACTAAAAATTTTACAGCTAGTGCGGATTGGGGTACCTCGGTGCAATTGTCTGATTGCATCAAATAGCATGCAATCACTTAGGCATTTCATTGAACACCTAGTTTTCGGTACAGTGATAATTGAGAAGGAGAAAGGGTTGGCAACCATGATGGACGAAGTATCGGATCTTGCCAGAGGAGATGGAGGAGTGCTTTTTTTTTGTAAGGCAGATGATTCAACCAACAGACCTGGTATGAATATGTTACACCCAGTCAGCTCTTCTCTGAGCCGGACCAAGGATCCGACCGACCCACTCGAGGTCGACCGACCCGCTAGAGATCCTGCCGATCTACTCGAGGTCCGACTAACTTGTCTGAGGTTTGACTGACCTACTTCAGCCGGGCCCATACTAATCAAAAGGCTCCAGAAGCCCCTTCCAGCTAGTACCAAAATTCTGTTATAACATATTCCATGACGCAGCCACGTCCCGGTGCCACCTGGCTACCACCTTGATTCTCTTAGGGACAGATCGGATATTTCTAGCCTAGCCCTTAATAGATTTTGGTAGTGTTCCGCGCCTATATAAGGTAAATGGAGGATTCCGAGCGGTAGGGGCACTTCTCCTTCTCCACGAGCTATCTTCTTTTGATTTCTCCATTCTGTTGCTCTAAGGTTCCCGCTAACTTAGCCATCAGAGTGTCCCCTGCCGGAATACCACCAGCCCCGTGGGACTTCTTTGCAGGAACCGGGAGAGACATGCTCCAGCCAGGCTGAGAGAACCCGGTCCAGGAGATTCAGCGGCAATATATTGGTGCTAGAGGAAGGGCCGCTTGAATCTTCGTTATCGTTTCCCTTCTCTAAAAGGAGGAATCCGCCACTAAGACCATGGCGAAGGAAAGAGCTCAAAACATCTTCAATAGGAGAGGCTACTCCCGGTCAAGATCGGGAGAACCTCCTAGGGAGAATGATGCCGCTGAGCCTACCATCACTCTGGGACAGCAGCAGTTCCAGATCCTGCTGAACCACATTGACACTCTTGCTACCGCGGTTTAAAACCTACAAGATGCGGTCAATGACTGACAGCAGCCGCCTGTGGCATCCCAAACTGGCCATCAACCTGCTGCCGAGGGAAGTCGACAATAACGAGTCCCTCAACTCCACTCCCACGCAACCCCAGAGCCCCGGAGATCATAAAGGACTCATGCCGACGGAAAGAGAGTGAGGTCCGCCTCACACTCCTCCGCGGACTCAATCCTGACGACGATCAATGCCGCGGCGAGGATCCGAGAGACTACACCAGCAAGCTCCAGCGCATGGAGTAGTAGATTGCTGAGTTGGTCGACCGACAGAAGGGAGAAGGGGCGCAGGCGTACGACTCTCACCTACCTTTCTCCACCATAATCATAAGGGAAGCTATCCCCCGTCACTTCAAGATACCTCATGTGGATGCCTCCGATGGCACCACCGACCCACTGGATCATTTGGGCACTTACAAGGCCCACATGATGGTACAGGGCGCTTCTGCTGCCCTCCACTGCATCGCCTTCCCTACGACACTCAGGAAGGCATCTCGGATATGGTTCTCCGCCATTCGACCAGGTACGATCCATTCCTTCTCCCAGCTAGAAAAACTCTTTTTGTTTCATTTTAGGACCTGCAGCTGGGCACCAAGGAACACGGACTGCCTCTTTCTCATGCAACAGAAGGAAGGAGAAACCCTCTGGGATTACATGGCCCAATTTAATTCGGCGGCCATAGAGGTTCCGGACCTCAATGAACATGTAGCTATGTCGGCCTTCAAAAGGGGGCTGCGATCGTCCAGGCTCACCTTCTCGTTGGACAAAAAGTTCGACAAGCTACTTTAAACTACTAGCCCGGGTGCAGAAGTACGCCTTGGAAGAAGAACAAGTGGCAAGTCGATGCTAGGCTAAAGGAAGGTCGGCTCCCAAGAAGATGAGCGACAAGGCTCCCAAAGTCCGACCTCCCAATGATGGCACCAACTCGGCCCGACGTCATAGCCCTAAGCCAAAAGACTTTCCTAGGAGGTTCAAGACTTACATACCTCTCTCCCTCTCAAGGGAGAAAATCCTCATGGAAATAAAGAAGGAGACCTTTCTGCAGAGGCCCGCCCACTGAGGAGCCCCTCCACATCAAGGAGCAGGGACAAGTACTGCCAGTTCCATCATGACCATGGGCACATCATAGAAGACTGCCTCCAGTTGAAGGACACGATCAAAGATCTCATCAGGTGGGGGTATCTGTACAAGTACGTCCGATCCCAGAGGAATCGGGTTGAGACTTCTAATGCAAGAGACCCCCCGAATGAAATAGAGCTGCCCAATCAGCGTCCCACCGATAGAAATGTTGGCATGCTCTACCGTCGGTCCGATTGGAGGTATGAAGAAGGTCAAGACATCTCGAAGAGGCCCCGAAGTTTCAACGTAATCAGCTTCTCCGACGAAGACCTCTTATAGCCCAAGATCTCTGGGAATGATCCTGTTGCCGATCTCGCCGCCGCACCTGTGGCCTCGGAGCCACCGATCCGACTAGACCGTCCTGCCCCTGGGGTCTCCTGGCTCTTCGAACCTGCAAGGCAAGGTCAGAAACCCTGGCCAGGGGTCCCGGTAAGGGAGCTCCGATGTCAAGTTAGTAAGCAGCGAGAGGGAACAAATTCTCCGAGACGGGCCCCCGAAGGAGTCTCATACTTAGAAATCGTGCTAGCAAGAAAATCTCAGAAAGAATAGAAATCCGGCCGAGTTCCTCCGTCGAGCTCATGCCAAAGGTCCCCTCTCAGGATCTTGGATCCTGCTCTTGGAACGGAATCTCCTTTCCCAACCTTTGTTTCTTTCCTTCCCTTGTCATCTATCCTCCCCTTCCTTTTAACTCCTCATGCTGCCTTTTCGTTTGCCGCCCTTGGGAGGCTCCTTTGTTGCTTTCAACCCCTTCCCTCCATCTCTTTCCCCTTCTGGATCAAAGAACCAGGCGGCTTCCCCGCCTTGCTTGCCGAGCCTAGCGAGGAAAGAGTAAAGGGAGGGTGCCGGTCAGACTGCCGACCAGACCTTGGGCTGAGTGCGAGCGCTCTTCTTCCCAGGCGCCGATGATACCCGTTATTGGATCCTGTTTTGTCAGGACTTCGCCTCTCGACTGCGGGACCTGTCGGGTCGATGTAAGCGATATTTCGCGTGTCGCTGCCGACCGTACGGGCGCTATTCTCGGGGTGCGGCGCGCACGGCTCGAGGGGTAATCTTGGAGCTTGTGCCCCTGCTTCTCGGAAGCTTCTCCGCACAGGTTGGCCTGACTCGGCCGAGGTGGGACCGTCTCAGGGTGCCACCTGGTGAGGGAGCGGGGAGGCCACCGGCTTCGGCCGAGATGGACCCCTCTTGGATGGACACCTGGTGGAGCGACAGAGGGGCGCCCGACTTCGGCCGAGGTGGTCCCATCTCCGGGCGCCACCTGGCGAATGAGCGAGGGGCCCGGCTCGACCTCGACCGAGGTGGGACCGTCTCAGGGTGCCACCTGGCGAGGGAGCAGGGAGGCCGCCGGCTTCGGCCGAGGTGGACCCCTCCTAGGTGGACACCTGGCGGAGCGGTAGAGGGGCGCCCGACTTCGATCGAGGTGGTCCCGTCTCTGGGCGCCACCTGGCGAAGGAGCGAGGGGCCCGGCTCGACCTCGACAGAGGTGGGACCGTCTCAGGGTGCCACCTGGCGAGGGAGCAGGGAGGCCGCCGGCTTCGATCAAGGTGGACCCCTCCTGGGTGGACACCTGGCGGAGCGGCAGTGGGGCGCTTGACTTCGGTCGAGGTGGTCCCATCTCCGGGCGCCACCTGGCGAAGGAGCGAGGGGCCCGGCTCGACCTCGGCCGAGGTGGGACCGTCTCAGGGTGCCACCTAGCGAGGGAGCAGGGAGGCCGCCGGCTTTGGCCGAGGTGGACCCCCCTGGGTGGACACCTGGCGGAGCGGCAGAGGGGCGCTCGACTTCGGCCGAGGTGGTCCCGTCTCCGGGTGCCACCCGGCGAAGGAGCGAGGGGCCCGGCTCGACCTCGGCCGAGGTGGGACCGTCTCAGGGTGCCACCTGGCGAGGGAGCAGGGAGGCCGCCGGCTTTGGTCGAGGTGGACCCATCCTGGGTGGACACCTGGCGGAGCGGCAGAGGGGCGCTCGACTTCGGCCGAGGTGGTCCCGTCTCCGGGCGCCACCTGGCGAAGGAGCGAGGGGCCCGGCTCGACCTCGGCCGAGGTGGGACCGTCTCAGGGTGCCACCTGGCGAGGGAGCAGGGAGGCCGTCGACTTCGACCGAGGTGGACCCCTCTTGGGTGGACACCTGGCGGAGCGGCAGAGGAGCGCTCGACTTCGGCCGAGGTGGTCCCGTCTCCGGGCGCCACCTGGCGAAGGAGCGATGGGCCCGGCTCGCCCTCGGCCGAGGTGTGACCATCTCAGGGTGCCACCTGGCGAGGGAGCAGGGAGGCCGCCGGCTTCGACCGAGGTGGACCCCTCCTGGGTGGACACCGGCGGAGCGGCAGAGGGGCGCCCGACTTCGGTTGAGGTGGTCCCGTCTCCGGGCGCCACCTGGTGAAGGAGCGAGGGGCCCGGCTCGACCTCGGCTGAGGTGTGATCATCTCAGGGTGCCACCTGGCGAGGGAGCAAGGAGGCCATCGGCTTCGGCTGAGGTGGACCCTTCCTGGGTGGACACCTGGCGGAGCGGCAGAGGGGCGCCCGACTTCGGTCGAGGTGGTCCCGTCTCCGGGCGCCACCTGGCGAAGGAGCGAGGGGCCCGGCTTGACCTCGACCGAGGTGGGACCGTCTCAGGGTGCCACCTGGCGAGGGAGCAGGGAGGCCGCCGGCTTCGGTCGAGGTGGACCCCTCCTTGGTGGACACCTGGTGGAGCGGCGAGGGGCGCTCGACTTCGGCCGAGGTGGTCCCATCTTCGGGCGCCACCTGGCGAAGGAGCGAGGGGCCCGGCTCGACCTCGGTCGAGGTGGGACCGTCTCAGGGTGCCACCTGGTGAGGGAGCAGGGAGGCCGCCGGCTTCGGCCGAGGTGGACACCTGGCAGAGCGGCAGAGGGGCGCTCGACTTCGACCGAGGTGGTCCCGTCTCCGGGCGCCACCTGGCGAAGGAGCGAGGGGCCCGACTCGACCTCGGCCGAGGTGGGACCGTCTCAGGGTGCCACCTGGCGAGGGAGCAGGGAGGCCGCCGGCTTCGGCCAAGGTGGACCCCTCCTGGGTGGACACCTAGCGGAGCGACAGGAAGGCCTGGTCCGAACTCGACTTCGGCCGAGACGGAGACACACCTGACTTTGCCGAAAAACTCCACGTGGCTCGAATCACGCCCAGCGAAATCTAAGACACCCCACGTCAGCGTTACGGCCGTAATAGTTGCTCCCCATCCCCCCATTCCGTTGAGGCGTTAAGGCTCGGAACGTGGAGATTTAATACGGAGATGACGTGGGGGAGGCGAAGATCTCGTGCCATGATTGCCACTATCCTCGTCGCCGTTCCTCGTTACGCCCAAAGCCCTATAAGAGGTCGCCACGAGTCGCCCTTCCGGTCGCAATTAATGTGTCACTTCGAAACAGAGGCCGTTTCCCTGCATCCAAAGCATCGGTGTCAGGCGTGCATCCACGCGACACCCATCCGATGGTCCGGAACGGAATGACGGGTACGGTTACTATCGATCGAGTTTGAAAAGGAGGTGACTTTCCGGAACGAGGCCCTTTCCCTTGCTCCGTCGGCGGTTTGCAGCAGGCTATCTCTCACTCCCCCGAGTTGCCACCTCTTTTGCACAGTGCATTTCGGTGAGTGCTTCTATTTTCTTCCTCGCTCCGTCCCTTTCTTTTAGCATCCTTTCCTCACCACCTTCTTCTCCATGGCGCGCCCCGCCATGTTTCGTCTAACCCAGACGAGGCCGGTCCGTCCCGGCCGAGGACTCCATCGTCTTCTTCCTTGGAAGCGGAGATAATCCCGGAGGAGACCCGCAGGCGACTCCAGCCTGAGGGTATCACCATAGGCATCCCTAGGGGTCTTAGGTCTCCCCCCGTATTGTCTGCCCATCCTATCTCTTCTCTTCCTCCTCCGGCCCTTCCTTCTGTCGGTCCCTCCGGTCATGTTTCAACGATGACCGAAGGTGACCTTTCCTTGCTCCGGGAAGTCTATGGCATCCCGGGGTCAATCCATCTTTCTCTCCCGTGGCCCGGGGATCGTGTCACCCTGAGTGGCCCCGACCGCATAGCCTTCTACGAGGACTTCCTCCTTGGAGGTCTTCGATTTCCTCTGCACCCCTTTTTCCTTTCTTTCCTTAGTCATTTCCACCTGGTCCCAGCCTAGTTGGCTCCCAACGCCATCCGGGTCATCTTCTCCTTCATTATTTTCTGCCACTTCTATGGGTTCGTTGCCCGTTTCTCCCTCTTTAGGGCTCTTTTTATCCTGAAGCGGTACTCCACCGATGATGGCTGGTGGTACATCTCGTCCCGACCTAGGTGTTTCCGGTTCGACCTTCCTTCCTCCATCAAGGGTTGGAAGAACCGGTTCTTTTTTGCCTCGATCGAGGACGTCGACTGGGCCTGGAGCGAATCGGATCGGTCTCCGAACCGGAACTCCCAGGTCGAGCCGACGGACCAGGAGGCCTACTCCCAGCTATTGAGTGACGTGGTCCCCTCGCTCGATGTTCTGCTTTTGGAGCAGAACTTGTTCGAGGCGGGGATCAGTCCCATCCGAGAGCCGGGTGAGGCTCAGCTTTTTCTCTTACTCTGCACTTCCCCCCTTTCTCCTCTTCTTTCTTTAACTGGGCTGACCGACCTCCTTTCTATTGCAGGTATGAAGTTCTCCCTAGAGAACCTTCTGGAGGGCGCGACTCAGAGGGACACCGCCGAGGGAGACGAGCCCGCGGCGAAGAGGGCTTGCACCGAGGCGAGTCAGGAGGTCGTGCCGGCGCCCGCGCCCGGTCCAGCAGTTGCAGCTCCCTTGCCCAGGCCACCTCGTGCCCGAGCTGCCGACGCCCCCATCATTCATCTTGACGGGGCCGCAGGAGAGGGAGGCCCGGTTCCCTCCCGGGTAGCGTCCGCTTCCACCGCAGCTTCGACGGCACCGCCCGCGACTCCAGCTGCCACGCCGGTGGCAGTCCCGCCCGGGGGGGCAGTCGCTCCTGCCGCCGATCTCTCCGTCTCGCCGCCGACCATCTCAAATCGATGCTCTGTGATCCGCGACCAGGGGCTCGCGGAGAAGGTGATGGAGTTCGCCTGCACCTCCCGGGATCGCCGAATGAGGGGCGGCCGGCACTACGCCGATGCTCTGCTCGGGATCCTCCCGCAGCTCTTCACGGTAAGTCCGAGCTCGGATCCTTCTCCTTTACAATTCCAGCTAACCCCTTACTGACCAATTCACCTCTTCGTGCAGATCGGGACCGACGTGCTCCTGTTAAGGAATTTCCTCGCAGGGTACGCCAAGAAAGATGCTGAGAAGGAGGAAAAGCTTGGCAAGCTCGCAGCTGACGTGAAGGACCTCATGGAGAAGGGGGTCGAGCTGCGGGGGAGCAACAGGGCCCTGCGATCGAACCTGGCACGTGCCGAGGGGCGCGTCAGGGAACTGGAGTCCTCTCTGTCCGAGGATAGGATCTCCAATCAGCGGCGCATGGAGGAGGATGCGGCGGACAGGGCTCGTCTCCGAGCTCAGTCTCAGTCGCTGGAGTGCCAGTTGGAGGAGGCCCGGAGGGAGGCGAGCGCGGCCAAGGAGCGGAGCGCCTACATCATCGGGCTCCTGGAGGCTTCGAAGCGGGAGGCACAGGAGGCCGTCCTAAGATTCCGGGCATCCGACGAATACGTCTTGGAGGTCTGGGAGGCCGTCGTGGACTCCTTTCTAAAGGGGTTCCAGGTGTGCCGGGAGAAGGTGGGCTCCTTCTACCCCGAGCTCGACCTCAGTGGGGTGGTGCTTGGGGGTAGAAGGCAGGAGCCCACCGGCGAGGCTCCAGTTGCGGTGGGCGATGCGGCTGCAGCTCCAGAGCAGCCCTCCGAGGAGCCAACCGCCGACGAAGAAGATGGGGAGCGCGTGCCCCGGCCTGAAGATTCTGCCATCGCGCCGAACTAGGCCCCTAGCTGTATCTTCTTTTTCTTCTTCTTCTTTTTTGTTGAGGACTCCCGGCCTGTCGGGACTCCTTTGTTGTAGCACCTTTTTTTTTTTTTGAAGTAATAAAAGCCCTGATTTTTGTTAAGTCCTGACCTCGGCTCTCTTTTCTTTCTCTTTCTTTTTTTTTTTTTTTTGTGTCTTGTGATGTTTGTGTCGAGTGCCGAGACGAGGTCCCGCGGCTTGCTCCGGGCTGAGCTCGCGGGTAGACTGGGTCCCGTCCAGT
Organism: Areca catechu; assembly: GCA_021397845.1. Taxonomy (NCBI): domain Eukaryota; kingdom Viridiplantae; phylum Streptophyta; class Magnoliopsida; order Arecales; family Arecaceae; genus Areca; species Areca catechu. The sequence goes on along the minus strand of CM038048.1, from coordinate 92,708,477 downwards.
GTTCAGGTCAAAGTTCGGAGCTTCCGGGTGGACCGACAGTAGAGCGGGCCTTGCGCGAGTCCTTCGAGTTTGCCGGGCTGCTCTTCATGTTCGCGTGGGCGAGCCGGGCTCTACCCTGCCTTCCAGACCGAAGTCCGGGACTTCCGGACTGAACCCCGGGGCCGCAGGCTTCATCCAAGCCTTGCGCGGCTTACCGAGCTGTTCTCCGTGATCACGTGGGCAAGCTGGGCTCTGCCCCGCCTTCCAGACCGAAGTCCGGGACTTCCGGACTGAACCCCGGGGCCGCAGGCTTTATCCAAGCCTTGCGCGGCTTGCCAAGCTGTTCTCCGTGATCGCATGGGCGAGCTGGGCTCTGCCCCGCCTTCCAGACCGAAGTCCGGGACTTCCGGACTGAACCCCGGGGCCACAGACTTTATCCAAGCCTTACGCGGCTTGCCGAGCTGTTCTCTATGATCGCGTGGGCGAGCTGGGCTTTGCCCCGCCTTCCAGACCAAAGTCCGGGACTTCCGGACTGAACTCCGAGGCCGCACGCTTTATCCAAGCCTTGCGCGGCTTGCCGAGCTGTTCTCCGTGATCGCGTGGATGAGCTGGGCTCTACCCCACCTTCCAGACTGAAGTCCGGGACTTCCGGACTGAACCCCGGGGCCACAGGCTTTATCCAAGCCTTGCGCGGCTTGCCGAGCTATTCTCCGTGATCGCGTGGGCGAGCTGGGCTCTGCCCCGCCTTCCGGACCGAAGTCCGAGACTTCTCGCTTTCTTGTGCCTCCGGCCATAGCCGTGTTTGCCGAACCCAGAGCTAGGCGCCTATTTTTCTACGAGGCGAGAAAATGCATTTGAAGTAAAGGAATTTTATTGCAGGAGTTGGAGGAGCCTTACATTACTGATAATACATCCTTAAGTTCGAGGCGTTCCAAGTTCGAGGGAATCTAGAGCCTCCTAACTCCTCCAGGTAATAGGCCCCTTGAGGGAGGACTTCCGCCACCCTATACGGGCCTTCCCAGTTCGGGGAGAGTTTCCCGCACTCTCGTGGCTGAGAGGCTTCAGCACGCCGGAGCACCAGATCCTCGGGACGAAAGGACTTTGGTCGCACCCGAGAGTTGTAGTACCTGGCCACTCGCTGCCTGTACACCGCCATTCGGAGTCGGGCCTTATCCCTCATCTACTCAAGAAGGTCTAGGTTGAGCATCATCCTGGCGGGGTTCTCCGCTTCGTCGTATTGCTCCACATGCAGGGTGGGTAGGCTGAGCTCAATCGGGATAACCACCTCGGCTCCGAAGATGAGATTGAACGGGGTCTCGTCGGTGGCCGTCCTCGGGGTGGTGTTGTATGCCCACAGGATGCTCGGGAGCTCTTCTGCCCACCTACCCTTGGCCTGATCCAGCCTCGTTCGGAGGTCTTGCAAAATGGTTTTATTCATCACCTTGACTTCTCCATTCGTTTGCAGGTGCGCCACCGAGGTGAAGCGATGGTGGATGCCGAGGTCGCTGCAGAATTCTTCAAACTCCCGGCAGTCGAACTGACACCCGTTATCGGTGATCACGGTGTGGGGGAGGCCGAAATGGAAAATGATTGACTTCCATAAAAACTTGGCAACGTTTGCCTCGGTGATCCGCGCCAGGGGTTCGGCCTCAACCCACTTCGTGAAGTAGTCGATGGCCACGATCAGGAACTTCCATTGTCCGGACACCGGGGGAAATGGTCCTGGGAGGTCCATTCCCCATTGGGCGAACGGCCACGGAGCCGAGAGCTGGGAGAGTGGAGTGGAGGGCTGCCGCTGCACCACGGCGTGCCGTTGGCACCGATCACACTTCTTCACGAAATCGGCGGTGTCCTCCTTCATCGTCTCCCATAAATAACCTTGACGAAGGGCCTTGTAGGCTAGCGCTTTGCCCCCCACATAGTTCCCGCAGATGCCCTCATGGATTTCCTGGAGCACAAGTGAGGCCTCCGTAGGTCTCAGACACTTGAGGAGGGGATAGGAATAAGACCTCCGGTACAGCTGCCCATCCATCAGGACGAACCGTGCGGCCTTCTTTTTGATAAGGCGGGCCGCTGCACGGTCCTCCGGCAAGGTGCCACCAGTTATGTACTCGACATACTTGTCCATCCAACTGGGCTCATGGCTGACCTGTTGGACCTCTACAAGGGTCTCGTAGCTCGGGGCCTTGAGGCGCGGCATCCCGTCGGAAGTTATAACCCACCAACTCAAGGTGGACCTAGCTTACAAACCTGTCCGACAGAAGAAGAGGAGTTTTGCCCCTAAGAGATAGAAGGCGATTGATGAGGAGGTCAAGAAGCTCTCCGATGCAGGCTTCATCAGAGAAGTCCACTACCCCGACTGGTTGACGAATGTCGTGATGGTGAGGAAAGCTAACAGAAGGTGGAGGATATGTGTAGACTACGCTGACCTCAATAAAGCTTGCCTGAAGGATAGTTTTTCCTTACCAAAGATTAACCAATTGGTGGACGCCACTGTCGATCATCAACTCCTGAGCTTCATGGATGCCTTCTCTGGGTACCACCAAATCAGCATGCACCCAGAGAATGAGGAGAAGATAGCTTTTATCACTGCTAAAGGGCTGTATTGCTATAAGATGATGCCCTTTGGCTTGAAGAATGTCGGAGCCACCTTTCAGAGGCTGATCAATAGGGTCTTCAAGGGGCAACTTGGAAGAAACATGGAGGCGTATGTTGATGACATGATAGTCAAAAGCCTTCGGAGAGCCAACCACATCAAGGATCTGAAGGAGTCCTTCGATGCCCTGAGACGCCACCGCATGAAGTTGAACCCAGCCAAATGCACCTTTGGGGTGACCTCCAGATAATTCCTTGGCTTCCTAGTTACACAGCGAGGAATTGAGGTTAACCCTGACAAGATTAAAGCCGTCATCGACATAGGGCATCCAACCAGCAAGAAGCATGTGCAGGAACTCACAGGTTGGATAGCTTCTCTCAACCGCTTTATTTCTAGATCGGCTAAAAAGTGTCTCCCTTTCTTTAAAACTCTATGATAGTCGGATCGCTTTCAATGGATCGATGAGTGTCGGTCGGCCTTTGAAGCACTGAAGGTGTATCTGAAGACTCCTCCCTTACTTGCTAAGCCTGTGGAGGGAGAGCCCCTGTACCCGTATTTATTGGCATCGGATGAGGCAGTGAGCTCCGTCCTCATCCAGATAAGAGAGAACAATCAGCAAAGGCCTGTCTACTATATCAGCAAAGTACTCCATGATGTCGAAGCAAGGTATCCCAAGATACAAAAGCTTGTCTACTCCCTGATCATAGCAGCCAAGCGACTGCGGCCTTACTATCAATCGCATCCGATCATCGTCCTGACTAATCAACCTCTCAAGGCGATCCTCAGAAGCCCCGACACCTCCGATCGGCTTGCCAAGTGGGCCGTCAAGCTTGGTGAATTTGATATCTCCTTCCAGCCTCGGTCGACCATGAAGGCTCATGTGATCACCGACTTCATAGTAGAGTGTACTTGAAGATAGGAAACACCTCCGCAAATAGCCGACACACCTGAGGATGACATTGTCAAAGAATCAGAACCCACCCGGACACTCCATGTGGATGGAGCATCTAACCTTGCTGGTTGCGGAGCAGGCTTAATCCCGGCTGACCCCGATAGACAGAGCCTGGAGTATGCCCTGCATTTCGCATTCCAAGTGTCAAACAACCGACAGAATATGAAGCCCTCTTTGCAGGACTGAGGATAGCCGACGAGCTGGGCATCAGTTGGATTAGGGCTTTCTCCGATTCCCAACTGGTGGTGAACTAGGTGAAGGGCGAATTCGAGGCGAGGGATCCAACCCTGGCCAAATACTTGGGCAAGGTACAAAGCCTCGTGACTCGACTTAAATTCTTCGAGATTTTTCATATACCTCGAATGCAGAATTCTCGGGTGGACGCCTTGTCACAGTTGGCCACTGCCATCACCAACTCCTTCGACCGGACCTTGTGGAGTACCTGCAATGCCCAAACATTGTTGAAGAGATAGCTAGAATCCATCAAGTGGAGTGAGAAGCCTCTTGGATGGACCCTATCCTTGCGTTCCTCATCGAAGGAACCTTACCAAAAGACAAGACCGAAGCTAAGCATGTGCGCTAGATTGCCTCAAAGTACATCGTCCTCAATAGAACTCTCTATAAACGGTCATTCACACAATCATTGCTGAAATGCCTGGGGCCGTCGGACGCTAATTATGCACTCAGAGAGGTGCATGAGAGCATATGTGGGACCACCTGGGATGTAGGTCCTTGGCATACAAGATCATCCGATAGGGCTACTACTGGCCGACCATCTAGAGGGATGTGTCGGACTTTGTTAAAAAGTGCGACACGTGCTAGAGGTATTCCAACATTCAAAGATGACCAGCTAGTCAGCTGACCACGTTGACCATCTCCTTGCCGTTAGCACAATGGGGAATGGACATTATGTGGCAGGATTGCTGACGTGTGATCTGTGTCGGATGCCATATTGGACATCTTACCTCGGACTCCTTCGCAGGGCTCGACTCCCTCGAAGGTCGAGATGCCCTGCCGAAGTCGAGCTCCACCCTCCTCTGCCAGGTTGGCTCTCACAAGGTCGAGACGTCTAGGCCGGAGTCGAGCTCCGCCCTCCTCCATCAGGCTGGCTCCCGGGAGGTCAGGATTCCTAGGCCAGAGTCGAGCTTTGCCCTCCTCCACCAGGCTGGCTCCCGGGAGGTCAGGATTCCTAGGCCAGAGTCGAGCTCTGCCCTCCTCCACCAAGCTGGCTCCCCCGAGGTCGAGATGCCTAGGTCAGAGTCGAGCTCCACCTCTCCAGATCGGTCCCACCTCGGATGAAGATGCCAGTGATCGAAGGACGACGCCGCCCCCTATGGACGGCGGCGGGCCGCCCAAGGACCACGAAGAGGCTCTTCCCAAGCTGCAATAAATGCCCCAGCTGCTACTTACACCAAAAAAGGATAAGCTCCCTGATAGAGGCACCGTGCTCTCTACCAACCGTCTGCACCACCCGGAAAAGGAAGTCAACTGGGAGATTCGACCTCGGGAGCGGTGGCTCCCCAATCGAGGCCCTGCCAAACTTCTCGGAATGGAGCAACCGGAGGGAATGTCAGTGTGCATGGTAGGTTCTCTATCATGAACCGGGAAAGATGTCTAGCCCATGGCATGAAACATCGCCGCACACGCCTACTAACGAGGGAAAGGTCCCGAGGCAGGTGTTTGACAACTATCGCGGCTTAAAGGAGCCATCCACAGTCCCAAGCAAGGTAAGTCAATCCAAGAGAGTGAAACAGAAGGAGGAGGAGGGCACACGGGGAAGAAGAAAGGAAGGGATCGAGGACTCCAGGCTACCAGAGATCCGTGGACAGGATCGCACGGACACAACCACCCAGCTCCAATCCTCCCAAGCCATTACTTCTCCTACTTCACTCTCGGCTCACTCTCACTCCATTAATACATTATCTACTCCTAGCATGGAGTTCATCTCAGGGGCTCAACCAGGAGGATCTGTTCTCCTGGATCGTCACTGACTTGAGCATCGGAGTGCCCCCGCTAGGATCACCAGCTCGGGTCTCCTCTATTTTGTAGGTCCCGATGAGCAGGTTGATTCCAAAGCGATAAGGGTACGGATCGAGATCGACTTCAGCTACAGGCCACGACGATCTAGACGATAACAGATTGGTGTGCCAGGAAGGGGACAAGGGATGTATTTTGATCTGACCCAATCCCCTTGCAAGCTACTTGCTGGGAGGATGGTGACGACGCAAGCAAGAGAAGCCTCAACAAGCTGTGCATGAGATCCCCCTTCCCGTGGGGACCCACACAGTCTGGAGAGGGAGCTCGCTGTTCCGCATCAACCACCCCCGGTGAAAACTCAGCTGGTTTCACTCACCCTACAGGTGCAGCTTCTCACTGTAGCAGTGCGCCAGCTCCAGCACCAGCACCGGTCCTTGGCCACTCACTAGCAGCCAAGGACTCCCGTGGCCCATGTCGCAGCACCCCGTGACAGCTTGCATTCCTTCCATCACCGATCGCCAGGGAAGCCATCGAACCCCAGCGAAGAGACAACAGATTGGGTCTATCGATCAGGAGAGTCGGTCCACGACCTTGCGGTGGGTCACAGCTAGACCCCGTCGAGGTCGAAAAGGCAAGATTCCCCATCATGAATCCCCTCACATGTCATCTTCTCCGGCTCCATCGACCTTAGCAGAAGGTTCAACTGATGAGGCCATCAGGCACATGGTAGAGAGGCACTTGGAGGAACAGGAGCGCAAGCTGGCAGAGCTATACCATCGGTTTGCAAATCTGCAGGGCTCCATCGATGAGACAGCGGGCTACGACGCCCGTTCCCCTTCTCCCAAGAAGTCCAAGAGGAGCTGGTTCCGAGCCGGTTCCGCATGCCGTAGTTAGATCCCTATGACAGGACCACCAACCCCTGAACCACCTCGAGAGCTACAAGACCCTCATGAGGGTCTAGGGTGCGACCGACGCCCTCCTCTATGTCGCCTTTCATGCCACTCTCCGGAAGGCGGCCCGGGTATAGTTCACCCTCCTTGAGCCAGAGAGCATTAGTTCATTCGCTCAGTTGGAGCAGAAGTTCATGGCCCACTTCGACACCTACTGGAAGGTCCCACGAGAGGCAGATAGCTTCTTCTCCATCAGGCAACAGGATCACGAGCTCTTATGGGACTACATGGCCAAAGTTGTTGCGCTGGAGATCTACAACCTTGATGAGCCAGTTGCAATGCTGGCACTGAAGAGAGGGCTCAGGACATCTCGCCTAACCTACTCTCTCAACAAGAAACCCCCCAAGACATACTCCGAGCTCCTCCTCCGCATCCAGAAGTACATCCATGCTGAGGAGACAGATCGCACGAGGAAGGAGCTGGATAGGAAACCTCTGAAGAAGCCAGCTCCCAGGGAGATGTCCGGGATGCCAAAGTCCAGACCAGCCGCATCAAACTTTCGCCAGGGGCCGAGGTCGAGGAGGGACCCTATCCCAGAAGAAAGGTTCACGACTCTTCTTACCTTGAGGATGAAGATCCTCATGGAGATCCAAGGTGAGCGCTACTTGAAGCACCCACCTCCACTGAAGCCGTCTAACGGTCATGACAGGATGAAGTGTTGTCAGTTCCACCACGACCACGGCCATGACACCGAGGAATGCCGGCACCTCAAAAAGGAGATTGAAGAACTCATAAAGAGGGGCTACCTTGAAAAGTTCATGGAGGGCAAACCTCTGATAGAACCTCAGGCGCTCGCTGCTCTCCCTCCAGTCCCTATAGTTGACAACCGCCCCACCGAGAAGCCGGTGGGGATGATATGCTAGAGAGTCGAGTGTGCTTCTAAGAAGGCCCGGGGGGAGAAAGTTTTGAGAATGTACTTCCCTTTATGGGAGAGAGGGGGATTGAAAATAAAAATGTAAACGATGATGACATGGTTGTCGAGATGACGATCGCGAAGCATCCTGTAAAACGGATTATGATCGATAGTGAAAGTTCGACTGATATCCTTTTTTACGATACCTTCTCCAAGATGAATCTGTCCTCTGCTCAGCTCAGACTTGTGCATAATCCCCTCGTCGGTTTCATGGGGGACTCTGTCAGAGTTGAGGGAGAGATTACTCTTCCAGTTACTTTCGGGACCCCACCTTGGTAGAGCACCATTATGATGACCTTCACGGTTGTTAGGCTCCCCTCAACCTACAACATGATCCTTGGCCAACCTGGGCTCAAACTGCTCAACGCGGTCATTTCCATGAAGCGATTGTTGGTGCAGTTCCCAACTCCCTACGGTGTCGGGGAGATGAGGGGGGCACCTCAGCTAATCCAGCATTGCCTCCAAACAATCCCCGAGGCCAAGGTTGCAGAGGACGACCCCAGCACAGACGACCTCGATCAAAGGGTGCCGGACCCCAGAGGTGGCCCGGTCGAGCGCCTGCTATCATATCCCCTCGAAACTGACTTGGCGAAGACGGTGCATGTTGGAGCGCAGCTGCAAGATGATGAACGAGCCCACCTGCTGGAGTTTCTTCGGGTGAACTCAAATGTGTTCGCTTGGACGGTGGCCGACATGCCCGGAATTCCCCATGAAGTCATCACACGTAAGCTGAGCATCGACCTGAAGTATTGTCCTATTTGCCAGAAGAAAAGGAGTTTTGCCCTGGAGAGGCAATAGGCGATCAACGAGGAGGTAGAGAAACTCCTCGCGGCTGGCTTTGTTTGAGAAGTGCAGTATCCGAGCTGGCTGGTAAATGTAGTGATGATCAAGAAGAATAATGAAAAGTGAAGGATCTGTGTGGATTACACCGACTTCAATCGAGCCTGTCCAAAGGACAGCTTTTCTTCGTCGAAGATCGACCAGTTAGTGGATGCCACCTCGGGGCACCGCTTGCTCTTCTTCATGGATGCATTCTTCGGATATAATCAGATCCGGATGCACCCGGAGGACAAGGAGCACACTGCCTTCATCACCGACTGGGGGATATACTGCTATAGGATAATGCCGTTCGGCTTGAAGAACATTGGCGCCACATACGAGTGACTGATCAATCGGGTCTTCAAGAACCAGATTGGGAGGAATATGCAGGTGTACGTGGACGACATGCTCGTCATGAGCAAGCCGAGGTTGGACCATGTTGCTGACCTCGCGGAGGCCTTCCGCAATCTCTGGGAGCACAAGATGAAGCTGAACTCGGCAAAGTGCACATTCGGCATAGCAGCAGTAAAGTTTCTTGGCATTATGATGACCTAGAGAGGGATCGAGGTGAACCCAGAGAAGGTCCAAGCGATTGTCGACATGGAGCATCCGACCTTGAAGAAGCAGGTCCAGCACCTGACGGGTCGGATTATGGCACTGAGCCAGTTCATCTCGAGGTCGGTGGACTATTGTCTTTCTTTCTTCAAGGCACTGCGCAAGATGCACGACTTCACCTAGACCGAAGAATGCAGAGCAGCCTTCGAGGAACTCAAGGACATCTTGGCATCGCCCCCACTACTCTCCAGGCCGAAAGAAGGAGAGGAGCTCCTGCTGTACCTGGCGGTCACCCTGGGGGCTATCAGCTCAGTTCTTGTCTGCACAGATCAGGATGGATCTCAAAAGCCGATGTACTACGCCAGCAAAATACTTCGAGATGCGGAGGTCAGGTACACTTGATCCGAAAAATTGATTTTTGCTCTTATCATGTCTGCCTAGCATCTCAGGCCATACTTCCAAGCGCATCCAATTATGGTAGTGATGGACCAGCCCCTGAGGGCTGTGCTAAGTCGCCCAGACACATCCGGATGATTGGCCAAGTGGGCACTAAAGCTCAGTGAGTTCGATATTGCGTACTATCCGAGATCATCCCAAAAGGTCCAAGTTCTAGTCGACTTCCTGGTCGAGTGTGCAGGACTTGCCGAGGAACCAGTGCATACTATTTTGGAGCACCAAGCAAAGCTCGAAACCGATGAAGAGCCCTGGATCCTCCATGTAGACTGCGCATCCAACACGGGTGGGAGTGGAGCAGGCCTCATCCTCGCCAACCATGACGGGATTGTGGCTGAGTGTGCACTCCACTTCAAGTTCGCCGTAACAAATAATCAGGTGGAATACGAGGCACTCATTACGGGCCTGAGGGTATCCCGCGAGCTAGGTGTACGAAGCCTGAAAGTCTTCACTGACTCCCAACTGGTGGTCGGACAGGTTTTCGGAGAATATGAAGCCAGAGATCCCTAAATGATGAAGTATCTTAAGCGAGTCCGCTCGAGCATGACAGGCTTCCGATGCTTCAGCATATTCCACATCCCCCGCGGAGAGAATGCTCGCACTGACATGCTATCAAGACTTACGATCTTGCTGGACTCATCACTGGGACGTGCGCACATCGAGTACCTCGAAAGTCCAAGCAACGAAGCTCTCGGAGAGGTGCAACAGGTCATCCCAAAGCCGAGCTGGATGGACAGGTATATCAGATACATCACTGACAGCATCCTGCCGGAAGACCGTACAGAGGCCGGTCCCATCAAAAAGAAGGCCTCACGGTTCATCCTGATGGAAGGATAGCTCTACCGTTGATCCTACTCTTACCTGCTCCTGAAATGCTTGAGACCCGCAGAGGCAGCCCTCGTACTCCAGGAGTTACATGAAGGTCTCTGCGGGAATCACGTAGGAGGAAGGACATTGGCGTACAAGGCCATTCACTAGAGTTACTATTGGGAGATCATGAGGGAGGACGCCGCTAACTTCATGAAGAAATGTGACTGGTGCCAGCGTCACGCCCAAATACAGCGTCAACCGGTGGCATCGCTCTCCCAGCTCTCCACTCCTTGACCGTTCACCTAGTGGGGGATGGACATCCTAGGCCCATTCCCCCTACATCAGGGTAATGAAAATTCCTGATAGTGGCTATTGACTACTTCACCTTGTGGGTTGAAGCGGAGCCACTGGCATGGATCACCGAGGCCAAGGTCCATCAGTTCTTCTGGAAGTCGATTATCTGCCACTTCGAGCTCTCCTAAGCATCATCACCGATAACGGGCGACAATTCGACAACTGAGAGTTTGAAGAGTTCTGTGTCGAGCTCGGCATTCAGCATCGCTTCACCTCGGTGGCTCACCCTCAGACCAACGGAGAAGCTGAGATGACCAACCGGATCATTCTCCAAGGACTCAGAACCAGGCTAGACCGAGCCAAGGGCAGGTGGGCGGAAGATCTCCCCAGCATTCTCTGGGCCTACCACACGACACCTAGGACGACGACGGACGAAACACCTTTCAGCCTCATCTTTGGCTTAGAGGCTATGATCCCAGTTGAGCTCGGCGTGCCGACACTACGGGTGCAGTAGTATGACGAAGCAGAAAATCTGGTATGCCTGCTTCTCAACTTGGACCTGCTCAAGGAGACCAAAGATAAGGCTCGACTCTGAATGGCGGCTTACCAGCAGTGAGTAGCTCGGTACTACAACGCACAGGTAAAGCTAAAGGTCTTCTGCCCGGGTGACCTGGTGCTGTGCCGGGCCGAGGCATCCCAACCTCGGGAATGTGGCAAACTCTCACCGAACTGGGAAGGCCCCTATAAGGTGGTCAAGGCTCTTCTGCATGGAGCCTATTACCTAGCGGACCTGGACGGTTCCAGATTCATGTGCATATGGAATGCTTGTAACCTGAGAATATATTATCTGTAATGTAAACCTTTCTCCCCAACAATGGTAATAAAGATCCCCTTTGAGCAAATCACTCTTGCCTTGCAGGAACACCAAAGCCTGGAGCCCATGGTGGGGCACCAGAATCAGACACAGATTACTGGGCCCTATTTGGTTTACTTAGTCATGTATTACAATTTTGTAAGAAAGTAAGATTGAGTTGTAATAAGGTGAGACTAGTTGATTTGTCTCGACCTAGTCCAGTATATTGAGTCCTGTACATCAGTATGAGTCCAAATTTTGTACAAGAGAGGAGGTTACCCTATTTTGGAGTTCCACCAGGCCTCATTCAAGAGCCAGAGGCAATTATATCAGCTTATGGGAGCTCAATTGACACCTAAGAGCCCTAAATGCACTCCAGATGCCTTCCAGGTGCCCTGATTTCCTCCAAATGTCATTCCAGATGCCCAGATTCCATTCTAGATGCCAGAGCATATTCCTAAACCAAGGCATCCATGATTCTAGAGGTCCACCTATATCCCAGCCCAAAGAAATCAAGCCCAGGTGCCAAGTCCAATCCCTTAAGAAGCAAGATACTAGGGAATATTCCTGCTATCAGGCTACTAGGCCACCCCAGCTTTCAGAGGCCCAAACCCATGCGCCCAAGCCCCTTTGGGCTGACCCCTTGCTATCCCTAGAAGTCCAACACGCCCTCCTAGGCATCCTTGGAGGGTTGACCAAGTCAAAGCTCAAAGGGAGATGTCCTTAAGTGAGAAGGAGAAGACTAGTATAACCTAGTTAGGATTCCTGGTTCTTTTAAGCTTTGTAATTCTAACCTAGCTAGGAAAGGACATGTAATCTAACTAGGAGAAGGCTTGTTAACTTATGTATAACCCTAGTTAGGAGAGGGCATGGAAACTCTATAAATATCCCACCCTCCCCCTCTTGTAATCATCTCTTTCTTATGAATACAACTTGCTGAAATTTTGTGATATTGCCTTGTGTTTGGTGTTCTAGTGTTGGTTCTCTTGTTCTTGTGTGCTCTCCTTGTATGTCCTAGCCGAATCCCTGCAGCCCTAGCATCCTTTTGCATCCTTGGAGACCAGCCACACCCAGAGGAAGATGCCCTAGCTGCTATCCCAATCAAGCAACTGCTTCTTCCCCGGGACATCCATACCTAAACCTAGTTTCTTTCAATTCTAAACCCTAGCTTTTATTCCTTTGTTTAATTGCTGTTTTGATTGACCCCTGACACTTGCAGGATCCTCGAGGTGTTTTACCTCTCCAAAGGAGGCTTCCCTTGCCTTCATATCAGATCTAGATCAGCCATCTGATTCAAAGAACTGAAGCTTCTTCTTCCAGGCTTTGATCAAAGTTGTGAGTGATCTCTTCTGCTATTGAATTTCAATCCCTGACTAGTAAGAAACCTTCCCTTCTCTTATTATCTGATTTTGATGAAGATAAACTATCCTAAACTGGGAGTTTCTCAACTCTCGGGTCCTGGCTATTTCATTAGTTTGCATGAGTTTGCCTGCGATCCGATGATTCTTTGCACTGATAGTCTTTCCACTAGTTCTTACTTTATTTTGAAAATCTAGCATGCAACTAAAATTATAAAAATCATTAAAAAAATTATTTTACTATTTTTTCATGCAGTTTAGCAATCTTAGAGTCATCCCGCATCAGCCCAGCACTCCAGCATCGAAGCCCAGAGCCTAGCACTCCGGCACCGAGGCCCGGAGCCTAGCTCTTCGGCACCGAAGCTCGAAGCCCAGCACTCCGACACCGAAGCTCGGAGCCCAGCACTCAGGCACCGAAGCCCGGAGCCCAGCAATCCGGCACTGAAGCCCAGAGCCCAGCAATTCGGCACCGAATCCCGGAGCCCAGCAATCCGGCATCGAAGCCCGGAGTCTAGCAATCTGGCACCAAAGCTCGGAGCCTAGCTCTCCAGCACCAAAGCCTGGAGCCCAGCACTCCGGCACCAAAGCCTGGACCCCACTACTCTGGCACCAAAGACCGGAGCCCAGCTCTCCGGCACCAAAGCCCGGACTTGGGTCCGACTCCAAAGATCGAAAACTCCAGAAGCCCGGCACCGTGCTCACAGTCCGAAGATGCCAGCAAAACATTCAAGAAGTCCGCCATCTACCGCCTGACTCACAGTACGGCTCTCAAGCCTAGAGACTTCCGAAGCCTGGCACTTTACAGACACCTGGCGGGATCAACAAAATTGACCCCCAAGCTCAACCTTGCCGCGTACACTTGGAGCTGGCCTCGGCTGAGGTTCTATATACATATATATGTATGTATGTATGTATATATGTATATATATGCATGTATATATATACATGTATATATACGTATACATATATATACATATATATCTATCGAGATTGCTAACAATTTAAAGGAGCCTCACCATATTACTATATTTGGTATGTCTTTTTTGATGATAATCCAAATTACTTGGTAATCTACATTACCTCCCATAAAATAATTTGGATTGCTTTTAGAAAGTATGGCAATCTAGATTACCACATTCTAGATAATTTTTTGGACAATATTACCATCACCTTCTCCTTTCCTCTTTCCTTCAGCACCTCCAGACGACCTCTCGACCACCCATCAACGACACCCCCCATGCTGCCTGTCAACCATCCTCCAGCCCCCTCACTACCCATTGACCGACGAAGAGAGAGGCACCGTCACCATATAATATAATATAATATAATATAATATAATATATTTAATATTCAATAATATTATATTAAATTAATAAATTAATATACAATATAAATATATTAGTTAACTTTAATAATATAATATATAAATAAAATATATTATTTAATATATTTAAATAATATATTAAATATAATATTTATTTAATATATAAAATTTAATATTAAATGTATTTAACAGAAAAATAAATTTTATTTTTGTATAAAAATATAAAATAATTTTTATATATTTAATATAAAATATAAAAAAATATTTTAATAAATAGATAAAATATAAAAATATATATTTTTATGAATAAAATATAGATTTAATTTAGGAATATTTTAAAAATTTTACTTTATATTATGTAACATTATCTGCATATGTCAACAATAATAATGTACAATATCTGCAATCTATATTGCTAACAATATACGTTACCGGCAATCCACGTTGCCTTTCATGATTACCTAGCAATGCACTAAACGCAATCATAGAAAAATGCATCAAGTCATGTTGCCAAGAGGTAATATTTCATTACAGTATTGTGCCCATAAAAGCATGGACATAATCCAAAATATTCACCTGATTCCAAATTTCATTTTATATTATTGAAGGCTCCAAAACTCTACACACGCTAAAACAAAATTTTAAAAAAAAAGCAAAAAAAAAAAAAAAAAGAGTCAAGAAATCATTCGATCTTATATAAAATTATGCTTCTAAACTTTTATGTTTGAAGATAAAAGTATATATATATTTTTTATAAGTCTTGCAAATGTGGTTCCGATGAAAAATGCCATGCCACATACATTAGCAATCCTATAATTGTATCTCATGTATGGATTTCTTGATAGGATTAAAAAAGATTAGATGATATTATTTATTGATTAATGCGTACAAGTTGATCATGTTCTTCCTCACTCGAGGCAATATCTTATAATATATTCTTAATTAACTATCTGTGAAGTGTTGATGTTTATGTAATACTAATAAAAGGTAATAATCTTTTCAATCACTGGGAGCAACACTTAACACATTTTATTTCCCGCCCATGCATTAAATATATAAAAGAATCAAGAAATGGTATGAAGAACCGATCATGACTTCATTTGAAAGAAGATATATTGGTGCTTAAACAAAGGAAGAAAGGACAAAACTCAAAGAGAATAATTTATTCTATGAAGATTGAGTCAAGGTCTTAATAGCACCAATGTCCATAAATAACAAAATGCTCTTCAAAAATATCACTTTCTCCTGAAGAAATTCAAAATCATCATCTTCCTCTACCAAGACAATTATATTTGCTACTGGCCCAATTTAGCTTTGACTTAATTGATGTGGAAAGAAAATATATAGTTTTTGCAGCCATTATTGGCTGCTATAATTTGAAATATTAGTTTTTTTCTTGGGATGAATGGTAAATGAAAGAACAACATTTGTTATTAGAGCATTTTGCAAGAAAAATACATATTATTTTTATTTTGTAAATTTAGTGTCATTTCAATTTTTTTGCAGATTCTATGCAATTTTAAAAATTTGGATAAAATTGCTTTGTTATATTGGTATGTTGTGAACTTCCACAGTTTTTTAATATCTTATGTGCAAGTTTTGAGTAGGTTTACACATAGTTGTAAAGGATAAAGTTTAAACATACCTAATATAATAACTAGCTTAAAAAGTTGATCAATAATAGACACAAATATACAACTAAATACTATAAAGTAAAATAAACAAATGAAATATAAAGCTAACCCAAGATCCATATAATTTTATATTATACTAATTATATTCTAAAATCAGCTATTTATATTTTTTTATAAACTTTATTCAAAACTTATGAAACTAAACCAACATTTTGGGTTGATGAGCTTGTGTAGAAGGGTGCCCCTATCCCTTCCAAGTTTGTTTGTTTTTTCACTTTGCTATATTAGTACGTTGAAAACTTACTTAAGTTATTAATAACTTTTGCACTTCTAATTAGAAATTTGCATACATAACATAATTCAAAAAATAATATAGAATTTATTACATATATAAAATAAATAACTAACACTATGAGAATGATAACAAGGAGCATATTAAAATAACAAACTTATTAAAGATTTATGTATGATTTTTAGTATAGTAACTATATTCCAAAATCTCCACTATTCATAATTTCACACATCATTTATTTAAAATTTATGCAAAGGTTATTAGAAAAAAACAATCCTCCAAAAGATTAGGCTATTAGAGGAGAATAATCCTTTCTAAAATATCACTCTATTAGATGAAAGCAATCCTCACCACAAGATTAGGCTATTAAAGCAAAATAATCATTTTCATAAGATCAGGTTATTAGAAAAAAGCAATACTCTCTATAAAATAAGACTATTAAATGAAAACAATCCCCTTTACAAGATTAAGTTAATAAGGTTTTAATTGATCCTAAGAGATAATCCTATATGAGCTTACCTTTTATGTTATCACTTCTTAATTCTACTTGCTAACTATGAATTAAACTTACCTTACATTGTCATGCTATTACCACTTCTTGATTCTAGCACTAAGTACAGAAAAATTTTCTTGTATAATAAAGCCTTGTACTATATAAGTTACGCACAAATCTAATAAATCTGTATAATAGTTCTCTATTCAATGTTTAGTTTCAACACATGTCAAAACAATAGCTCTCATGAGTGTCTTCTTTTTTCTCCTTCCACTTATCATCGTAGAAGAAATCTGTTATCGCCAAGATCGTCATGGCACATAGCTGCTGTCGATGTCGGATTGTTCCTCGTCCTCTCCGGGTTGGTCGGTGCTTCAGGACCTGCAAAACAGGGATTAGTGATCCGGACCGGAAATTCCGGTGGGGGCACTCCAACGCTCAAGTCAATGACGACTCAGGAGAACAGATCCTCCTGGTCGAGCCTCTCTTGATGGACTCCACGCTATGAGGAGTGAGTGGTGTGAGAGTGGGGGTGCGAGTGTGCTGGGAGTGATGTTAGCCGAGGTGGGCTGGCCCTCCTGTGAGGCTTCTTCTCCTTCACTTGCTTGGGTGATGTTCTGTGATGTAATTTGCACTTGCATACCTTTTTCTCCCTCTAGGGGTGTTGAATATTCCTTTAAGTCCAGATGACTGTTGAGCACTTACCTTGGGATCCCCTCAGTCTATCAGGCACGTGCGGCGGTGTTCCGTGTCGTGGACGGGATGTCTTTCTCGATTCATGATAAGGGAGACCGTCATGTGTTCTGACAT
This sequence comes from Areca catechu, assembly GCA_021397845.1. Taxonomy (NCBI): domain Eukaryota; kingdom Viridiplantae; phylum Streptophyta; class Magnoliopsida; order Arecales; family Arecaceae; genus Areca; species Areca catechu. Next base: position 92,691,415 of record CM038048.1, on the reverse strand, counting down.
TCCTTCTGGTCATCCCATTCCGGGAAATAAAATTTTTCTTAAAAATTAAAAAGTGACCATATATTTCTTAAAAACTTTTCTTTTTTATATAATAATTATCAATAATATTTGATGGTATTGAAATTTACTAGAATACCGAAATAGGCTAGAGAGGGAATGTCGGTGGCTATACTTATAAAAGAAGCTCTGATCGGAGGTAGCTTTGGCGAAGATCCTCCGATGGTTAAGTCAATATCTTAGACCACAAGATGGAATAATGAAATAAGAGTGCAAGCACATACATGCCGATGTATGGTGCATACTTTTGAAGTGTTCGCTGAGAAACTCTCTTTTTATACTTAGTCTGATGGGATAGTCTGGAGACGTCTTGATTTATCAAAGGATAGTCGAAGGATGATTGGACTTTGTCCTCTATCAGATTTTATCTGGGATATATCCTTCTTATTAATGGAAAGTTTTGTCTTATATGCCTTTTTATCATTTGCCTTAATGACTCTGAGAATTATGGCTTAAAGAAGAGTCATGCATCTTTAATGGCTAAGATCCATTTTTTATTATAAGACTTGACTCTTTGCTTGTTGCAAGAGCCTTATGAGAGTGGATGTCGATAGATTCTTCCTTCGACCATTTTGGTAGACACCTTCATGGGATGTGACCGACCGGTCCCGGACTCTGAGTGCCATAATTCGATAGACCTAAGAACTTTTCCAGGTAGGGATTTCCTAGGACTTGGGGGTCGAAAAGGCCAAGTATTAATTATATCGAATGTAAGTAGACAAAAATATCTTAACTGAAGATTTGCGAGACAGTAACTCAAATGGCTGAATGCCCGTTCAAACGAGATGTGAAAAGCTAAAAGCTAAGCATGATAGAAGTCTAGTAATACCGGAGGCTTGCATCGATGATAGGTTCCAGGATTGGATGTTGGGTCCGATAGGGTTCCAAAAATCGAATGTATTTTGGCATGTTGATTGACAAGATCGATAGTAAAGACATTGTTCTTATCTTTTATCTCAGGAGGTAAAATTAGATGATCAATGAAATACTTTCGAAGAGAATATCCTGAAACAAGACTTCTCTCTTGTTGATTCGGTAACATATTAACATGGCTATATAGATTTAGTTATTTCTTATTCGAATAGGCATTGGATCAGCATGTGTCCAAGATACTGCGATCCTACTGCAAGAAATAGAAATTACTAGTTAGAAATAGAAATAGCTGGCTATAGTTCTTACCTATTTTAAATTAGATTCGTTCAATTTATTTCTTTTCAACCGTCAAATTTTTGAATGAATTTTTTCCATACCAATATTTATTATCTAAATCTAATATACGATACATAAAAAAAAAAAAATTAAGCCCCTATCATGAAACTAAGACAACTCTTATAACGTTAATAATGGCTCCTTGTTTACTGAAGCGAGAAGCGTGTGGACCCCACACGTGTGGACTTGTGGGAGCATAGGTCATAGTCGTGCAGGATCCCATCTTATAGGCCGGAAAGTAGCAATCAGTGGGGCCCATCATCCCAAGACTGGTAGCTCCAGAAACCGCTCGATGGCGATTTCTCCTCAAGGAAATTGGCTTAAATGGGTAATCATATTTGGAAGCGAAAATTTGAAAATATTTCTTGGCCCAAAAAACATGCGGTCCCAACCATGTCCGTATACGGTGGGTTCTCAAAGATTGTTTTTAATAGTAGTGGATTTTGTATAAGAAAAATTATTTAATTACTAACTTTGCAGGGAAAAAAGTTGGATTTTTTAAAAATGAACTGGTACGTATCTAAAAGACTTCGAACAATTTTGATATCGAGGCTAAATATGAAATGAATGATATATATATTTATTGAATATTTTGGAATTTTGATTCATATTTTAAATATTTGACATGTTTATTTAGATAATCAGATAAAAATATTCATGATCCTTAAATACATATTATTTTGCAAAAAAAATAATTAATTTAATATTCTTTGATAAAATCATTAATTAGATAGGTTTTTTTTTATAAACAGAAAGACCATCAACTAATAAAGACTACAGGATTATTTTATTATTATTTTTTTGATTTTATTTCTGAATTATTTTTTTATTCTTTATTTTATTTCCGGACTTTCTCGTCGAAACATGTTTAAACCAAGATTCGAATCCCTGCCAGCTGATTGTTTGTGAGACTTTACTGTACCACTCACCGGTGGTAATTAGATAGGTTTTTTAAATAAAATTTATTTAGTAGTAAGAGAAGGATTTACCATCCACTCTCTATTTACCATTCTCATCTATCTCCCTATATAAAACTTATATAGCGCTTTACCTGCTCTTTTCAATAAAAAAAATAATTAAAATAAATACTAAAATAAATAAAATATTTTTTTAATAAAATAAAAAAATTTAAATAAATTTAGCATGAATATAATAAAAAATTATTAAAAAAAACATGGATCAATTTTCGCGTTAGTCTTAAAAACGTCTTTCCAAAATTATTAGTCATGAAGGTGGTGACCTGGTCTATGTTACCGTTCATCTCCCGGTGTACGTTCTTGGAGTTTTTCACAGCCGTATGATAATTTAGACGTGGTGGGTGGTGGGAACCTTCGTAGGAATTTTAACTCTAGAAGTGAAGGGTCAAACTCGAAAGCGAACAGTACTAATGAAGCCTAACGGTGGTTAAGAGCACGACGTCACCAAGGGGATGTGGGCCCCTTTTCATGGGCTGTACATTAGCTGTCAAAAAAAAAAAAAAAAAAAAACACCGTCATCTGAGTAAAAGATTTTCCTTTGTATATTTTAAGGGTATCATTTTTTTTTTTTTTTTTTGCTTGGGGTTCCTTATTTGCATATAAAGAGGAAGCACTCCCCCACCCTTAAACCCCTCCTCACTCTCTCTCTCTCTCTCTCTCTCTCTCTCTGTGTGTGGCTCGAGTCCTTGCTATAATTGAATATTCCGGCGGCCGCCGACCGAACCATTCGGTCGGATTCCCTGTCCGAAAGTTTTTCTTCCGACAGCATCAACGGCGGTCGGATTCTCCTGTTTGCTCGGAATCCGGCATCCTCAACCTCACTTTTTCACCCAGAATTACTCAAAATCGTGGTATGCTCTCTGATCTCTCTCCCCCATCTCTCTCTCTAGATTCAAGGAGAGGTTTTGGACTGCTCCCATCGGACGGTCAGGATTCACTTGATCGTTTTTGTCGACGCCTAGAACGACACAATCTAAGAGGCCATGGAGCACCGGAGCCTGGCTTCTTGGTGTTCATCATGGTTTAGAGTGATAAAGCAACTCTAGAAGTAAGATTTAAGTGAATCGTGGCTTGTCAATTAAATGGCTCCAACGGTGCGCATAAATAATTATGTCAACAAGTATTTAAAGCATGCCTTGAGAGTTACATGCATTAGTTTTGCAAATTCGGTAAGCGATAAAGATACTATCTGATCTAGAAATGGTTTGGATCGATGTTTGTAATTTTATTACCAATGTTGGTTTTGAAAAAAAGGAGTTTTAGATGCGATAATTTTTTTTTTTTTTTTATAATTTTTTTCTCTTTTTGTTTCTAAGATCCAAATTCGGAATAGCTAATTGGGCTTTTTTTTTTTTTTTTGAAAAAATTAGACTTATAAAATTAATCTAAAATAAATATATCTGTGAAAATAAAAAAAAAATAAAATATTTAAAAATATGAAAGAGTATCTATCAAAGCGTTCATAAACTACATTTAATATGATTAACCATTTTTATGACACAATTTCTTGTTACATGGTTGTCTTAGTCGAGGAGTGCCAGGTATAAATTAGCGCGCTAAAGATGCATACACGTGTCATGCACGGCCTACATCTTAGCTGCTGGTTTGGTTTGTTTTTAAATCAAACGTTAGACCGGGTCCACGCGTCCAAAAAAAAATTATATAATGACCGGGTCGCTCAAGGCACATGCAAGATGGTTCAAGTACGCACGCAAGAATTAAATCTAAAATTGCTACATGACAAAGAAGATCTAAATTAGGTGCACTAGAAGACTGGAAATTTTAAATTATTGGGCTCCACAAAGCTAAGCTGGGGCCCTGAACCCCTAAAATTGAGTCTGGTACCTTTCAAATTCTGAAATGGCACAAACACAAAAATCCTCAACCGACAAAGATTAGTATCAGATATGGAAACATAACTCATAAAGGAAGCCTAACCGGATTCGGGTTCTATGATGATTTGATTTTTTTTTATTTTTATTCATGATGTTGCCCATTGGATCAAACTCTGTACAGATCTCAAAGCATTATAAACATGCCAATTCATCCGTTTGTGCAAATCTCAAATCAACCATGGCATGATCCAATGATGAATTTGTGCGAAGGAATGTGAATCTTTTTTTTTTTTGTTTTTGAAAGATACAACCATGTCCCAACCTAACCCATGCTGAGCATGCACAAACTTAGCACTTAACTGAATTCATTAAGCTAACTGGCCAAATGATCAAGACCTTAGTTGTTAGCCCAAACTTAATTTGGTTGCCTCCACCTGGGCTTTTTTTGAAGGGTTGTGGCTTGTGAATGAGAATATATATATATATATATATATATATATATATATATATATATATATATAAGATATATGTCCTCTTCAAATACATAGATTAATGGAGGGAGAAAAGGCTTGGTCAATGATATATAAGAAATAAAACAAATAAACAAATAGAGGAGAGAAGGTTTCTGGCTGGATTTATGCCCTGATGGGCATCTTGGGGAGGAAACATAAAAGAATGGAAGGCAAAGGGGAGACGGCATGGATGTTCCAAGGGGAAGGAGGCCTAAATACAAAGACCAAATTGATGAGGTTTAGCGGTAAACCCTGTGCATGCTGATGTAGTTTAAAAATATTTGAAGATAAAAACACACACATTTCTTGATCTCACTGTTTTTCCTCGGATTCCTTCATTGTCTTCTAAGTTCTAACTCACCAATTCTAATGTTATCTTGGCATCAACCTGTTGACAGTAGTAGGAAAGGAAGCAGATGATGATGATGATGACAGAGGTTGCTGTTCAGAAGAGAAGAAGCCATGATAGCTTCCTCCTCAGCAACATCGCCGGTGCCGGCGGCATTCACGGTCACAGCAGCAGCATTACCACCACCACCACCACCACCACCACCACCACTTGCAGTGGCCTGACTGCTAAGAGGCTTAAAACTAGTGGTGGTGCTGGGGGAGGAGGCGTGATCTTCACCAAAGTTAGTCTTCCTCCATACTTATTCCATCTTTTTTTGATGTAGTCATGGATGATATATCCACGACTGAAGAATAGGAAGAATACTGATGGGGTTCAAGACTAATTGAGCAGGAGAAGAAGGACAAGATTGGAGAGCGAGTAGCCAAGCTGCAACAACTGGTGTCACCTTTTGGCAAGGTAAGTGTTGGACTGCCACTATTATTGATGCCACTTGGAGTCTCTCTTTTCTTTCCTTTGGTCATTATCCACTGTTTCTTATATAGTGACCTAAGAAGTTGAGTCTCCTCCTGTTTGAGTGCAGTCGGACACGGCGTCGGTCCTTCAAGAAGCCACCGGATATATCAATTTCCTCCATGATCAACTCCAGGTTCATTCCATGATCCACTTCAATTTCCCCATGATTTCTCTTGTTGTTTTACTTCCTCCTCAGAAAAAGGATTGTTAAGAGTTCTCTAGTAATCTTGCTTCCATTGCTCAATATGTGAATTGGTGTCATCAGGTGCTGAGTGGTCCATATCTGCAAAGGACAGGAAAGATTGAGGTAAGATATCTGTGATCATATTCGTTTGCTCATGCTGAATTTTAGCACCTTTTTTTCTTCTCATTCTTCTCAAGGGAAGCTAGTACAATTAGAAGTGATTCTGTGTCAAGTTCATAAGGGCTGCCTTCAATTCCATATTTCAAATTATGAACCAAAATAAAGAGTAAGAGCATCATAATATCAATTGGATGGAAATAAAAAATATGGATATAGAAAAAGAAGGCAGGGGGTATGGCTTCAATTATGTTTGCTGAAAACAAGACTATTTTCACTAATTTCTACCTTCCATTCCATATGATTTAGGAAGCTGAGCACTGCAGGCTAAGAAGTCGTGGCCTCTGTCTCATGCCGATCTCCTCTGCGCTCAGAATTGCCCGAAGCAATGGCGCTGATCTCTGGGCTCCTGCTAGTTCAGTCAGACAACCATGACTCTCAAAATTTCATCACTTAATTCCCGCCGAGCGAAGAATGGCATCATGATCATGGTGGAAGCTTTAGAGATTGATGGCTAGTTAAAATCCTAACTCTATTTATATATTGTAGTGCTGGGCTGTGGTAAGGATGTAGCACCGGGTTACACCCCTTGAGCCATACATTATTAACATCCTGCTGCTGGAAGCAACCAAAGCTCTGTTATGTATTACTATTCATCATTGAGAAGAAATGGATATGAGCATATGTCTCTGATTTCTATCAGATCTTTCTGCTTGAAGAGATATAAGTGCATGGCCATTATCTATTGTCCTGTTTCTCCCCGAAGGAGGGGGAACAAAATAGATGTCACATAGCTTTTCATGCCTCAATTTCCTGTGGAATGCCACCAAGATTTCCTCTGTCTTCAAACTTACCATGATTGTTACAAAACTTATCAAGTTCTGATCCTGCTACATTCTCATCTGAACAATGGGCTTTGTGTATTTTCTTGCTGTTGATTTAATGTCAGGAAATTCCATGTTGTTGGATTGTGCATCTCCAGGAAATTCACTGATCATGGTGGGTAAATTTGAGCGAGCTTGTTCGAGCAGTTGTTCAACTTATTTTGCAAAAGGTATTAGGAGCAGAATGGCTCTAATGATACTCCCCTCCTTGTCCTGAAATCTTGCTAAAACATGAAGGAGCCCACATGAGCATCCTGAAGCTCCAATGAATGGTCCTTTTACTGGGCGCAAGTTAGGGCTAAAATCCAAACCCAATATATGTATCAAGTAATGAATTGAGAAACAAAAGTATATTTTGTAAGAGAAGATAGGAAAGCCTCCGGACGATCTAAGATAGCTAAGATAAAAATTATAGAGATCAGACGTTAGACATTAACTTTAGTTGCTGTACACCATTAGATCTTGCAAAACAACTAGCTGCACCAGCCTCTTAGCAGATTATAATAAGGTAACCAATGCAGAGCTTTGGAGCTACTTCTGATATGGTAAAGATATCCCATGGAGAATTGACCACAGCAGCAAAAGCACCTCTTGCTTTTGAGACAAGAGAGAGCATGAGGTGCCTTATTCCTTCTGCACGCAATGTCCTGGTCTTGAAGGTTGGGAAGAGCTCTTTGAATCTAATACATTATTTTGAAGCCCAACTCTTGACATCATGTATGTTCCAGTGGCAACTGTTATATAAAATGCTATCAACTTGCTCATCGAGACTGTTAAACGATTCATTCCTCTAAAACAACAAGTCATCAAATTATGACAATTGTTAAAGTCAACCATATAAAAAGTATATGCAATTTTTTTCCTTCAATTTAACTTGCTAAAAGCTCATGCTGGATAACTTTATTTCTCAAACCTGACCATAACTCACCTTCTTCCACACACACACACACACACACACACACTAAAAAAAAAAAAAAAAAAAAATCCCTGAATTGAACACTGACAGCTTCCTTGTACTTGGCATCATATACTTGATATTTACTTCCACAAGAAGTCTCATGGGCTATTAAAGGATGTAAGTACAAAGTCTAGATAGAAGACAATCATAAATCATAACTAGTATTTTGAGATGTTGTCTGCTTGCACAAGACAACATCTCTTATTTCTATATTTTGAGATTCACCAAATATGATTTTCCAACTTGTCTAATGGATGACCATGGGTAAACATAACACCAAGTATTGTGACAATTACTTGGATGCTTGGTCTCGAAGAATATCCGGGTCAACAATTAAGTTAGAAACTACAACTCATCTATAAAACCGAGACACTCGAAATTGAATAACTATGAATCCCAACATGACATCCATTAATGCACAAGGCCAAAAAATTAGTTGGATCTGGCTAACTGCCAAAGCACGAAATAACAAGCACTCTTAAAAATTAGGGATTCATGCACAATCGTTACCGAATTAAATCACTATTAACGACAATTGGGTATAAACGTAAAGAATTAACCATCCACTAATGCCACCACCATTTAAACCTTTAATGCCCGAAATTAAAGATGGAGAAAGAGAAAAAACGGTCATCTCCGAGTATTATAAAAGAGGTAAGAGGGGACCGTTTGAGAGTAAGCAAGCTCTGAGTCTATTTTATCTTTCCAATTATACTGTTTATCTAAATTCCGACTAACTTGACTGTCGAAGAGTTTCCCACCGAAAAACCTCCGATTAATAATTTTTTTTACAGAAAATACCGAGTATCACCCATAAGCAGACCAAGGATTTGGCTACAATACTAAAGCATAAACAACTGCGCATATTCCTCCAATCCTCCTAGTATAGCATGGAATTGTTGTAAGAAATTAAGCTATGCAGTTCATGCAGATTTGCTTCTTCGCTAAGATATACAGTGGCAACATTTAAATCTGAAGTATACATTCATAAAGAATGAATTATGAAATCTTATCAAATTGATTTGAGATAACAACTCAACCATGGACTCACCAGCATCGGGTCGGAGAATCGAAAGGTCCACTGCAATAGGCATAATTTGAAGGAAACAAGAATATTTTGGAGAGAAGGTAATAGGACAAGCAAATAGGAATTGTATTTCAGATTTCTTTCATCTTCTTCACATACATATAGTGAAAAGATACATGGCCTTTTATAATTACAAGATGACTTTTTGTTTACCAGAAATAAATACATAAACTCTTGGTTCAAAGTACATAATAATGATAGCAAGTTTCTATGCAATTAATTAGTTCCAAGATAGCATTTGGTTTTCCAAAGATTGCTTCTTTCAAGGTATCCCTTGAAAAATATTAAGTTTATTTTTTCAATGTATCCCTTGGAAACATCAAGTTTAATCCCAACACCCCGTTTAAACTTGATCTTCATGACTCCAAGCATGCTCCTTAGCCTTTTGAACTCTTCTATCTTGAGTGGTTTTGTGAAGATATCAGCTATTTGATCTTTTGTTGGAATGCAGAGAAGTTGTACTTCTTTATTTTTGATACAATCTTGAATAAAGTAAAACCTTGTATCAATATGCTTACTTCGATCATGGAAGACTGGATTTTTAGCAAGTTGTATTGCTGATTTATTATCAACAAAGATGTTGGTTGGCTCTTCATATGAAATCTTCATTTCTTGTAGAAGTCTTTGTAGCCATAGTGCATGACAAACATAATTTGCTGCTGCAACATACTCTGCTTCACAAGATGAAAGTGTAATAATTTGTTGCTTCTTTGAAGACCATGTAAATGCCGCACTTCCAATATAAAAGGCAAATCCACTTGTACTTTTCCTATCATCAATTTCTCCTGTCCAATTGCTGTCACAAAATTCATCAGCTTTATTGGGTTAGTGGATGAATAAAAGATACCATAATCTTGTGTACCTTTAATATATCGAAGGATTCTTTTTGCGGTGATTAAGTGATTCATTCTTGGTCTCTCCATGTAACAACTTATAACTTCAACACTATAGGCAATATCTGATCTTGTATTTGTGAGATATCTTAAGCTTCCAACCAAACTTCTGTAATATGTTGGATTAACAAGATCACCTTCTCTATCTTTGCTCAATTTAGTGTTGTATTCAATTGGGGTGTTGCTAGGATTGCAATTCTTCATGTTGAATTTCTCCAAAATCTCCTTTGCATATTTGCTTTGTAAAATGAATATGCCTTCATTTGATTGGTTGACTTCAATACCTAAAAAATAAGACATTAAGCCAAGATCCATCATCTCAAATTCTTTGATCATTGAAGCCTTGAAAACTTCAATCATTGTAAGATTATTTCCTGTGAATATCAGATCATCCACATAAAGGCAAACAAATAGAACATCACCGATATTATTAGTCTTCATATAAAGAGAATGTTCAAGAAGGCATTTTTGAAGACCATTTTCGAGAAAATACTTATCAATTTTTGTATTCCAAGCTCGTGGAGCTTGTTTCAATCCATAGAGAGCTCTTCTGAGTTTGTAGACTTTATCTTCTTGTCCTTTTTGAATGAAACCCAAAGGTTGTTCTACATAGACTTCTTCATTCAAATATCCATTCAAAAAAGCTGATTTTACATCCATTTAAAAAAATTTTCATTTCATTTGAGTTGCTAAGGATATAAGAAGGCGTACCGTTTCCATTCGAACAACAGGAGAAAAAACTTCATCATAATCAATACCATATTGTTGTTTGTAGCCTTTCACTACCAAGCGGGCTTTGTATTTTTTAATTTCTCTACTTGCATTTATCTTTGTCTTATACACCCATTTGACTCCAATGGCTTGATGACCTTGGGGAAGACTTGTGAGTTTCCAAGTGTCATTTTTCTTGATTGATGAAATTTTTTCATGCATGGCATTTCTCCATTTTTCTTCTTTATTTGCTTCATGAAACTTGATTGGATTACAATACGTAAAAAGACAAAACATAGTATAATCATTAGCATCTAGTCGCCTTGTGATGTCGAGCAACTCTTGGACACTCTGACTTTTATGTACTCTTTTGGAGGATGAGCTACTTGGACTTTCTTGTGAAGATGGATATCTTGGACTTTGTTGTGGAGTTGATAAAATTTCTTCTTGATGCTGTGACTCTTCATCTTCTCTAGTATATACCTTATGTTCTTGCATTTTATTGTTATCTTACTAGCTCTACATTTGCTTTTCATCAAATTCAACATCTCTTGAAAAAATCACTTTCTTTGTAATAGGATTATACAACTTATAGCCACTTGAATTTTCAGCATAGCCTAAAAGAATGCACTTTTCTCCTTTATCATCAAGTTTGACCCTTTCTCATCAGGCAATTTGACATAAGCAATACTTCCAAAGATGCGAAGATGATCAACTTTAGGCTTGTATGAACTCCATGGTTGCTCAGGTGTCATGTTGTGAAGCCTCTTTAAGGGAAACCTGTTCAATAAATAAATTGCACAAGCAACTGCTTCTCCCCAAAATTCTTTAGGTACATTTTTATCTTTCAACATACATCGAACCATATTTAAAATAGTTCGATTCTTTCTTTCTAAAACTCCATTTTGTTGAGATGAATAAGGCATGGTAACTTGATGAAAAACTCCATGTTTTTTGAAAAAATTTGAAAACTCATTGGACAAATACTCGCCGTCTCGATTCGATCTCAAAGCTTTAATTTGAAAACCACTTTGTTTCTCAATAAGAGACTTAAATTCCTTAAATTTCTGAAACACTTCACTCTTTTTTTGTAACAAATAAATCCATGTCTTTCCAGAATAATCATCAGTGAAAGAAAGATAATATTCTTTACCTCCCATAGATGTTGGTTTGATCGGGCCGCAAATATCTGAATGTATCAATTCCAATGGTTTCGTTACTCTTCTTGATCTTCCTGAAATAAAGGTTTTCCTTTATTGCTTTCCAATCATGCAAGTTTCATATTTTTCTTTTGACAATTTCAACCAAGGCATCCTTGTCACCATATTCTTGCTAGACAAAAGTTTCAATCCATTAAAATTTAAGTGTCCATATCTAAGATGCCATAGAGTAGAATTATCAAGAGTTTGTGCCATCATACAAGAGGAATCATCAACATGTAAACTCAATTCAAACATTCTATTTTCTGACATAGGAACATGTGTAATAAGATTGTTGTTGTTGTCTCTAATAGAAAGACCCAATTCTTTCATATGTATATCATAGTCATTTTCAAGCAATTGTCCCAAACTAAGAATGTTGTTTTTAATGTCTGGAACATAATAAACATCTGAAATAAAATTTTGAGTGCCATCTTTGAGCTTGATGAGAATTTTACCTTTCCCTTCAACTGGTCTTTCAGAGAAATCACCAAAAGTCACTGAGCTTTTGAAGGTTTCATCAATCTTAATAAACATATCCTTTATCCCACACATATAATTGCTAGCACCTGTGTCTAGATACCAAGTACTTCTTTTGACAACATCAATATCATTGTTGTAGGCCATAAGTAAAGTTACTTCTTCTTCTTGCTCTTTTGTAAAATGAATTTTTTCATCAACATAATTAGCATCATCTTTGTACTAACAATCTTTAGCATAGTGCCCATATTTTTTGCAAATAAAACATTGTAATGCTTGTTGTTCATACCTTTCTCTTCCTCTAGGATTAGAAAATCTTCCTCAACCACGATCTCGAGCATGGAAGTCTCTTGTGTCTCCTTGACTTCTTTGTGGTTGATCTCGATGAAATCTTCCACCTCTTCCTCTTCTTCCATGGCCTCGACCATGGAAACTTGTTGTCTTTTAGATTACCTTTCTCTTGTAATGTAAGTTTTGTTCGAAGTACTTGCTCAATGGGCTTCTCCTCCATCCTTTTAGAAAGTTTTTGTTCATGTGCTTGTAGAGAGCCCATGAGTTGCTCTATAGTCATCTCCTCCAGTTCCTTTGATTCTTCAATGGCTACAACAATGAAGTCAAATTTTGCATCTAAAGAATGCAAAATCTTCTCCATGACTCGAACATCAGTAATTTCTTTATCATTTCTTTTTAATTGATTGACTATAGACATCATCCTTGAAAAATAATTAAAAATTGATTCCCCAGCTATCATTTTGAAAGATTCAAATTTTGACCTCAAAGACTGTAGCCGAATCTTTTTCACCTTTTCTGCTCCTTTATGTGCCTTATGCAACAAGTTCCATGCGTCATTTAATGTTGTAGCTTCGGTAATAATCTCGAATATACCTTCATTTACACTTTGATAGAGAGTATAGAGGGCTTTCTTGTCTTTCCTTTTTGACTCCTTATTTTGCTTTCTTTGCTCTTGTGTGAGTGTTGCATCATCTTCAGTTGGCTCTGTATAGCCATCTTCTATAATATCCCAAGCATCAAGGGATCCAAGCAAAGCTTTCATTTGGATACACCAGTTGTCATAGTTGTCTTTGGTGAGTTTGGGTATTTGGGATTGAACAAAGTTCATGGAGACCATGGATCTCTCTTTTTTCTTTTATGGCTCTGATACCAAATTTGAAGGAAACAAGAAAATTTTGGAGAGAAGGTAATAGGACAAGCAAATAGTAATTGTATTTTAGATTTCTTTCATCTTCTTCATATACATATGGTGAAAAGATATATGGCCTTTATAATTACAAGATGACTTTTTGTTTACCAGAAATAAATACATAAACTCTTGGTTCAAAGTACATAATAATGGTAGCAAGTTTCTATGCAATTAATTAGTTCCAAGATGGCATTTGGTTTTCCAAAGATTGCTTTTTTCAAGGTATCCCTTGGAAAATATCAAGTTTATTTTTTAAATGTATCCCTTAGAAACGTCAAGTTTAATTCCAACATAATTATCCTAAACCAACCACCGATAAATTAATCTCATGGATCACAAATATGTGACAAATTCCATGTTAGGCATGATTATTCAATGTGATAAATAAACACTATTGAATCCTCAGCAAAGCAATGAATCCATAGTAATATATATCTCTTTTTCATAATCTCAGTCTTTAAAAGGTTTCTAAGAAATCTTAGAGATAGACTAGAAGGTAGCCCTCATAACTTGGACAACTGAATTCCCACCATGCGCATTCTAAGAACAAACTCACCTAAAGATGATGGGACCCTGTACATTGGAAGTATTTAAGCACATCATATATGAAATCCTGATTCCTAACTTATAGACAGAACTTCAGTCGACCGAGGCATTTACACAGTTTAAAGTACATATCCAGTCACAATTCAGTGCAAAAAGATGTGCTATTTTTCATAATAGTTAATAGTTTTTCCAAGAGATGGCCAGAAGAAGAAATGGTGTGTAATCCACCATTCCGTCTTTTTTTTTCTTGTTTTCATATTTTTGGTAGGAGAAGGCAACAATCTCCATCAACATGCATGCCCTCAACATGGTTTGTTGAAGAGTTTCAACATTTGTCAGATTACAAATGTGGTGACAAGGTAAGAATGCTCTTAAAGTTCTCCATTTATTTCTGCAGACATGAGGTTCTGAAATCTTTGATTCATTTGAATTGCAACTCCTATTGGGTTTGGAAGCTGGAATGGTTTGCCAACATTGAACTTTTCCATGACCAAATGCCCAAGGGAACCTTAACAGCAGCAGAAATACCCATACCATCAACCTCTCTCTCAAGCAATGCAGCAGTCTGCAGACCAAACAAATCCAGTAACATTTCCCTCAAAAAGCCTAGAAATTTAGAATTGAGTTCTTTGACAATGAGGAATATTTCACTGTCCCTGATCTTGGATAAACTGAACATGCTTATATATATATATATGATCAACTTATGCTCCTTCCCATTCTACTCAAAGAGAGAGGCACAAGCCAATGTATTTTTTTCATCAGAAAAAAGTTTTAGTAAATATAGGAAGTTCCTTTTGGTCCTTCGCCATGCATTTTCAAGCAAAGTTTGTGACAATGTTAACAATGTCTAAGTTTTTACTATAAAGCAAAGTGATCATAGAACACATTCTTTCAGAAAGGAATAAAGGAGAACAAAAGAAGGGAACAACACTCAGGGATGCCCCCTAAAAAGATACTAACAACAACAAAAAAGGAAACCTTCAAGACTTTTAAGCTCTTTCCAGCAACTTCAGGACTTCAGCTGCGTTCAGCAAAGCAGGAACGGACCCTCTGTTGGTTGTTGTTATGGCTCCACAAGCATTGGCAAATCTCAACACTTCCCTCAATTTTTTCTCATCCTGCAATCCAACACGGTTCACATATCAAAAAATGTCACCTGATATCCAAGTCTATACTTGGCTAAGCACTAGGCTCCTGTTTTTGAGTTCAAGTGCCATGGAGTGCTGAAAACTAATGCTGTCATAAGACTCAATTGCAGTGCAAAGTGGTCATCAGCAATCTTTCTAAGTATGCCACCGAAGAATGCATCGCCGGCCCGTTGTATCCATTGGCTTAACAACAAGCCCTTTGACAGTCCCTCGAAAAGTCCTATAATTAAAGAAACAAATCCTGCATAAATATAAGCAAGAACCAAAATCCTCTAACTACTTTAGAGTTTGTTCTTGTTCCAATTCACTTGATCATGCTATTGTTATTGAGTTGTAATAATACATTGGTGTAGTATTTGCATCCCTTCCCTCCAAGGGTTACCCACAACAGCTTCAACTCATGGTGCCATAGGTTCATCACTATATCATCTTCCATTGTGTAGTCCTTGCTGGTTAGGAATTCCACCTCAGCATCACTGACCTTAATGATGTTGGATTGCATCCAAATCCTCATGATGAGCCCCATCATCCTTAAGCGAATCCCATGGTTGTAGCCGGAGATTTGGGCCGAAAGATAGCAATGCCCCTGCTTTTTAATTTTAGCCACCTTCATGGCTGCCAAATGACTGGATCTACAAGGCTCTTCAATCAAGCTTATTGATCCAAAATGAAAAGTTGTAGCCGGAAAAAACATCCATTAAAAAAAATATCAATAGCATAAATAAAATTCATAACATAATTCCAGAAAGTAAATTAATAAAACAGTAAAATTGCGAGGCTAGGAGACAAGTCTTTTGTTATAAGATCTTTCTGCATGTTTTAAATAATAATAATAAAAAAAAAGGAGACTGCATCATAGCCCCCTACAAATAACACAATCTAAACATGTGCCTAGAAAAATATACAAACCATAACATTTGAACAATTATCCAAAAATGGATCTATTTTAATTAGAAAAATAGTTTAGATCACCGTTACTGATGATCGCAATAGGTATTTTTGAAGGATGGTGACATGAAATATCCCATGCTATTTCTTTGGAATGTGGCTTGGGATTGCCTTTTCATGAGGATGTTATTCAGGTGCAGAGGTATGGACTTGGTATGGACTTGCCAGTGACTTGCCCACTTTTTGATTTAGAGATTGAGCCTACTGAGCCTACGATCCTGCATTGTCCTAAGACAATGTCGATTTGGAGATTAGCTGAGAAATGGCCTTGGGTTTAAAAAGATGGATCTTGGTTGTACTCCTTCGATCCTTCATATGCTCCAGCATTGTTCGACAGAGGTTGGTGGCCATTTTGCCTATATCGCATATCAGATTTGGCTATCTAGGAACAGCTTGGTCTTTAAGGCTATTCAAACTCTAGCTCATCGAGTTCTTCAAAGAGCCACGTTCATGATTATGGAGTATCGTCACTTTGACACTGCTACTTTTCTTGTAGCACCAGACTCCTAGCACTCCCATGCTATCTCGGCAACGGCCCGTAAGGTTATCTACATTTTTTAGGAGCCCTTTTCTCTAGGTTTTATCAAGGTAAACTTTGATGGCAGTATTCATGGTGCGTTGGGGGTACTGGATTTGTCATTCGAGATGCTGAGGGCAGGATATTGGGAGTAGAAGGTTCCTTTCTTCATGAGCCTTCGGTTCTAGAGGCTGGGCTTAGAGCTGTGTGGGCGGGCATTACCTGGGCCAAACATAAGTTGCATGCCGAGAGAATTCTTATTGAGGGAGATTTCACCATTGTCATTGATTGGATTCAGGACAGGTCGGAGCAGCATCACATCCACCCTTTCCTTCACAATATCTGGCCATCTCTTGGACCGCCAATGACTGTATCAATTCACCATATCTACATGGAGGCAAATAATATGGCTGACTGGGTTATCTCCTTCGTTGCCGAGCATTCTGATGACTGGTCTTGGCACCATGGCAACTGTATTCCTCCACCTCTTCAGGGCTTACTCTCTCTCGACCTTCTGGGTTGCTCTCATACCAGGCATGTGTGACCACCCGTTTGTATCAAAAAAAGAAATATCTCCATGAATTGCATCATTTTGTGTAAAATATGAGAAAATTCAGCTAGAGATCAGATCTAATGCTTCAGAAAATTGCATCAATATTTGTGTAGCATTCCAAAACCCATACAGACTTGCAGTACACAAGAGACATTGGATCTGATCTGGAGTCTCCCATTATCTATTAAAGTATCAATTGAACTCACTATATATATATTTGGCATCCTAGTTCCTTTCTTGAAACATACATTTGGAGATCAACCATTGTAGATATGCATTCATTTGCAAAATTTTGGCTAAGAAAATTTGCAGTACAAATTAAGAAACTACTTAAAAAGTGCAACAAAAATAAAATAAAACCCACCCAAAGATGAATAGCTAGCTATATATGGAAACTTTGTTGCAGATAAAGAGAGAGGTATATACCTTTCTGATGAGATTTAGATTGAGCTCAGCCTTGGTAAGCAGCATGTCGGCGCTCGGATGCCGGTAGAACAAGAATCGACCTTCTCCTTCTTTTGTAATTAAGTGTGACTAATGAGAGACCCGTCAATGGCTGTGGAATCAAAAACCACAACTTTATCATGGCATGGACTCCATTATCTTTCAAAATTCCAGCCAGCATGACTCCGAATTCATCGGCGCCGAGCTTCCCAACGAAGGAAGCACGGTCGCCAAGCCAGGATACTGCAATGGCTGCAGTGGCCGGGGCATGCACCACCTAGCTAGGGGCCTTTACAAACACCCGGCCCTCAGCGAACGACACGCCGGCCACCATCGGCATCAAGTCTATGATCGTCTTGCTGAAGCTCACAACGAAGGTCCTTGGTGGTGAAGTTTGTGATGGTCATCTCTCTTTGTCTTGCATGAGCTCTAACAGGAAATGCAAAGAGAAAAGAGAGTTTAGAAAAGGTGGAGGGAGATGATGGACATGCGGAGAAGCAGACATGCAGAAGGGACGAGGAGAGTCTCAAGTGGTTGGTTTTGGACTGGCGGAATGCTAACATGCATGATGGTATGGTAATTAAGGATGTTAATATATATACCATGAATTTTAGATGATATCTGATGCAATGAAGTGCTCTACTGGAGACGATGGTCCAAAATCACTTAGCTCAAGGAAGTAGACTGTAAATCCTTTGTTCCACAAAATCACCTTGACTAGGAAGAGAAGAAGCCGAATTACACCGCTGTGGGATGATGGTATAGAACCACCGAACCAAGAGGACATAGCCGCCAAGTTGCACTGCTTCTTCGAGGATTTGTTTGGTTATTATTCCATGCCTCGATTCTGCTTTGACTGGAACTTACTATACAGAGCCCCACCAGTAGATCTCAGCATGTTAGTCGACGAGGCTTTCTCGTTTGAGGAGATCAGGAAGTGATCTCTTTTGGTGACATGAAAACAGCTGGTCCTGATGGCTTTACTATTGCCTTTTTGGTTTTGGAACTTAAAACCAGTGATGATGTTCTATATGTACTGTTCGATGCTTTCCACAAGGGCACCTTGAAACTTTCCGGGCTTAATTATACTTTTATTTCACTCATCCCCAAAAAGGAAGGTGTTTTTGCTGCTAAATGGTCTTCACGAAATCATCTTAAATGTACTTTCTCAAAGGCTGGCCAAGTGTCTTCCTTGGATTAGCCGGGTGTCTTCCTTGATGAATTTCAATTATAAAGATCTGTCAGGTATATTATGGATATCATTCGGCTTCCTCGCCATGTAATCGAATGACTGGAGATAAGCATCAATCGAATCATCCTTCAAGCTATCCAAGAAAATACAGTTCAAGAGACCTCATTCACTTTGACTGATCATAAGGATCTAAACTTGGCCAGTAAATTTAAAGTTGAGGCTTGATCAAGATGAGGGACTACGGGCATGACCGTTGGTAAATAAACTTAATTATAATTTTATTATTATTAGAAGTTTAAGAATTTTTATTGATAGTCTAAAGGTTGAGGGAGTCTAAGAGTCACATAGAAACTCCCATTATTTAGAAACAAATACATGAGTAATTATATTTTGATTGCTTATTTAGTGATATATTGTGTCCTTTAACTTTTCCTAGAGATTATAAATATCCACGGGATCAATTTGTAATGTAACGATGAGTATTTTGAGTCTTTGACTACCTCAAAAAATATATCATTATTTTATTTCGAGCCTACCATTCTTCCTTGCCAATATCAAAGTGGTATCAAAGCCAATAATGTCCACCAATAATCTCCTACAACCCTCATTTTCTTGTCTCACCAAAACAAACTATGAAAATTGGTGCTTGCAAATGAAGGCTCTACTTGGATCCCAAGATCTTTGAGAATTAGTATAAGAAGGTTATCAAGAACCAAAGAAAAGAGAGGCTCTCACTAATCAACAAAGAGAGTCTCGGAGAAAAGATAAGAAAGTTTAATATTTCATTTATCAATCTATAGATGAATCAGCTTTTGAAAAGATCGTGACGGCAACCACCTCAAATGAAGGATGGGAGATTCTCAAAAGTTCTTATAGAGGAGTTGAGAAGGTGAAGAAAGTTCATCTCCAAACTCTTTGAGACGAATTTGAAGCTCTACAAATGAAGAAATCTGAATGTGTTTCAGATTATTTTACAAGAGTCTTAGTCGTTGTTAATCAATTGAGGAGGAACAGTGAAACTATGATTGACACCAGAGTAGTAGAAAAAATTCTATGCTCATTGGATGTCAAATTTGACTATATTGTGGTTGTCATCGAGGAGTCAAAGACTTTGGAAGAGATGACAATAGATGAACTTTTGGATTCCTTACAAGCTCATAAAAAAAATTCAATAAGAGGAGACAAGAGCCTTTGGAGCAAGTTCTTCAGTCCAAGTTTTCTTTGAAGGAGAACTAAGAAGACTCAAGGAATGAGTCAAGACAAAGCTAAAAGGACGAGGCCGTGGCTCTTGAAGAGGCCATGGTTCGTGGAGAGGCCGCGGTCATAGACGAGGAAGAATAAATAGAGATGAAGAGAGAAGTCAAAGCCCAAAAAGATAAGGACAAGGAGACTCATTAAGAAGCCAAAGATATGGCAAATCTAAAGTTTGGTGCCATATTTGTAAGAAGATTGGACATTATGCTTCAGAATATTGGTATAATGATTCTAATCAAGTGCAAAGAAGACCTATGTTGCAAAGAAACAAGAGAAGAAAGGAGATTCGGTTCTTCTATTGGCATACAAAGGAGATGACATCAATAATCAAAGCTTATGGTATTTGGATACTGGAGCAAGCAATTATATGTGTGGATACAAAGATATGTTTGTGGAGCTAGATGAATCAGTGGATGGTCATATCTTTTTGGAGATTCTTCTAAAGTATCAGTGAAAGGAAAAGGTTAAATTCTTATTGAATTGAAAAATGAAAGTCATCAATTCATTTATGAAGTTTATTATGTGCCAAGTATGATAAGTAATGTTTTTAGTATGGGATAACTTTTGGAAAAAGGCTATACCATACATATGAATGATAGAAGTCTTTTCTTGAGAAACCAAAATAATAAGTTGCTTGCTTATGTTCAAATGACCAACAATACAATATTTTTATTAAATATCAAGCATGTTTCTTTCACATATTTAAATGCTTGTATGAAAGATGTTTCATGGCTATGGCATTTGAGATATGGACATTTTCATTTTGATGATCTTAAACAACTCTCTACAAAGAAGATGGTGAATAGCTTGCCCCATATTGATTCTTCCAACTAATTTTATGAAGGATGTGTTCTTAGCAAACAATCAAGAATGAGTTTTTTGAAAAAGGCATCATATTATGTAAAGATACCTCTTGAGCTCATCCACACCGACATTTGTGGGCCAATCACTCCAACATCATTTGGAGGTAATCGAAACTTTCTAATATTTATTGATGATTATAGCAGGAAGACATTGAAGGAGAAGTCTGATGCATTTGAAGTCTTCAAGAAGTTCAAAATTATTGTGAAAAATCAAAGTGGCTATCACGTCAAGACACTTCGATCAGATCATGATGGAGAATACACATCTAAAGTCTTTGAAGATTATTGTAGAGAGCATAGCATTTGGCGGCTATTGACGACACCATATTCATCTCAACAAAATGGCATGGCGGAGAGAAAAAATCGAACCATCCTTGATATGATCAGCAGCATGCTGAAGAGTAAAAATTTACCTAAGAAATTTTGGGTGGAAGCAATAGATTGTGCTATCTATTTACTTAATAGATGTCCAACAAAAAGTTTAGAAGATATGACTCTACAAGAAGCATGGAGTGGTAGAAGGCCAAATGTTTCACACTTGAAAGTCTTCGGTTGTCTTACTTGTGCGCATGTACCAGATCAAAAGAGGATAAAACTAGATGATAAGAGTGCCAAATATATTTTTATTGGCAATATTTAAGAACAAAAGCTTACAAGCTTCTAGATCCAACAACCAAGAAGCTAATTATAAGTCTAGATGTGGAGTTCCATGAAGAAGGAGCTTGGAATTGGAAAGAATATAAAGAAATATATATTCATGAAAAAGAAAAAGAGGAGCAAGAGAAGATCACCTCGTCACCATTATCTTCTACAACATCAACAATATCACCATCCAAGAAAGATTTTCCAAGAACACCAAAGACAAGATCCATTAAAGAGCTCTATGATGTAATGGATGAGCTTAATCTTATATGTTTGCTTACTAATCGAGAAGCTATTTCTTATGAAGAATTTAAAGAAGATGAAAGATGGAGGAGAGCCATGGATGAGGAGATCAAAGCCATAAAAAAGAATGATACATGGAAGTATGTCAATCTTCCTAAAGGATATGAACCCATTGGTGTGAAGTGGGTTTACAAAATTAAGAAGAATGCTCAAGCAGAATTTAAAAAATACAAAGCAAAATTCATGGCAAAATGATACAAGCAACAAGCCAGCATCGACTATGATGAGGTATTTGCTTCAGTTGCTCGTATAGAGACCATTAGATTGTTATTTTCTTTTGCTGCTCAAAATTAATGACAAATTTTATAAATGGATGTCAAATCAGTATTCTTAAATGGATTTCTTGATGTGAAAGTTTATGTGGAGCAACCTATGGGTTTTATGAAGGGATATGAAGGACAAGTCCTAAAATTAAAGAAGGCATTATATGATTTGAAACAAGCTCCAAGAGCTTGGAACAGTGTATTGATACCTACTTTAAGACTAATGATTTTATGCAATATCCTCATGAGCATGCCTTATATGTAAAAAAATAAAATGGAGATATTTTGTTTGTTGCTTTGTACATGGATGATCTCATTTTTATAAGTATTTGAGGAATTCAAATAAATCATGATTCGGGAGTTTGAGATGATGGATATGGGACTCATGACCTACTTCCTTGGCTTGGAAGTAAAGTAAACAAAAGAAGGCATCTTTGTATCACAAGAAGCTTATACAAAAAAGATTTTAAAGAAATTCAACATGAAAGACTGTAAGTCAATAAGTACTTCTGTTGATTGTAGAATGAAGCTATTTAAATATGATGAAGGCAAAGTGGTAGACCCTACTCTCTACAAAAGCCTGGTTAGAAGTTTGAGATACTTAACTTGTACAAGACTAGATATACTTTATGGAGTTGGATTGGTTAGTAGATATATGGAAAATCCAAAGTCTACATATTGGAAGGCCACAAAGAGAATTCTTCACTATATTCGAGGTACCATCTCTCATGGTCTATTATATTCATCTTCTAATAATTTTCAACTTTAAGGTTTTTCTAATGGCGATTGGGGATAAGAATTTGATGATAGAAAAGCACTACTGGATTTGTTTTCTATATGGGTAATACAGCATTCACTTGGATTTCCAAAAAGCAATCAATTGTTACCCTCTCTATATGTGAAGCTGAGGTTGTGGTAGTATCATCTTGTATATGTCATGCAATTTGGCTAAGAAGTTTGTTTAAGAAGATACATTTTTTCCAAGTTAAAGCTACACAAATTGGTGTTGATTGCAAATCTGCAATTAATTTGGCTAAAAATCTAGTACATCATGAAAGGAGCAAACATATTGACATCCGGTATTATTTTGTTCGAAATCATATGAAGGAGAAGGATGTGGAGCTAATTTATGTCAAGTCTCAAAATCAAGTGGCGGATATCTTCACAAACCACTTGCAGCAGATCCATTTCACAAGCTCAAAAACTTACTTGGAATGAACGATGGAACACACTTAAATTTAAAGGGGGTGTTGGTAAATAAACTTAATTATAACTTAATTATTGTTAAAAGTTTAAGAGTCTTTGTTGGTAGTCTAAAGGTTGGGGAGTCTAAGAGTCACATAGAAACTTCCATTATCTAGAAACAAATACATGAGTAATTATGTTTTGATTACTTATTTAGTAATGTATTGTGTCCTTTAAATTTTTCTAGAGGTTATAAATATTCATGGGATCAATTTACGATGTAACAATGAGTATTTTGAATTTTTGAGTACCTCCAAAATATATCATTATTTTATTTCGAGCCTAACATTTTTTTTTGCTAATATCAACGATCCCATCCTGCCCGAGGGATGATGGATCTTGGATGCTAAACCTAGGGTTTGGCCTACAAAATCCCGGGATACCAGGAGGGTCAACCCCCACATCACATACTGCGAGATATATATTATGAGAAGATTCTATGATTCATTTGGGTGTTAATGAATGTTTTCCTTCTCTTTTTTTTTCCCGGAACGAGATCAATTTGATTCGATCTATTGCTATCGATATTTTACGTCTAGTGTTGATAAAAGAAGTCATAGAAAATATCCACATCAGTGGGATCAACTTTTTCCATAGAATACGTGTTATTAAAGTCTCTCTTTTGACCAAAACTCCAATGCAACCACCTTAGGGAAAGACAATTGTCTACCTGCTAGGTCTATTTGTAGTGCCCTCCTATAGACTTTGTCAACTCAAGTCCCGTCAAGAACCACCATCAGACTTTCAGTTCACGTATCAACTTGCTGTTGGGTCTGTGAGGCTTCGAGAATATCCTCTCTCTCTCTCTCTCTCTCTCTCTCTCTCTCTCTCTCTCTCACTCATATTTGTTTCTTCTCCCTTGTTGTTTTTATTATTATTATTATTATTATTATTATTATTTTAATGAATCAAAAGAGGAGGAGTTAGATCCCGGGCATGATCATTTCCAGACGGTTCTCCAACTCCAGCCAAGAAATGTTCGATACACGGTGCATATTAACTTTTTCGCAGCCGTTTCCCATCCGAAGATGAGTGTCTCAATTTGACTGATACTGGTGCCACCCGAGTGAACGGGATTTATTATTGTTACAGCCATGACAGTGACGTGGCCAGGCTCAGATACCGCCGAATGCGATCGAGCCACGTGGAGGTTTCTCCGACCGAGTCAACGCCACGTCTTCAAGACCAGGTTCGGCAAGACTACAGTGCCCGGCAATTTTCTAAGGCAAACCGCCCTCGCCAAGGTCGAGCTCGGACCGAAGTTCCTCTACCACCTCGATGGCGCCCAAGCCCAGAGAGGTCCGCCCAAGTGAGGTCGGCCAAAGCCAGGAGACCTCCTGCCACCTCGCCAGGTGTCCACCCAGGAGGGATCCGCCTGGGCCGAGGTCGGCCGACCCTTCGCCCTTCGCCAGGTGGCCCCCCGGAGACGGGCCCACCTCGGTCGAGGCCAGGAGACCTCCTGCCACCTCGCCAAGTGTCCATCCAGGAGGGGTCTGCCTGGGCCGAGGTCGGCCGACCCTTCGCCCTTCGCCAGGTGGCCCCCCGGAGACAGGCCCACCTCGGCCGAGGCCAGGCGACCTCCTGCCACCTCGCCAGGTGTCCACCCAGGAGGGGTCCGCCTGGGCCGAGGTCGGCCGACCCTTCGCCCTTCGCTAGGTGGCCCCCCGGAGATGGGCCCACCTCGGCCGAGGCCACGCAACCTCCTGCCACCTCGCCAGGTGTCCACCCAGGAGGGGTCCACCTAGGCCGAGGTCGGCTGGTACTTCGCCCCTTTGCCAGGTGGCCTCCCGGAGACGGGTCCACCTCGGCCGAGGCCAGGCGACCTCCTGCCACCTCGCCAGGTGTCCACCCAGGAGGGGTCCACCTAGACCGAGGTCGGCTGGTCCTTCGCTCTTCGCCAGGTGGCCCCCGGAGACGGGTCCACCTCGGCCGAGGTCAGGCCGCCCGTACGGAGAAGATCTCAAGGAAGAGTCGCGGGCCCCGAGGCCATCCCTCGGGCCGTACGAATCCCAGACGGCGCCCCGTACGGAGGGCGGCGGCACGCGGAACATCACTTGCATCGGCCCGACAAGTTCCACAGCCGAGGGGCACGATTCTGACAGAACAGGCCCCATAGATGGATGGCGCCCACGCTTGGGAAAGAGAGCGCTCTCGCTGGGCCCGAGGCCTGACCGGCCGCCTTACCATCGCCGCCCTCCCTTTTTCTCTTCTGTCTTTGCCTTTTCCCTGCTGGGCTCGGCGGATGAGGTCGGAAAGCCGCCTGGCCCCCCTTCACTGAAAAGGGAAAAGAGAAGAGGACGGGGGAGGGGAGTCTCCCAAGAGGAAAAGACAAGCGCACGACGAAAGGTGATAAAGAGGGAGGAATCTGGGGACGACAAGGTAAGCGAACAAGCCTGGGGACAAAGGAGGAGCAGCGGCAAAAGGCCTCGCTCCGGAGAGTGAAAACCAGAGATCCCGAGAGGGGATCATTGAGCGTGAGCTCGGCAAGGAGGCCCGGCCGAGACTCTGGTCCCCAAAGCGTCTCTCTCACCCGTAAACTCTCTAAGTCTGGAACCCTTTCGGGGGTCCGTCTAGAGAGTCTGTTCCTTCTCGTCGTCTACTGACTTGACTGTCGGAGCTCCCTCGCCGGGATCCCCGGCCAGGGTCTTCTAACCCCTTTTTTGCAGGTTAGCCGCAGCCAGGGAGGCTCCTTCGCCAGGCGGTCAGGAGGGATCGGCGGATCCGTGGCACGGGCGCGACGATGGGAGCGGCAACAGATTGGCGCGCCAGGTAGGGGGGCAGGACACCAAACCCGAGCGGGGGCCAGCTTCCTGCAGGTGTCGCGCTCTCTGACGATGGTGGTCACTCGTGGCCGCGAGGCGTCCACCAGCCGCGTGGGGGAGGTTCACTCCCCTCCAGGGGCCCTCAGCCCGGAGAGGGAGCTTTCGGCTCCCCCTCCTCTTGCACAGCAGCCTACCCCGGTGGACGGACCCCTTGCGGCCGTCATCCAGCAGCTGCAGACCTTGACCTCAGCGGTCCGGCAGCTTCAGCATCAACAACGGTCCCTGGCCACCCAGCCGCAGCCAGGGACCCCCGCGGCCCGAGCCGCGGGGCAGCGTGGGAGCCTGCGCTCAATCCAGGGCAGGCCATCCCATCCGAGGGCCGCCTCCAACCCCCGGGGGAGCCACCAAGCTCCCGCAAAGAGAAACTACTCCGGTTCGGGGGATCACGAGAGCCGATCCCCAGCCGACGGGGCCGAAACGGCGCATCGCAGCAAGCGACGCCGAGGCCAGACCTCGCGCCGAGACCGATCGGCGCCCCCTTCACCCGCAGTCTCGGTGGAAGACTCCACTGACGAAGCCATCAGGCGCCAGGCCGAGAGGCGCCTGGAGGAGCATGAGCGCAAGCTGGCGGAGTTCGCCTGCCGATTCACTGACCTGCAGAACTCGTCGGCAGACCCGGCGGGCTACGACTCTCGCCCCCCTTTCTCTGAAGAAATCCAGGCGGAATCGATCCCGAAACGGTTCCGCATGCCGCAGGTGGATCCCTACGACGGGACCACCGACCCCCTGGACCATTTGGAGAGCTATAAAGCTCTCATGAGGGTCCAGGGTGCCACCGACGCTCTTCTGTGCATTGCCTTCCTGACAACCCTTCGGAAGGCCGCTCGAGTCTGGTTCACCCGCCTCGAGCCCGGATCCATTTGCTCCTTCCATCAGCTGGAAGGAAGGTTCGTGGCACACTTCGACGCTTGTCGAAAGGTACCGAGAGAGGTGGACAGCCTCTTCTCCATCCGCCAACAGGACCAGGAGCTGCTCCGGGACTACATCACCCGGTTCAAGACCGCGGCCCTGGAGATCTACAGCTTGGACGAGCCCGTCGCCATGCTGGCTTTGAAGCGCGGGCTCAAGACGTCCCGCCTGACCTACTCCCTGGACAAGAAGCCGCCCAGGACGTACTCCGAGCTCCTCCTCCGCGCCCACAAGTACATCCGAGCGGAGGAGGCTGACTGCACCCGTCGAGAGTTAGACGGGAAGACTCCGAAGAAGCCGCTCCCGAGGGACGCCCCGGGAGCTCGGAGGCCCGGGCCGTCTGCCGATCCTCGCCCGAATCCAAGGCCGAGGGGCGAAGCCACTCCCGAGCGGAGGTACACCCCTCTCCTCGCACCTCGAACGAAGATCCTCATGGAAATCGAGGGCGAGCGCTACCTCCGTCGACCTCCTCCTCAGAACCTGAGAGCCGTCCGAGACAAATCGAAGTACTGCCAGTTCCACCGCGAGCACGGGCATGACACAGAGGAGTGTCGCCACCTGAAGCGAGAGATCGAGGAGCTGATTAGGAGGGGTTACCTCAGGAAGTTCATCAAAAACGAGGCCCCCTCTGAAGGGTAGCCGCTCGCGGCCTTGCCGCCCGTTCCTGCGATCGACAACCGCCCGACGGAGAAGCCCGTGGGCATGATCTCGCGCGGGTTTGGTCGAGCAATGAAGAGAGCCCGGGAAGTCGGGAACCCGGAGAGTGTAATCCCTCCCCGGGGGGGGAGGGTAATGACAATGTAAACAACGATGCCGTGGTGGTCGAGATGACCATCGCGAAGCATCCTGTACATCGAATCATGGTTGATAGTGGAAGCTCGGCTGACGTACTTTTTTACGACGCTTTCTCCCGCATGAACTTGTCCCATGATCAGCTGAAACCGGTGCACACCCCCCTGGTAGGTTTTACAGGGGACTCCATGGGGGTCGAGGGGGAGATCACTCTCCCGGTCACCGCCGGATCCCCACCCCGGCAGGCGACCGTCCTAATAACATTTACCATCGTTAGGCTCCCCTCGCCTTACAACGCCATTCTCGGGCGTCCCGGGCTCAACCAGCTGGACGCCACCATCTCCACGAGAAGGCTGTTGGTACAGTTCCCCACGCCTTCCGGGCTCGGGGAGATGAAGGGGACGACCCAGCCAGTCCCGCTCTACCTTCAGACGGTCCCGGGAGCCAGGGGCGCGGAGCTCGCCCATGATATCGACGACCTCGATCTGAGAGAGAAGGAACCCAGGGGAGGGCCCGTAGAGCGCCTGCTGACTTTTCCCCTCGGTTCGGATCCCCTGAAGACGGTGCAAGTCGGGGCCCAGCTCCCTGAGGAAGAACGAACCCGCCTGCTGGAGTTCCTCCGTGCCAACGCTGACATGTTCGCCTGGTCAGCAGCTGACATGCCGGGCATCCCGCCCGAGGTCATCATGCACAGGCTAAACGTGGACCCAAATTGCCGCCCGGTCCGCCAGAAGAAGAGAAGCTTCGCCATGGAAAGGCAGAAGGCGATCAACGAGGAAGTGGAGAAGCTCCTCGCCGCCGGTTTTGTGCGGGAGGTCCAGTACCCCAGCTGGCTGGCAAATGTGGTCATGGTAAGAAAGAGTAGTGGTAAGTGGAGGATCTGTGTGGATTACACTGACCTCAACCGAGCTTGTCCAAAGAACAGCTTCCCTCTTCCAAAGATCGACCAGCTGGTCGACACCACCTCAGGGCATCGCCTCCTGTCGTTCATGGACGCCTTCTCCGGATACAACCAGATCCGAATGAGCCCGGAGGACGAAGAGCACACCGCCTTCATAACTGACCGCGAAACTTTTTGCTACAGGATGATGCCATTTGGCCTCAAGAACGCGGGGGCAACGTACCAGCGCCTGGTCAATAGAATCTTCAAAGACCAGATCGGCCGCAACATGCAGGTGTACGTGGACGACATGCTGGTAATGAGCAAACCCGAGTCGGATCACGTGGCTGACTTGGCGGAGACCTTCGGCAACCTCCGACGCCATCAGATGAAGCTGAACCCGGCGAAGTGCGCCTTTGGCATCTCCGCCGAGAAATTCCTAGGATTTATGGTGACCCAAAGAGGAATCGAGGCCAACCCGGAGAAGGTCCAGGCCATCCTGGATATGGAGCAGCCCGCCTCCAAGAAGCAAGTGCAGCAATTAACCGACCGAGTTGCGGCCCTCAGCCATTTTATCTCCAGGTCGGCGGATCGCTGCCGTCCCTTCTTCAAGGTACTGAGGAAGATGAATGACTTTGCTTGGACCGAGGAATGCCAGCAGGCCTTCGAGGAGCTGAAGAAGACCCTCGCATCGCCACCATTGCTGTCCAGGCCCGAGGAGGGAGAGGAGCTTATCCTCTATCTAGCGGTTACCCCGGAAGCCGTCAGCTCAGTCTTGGTTCGAACCGACGGCCAGGGGGCCCAGCGGCCGGTGTACTATACCAGCAAACTTCTCTATGACGCGGAGCTCAGGTATTCTCGGCCCGAGAAACTCATTTTTGCGCTAATAGTGTCTGCCTAGCATCTCAGGCCTTATTTCCAAGTGCACCCCATCGCTGTCCTGACGGATCAACTGCTGAAAGCAGTGCTCAGCCGACCCGATACCTCGGGATGATTGGCAAAGTGGGCACTGAAACTCAGCGAGTTCGACATTACGTACAGGCCGAGGTTGGCCATGAAGGCACAGGTGCTAGCCAACTTCTTGGTCGAATGTGCAGGCTTGGGCAAGGAGCCCGAGGAAGGCCCCTCAGGCCGGTCGATGGAGATAGGCACCGACGAGCCCGGAGAGGACGCCTAGATCCTCCATGTAGACGGAGCCTCAAACTCCGGCGGGAGCGGGGCTGGGCTCATCCTTGCCAACAGCAATGGGGTCATCGCCGAATGCGCACTCCGTTTCCAATTCCCCGCGACAAATAACCAGGCGGAGTACGAAGCACTTCTTGCCGGACTGAGAGTCTCTCGCGAGCTGGGCGTAACCAACCTCAAGGCCTTCACTGATTCCCAGCTCGTGGCGGGGCAGGTGTCCGGGGAGTACGTCGCACACGACCCCCAAATGGCGAGATACTTGGAGCTCGTCAAGGAGGGCGCATCCAGATTCCGACGCTTCAACATCTTCCATATCCCCCGCGGGGAGAACGCCCGCGCGGATGCTCTCTCTCGACTGGCGACCCTGCCGGACACGATGCTGGGACGCGCCTATGTGGAGCGCCTTGAGGTCCCAAGCCTCGAGGCACCGATGAAGGTCCACCAGGTCGGCCATGAACCCAGCTGGATAGACAAGTACGCCGCATATATCACCGATGGCACCCTGCCGGAGGACCGCGAGGCGACTCGCCTCATCAGGAAGAAGGCCGTGCGGTTCGTCCTGATGGACGGGCAGTGTATCGAAGATCCTACTCCTACCCCCTCCTCAAGTGCGTAGGACCCACGGAAGCCAAGCTTGTGCTCCAGGAGATCCACGAAGACGTCTGCGGGAACCACGTGGGGGGCAGGGCATTGGCATACAAGGCCCTCCGTCAGGGCTACTTCTGGGAGACGATGAAGGAAGACGCCACCGACTTCGTGAGGAAATGCGACCGGTGCCAGCGTCACGCCACGGTGCAACGGCAGCCCTCCAACCCAATCTCCCAGCTCTCAGCCCTCTGGCCATTCGCCCAGTGGGGGATGGACCTCCTGGGCCCATTCCCGCCGGCGTCTGGGCAGCGGAAGTTCTTGATAGTGGCCATCGATTACTTCATGAAGTGGGTCGAGGCCGAACCCTTGGCGAGGATCACCGAAGCAAACGTCGCCAAGTTCTTTTGGAAGTCCATCGTCTGCCGCTTCGGCCTCCCCCACACCGTGGTCACTGACAACGGGCGCCAGTTCGACTGCCAGGAGTTCGAAGAATTCTGCAGCGACCTCGGCATCAGGCATTGCTTTACCTCGGTGGCGCATCCTCAGACCAATAGGGAGGCCGAAGTCACGAACAGGACCATTCTTCAGGGCCTCCGCACGCGGCTGGACCAGGCCAAGGGCAGGTGGGCCGACGAGCTTCCCAGCATCCTCTGGGCATACCACACCACCCCGAGGACGGCTACCGACGAAACCCCATTCAACCTCATCTTCGGAGCCGAGGCAGTCATCCCGATCGAGCTCAGCCTACCCACACTGCGTGTGGAGCAATATGACGAGGCAGAAAACCCAGCCAGGATGATGCTCAACCTTGACCTTCTCGAGGAAACGAGGGACAAAGCCCGAATTCGAATGGCGGCGTACAGGCAACGTGTGGCCAAGTATTACAACTC
Source organism: Areca catechu (assembly GCA_021397845.1). Classification (NCBI taxonomy): domain Eukaryota; kingdom Viridiplantae; phylum Streptophyta; class Magnoliopsida; order Arecales; family Arecaceae; genus Areca; species Areca catechu. Next base: position 92,660,259 of record CM038048.1, on the reverse strand, counting down.
CCGAGTGCGACCGAAGGTTTTCCGTCCCAGAGACTTGGTCCTCCAGCGCGCTGAAGCTTCCCAGCCACGGGAATGCGGCAAGCTCTCACCCAACTGGGAAGGCCCATATCAGGTGGCAGAGGCCCTCCCTTATGGCGCATATTACTTGGAGGAATTGGGGGGTGCCAGGTTCCCCCGGACGTGGAACGCCTCGAACCTGAGGATGTACTATCAGTAATGTAAGGTCCCTGCTCCTGTAATAAGGTTCCCCCGCTTCAAACACTCCCTTCTCACTTCGACAAGAAAGCCCGGAGAACAGCTCAGCAAACCGCGCAAGGCTTGAGAAAGCCTGCGGCATCGAGCTCAGTCCGGAGATCCTGGGCTTCGGCCTGGAAGGTGGCGCGGAACCCAGTTCGCCCACGAAAGCCCGGAGAACAGCTCAGCAAGCCGCGCAAGGCTTGAGAAAGCCTGCAGCGTCGAGCTCAGTCTGGAGATCCTGGGCTTCGGCCTGGAAGGTGGCGCGGAACCCAGTTCACCCACGCAAGCCCGGAGAACAGCTCAGCAAGCCGCGCAAGGCTTGAGAAAGCCTGCGGCGTCGAGCTCAGTCCGGAGATCCTGGGCTTCGGCCTGGAAGGTGGCGCGGAACCCAGTTCGCCCACGAAAGCCCGGAGAACAGCTCAGCAAGCCACGCAAGGCTTGAGAAAGCCTGCGGCGTCGAGCTCAGTCCGGAGATCCTGGGCTTTGGCCTGGAAGGTGGCGCGGAACCCAGTTCGCCCATGCAAGCCCGGAGAACAGCTCAGCAAGCCGCGCAAGGCTTGAGAAAGCCTGCGGCGTCGAGCTCAGTCCGGAGATCCTGGGCTTCGGCCTGGAAGGTGGCGCGGAACCCAGTTCACCCACGCAAGCCCGGAGAACAGCTCAGCGAGCCGCGCAAGGCTTGAGAAAGCCTGCGGCATCGAGCTCAGTCCGGAGATCCTGGGCTTCGGCCTGGAAGGCGGTGCAGAAACCCTGTCACTTGCGCAAGTATGAAGGCGATCCCAAAGACGGGCCCGCCTAAGGCCTACTCCGCCACCACACGATCCGGGAGGCCCCAACCTTCGATTTGAGCAATGGAAGGACCGGGCCTGCGATCGTTTCAGCATTCCATACCAACATCTCAAAAAAAAAAAAAAAAAAGGAGAACTCGAGGTTTTGACAAACTGGAACTTTCATTGATACAAGGGATCAGTACAAGCCGGGAATCCCGACAGGCCGGGAGTCCCCAAAAGACACTACAACAACAAAGCAGGGAGAAGGCGCCGGGCTCAGTGTGGTACAGGGTCGGAGCCCTCTGCCGGGGGCGCAGGAGTTGCATCCTCGACTTCTACGGTGACCGGCTCTTGAGGCTGCACCGGAGCCGCAGCTTCGCTAGTCGACGGCGCCGCAGGAGTTGCGTCGGCCGCACCAGAGGCCCTGCTCTCGACTCCCTGCCTTCTGCCTCCGATCACCACCTCGCTAAGGTCGAGCTCGGGGAAGAAGGCCCCCACCTTCTCCCGGCACATCCGGAACCCCTTCAGGAAGGAGTCCACGGTGGCCTCCCGGACCTCCGACGTGTACTCGTCGGAAGCCCGAAATTTCGGGATGGCCTCCTGCGCCTCCCGCTTTGCGGCCTCCAGGAGTCCGTTGATGTACGCACTCCGGTCCCTCGCCGCGCTCGCGTCTCGCCGGGCCTCCTCCAACTGGCGCTCCAGCCACTGGGAGTGGGCCTGCAGGCGAGCCTTCTCCGCCGCGTCCTCCTCCGTGCGGCGTTGGTAGGAGGTCCGCTCCTCCGACAAGGAAGCCTCCAGCTCCTTGTTCCGCCCCTCAGAACGCGCCAGGTCGGACTGGAGGGCCTGGTTGTTGGCTCGCAGCTCGACCCCCTTCTCCATGAGGTCTTTGACGTCGGCCGCGAGCTTGCCGAGCTTCTTCTCCTTCTCGGTGTCCCTTTGTGCGTTCCCTACGAGGAAGTTCCTCAGTAGGAGAACGTTGTTCCCGATCTGCACCAATAAGAGCAAACCAGGTCAGGATAAGAGGAGTTAGGTCTTGAAAGAAAAGGAAGGAAGGAGCTCGGGCTTACCGTGAAGAGCTGCGGGAGGATCCCGAGCAGGGCATCTGCGTAGTCCCGGCCGCCCCGAGCTCGGCGGTCCCGGGCGGTGGAGGCATACTCCATGATCTTCTCCGCGAGCCCTTTGTCGCGGATGACCGAGTCCCGGTGGGTGATCACCGGTGCCGGAGGTGTCAGGCCGGCTCCTGCGCCGGCCGCCCCCTCCGTTGATTCCGCGGTCGATGGGCCGGCGGTGGCCACCGGCTGCATTGTCGAGGCAGCGACGATGACGGGACCGGCGCTGGACGGAGCTGCAGGCGGTGGAGCCCTCTCAGCAACGGCACCACCAGGTCGCGCGGCCGAGGCATCAGCGGCCCCGCCCTGGGGCAGCCTGGGCGGGGGAGCGACGGCAATCGGGCTGGGTGCGGTCGCCGTCATGACCTCCCGGCTCGCCTCAGTACGAGCCCTCTTCGCCGCGGGCTCGTCCACCTCGATGACATCCCTCTGGGCTGCGCCCTCCAGAAGGTTCTCCAGCGAAAACTTCATCCCTGCAACACAAAGGAACAGAAAGTCAGCCGGCTCGGTCATGAAGAAAAAGGCGGCAGAAGTTAAAGTGGGGCCGAATCTCACCCGTCTCGCGGATGGGACTGATCCCGGCCTCAAAAAGGTTCTGCTCCGAAAGCAGAACGTCGAGTGCCGGGACCACGTCGCTCAGGAGCTGGGAATAGGACTCCTGGTCCGCCGACTCAACCCTAGAGTTCCGGTTCGGAGTCCGATCCGGTTCACTCCAGGCCCAGTCGACATCTTCGACTGAGGTGAAGAAAAACCGGCTCTTCCAGCCCTTCACCGAGGAAGGGATGTCGAACCGGAGACACCTGGGCCGGGGCGAAATATACCTCCAGCCGTCATCGGTGGAGCACTTCTTCAGGGTGAACAAGGCCCTGAAGAGGGAGAAACGGGCAACGAACCCGTGGAAGTGACAAAAGACAATGAAAGAGAAGATGACCCGGATGGCGTTGGGAGCCAACTGGGCCGGGACAAGCCAGAAATGGTTGAGAAAAGAAAGAAAGAAGGGATGCAGAGGAAACCGAAGACCCCCGAGGAGGAAGTCTTCGTAGAAGGCTATGCAGCCGGGGCCACTCATGGTGACGCGCTTCCCGGACCGCGGAACAAACAAGCGAATTGACTCCGGGATACCATAGGCATCCCGGAGCAGAGAAAGATCGCCTTCGGTCATGGTGGAAGCATGACCGGAGGGACCGGCGGGAAGAGAAGGAGGAGCAGGAAGAGAAGGAAGAGCAGGAAGAGAGCGGAGGGGCACGGCAGGAGCAACCGAAGGAGGCCGGATCCCCCTAGGGATGCCAATGGTGACACCCCCGGGTTGCAGACGCCGGTGGATCTCCTCCGGGATCGTCTCCTCATCTGAGGAGGAAGAAGATGGAGTCCTCGACCGGGATGGACCGGCCTCGTCCGGGTTGGAAGAGACGTGGCGACGGCGCGCCATGGAAAAGAGAAGGACGGAGGATCAAAGAGAAAAGAAAAAGAAAGAGAAGGAGGGGAGCCGGAGAAGATGAGGGCACTCACCGAAAATACGCCAGACGAGCGCAGGGCAACAGGAGTTAGCCTGCAGCAAACCGCCCACGAAGCAAGGGGAAAAGGCCTCGTTCTGGAAAGTCCCCTCCCTTTCAAACTCAGCGGACAGCGACCGTACCCGTCATTCCGCCTTGGGCCACTGGACGATCTCCACATGGGCGCACACCCGACATCGACGCCTCGTTAGCAGAGCAACGGTCTCTGCCTCGAAGCGACGCATTTATTGCGGGCAAGTGTGCGACGCGTGGCGGCTCCCCATAGGTTTTCAGTCGCATCGAGCCACGGTGACGAGGATCGTGGCAATTATGATGCAAGATCTTCGCCTCCCCACGTCATGTCCGTATTTAAATCCCGACGTTCCGTTCTACGACGCCCCGACGGAACGGCGGGCTGGGGGGCAACTGTTACAGCCGTGACAGTGACGTGGCCAGGCTTAGATACCACCGAATGCGATCGAGCCACGTGGAGGTTTCTCCGGCCAAGTCAGCGCCACGTCTTCAAGACCAGGTTCGGCAAGACTACAGCGCCCGGCAATTTTCTAAGGCAAACCGCCCTCGCCGAGGTCGAGCTCGGACCGAAGTTCCTCTACCACCTCGATGGCGCCCAAGCCCGGAGAGGTCCGCCCAAGTGAGGTCGGCCAAAGCCAGGAGACCTCCTGCCACCTCGCCAGGTGTCCACCCAGGAGGGGTCCGCCTGGGCCGAGGTCGGCCGACCCTTCGCCAGGTGGCCCCCCGGAGACGGGCCCACCTCGGCCGAGGCCAGGAGACCTCCTGCCACCTCGCCAGGTGTCCATCCAGGAGGGGTCCGCCTGGGCCGAGGTCGGCCGACCCTTCGCCCTTCGCCAGGTGGCCCCCCGGAGACGGGCCCACCTCGGCCGAGGCCAGGCGACCTCCTGCCACCTCGCCAGGTGTCCACCCAGGAGGGGTCCGCCTGGGCCGAGGTCGGCCGACCCTTCGTCCTTCACCAGGTGGCCCCCCGGAGACGGGCCCACCTCGGTCGAGGCCAGGCGACCTCCTGCCACCTCGCCAGGTGTCCACCCAGGAGGGGTCCACCTAGGCCGAGGTCGGCTGGTACTTCGCCCCTTTGCCAGGTGGCCTCCCGGAGACGGGTCCACCTCGGCCGAGGCCAGGCGACCTCCTGCCACCTCGCCAGGTGTCCACCCAGGAGGGGTCCACCTAGGCCGAGGTCGGCTGGTCCTTCGCTCTTCGCCAGGTGGCCCCCGGAGACGGGTCCACCTCGGCCGAGGTCAGGTCGCCCGTACGGAGAAGATCTCAAGGAAGAGTCGCGGGCCCCGAGGCCATCCCTCGGGCCGTACGAATCCCAGACGGCGCCCCGTACGGAGGGCGGCGGCACGCGGAACATCACTTGCATCGGCCCGACAAGTTCCACAGTCGAGGGGCACGATTCTGACAGAACAGGCCCCATAGATGGATGGCGCCCACGCTTGGGAAAGAGAGCGCTCTCGCTGGGCCCGAGGCCTGACCGGCCGCCTTACCAGCGCCGCCCTCCCTTTTTCTCTTCTGTCTTTGCCTTTTCCCTGCTGGGCTCGGCGGACGAGGTCGGAAAGCCGCCTGGCCCCCCTTCACCGAAAAGGGAAAAGAGAAGAGGACGGGGGAGAGGGGAGTTTCCCAGGAGGAAAAGACAAGCGCACGACGAAAGGTGATAAAGAGGGAGGAATCTGGGGACGACAAGGTAAGCGAACAAGGCTGGGGACAAAGGAGGAGCAGTGGCAAAAGGCCTCGCTCCGGAGAGTGAAAACCAGAGATCCCGAGAGGGGATCACTGAGCGTGAGCTCGGCAAGGAGGCCCGGCCGAGACTCTGGTCCCCAGAGCGTCTCTCTCACCCGTAAACTCTCTAAGTCTGGAACCCTTTCGGGGGTCCGTCTGGAGAGTCTGTTCCTTCTCGTCGTCTACTGACTTGACCGTCGGAGCTCCCTCGCCGGGATCCCCGGCCAGGGTCTTCTAACCCCTTTTTTGCAGGTTAGCCGCAGCCAGGGAGGCTCCTTCGCCAGGCGGTCAGGAGGGATCGGCGGATCCGTGGCACGGGCGCGACGACGGGAGCTGCAACAATTATATATATCCCTAATTTTTTCACTACCACCAGCCAACAGGGACTCCAAGATTATTTTATTAGTTTTTTTTCTTTTTTTTAATTTTACTTTCGGACTATTTTTTTATTTTTTATTTTATTCCTGGACTTTCTAGTCGAAATATGTTCAAATCAAAATTCGAATCCCTGCTAACTGGTTGCGAGATAAGCCTCACAACCAACTATGCTACACGCCGGTGGCTCCCCTTGTTGCTTTAAGGGCTAACAAAGAGGCAGTGAGTACATGGTATCAATAAAATATAGTTAGAAGTCAGGCAGGAGAGCAAAGAGTACATGCACCTGGTCCATCGATATACCATGGTCTGAGCCTTGGGAAACCACGGCCATTTCGTCGTGCCACAATCGTAGGGGTGGTGGGCAACGTCCCGGCTGGATGCGCGAGCTCACGTACAGTACATACTACAAAATATAACATAGTGATGGGAATGTTTTCTTCACCATTGGCAGGTCCAGGGGCCATTCATGGCATAGGAATTAAGAAATTGGCAGTTCGAAGGGTTGCTTTCTTTTAAACAAGATGATTTTCTATTAAAATATATAAAAGTTTTCCCAAAAACAAAAAAAAGGGCTGGTATAAATTATAATGCAGACAAATAGTTATGTTGTGGGTATAAGATAAAAAGACTCTCTAGTTCCATACCGGTTGTGAATCAAGAAAAATTCTGATTTATATATATTGAGGGAGCCTCCTTTCATACGTGAGATACTTTTTGGAATGGAATACGAGGATCATAAGCATTCCATCCATTTAATCCATCTCTAAGAACAAAACTGTGAGGCCTACAGATATCTTAAGCCTAGATTCTCCTTTGATTGATTGGAAGGCTATGTTGTGGGTATAAGATGAGGAGCCTTTTTAATTTTACATCAGTTGTAAATCAAGAAAAACTCTGGTTTATATATGTTGAGCTTTCTTTTCTATAAGTATGCCATTCAATCCATCTCTAATCTACAAGTCCAAGCGGACAATACCTTGCATGCATATAATAAGGAAGACCAACCTTTACATGACCATGAGCTAGCCATGAGCCTCCATTTCTATAAGCATGTCATTTGGTCCATCTTTGACCTAGAGGTCCAAGCGGACAATACCTTGCATGCATATAATAAGGGAGACCGACCTTCACATGACTATGAGCTAGCCTTGACTGCAACAAGTACTTTTATATATATATATATGAGGATCAAGACTAGTTTTTGTGTTATTTTTATTCAATTGAAACTGGATGAATGTAACAATGCATATATAAATGCATATTACACTGCCACATATTTGCTTCATCTATTTTTTTGATTTTTCTTTTCTTTCTTTCTTTTCTTTTCTTTTTCTTTTTTTTTTGAGAATGGGGTTGGGTAAAACTTTGGTGGAATATCACAGTAAAGACAACATCACACCCAAGTCCCTTGTATCAATATAATTAATTTTAGAACTTTAATATCATTTAAAGTTTTTATATATTAATTAATTAAAAATTTTATGATTTGCTATGGAGATGATTTCCGACACATTAATTTTTATTATTTTTAGTTGATTCCAAGTTTCTTCACCGACAACTGGTCCTTCTTTAATTACTCATCCAAGGGTCTCTTGTAATTTTATCGAGGAGATATTTCATTTGGCATTTGACCCTTTGACATCAAAAAGTATGTTTGCTTTTGAATGCCTCTATTAGAATAAATGTTATATTTAGAATTGCATATATTAGGTCCATCTTTTGTTAGCCGTACAAACTTTTGAGTGCTTCTAAACCATAGTCACTTGAAAACATCTAATCAAGTCATTATGATTATAGATTTCAAGCAAATTAATATATAAATAAATGACTTCAAAATAAATGATTCTAGATTTACGGTTATTTTAGATGTTCTAGATCATTATCAACAGACAACAGTATATTAACTATCATTTTTTTAAAAAATATCATAATTAATTTCGCAAGGAGTATTGAGGCCTCAATCTCCTTGAGTATATAGAAGTCTACCTCATAGTTGACTTTTACACTCACTTGATGCATTGGTTAGAAATCTATAATATATAAAATTTTTTGAAAAAAAAATAAAGCTATATCATATCCTCTCTCTCACTCTCAAAAAAAAAAAAAAAAAAAATCATAGCTAGGTATTTTTAATTAAGTTAGACGTACATAAGGCATGTTAATTTTGCAAGGAATATTCAGTATATAGAAGTCTACCTCATGGTTGACTTTTGCACTCACTCGGTGCATTGGTTAAAAATCTATAATATATAAGATTTTTTGAAAAAAAATAAAACTATATCATATCCTATCTCTCTCTCAAAATATTTATATATATATATAGCTAGGTATTTTTAATTAAGTTAGATGTACATAAGGCATGGTTTGTGAGTCCAAAAAAGAAGTGCAGTGTACATCACAAAAATACAATTTTTTAGGTGCATCTCTGTGGGTGCATGATCATCTTAATGGTCTATATAAGACATGAGAAAGAGATGACTGACTGCTGATATTTTCTTCTTTTTCCCTTCACATACTATTCTGGGGGAAACGAAGCATTTTCCTATTGGTTACTTACCAAGACTGAAGGACCGGTCTGGTTGTCCATGACCTAACCAAGTGTAAGATTTGACAAACTCTTAGACCTATAGGTTGGTCCCACATCTATCTAGAAACACAAGTATCACAAGAATTTTCCTTTCACAAGTTTGATGACACAACTAATTCACATTTCTTTTGACAATCCAAACTTTTTGTTTTGATAGCTTTTCACCAACCTCAACTTCTAAACAAATATGAGCTAAAGGAAAAATTCAACACCATCAAGGTTACAAGAATATAAGACAACAGTTTTTGAAGAAGAAGAGAAAAAGATGGTCTCCACGACATAATAAAGTTTGTTATAATTAAACTCCAGTATTTAACATGTACTAATTAAGTTCCATAACTTGGCCTTCTTGCTAAAACTAAAAGAGCTTTGAGCCATTCTTCAATATGTTTCTTTCAATTTGATGTACCTTATGAGCTAATGCTTTGACGTTTTAGGCCTTAGTGCCCTTATCAAACTAGGCCCTTAGGCCATTTCAAGATGCAAATGGAAAATAATGGTTCACCTTAGAAAAAAATGATGGCTATCGATGAAGGTTTTGCACATCAATGCATCAAGGACTGCAATGTAGGTCCAAGGAATCCAAGTTGGTGCATTTATTTGAATGCATGGAGCTAGCATCTCTGTTTGTCTCTGAAACATGTAAGAGATGGCTGAAATGTGGAACCAATAAAGCAACTGTTAGCTGTTTTCTTTGTTCACATTTCCTGTATATAATTTAAGAGACTATTATCTACATGTTTAGATTGGTGGACTGGTCTTGTTGCCCATGACCTAACCAAGCATATTTCTTAATTTGACAAACTCAATTAGCTGTTGATTGGTCCATATCTAGTTTCTCTGAAGAACAGAAGCCATGAAAATTCTGTTTGAAGTTCGATCCGACCAATTCGCATTCGTTATTCAACAACTGAACTTTTCTCCTTTGATCAGTTTATTAACAACACCAACTTGAAGACAAAAACATGAGTTCAGGAACGATTCAATACAATCAGGGCAACAGGAATATTTAAAAAAAAAAAAAAGTCTTGAAGAACATGAGGCAGAACAACAGAAAAAAAATTTTCCCTGTTATTAAACCGATCACATCAAACAAGTTCATAGATCATTTCTGCTGGACTTTCTGGTAAAATGACAAGAGCTTTGGCCTAATCTTCTTGGTTCTCAGCACCCATTGCCTCCCTCCATCGAAGATTCCACTCCATGACAAGATTATCGAAGGAGAAAAGTGTCGAGATCTTCACTCCCAGCGAGACAAATAGCAGGCAACCGATTGAAGAAGAAATACAGAAAAATACTCAGCACAAACTATTTCTTGGAATCAAGAAACAAGAACCATGCACAAAATAGAGAAGAAAATAAATATCAGGAGAAATGAGAGATCGTTCTTTTTTATTACTTGAAGAAGAAGTCTAGTCGCTATTACAGACTCTGGAAATCGCTCCTTTTCTCCGTACCAAGAACGCGCACGACACTGCAAGAGGGAGTTACGATATCCTCCTTCACACGCACCCACTCATCCTAAAATCGGATGAGAAGCCAACCCGTACGCACACCTCTCATGCGACCGTGAGAGACTTCACGGATGCGCGCCCACGGAAGAGGGCTTCACCTGCACGGTCTCCTCTCTTCCCCCTTGATCCAAACATGACTCTGGGGCCCTGGGAATTTATAAGCCCAAGTCTCCAAACCTGTGTGGCTCCCATGGGCTTTGGGCGCGTGAGCCTACAAAAAGTTCATGAAAAATACAACACAGGAACACAAGGAGAACATTCTTAATTAGAATGGCCTGGACTGCAGAACAAGGGGGGGAAAATTCCTGTTATTAAATTAATCGCATCAAGTGTGTTCTTGGAAAACATATTTTGGCTTCTTTAGAAAATCACCAGAGCTTTGACCTACAGTTCTGGGTGCTCGCTTCTTTTCACCGACACCAACTAAGATTCCTTTCAATCTCTTTGGGGAATTTATATGCTAAATTGATTTAAAGCTATGTTGGTATCGTGGAAGGAGAAGGGAAAGAGAGGAGCTAGCCAAATTGAAGGACAACCCAAATTAACAAACTAAAAAAAAAAAATTTCATAGCCAAAAATGAGAAAGAAAAGAAAGAAGGAACATGGATCCAATTAAAAGAAAAGATGAAAACAATCAAAACCCATGAACCATGCAACAAACTATATGAGAGTATGTCGAGTTCTTGATCTCGAACTTTTTATCCCTTCGAATTCCCCTTAATTCGAGCATTATCTACAATTAACCCCCTATGGAAGGATATATCTCCCCTTCGAGCATCAGCCCAAGGCGGCGAACCCTCCTCCCCTCATCATCTGCTTGAACTCCTTGAAATTGACCATCCCATCGCCGTCGACGTCCACCTTGTTGATCATCCTCCGGCAGTCCTCGACGGTCCTCCCCTGCTTGAGCCCGAGAGATGCGAGCACCGACCGGAGCTCCTCGACGGTGATGAACCCATCGCCGTTCTGGTCAAACACGTTGAACGCCTCCCTCAAGTCCTCCTCCTCGTCCCGCTCATCCATGATGGTCTGGTAGAGCTCGCCGAACTCCTCGATGTCGACGCAGCCATCGCCGTTCACATCGATCTTTCCGATCATGGACTCGAGGTCTCCCTCCGGGATGTAGATCCCCAGGTTCTCGAGGGAGTCGCTCAGCTCCTTCTTGGTGATGCGGCCATCGCCATTGCGGTCGAACATCTGGAAAACCCGCTTCAACTCCGACGGGTCCATTTCCAGCGGTGTCGCCAGGATCAAGAGCCGGGGGCCCGAGGAGGGTGGAGGGGAAGGGAGCCAAGAGGAGGGGAGGAGGGAGATAAGCTTGTGGGGGAGGAAAAGGTGGAGGACGCTATTAAGGAGGTGGCAAATGAGAGAAATCCTTAGGAAAACGGTTGGCATCGGAGAGTTAGGGGGTGGTGGCGGTGATTTGGAAATGTAACGAGTGGTGGGGAGGAAAAGGTGGTGGAAAATGGTTGGAGAAATGGTGGCTTTAAAGCCATTTGTTACGTTTGTTTGCAGTCCAGACCCCACGCACTCGAGGCTGAGACCGGGGCTATCAAAGATGAATAATTTAGTAGCAAAAGCGCGTTGGCAACGGCTATATTTATTTTATTTTATTTTTTAAAAAGTTGGTGACCGTTGGACACGGATCTGGGGGACGCGGGAAAGGGGGAGGACGGCCGGCATGGGTCGTCGGATGGGAGCTAGCGGGAAAGATTGGATGACACGTGGAGGGACGTGGCACGTGGGATCGGCAGGAGACACGTTTCGACAGGCATGTGAAGGCGGGGCAGTGGGTACAGGTTTGTGGTGTGATGTTCCTGAGGAGGAGTTTGATATGGTGTTAGTGGATGGGGGGGGTGTTTGTTTTTGTTGGGTGGATGGTGGACATTAGATTGGACTTCGGTTGATAAATTTTATGTATTGTCTCAGAGGTACCAACAGATCTAAGAACAGGAGAGAGAGAGAGAGAGGAGAGAGAGAGAGAGAGAGAGAGGGGGGGGGGGGGGGGGGGGGGGGGGGGGGGGGGGCATTGCGTAGTGTTGAACTGGAAGTGAGCTATGGGAGGGGAGTTTGTTTATGGTGGGTGTGTTTACTGTTTATGAGACAGCATTGTTAGTTTAATTCATGGTGATTAAAGAATTTGTCCACTTGGTTGATGGGAACATGATGGCTATTATATGAATTAGAGAAGAATAGGAAATGAAATCCCTAAGAAATTGGGATTTAGATGAAATTCCTAAGAAATTGAGATCTAAATGAAAGCCCTGAGCCCGGATAGCCCAAATATAGTGGGACACTATATTAATTTTATTGATAAAGAAAATAACATATACGGAAGGTTACAGACTAGATGAAATTTCTAAAAAATTGGAATCTCTATAATCATATAATATCATATCTCTATAACTCCGGGATTACATCAATACTCTCCATTGATACAATCACAGCTATTGTACAATCAATGGCATATCGGACTGCCACCTGTGCCACTGACGAAACTAGACCCAGACATACCATGAAAAGATTAACGAATATGGCCCACAGACTAGACGTCATTGCTAGAGCCTACTAGATGGTTTCAATCCCACTTCATACTGCATCTCGCTCCGTGCCCTTTGGGCTGGCTTCCTGGTCATTTCAGCCAGCTAGTCAGACAACCTAGTCTAAAGTGGGAGATAGCTGGCCTGTCCATGCATCCATAAGCCTATTCTAGTACAACTGGCCTATGTGAGGATAGCGGTAGGCAAGATACCGATGGCTTCTGGCACCGCAACTAGAAAATCCCAGTAGTAGGTGATGTGGCAAGCCACTGACGTGGCACCCACGATGGATACAACTGGGCAGTAAGGTGGCAGAAAGCGCCACCTAGCCCATCCAAGGTGAGCTCCCGTCCGAGGTTGAGCTCCCGTCTGAGATCGACCCTCCGTCCGAGGTCGAGCTCCTGTCCGAGATCGAGCTCCTGTCCGAGGTCGAGCTCCCGTCCGAGGTCGAGCTCCCGTTCGAGATCGAGCTCCTATCCAAGGTCAAGCCCCCGTCCGAGGTGAGCTCCTATCCGAGGTCGAGCTCCCGTCCGAGGTGAGCTCCCGTCCAAGGTCGAACTCTCATCTGAGGTCGAGCTCCCATCCGAGGTTGAGTTCCCGTCCGAGGTGAGCTCCTGACAGAGGTGAGCCCCCGGTCGAGGTCGAGCTCCTGGCAGAGGTAGAGCTGCTATCTAGACCGAATCCCTGAAGGTGAGAAGGTGCTAGGAGGCAAGACATGATTCTCGGAGGACAGAGATGGAGGAGACCTAGACTATGACACGAAGGCATGACGACACCGTCTTCACTAGACCAATTGCAATCCTTGTAGAGGCACGTGCTCCGCCTGGGGTCCAGGCCCTAGTGCACACCACCCACACCTTCTGCATGGTGCGTGCTCCACTGGGACTCTAGGTCATGTAGCACGCCACCTTGATAATTATATTATATACACATATAAAAGTATTAATTTAATAATTAAATTATCTTTATTTATATCAAATTGATATTTTTATAATCATTTGTAGGAAATAAGATTGTCATTATGAAGAGCTCAATTTTTAGAGTCCAACGGCATAAACGACACTCGAATCGAAGTTCAGATAGACTCAAAATCGAGTTTTAGAAGTTTATATAAAAAATACACAAATATTAAAGCAGATAGTCCACCATGGACCGACCGCTCGGACTACGAAGGCACATCTAGTCCATAGATGCCATGGCTTATGGTCCACGGCTCTGAGCCATGGACCATGGAGGGTTTTCCACTGCCTCGTCTCCCGAACCGCCATCCTAAGCTACCGTGATGCGGCATGCAAATGATGATTTCTAATTTAGAAGATTAATAAGTTTTGATTGAGCAATGATCCCTACTTACATAAACAAATTCATTCATAAGATAAGCATAGGAATCATATGAAAGAAAGCTAAGCAATAGATTTAAGGTAACCCAAACTATAACTCCTGTTTAAATCATGAAGATTGGACCTAATGGTTGGGAAACCATTCTAACTAGGACATAAACCATTCAAATATTCAAACCTAAGAGTAAAGGAATGTTTACTTACCAATATCGAATTCTCACACTTTTAGTGGTGGATAAAATGCAGCACTCTACTGATTGAAGATGGAACTTGAACTATCACACCATGGGAAGAAGACCTTTGGCTTAGATGATTCCAATGGCAAGATTAACCTCCTCTTCAGCTCGCAATCTTGGAGGATCTTGGAAAGGAGGGGAGTTAGTGACTTAGGATGGTAGGAAGAAGGGAATGTGGAGGTTCAAAGTAAGAATGAATGTTGGTGGATTGATTGAAGTTGTAGGAGATTAGGATGATGGATTTGGCATCTTGAATGTGGGCTGATTGGAACTCCTTGGATGAAATCTGGTTGGCAGCTCTTGAAGGAAGAAGATGGGCGCTCCAAAGTGTTGTGGAATGGCTTCCTTGGAGGATGGAGTTGGCGGCCTTGAAGCTTGAAGAAGATGGCTATTTGGTTGGTGGATGGGAAGGATTCCTTTGGCTGATGGAAGGGGCAGCGCCTTGGTGGGATGACATGGATTTAGAAAGGTGGCTAGGTCGGCTAATGGAAGATCCTATGGGCCTCTCACCCTCTTCCTCTCGGAGGATACTTGCACAACACAAATAGAAGTAGAAACTTAAACTTTTCATTCATGAATAAATCAACTTACAAGAGGGGTTTGGAGGGTTATTTATAATTCATTTTGAAAATTTGAATTACAAGGAGCAAATCATGGGAGGTTGCATGCTCTAAGGAAGGAGAATTGAAACCATGCTTGAATGGAGGAGAAAATGGTGGTCAGCCACTTGCATTTGAATTTAAATTTGTCTGCCCCAAGTGTGATGATGTGGCATGCCTAGTTATTCTCCATGTTGGCTTTGAAGATGACATGGCTTTCAATTAGACTTGATGATGTGGTGTCTACCTTGGCATGGTTTGTTGGAGTGATTTGTTGTACTTAATCTTCAAGCCCTCTTGCTTAGCTTGAACCCAATTCAAACCCATCTTGGACCTAACTTATAAAATCAGCTAATTACAAGATCAAATTGAACCCAATTTGACTCAAGAGACCAAATTGACATTGACCTAATCCTAATTACAGGATTCAAACTCAACCAAAGAAATAAATTTTTCTATTTACAGGACTCATGTTCAATTAAAAAAATAAAATTGAAACTCATGTTTAATTAAAGAAATAAAATTGAAACCAAAAGTAGAATTAACTTAATCCATTGAAATCCATAATGAACCTGGCTTGATTAGGTTGGATTGAATTTTCTTTCGAGCTATGGTGCCTGCACAAATTCTCCTGGGGTGGGAAAGACTCGATCCTATCGAGTATGGGTCAATCTGACTTTGATAGTATTCCAATAAATCCGGGTTGATTCGTTGTAGATCCTCTCGAGTGATCCACGAGTCATCAGATTCTGGTCGACCTTATCATCGAACTAGATAGCATTGATAGTCTTTATTCCTAGTAATGATAGTTTTGTCATCCATAATTCTTTCAATCCTATATCGCCGCTATGGTATAGTGGCTGGTAGACACTCGGAGGTAGGATCACTCTCAATGATAGGTTCAGGTCCAAAAGGCTCACTAAGTATCAATATTGGCTCCTTATACTCTACTAAGTTTGAAACATTGAAAGTCGAGCTGATACCTAAGTCGGATGGTAGTTCCAATACATACGTATCAGGTCCAATTTTCTTTATGATTTTGAATGGCCCTGTACCGTGGGCATGTAATTTTTTCATGGTTCCAGGTGGGAGCTGTTCGGGTTTGAGCCTAATCATCACGTAGTCTCCCTCATAAATTTTTTTGATTTTCTTATGTGAATTAGCTATACGTTTGTAAGTTTCATTGCTCATGTTGATTTTTTTACTGATTTTTTTATGCAAATCCTTAATGTGCTGTGCGTATGACTCAACAGACTCAGAAACTCGTGCATGTGTGGACAATGGGATGAGATCTTTTGGCTTCCTAGGTTTGTAACCATGGATCATCTCAAAGGGACTCTTTCCAGTAGATCTATTAACTGAGCT
Source organism: Areca catechu (assembly GCA_021397845.1). Classification (NCBI taxonomy): domain Eukaryota; kingdom Viridiplantae; phylum Streptophyta; class Magnoliopsida; order Arecales; family Arecaceae; genus Areca; species Areca catechu. The sequence continues at coordinate 92,644,342 of CM038048.1, read as the reverse complement.
ATTATAAGCAAACTCGGCGCGAGGCAATAAGAGATCCCAATTTTTCATACTATCACCAACTAGACATCTCGGCAGATTTCCTAGACTCTGATTAACAACTTCAGTTTGGCCATCAGTCTGAGGATGGTAGGCAGTAAAGAATTTTAGTTTGGTTCCTAGCATATGCCAAAAAGTTTTCCAAAAGTAGTTGTGAACCTAACATCTATATCTGACACAATGATTTTGGATAAACTATGTAGCCTAACCACTTCGTCAAGAAAAAGCTTAGCATTCTAGAAGCATCGAAAGTTTGAGAGCATGGTATGAAGTGAGCCATCTTAAAGAATCGGTCAACTACAACGTAGATGGAATCATGTCTCCTTGAGGTCTTTGGTATTCCTAGTATGAAGTCCATGCTAAGATCTTGCCAGGGACAATCAGGGACTGGTAGAGGAGTGTATAGACTAGTGTTCTGCTTTTGTTGTTTGGCAACAGCACATGTTCGACACTGAGCCACAACTTGGGCTACATTCCTCTTGAGGCAAGGCCAAAAGAATTGATCTTCTAGTTTTAGAATGGTCTTATTTCTACCAAAATGACTTGCCAGGCCTCCAGCATAAACTTTCCAGATCAAAAACTCTCTGATAGAAGTTCATGGGACACACAACTGGTTTCCTTTGAAAAGGAGTCCATCATGAGTGGTATAATCATTATATACACTAGATAGTCCTTGTTGAAGGGATTGATAAATGACACTAAAGTCGGGACACTTAGGGTATTTTTCTTTCAGTCTATCAAACCCTATAACTTTAGTGCTAACTGAGGTCAAAACCATAGATCGTCAGCTTAGTGCATCTGCAACCCTATTTTCAGTGCTGGCACGGTGTTTCAGAACAAAGGTATACGCTTGAATATATTCTACCCATTTCCCGTGCCTAGTATTCATTTTCTTTTGGAAATTAAGAAATCGTAGGGCTTTATAATCGGAATAAAGAACGAACTCTTGCGGTAGTAAGTAGTGTCTCCAATACCTCAAAGCTTGCTCTACCGCATACAATTTCTTATCATAAATTGAATATTTCATTCTCGCCTCATTCAACTTTTCGCTAAAGAATGCCACTGGATGACTCTCCTAACTCAAGACTCCTCCAATTCCTACTTCAGAGGCATCACAAGCAACCTCAAATACTTTTGAAAAATCAGGTTATCTTAAAATAGGTGCTTGGGTCATTCTCTCCTTGATTTCTAGGAAGGCTCTATTGGCGGCTTTCATCCATTCAAAGGTTCCCTTCCTAATGTAGTCGATAATGGGTGCTACTATGGTACTGAATTCTCGAATAAATCTTCTATAGAAGGTGGCTAGACCATGGAAACTATGAACTTCATGAACACTTTTGGGTACCAGCCACTCAACTATGGACTTGACCTTCTGGGGGTCGGCAGACACTCCTTCAGTGATGACAACAAATCCTAGAAAGATAACTCTATGGGTCATGAATTCATATTTCTTGAGATTGGCATAGAGACTATCTTGTCTAAGGGCTTGACAAACTTGCCTAAGATAGTTCAAGTGGTCTTCCTTCATTCTACTATAAATGAGAATGTCATCAAAATAGACCACTGCAAACTTTCCAATGATCGCCCTCAAAACTTTGGTCATGATTCTCATGAAGGTGCTAGGTGCATTGGACAGACCGAAAGGCATTACTATCCACTCATACAAGCCATCCTTAGTCTTGAAAGCAGTTTTTCATTTTTCCCCGTGCCTAATTCTTACTTGATGATAGCCACTCTTAAGGTCGATTTTGGAGAAAATGTTGGCTCCGACCATCATATCCAACATGTCATCCAAATGGGGAATAGGAAAATGATACTTAATGATAATCTTATTGATGGCTCGACTGTCTACACACATTCTCCATGTGCCATCTTTCTTAGGGGTCAGAAGGGCAGGTACTACACTTGGGCTTAGGCTTTCTCTAATGAATCTCTTTTGGAGTAGTTCTCCAACTTGTCGTTGTAACTCATAATGTTCTGTAGGATTCATCATATAATGGGAAAGGTTTGGTAATGTGGATCCGAGGATCAAATGTATGGCATGTTGAATATCTCTTAAGGATAGAAGGTGATTAGGAAGGTCTTCTGGAAATACATCTTGAAACTTCTCTAGAAATCTTAATACTTACTGGGGCTGTTCCTTATGGGTTTGATCCTGAACTTCCTTAGTTGACAAAACCCAAATAGGTAAACCATGTTAAGCTCTTGCTCCAATTCCTTAGCATTGATCATGTTTATTCCTTGTTTCTTGTCCCTCAGGTGACTCGATCCTCTCTTAACATTGTCCTTAGGTGGTGAAGAATTGATTACAATCTTTTTTCCATTACGAGTGAAAGAACATGAATTAAAATGACCATAGAGTATAGCATCATGATCATACAACCATGGTCGACCTAATATGATACTACTAACCCCTATTGGAAGAACATCACACCAAAACCTTTCTTAGTATGACTAGATCTGGATTGTAACTTGGCACCTAAATTTGATGGGAATTGAGGTCGAATCTATTTAAGATACCTTATATGGGTTGGGATGGGGTACAGTGGGCAATCCTAAGCTTTTGACTGCACTGGTCGATATGGCATTGACACAACTTTCACTATCTAAGATGATCGTGCAAACTTTCTCTCCTATCTTAATAAAGGTTTGTAGGATGCCAGTCCTATGCCAATCTTCTTGCTCCTTAGCCTGGGTCAAAATACATCTCATAACCCCTAGAAACTCCGATGAGTCAATGATCTCTTCATCCCTTCATACTCATCAACTAGGTTCACACCTGCCTCATATACTTCTTCTTCCTCACAATTTTCTATGGGTTCAGGGACTTCCTCTTCTACTTCTTCTATATGTAACGTTCTGGTGGGACATCGGCTTGCATAGTGACCTATCTTATGGCACTTAAAACAATGGACATTACCCTCTCTTCGAACTTCAGGGCTCTTTCCTTTATCTTCTCTACGAGCTAATGGAGTAGCAGGATTGGGTCTGTTGGATGGACTTAGGCTTGGACTTCGCCTACTTCCAGGAGAATTAATCCTAGTGGGTTCGGGTTGGCAAAATAGGGGTCTCCTCTGAAATCTCTCATAGTCCCTAGCAACTTGGCAATATACTCTGAATTTTCTCTGTTAGACCTGCTCTAAACCTAGACAAGATCACAGCTTCCGACTCAACCGCACTACATCTCATGACGAACTCATCAAACTTGGCAATATACTCGGACATCGTCTTATTTCCTTGACTTAATCTTTGCCATTGATCCAAGAGTCTTTGCTCATATGACATGGGTAAGTACTTCTCCCTAAGCTTTACCTTCATAGCTTTCCAAGTGGCTATGGGCATGTCACCTCTCCGTCGACTAATGCGCTCAACATTATCCCAATACAATCTGGCCTAACGGACCAATCTAAGTTTGGCAAACTTAAATTTTCTATCTTCTGACATCTCGCACCAATCAAAGTATTGATCAATATCACTCTCCCAGTCTATATACACCTTAGAATCCAAGTTTCCATCGAATGTGGGTGCATCTAAATGAACATTTCTAAGGGCTTTCTCATCCTGGTCAACACAATCATGGTGTGGTCTCCTTTGATGTGGGTCAGGAGTATATTCCTGTCGTTGGACTCTAAGATGGATGGTGCCTATCTGGGTGATTATGGCTCAGTAGGGGTCATATGGGTCTCTTCAAGAGTTCCTAATCTCTCTTCCATTTGATCAAACCAATTGTTCAATTGCTTGAACTACTCAGTCATAGTTTTCATTAGAGCTTCTAGATTGGGGTCCATGGTAGAACCTGGTTGGTCTTGTGAATGTTGGTATGGAGTTCCTAATCTAGTGGTCATTCAATACAAAGACTCGTTCTAGGGTTTGCTAGACCTAGAAGTTCAATGTAGTATGAATCGACTAAGTATAGATCAAGACTACAAGTACTCTTTCAACTGGCCAGGTAAGAGATGGGATTGCAAGAGGCTCCCCCTACTCTCGCAAGGTCCTAATTAAAAACAACAGATCCACTTAATGCGTTTGCCATTGGGCCTTTAGCCTTAGACACCAATCTCTAGAAGTAAATGAAGAATTGACTTACACTAGCCTCAACATGCTAATTGATCTTGACTTGTTGGTGTCCCTAGTTCTAATTAAGTTGCTACTCAATTTTATTAAAGGTTTGGGTTCGATGCAAAATATGGTTGATTATTTTTGGAACAAGAAAAGGTAATGACCTCCTTCCCTTATCTTATGATATTATCGCCCTTAAGTGTTTTAAAATTAATACAACATTACAATATTATCAAAACTAATCAAGTAGAATGTAAACAAAACTAATTAAGCAAAATGTAAATTTTCTAATTTGAAATTTCAAATTCAAACTTTAAATTTAAATCTTTTTTTATAATTTCAAAATTTAAATTTTAAATTTTAAATTTCAAACTCCTGGTGGGAAACCTAAGTTTGAACTATGCCAGGAATTTTGGGATGTTCAATGTGCTAAATAGAAGAAAATCATGCACTTCACACACTCACTTGACAAATCATGCAAATCACACAACAAGCAAGCAAATAGCACATTAAACCTTCAACCTAAAGACTTCACATCCGGCCGTAGCTCATTACTCCCATTGATAGATAGTATATTTGCATATACCCATTCAGGAGGCATGAAACTCTAGATTAAAGATGCAGACAATGCTGAAATTAAACTAACCTGTATGCCCTAGTTTACCATGTTCTGATAGCAAATTGATGCGACATACAAAGGATGATTTCTAATTTAGAAGATTAATAAGTTTTGGTTGAGCAATGATCCCTATTTACATAAACAAATTCATTCATAAGATAAGCATAGAAATCATATGAAGGAAAGCTAAGAAATAGATTTAAGGTAACCCAAACTATAACTCTTGTTTAAATCATGAAGATTGGACCTAATGGTTGGGAAACCATTCTAACTACGACACAAACCATTCAAATATTCAAACCTAAGAGTAAAGGAAGGTTTACTTACCAATATCGAATTCTCACTCTTTTAGTGGTGGATAAAATTCAGCACTCTATGGATTGAAGATGGAACTTGAAACTATCACACCATGGGAAGAAGACCTCTAGCTTAGATGATTCCAATGGCAAGATTAACCTCCTCTTCAGCTCGCAATCTTGGAGGATCCTTGAAAGGAGGGAAGTTAGTGACTTGGGATGGCAGGAATAAGAGAATGTGAAGGTTCAAAGTAAGAATGAATGTTGGTGGATTGGTTGAAGTTGTAGGAGTCAGGATGATGGATTTAGCGCCTTGAATGTGGGCTGATTGGAACTCCATGGCTGAAATATGTTTGGCAGCTCTTGAAGGAAGAAGATGGGCACTCCAAAATGTTGTAGAATGGCTTCCTTGGAGGATGGAGTTGGTGGCCTTGAAGCTTGAAGAAGATGGCTATTTGGTTGGTGGATGGGAAGGATTCCTTTGGTTGATGGAAGGGGTAGCGCCTTGGTGGGATGAAGTGGATTTAGAAAGGTGGCTAGGTCAGCTAATGGAAGATCCTATGGACCTCTCACCCTCTCTCTCTCGGAGGACACTTGCACAACACAAATGGAAGTAGAAACTTAAACTTTTCATTCATGAATAAATCAACTTACAAGAGGGGTTTGGAGGGTTATTTATAAGCCTCCAATTCATTTTGAAAATTCGAATTACAAGGAGCAAATCATGGGAGGTTGCATGCTATAAGGAAGGAGAATTGAAACCATGCTTGAATGGAGGAGAAATGGTGGTCGGCCACTTGCATTTGAGTTTAGATTTGGCTGCCCCAAGTGTGATGATGTGGCATGCGTAGTTGTTCTCCATGTTGGCTTTGAAGATGACATGGCTTCCAATTAGACTTGATGATGTGGTGTCCACCTTGGCATGGCTTATTGGAGTGATTTGTTGCATTTAATCTTCAAGCCCTCTTGCTTAACTTAAACCCAATTCAAACCCATCTTAGACCTAACTTATAAAATCAACTAATAACAAGGTCAAATTGAACCCAATTTGACTCAAGAGACCAAATTGATATGGACCTAATCCTAATTACAGGACTCAAACTCAACCAAAGAAATACATTTCCCTATATATAGGACTCATTTCAATTAAAGAAATAAAATTGAGACTCATGTTCAATTAAAGAAATAAAATTGAAACCAAAAATAGAATTAACTTAATCCATTGAAATCCATAGTGAACTTGGCTTGATTAGGTTGGATTGAATTTTCTTTCGAGCTGTGGTGCCCGCACCATGTCGTCTTGCCATCTTGCCACCCCGAGCCGTCACACAGCCCCTCGTCGACCGGAGAAATTGCTCAGAAAAAAACTCCCACCCTCTTCATTGCCTTGCTGTCGTCTAAGCTTCACAACCTATCACCTCAAGTCACCGAGAAGCCCTCCGCCACCAAAGACGTCGCCAGAGACCCGTCGACCGCCAGCATCCACCCTTTCCTCTTTGCTCTTTGCTTGGCCACCATCCAAACCACCTGTGATCAGGCTCCCTGCCACCATGCCAACCGTCAACATCACCATCCCGAGCCACCCTCTCCTCACTGCCTTCCCCATGCCGTCACCGCCCACCTCTCCTCTAATCTGCCATCTTTCCCAAGTGCCAAGATCTCGTGGCTGCTCCTCCTATACTGGCAGCCTCCTCCCATCACCAAAGCTACCATGAGATGCCATCATAGCCCCCTCTCCCTTGCCTGATCTACCCATCACCACCAGGGGCCCATCACGATCGACGACCGCTATTGCTCCTCACTGTCCGACGCCGCCACCCATCTCCTTGGCCAAACTGGCCATTATTCACCCCTGTCCCAGGATCCTAAGTCTTCATCCATTCGTTCATTACCTCCTAATCCGATGATTGATAAGTCTGATGCAGAGGATCCCCAGGCACATTCCAAGTACAATCCGTGGCCACTAACATCAACAAATCTTAGCCATCTAATGCAGCCAATCCGACAGTCACAAGTAAAGGAGTCTATTTAGTCTTCTAAATGAGGATGCACCGATCTACTTCCAGTCTTTGTTACTATTTTTCTTAGTTTATTTAGTTGTTACTTTCAATTCCTTGTTATCCTATTTTTTTATGCAATTTAAATTTCTATTATTTATTCTTCTTACAAGTAGATGCTAAGATCTAACTAGTAGATCGAACATACAGAGTTTTATTTCTTTATTACACTTTGAATATTTTTTGACTTCAAATCATTCTTTCCTTTTTTTATTAAAATCAAAGATTTCAATTTCTTTTACGCACTATCTTCTCCATAGATTCGACCTGGCTCACACTTTCTATGTATTCTTAATTTAATTTAGAAGTTAGTTAATTAAACTGATAGCCACGATGTCTTAACGACAACATCGTGGCCCATCAAGTTTTTAGCATCGTTACCAAGAAAGGTATGAATGCTAATATTTTTTATCTCTTTGATTTTTTGTAAATTTGGTATACTAATTTTTATTATTTTTTTACAGATAAAAAATGCCAAAAAAATAAAAAAAAAGAGGATAATAAAATTTTTGCAATTTTAGTGAGATCAATCTTAACCTTAGATTAATTTCTTTTTTTTAGTTACCTCTAATTAATTTTTACCTTTTTATATTAACCATTTTTTTGGTTTCCTTTTATTAGTCTCCTTTTTTAAAAAAACCTACCTAATTTCTTTTAGATTTATTTTATTTTTTTATTTCTTGCCTCCTTTTCAAATTAACATAAAAGAAAAAAACTTCTTTTTTGGTTTCTTCCTTTTATTAGTTTCTTTCTTTTCAAACTAACTTAAAAAGAAAAAAAATCTTTTTTAATTTTTTCCTTTTTAAAAATTAATAAACAAATTATTACTTAACTTTTTAATTAACTACTTTAAATAGCAATTTAATTTCTTGCCTTAGTTATAAGATCTATAGTTTTTTTATTTACTTAGCCTAATTTTAGTCTTTTTCTTACATCTAATTAACCAAGATTAAAAGCTACCTTTTACCTCTCTTACTTGAAATAATATAATATAAAAAGAAAACAAAAACACCACATATAATGCTTAACTAAAATAGAGTAACTAATTAAAACTTAAAAGATTACTACTTATTTGGGACATCTTTCATTTTTGCATGACATGTTTTCATAAAATATCTTAAGGGCATTAACCCATAAATAATATAAGATGAGGATTTGATTATCCTTCCTTGGCCCACAAATTACTACCATGTATCTTGCATTGACCCAAGCCTATTAATTAAAATTAACTAGATGTTAGCCCCTAAGAAACTCGAGCTCAATAGGATAAGATATCTAAAAGAGTTGGACCGAGCTAGGATTGGCTGATTAACTAGTATCTAGGAAAGGAATTCAAGGATGATGTAGCTCTGAAGAAAGGTGATTTTTAATTAATTCCGTTGATTGACCTGGCCAATATAATTGGTATCTAAGGAAAGCAACGGGGGAACTCCACCGATCTTACCCTTACTTAGCCAGTTGATTAGTTAGTTTCTGACTTAGAGGGCTCCAAGATTGCCTAGATAATTAGAGCTATCTAGATTTAGGATAACCCTAGGATAGAGAGCCCATGTATGCTAACTTGTTTGTAAATAATATCAAATCCTAACTAATTCTTCTCCTCTCTCTTAGGTCTAGGACTCTTTAGACCCTCTTCTTTAGAACTCTTGTCCTTCTTCATCTCACTACTCCTCTTTAAGAAAAATAGTAATAACAATAATAAATAAATACATAAATAAGTAAGGATTACTCTGATCTCAAACCTTGATTGTATATCCTAATAATCAGAACAATCCAATAGACTAAGTCAGTGCCAGGAGAATGAATCCTTATAGTAGAGTATCCTTTCTCGCGGCACACCAAATTTATTCGAGTTCCACTCACTTTGAGAGTGAGTGCCCAATCGGGTACCAACTTCTTGAGTTTTGGTATGACCAAGTTTATTAAGATCAAATCCAATCGACTTACAGCTCAGGAGGTAACCTATACCTTAATGCCTATAATTTTGGTTGGAGGGATTAACCAAATTTTTCAAGGCAACCACACCCAGTGGTTGCCCCAGCAATCCAAGGACCCATATTCGTAGAGACATCATATTATGACCAGCCCTATCCTCAGTATCAACCTTCTCCAATTAATTATAGCCCATTATTTGAAGAGAAGGTTCAGCAAGCATCATACCCACCTCCCCTATAGACCAATCTAGATGTCGATAGGTTTGCCCAATTTCAACAACTAATTATCGCTCAACAATAATCTATCGATAAGCTAATGATCAAACTGACCAACTATTAATTAAGCTTAATAGAGAGGAGGGAGGTGAATTGTCTAGTCAACCCAAGAGTAACCAAGAGGGACCATACTTAGCTTAAGATTTTAACGACCCTCTATCTTTTCTAAACAATCAACTCTGGCTCCCGGGAATGAAATGGTCTTCGAACAATTTTGCACAACCATAAATACCAATATAGGTAATTTGGCTAAGGCAAAAAAATATATGAAGATGTTAAACTTATGGGACGAACTAATTCCATCATTACCCCACTCATTTATGGCCCCATTTCCTAGTGCCCTAGAATCATCTATGCCTTTTAATGGGATGGGAGAACAAATTGATGCAATGATGGAATTGGTAGAGACTTCCCAAGAACCATAAATGCATGACTCAATAGAGGAAGCTATTGAAGGTGAAAAGCACCTACACCTAGAATACAATATGCAAGAAAACCAGGGCAGAAAGATATGCATTTTAAAATATTTTTAAAGCATGCATAGTGGAAGGCTCGGTAGATAGATCTAATTGATCTACCGATCTGCCCACAATAGGATCTAGCATAATAATATAGCATGCATATAACATCAAAAGCAAGAGAAACAGCAAATATAAAAGTACCATACCTTTATACCTCAGAGAGTGCAGGAAAGAAGCTGTGAGGAGGAGGAAGGTGCTCGAGCCATACACGTGTCTGGCCTCTACAAGATATCCATACCTGGGCTCGACTCTGATCAACTCCCTCGGAGTACTAGCTGTTGGCTTTGACTCCTTAGTTTTGATGATTAACAAAAGGTTGAGTATATGTTTGGACTAATGTTTAATCTCAAGATAAAGTTTCAGGACTTAGGTTATTCAAAAAGAGTATCAAAAGGACAATGATGAAACTAAGTTTACCTGATTTGGAAATGAGCTCTTCTACCTTGGACAAGATCAAAATTCTCATAATGGACCTTCTTGTTAAGAAATATTTGACAAAAGAAATAAAGGCTTAAAGAAACTCAAGCATGGCATGCAAATCTCAAGAGTTTCAGAAAGATTCAGATCAGAGGTCGACCCCCAGAGGTCGACACCTTGTTAAAGGTCGACCACCAGAGGTCGACTCATGAAGAAAAAGAAAAGTTCAGCATGGCCGGCACGGCAAAGTCTCAGTGGCACGCTTCAGAGGTCGACCACCAGAGGTCAACACCTGTCCAGAGGTCGACACCAGAGGTCGACTCATAGCCTGAGAATTCAAATGGGCAGAACTATGGTATGCTGAACTTTTGCCTAAATTTTACTGGAGGTCGACTCATGAGGTCGACACTTGATTCAGAGGTCGACTCATGAGGTCGACTCATGGCATAACGGCTAGTTTTTCTGAACTTCTGATTTGATTTCCAACGGCCATAAATGGCCATATTTTTGAATCTAACGGTCTTGTGGAGTTGTTTCAGCATGAATGAGGTATTTAACCTCCACCAAACTTAAAAAAAGAAAAGGAGACAAAGTGAAAAAGTGTTAATTCAAAGTACAAAGCCTTCAATCACTTCCAAGCCAAAAGAGTGAGAAAACCAAGAGATTCCCTAGCCAAAAAGTCTTCCATCTTTGAGGAATCCAACATTCAAGTGTTTGGCATTTAGTGAGGTCCAAAGATTCCAAGGGAAAAGGCTTGAAGAGTCTCCATCAAGAGCTTCAACGAATTTATTATTGCTCAAAAGGAGTTTGTTTAGTTTTAATTCATTGTATTCATACTCTTTTGTCTTTAGCTAGTTTCAAGGGAATTTGAAACTAGAGTGAGGTTTGTTGGTGAGCCAATTGATAAAACCAACTAGGGTTGCTTGTTAGCCCGAAGCCAAAACAAGTGAGTAAGGTTTGTTGGTGATCCAATTGATAAAACCAACTAGGGTTGCTTGTTAGCCCGAAGCCAAAACAAGTGTGTAAGGTTTTGACTTGTGAGCCTGGTAAAACAAGTCGGCTGTAATCTAAAGATTATAGTGAAATTCCCAAGTGGAGCTTGGGGAGTGGATGTAGGTGCTAGGTGCACCGAACCACTATATTTCTTGTGTGTTTGCATTGCTTTTCTCTTTAACTTCTTTAGCTCTTTAATTGCCACTTTATTTCATTGCTTCCATTGCACAATTCTTAAAGCACTATCACTCTTCACCTTAAAACTTGATAGCACATATATTGCTTTAAAATTTTAAATACCTAATTCACCCCCCCTCTTGGGCACCATATATGGGCAACAAGTGGTATCAGAGCACCGGTACTCTCTTGTAGGTCCAACGATCTTGAGTGAAAGATCATGGCCGCCCCAATTGGAATGGGTATAGTTGAAGGACAAGCATCAAATCGCCCTCCTTTCTTTAATGGCACAAACTACACATATTGGAAAACTCGTATGCGTATTTATTTACAAGCTGTAGATTATCATATATGGAGAGTAATTACCAAAGGGCCTCATCAGCCCACTCACTTGGTTAATGGCATTATCACCCCGAAATCTGAAGAAGAATGGGATGACAATGACATCAAACAAGCTGAGTTAAATGCTAAGGCGATGAATTTGCTATTCTGTGCACTTGACCCTAGTGAATTTAACAGAATATCAAATTGTATTTCCGCCAAAAAAATTTGGGATACACTTGAGGTTACCCATGAGGGTACACACCAAGTGAAGACCACTAAGGTGAACATGCTCATTCATACGTATGAGATGTTCAGGATGGAACCAACTGAAAGTATAAGTGAAATGTATACTAGATTTACAAATATAGTAAATGGTATGAGGAGTTTGGGAAAAATTATATCTAATGGTGAACTGGTTAACAAACTTCTCAGGTCTCTTCCGGCTTCATGGGATGCGAAAGTTACAGCCATAGAAGAAGCCAAGGATGTCAACACTCTACCTCTCGAGCAGCTTCTTGGATCACTGATGACCTACGAGCTTTCACTAAAGCAGAAGACAGTGGACAATGATAAGAAAAAGAAAGCCATAGCCTTCAAGTCCACTACAAAAGAAGAGTCAAGTGATGAATCAGAAGAAGAAGCTGATGATGATGAGACAGCCCTCTTTACAAGAAAATTTAAAAGATTCATGAGAAAGAAGAAGGGCTTCTACAAAAAGAGACCACAAAAGGGTGATCACAATAAGGAGAAAGAGAAAGACAAAGAAAGGGATCCATCCATCTGCTTCGAGTGCAAGAAGCCAGGTCATTACAAAACGGATTGCCCTTTGCTTAAAAAGAGTCGAAGGTTGTTGAGAAAGAAAGCCATGATGGCTACCTGGAGTGAGAGTGAGGACTCCAACAGTGAAGAAGAGCAGCAGGTAGTCGCCAACTTATGTTTCATGGCCAACGAGAATAATGAGGTAAATTCTGAACCTGAAATTGAATTCACTTTCAATGAATTGCATGATGCTTTTGATGACTTAGTAATGGAATATGAAAAATTAAAATTAAAAAATAAAAAATTAAGAAAGCAAAATTTTGAGCTTACCAAAAATTCAGAAAAGTTTTCAAGTGAAATTGAAAATTCAACTCAAGAAAACAAGAAATTAAAAGAACATGTAAAAACTTTGACAAATGATAAAGATAATCTTTTAAAAGAAAATGATTCCTTGAAAAATAATAGAAATCTTAAAACTAATGAGAACTTTGAGAAACAAAATAAAGAACTAATGCTTCAAAATAAGAATTACAAGGAAGAGTTAGAAAAAGTAAAACCTTTTGTAGAAAAGTTTACTTTTAGTTCAGAAAAACTAAATATGCTTTTAAATAGTCAACATGCAGTGTTTAATAAAGCTGGACTTGGATTTAAGCCACACAATCAACAAAAACTTTACAAAAACTTTTTCATACCAGCATCTTCTAATATTACCTGCTATGCATGTGGTAAAGTAGGTCATAAATCATATGTTTGTAATAGAAGGAAATTAAATACCTTTAAAAGGATTTGGGTTCCAAAAGGAACCAATTTGACTAACCCTAAAGGACCCAAGATGACTTGGGTACCTAAAGTTTCAACTTGATCAATTTTTGCAGGTGTGCCTTGCAACCAAAAATAAAAGAAGAATGTGGTATCTGGATAGTGGTTGCTCAAGGCACATGACTGGGGATGTGAAGCAATTCTCATCACTAGCTGCTATTGATGGTGGAAATGTTACCTTTGGTGATAATGGAAAAGGCAAAATCGTCGGAATTGGTAAAATCCATATCACCCCTAATGCTTATGTAGATAATGTATTATTTGTTGATGGCTTAAAGCATAATCTTTTTAGCATTAGTCAGTTTTGTGATAAAGGTTTTAAAGTAATTTTTGAATCATCTTTGTGCATGGTATCTAGTCTAGATGTCGATGGCATCAAGTTCACTGGTCTTAGGCATGGAAACATTTACATGGTTGATCTTGATGATCTAGCCATGGAAAGTGGTCAATGCCTAGTGGCTAAGGAAGCCAAGGCAAGTGAAACTAGTTGGCTTTGGCATCGTAGGCTAGGGCATGCTAGTATGCAGTTGATTTCAAAATTAAGCAAAAAGAATCTTGTAAAAGAATTGCCAAAACTCACTTTTGAAAAAGATAAAATTTGTGCTGCATGTCAATTTGGAAAACAAACCAAATCTACTTTCAAACCTAAAGGAGTAGTATCTACTACTAGACCCCTTGAATTATTGCATATGGACCTCTTTGGACCAACCAGAACAACTAGTTTGGGAGGTAAAAAATATAGGCTAGTAATTGTAGATGATTACTCACGATTTACTTGGGTAATATTTTTAGCTCATAAAGATGAAACTTTTTTAGCTTTTGTTAAATTTCATAAAAGGGTTTCAAACGAAAAAGATCTCACTATTGTTTCTTTGCGTAGTGATCATGGAACTGAATTTGAAAATCATGATTTTGAAACTTTTTGTAATGAAAATGGTATTAGTCATAATTTCTCTGCACCTAGGACACCTCAACAAAATGGGGTGATAGAAAGAAAGAACAGGACTCTTGAAGAAATGGCACGCACAATGCTTTGCGAAAATGATTTACCTAGATATTTTTGGACAGAAGCCATTAATACTTCCTGTTACATTTTAAATCGTGTTTTAATTCGACCTATTTTGAAGAAAACACCATATGAGCTTTGGAAAAATCGAAAACCTAATCTCAAGTATTTTCGTGTATTTGGTTGCCGCTGTTTCATATTAAACAATGGCAAAGATAATATCAGTAAATTTGATGCCAAGTCAGATGAGGGTATCTTCTTAGGATACTCTACTTCTAGCAAGGCATACAGGGTCTTCAACAGAAGAACTCTTCTGGTTGAAGAATCAATTCATGTAGTGTTTGATGAATCTAATGAAAAATCTTCTAGAAAAGAAGATTCTATTGATGTTGAAACAGGTACAAAGAAACTTGAACAATTGACAATCAATGAAGATGAGCCCAAAGGAGATGATGATCAAGAAAGTCAAGATCAAATTCAAGAAATCAATGCAACTTCACCAAAACCATTACCTAAAGAATGGAGGTATGCTCATGGACACCCTAAAGAGCTAATAATAGGTGATCCATCAAAGGGGATAAGTACACGCTCTTCTATTAGAAATATTTGTGATTATTTAGCTTTTATATCTCAGATAGAGCCTAAGTCAATAGAAGAAGCTGAAAAAGATTGTAACTAGATTAATGCTATGCAAGATGAACTAAATCAATTTAAAAGAAATAATGTTTGGACTTTAACTGAAAGAGCCCTTAATGTTTCTGTAATTGGCACAAAATGGGTTTTTAGAAATAAACTTGATGAACATGGTATTGTAATTAGGAACAAAGCTAGACTTGTTGCTAAAGGCTACAACCAGGAAGAAGGGATCGACTTCGATGAAACCTTTGCTCCTGTTGCTAGGCTTGAAGCAATTAGACTTTTACTTGCTTTTGCCTGTTTTATGGATTTCAAGTTATTTCAAATGGATGTAAAGAGTGCCTTTTTAAATGGATTTATTGAAGAGGAGGTTTATGTTGAACAACCTCCTGGTTTTGAAAATCATGAATTTCCTAATCATGTCTTTAAATTGCATAAAGCATTGTATGGTTTAAAGCAAGCTCCTAGAGCTTGGTATGATAGATTAAGTTCATTTTTAATGAAAAATGATTTCTCCAGAGGTAATGTAGATAATACATTGTTTTTGAAAAAGGAAAATGATGATCTCCTAGTAGTACAGATATATGTAGATGATATTATTTTTGGTGCTACTAACGAATGTCTTTGTCAAGAATTTGCGAAGTTAATGCAGAGTGAGTTCGAGATGAGCATGATGGGAGAACTCAACTTCTTCCTCGGACTCCAAATTAAGCAAACAAAAGAGAGGATCTCCATCAACCAAGCCAAGTACACAAGGGAGATATTGAAAAAGTTTGGGATGGAGACTACAAAACCAATAGGTACCCCTATGAGCTCTTCATGTAAATTAGACAAAGATGATTGTGGTAAATCAGTAGACCAAAAATTATATAGAGGCATGATTGGTTCATTGCTATATCTAACTGCCAGTAGACCAGATATTATGTTTAGTGTTTGTATGTGTGCACGTTTTCAGTCTGCCCCTAAAGAATCACATCTGTTAGCTGTAAAACGTATACTTAGATACTTATCTGGGTCTATCGAAATTGGTCTTTGGTACTCTAGAGAGTCATCATATGAATTAATTGCATATTCTGATGCTGATTTTGCTGGGTGTAAACTTGATCGAAAAAGTACTAGTGGAACTTGTCAATTCCTAGGAGTTAATTTGATTTCTTGGAGCAGTAAGAAACAGAATTCGGTTGCTCTATCTACGGTGGAAGCCGAATATATAGCAGCTGGAAGCTGTTGTGCTCAGATTCTATGGATCAAACAACAACTCGAGGACTTTGGCATCAAACTAACTAAGACACCCATAAGATGTGATAATACTAGTGCAATTAACTTAACGAAAAATCCTGTACAACATTCAAGAAGCAAACATATTGAAATAAGACATCACTTCATAAGAGACCACGTTCAAAACTCTAATGTGTTGTTAGAATTTATATGTACTGATTATCAATTGGCTGATATATTCACAAAATCATTGAATGAAGACAGATTTTGTATGATAAGAAGAGAACTGGGAGTCATTGATCCTTTTGCTTGAATCTCTTCAATTTTCATCAAAATTTCTCAAAAATGATTTATACATTCTCAAATATGGTTAAAGGCTTTTTCTCTAAATTTTATCATTTTTTTTTTTTACAGAATTTTATGTTAAGTAATTAATTGTTGGAGGTCGACACTTGAGTTTTTCAGAGGTCGACACTTGAGGTCGACACCTAAGTTATGGAGGTCGACACTTGAGGTCGACCCCTGAAAATTTTCAGAGGTCGACACTTGAACGGAAACCTGTTTTTTAAAAACCCGTCCGCAAGCCTTGGTTTTCCAGTTTTTTCTTTCCTCTCCTTCGTGTGGTCCCCCTCCAACATTCCTAAACCCTAAATAGTAGATTTCCACCCTTCTCCCTCAACCTTTTGGGAAATCCTCTCCTCTCCTCTTGCATTTCTTCGATTCAACCCTCTTTTTGACCGTACTTTTGATTTTGGTCAACCGAAAGCCTTCGGATCTATCTACCCTCTAATCCCGGTTGTTTTTCAATAGAAAACACTTGTTTCTACCATCCGTTTCTCACTTTTTCTCCATTTATTTTCTAATTTTTCCACTCTCACAAACCCTATTTCCCCATTTCACATTCTTCTCTTTTTCTCAATCCGCGAACCTCTCTTTCCCTCTCTTTTCCTCTTAGCCTTACCTCTTTGCATTTCTCCCTAAGTTACCCCTCATCCTTACACATGGGTCCGAGAAAACACCAGGCAGTAAGGAAAAGGAGATTGGAACAGGGACAGGGTAGTACTGAGCGGCGAAGGAAAGTCAGACATGAGCGTGAGCCGACCCCAGAGCCACCTGCACCAGTGCCAGCCAGCCTAGTCCGGAAGAGCATTGCTAGTGGGAGGCGCGTGGATATTCCATTCTGGGATCAGCATCACTTCTTCATTGGAGATGTACTGAGAGATGCAGGTCTGGTTCATTTTTGTACGATGTCCGAGAGATTCTACCCAGACCTCATCAGGGAGTTTTATGGATCCATGGCCACTGATGGCGTTGGATGGTCTGCTACAGTTCGAGGGATCGAGATTCCAGTGACACCTGAGGTCATCAGTCGCATCTGGAGGATTCCACTTCATGGCACTGCTGCCACTACGATCAGCGACAGAGAGCACGCCTTCAGGTGTATCCTAGAGCGTGAGGATGTTAGCGGCATTTCCACAGTAGCCGCTAACCAGCTTTCACTGGAGATGAGAGTGCTGCATCACATCATCGCCCGTATCTTGATTCCGAAGAGCGGGAGATTTGATTTTATCACTGAGCGTGAGCTGGTGTTGATGGTGTCCCTGAGACAGCGGACTCCCATCAACCTCCCCAGGATCATGCTTCAGCAGGTGGGTGAGGCAGCTTCTCACAGGAGACTCGTTCAACCGTACGGCATGGGACTGACTTAGATATTCAGAGAGCATGGTGTCTCATTCGACGGCATACCCTTCAGTCAGCTACAGCACACAGATACTTATGGAGAGAAATCCCTACATAGGATGGGATTTCGACTGATCAGTGACCGATGGGTACAACAAGAGTCTGGCCAAGAGCTAGATGAGGAGGATGACATCCGAGCTGCTGAGACAGGGCCTTCAGGGCCTACTGATCATGGTACACCTCCTCGCCCAGCACCGGAGACAGAGACTGCGGAGCCTGAGCCATTCACGCCACCACCTTCATCAGCTCTGGCACCTACTATTACTGCGACACCACGGAGGACTTCAATGAGGATATCGGACTTCGAGCAGCGAGTGACTGATCAGATTTCAAAGGTCCGGACAGAGATCACTGGTGTACGGCAGGAGCTTCATGATCTGCGGATACACACAGACACACGCATTAGTGCTCTGTCAGCTAGTATGGATACAGGATTCAGTCAGATCCTCAGCTTATTGAGAGTAGCACTGCCATCAGGGACTGCAGATCCGATAGTATCTCCTCCACATGATGATGATGATGATGATGATGATGGTGCTGATGACTCTAGTGGATACAGTGACAGTGATGGAGATCAGCCTGGAGCAGGTCGTTCTGATGTTCCACCTGCAGAGCTGATTCCAGAGATTCCCCCTTCAGCTGATCCTCCTTCCACTGATCTTCAGAGTTCAGATCTTCCAGCCACAGCTGTGCCAGTTGATATTGAGCCTACAGAGTCACTATTTGAGACTATCACTGGGATTCTGGATGACATAGATGAGCATACAGAGATAGATATCGATGATCCCACAGCTTATGAGCTAGTCAGCAGGCAGACCCCAGCTCAGTCTACTCAGCATGCTGATCCGTCCACTCCTTCAGCTACTGCCTCTGTCTCGACTTCTGTGGAGCCCTTACCTAGGACATATAGATCTCGTAGGACTACCCCTAGGTCTGGTCCCTCTCTGAGGACTCGGAGTTCCTCTCATAGGACTCCAAAATCCTCATCTAGGATCATGGCTCCTGTATCTTTTGACATACCTTCTGATGAGGAGTAGCCTCATAGTTTTATTTGTTGTACTTAGTTTGCTTGTGTATGATCTGTTGTATCAGTATTTTGTGCCTACTTTGTAAGCAATTTTGTAACTGTATACACTTGTTTTTATCTATCTTATGACTTTTTATCAATATTGTGACATTTTGTGACATTTTATCTGATACCAGCTCTTAACATTTAAAAACCCTCAAGTTAAAATACTTTATTATATTGAATGCACAAATTGAGGGGGAGCATGTATTTTATGCACCTAAATACTTCACTATAATTGAACATAAGTCTCATTAATATATCTTTCACTATAAAAATAAACTTTTTGATTCTTGACAAAAAGGGGGAGTAGTAAAGTATATATGTTTTTATGAGATCAAATTTAGTAAAGAATATATGTATTTATGAGATCTCCGTCTTATGAGTAGTAAAGTTTATATGATTCTTACCTTTCTTGACTCATGAGAATGTTTTCACAAAAAGAAGATGAAAAGTAAATTTTTATGATACACTCATGCATGTAAGGATTCTGTGAAAATATTTTATTATTGCTATATCTTGCTTTTGGACTTAATTGCATATATACTCAAGGTTTTGTCATCATCAAAAAGGGGGAGATTGTTGGCTTTGACTCCTTAATTTTGATGATTAACAAAAGGTTGAGTATATGTTTGGACTAATGTTTAATCTCAAGATAAAGTTTCAGGACTTAGGTTATTCAAAAAGAGTATCAAAAGGACAATGATGAAACTAAGTTTACCTGATTTGGAAATGAGCTCTTCTACCTTGGACAAGATCAAAATTCTCATAATGGACCTTCTTGTTAAGAAATATTTGACAAAAGAAATAAAGGCTTAAAGAAACTCAAGCATGACACGCAAATCTCAAGAGTTTCAGAAAGATTCAGATCAGAGGTCGACCCCCAGAGGTCGACACCTTGTCAAAGGTCGACCACCAGAGGTCGACTCATGAAGAAAAAGAAAAGTTCAGCATGGCCGGCACGGCAAAGTCTCAGTGGCACGCTTCAGAGGTCGACCACCAGAGGTCAACACCTGTCCAGAGGTCGACACCAGAGGTCGACTCATAGCCTGAGAATTCAAATGGGCAGAACTATGGTATACTGAACTTTTGCCTAAATTTTACTGGAGGTCGACTCATGAGGTCGACACTTGATTCAGAGGTCGACTCATGAGGTCGACTCATGGCATAACGGCTAGTTTTTCTGAACTTCTGATTTGATTTCCAACGGCCATAAACGACCATATTTTTGAATCTAACGGTCTTGTGGAGTTGTTTCAGCATGAATGAGGTATTTAACCTCCACCAAACTTCAAAAAAGAAAAGGAGACAAAGTGAAAAAGTGTTAATTCAAAGTACAAAGCCTTCAATCACTTCCAAGCCAAAAGAGTGAGAAAACCAAGAGATTCCCTAGCCAAAAAGTCTTCCATCTTTGAGGAATCCAACATTCAAGTGTTTGGCATTTAGTGAGGTCCAAAGATTCCAAGGGAAAAGGCTTGAAGAGTCTCCATCAAGAGCTTCAACGAATTTATTATTGCTCAAAAGGAGTTTGTTTAGTTTTAATTCATTGTATTCATACTCTTTTGTCTTTAGCTAGTTTCAAGGGAATTTGAAACTAGAGTGAGGTTTGTTGGTGAGCCAATTGATAAAACCAACTAGGGTTGCTTGTTAGCCCGAAGCCAAAACAAGTGAGTAAGGTTTGTTGGTGATCCAATTGATAAAACCAACTAGGGTTGCTTGTTAGCCCGAAGCCAAAACAAGTGTGTAAGGTTTTGACTTGTGAGCCTGGTAAAACAAGTCGGCTGTAATCTAAAGATTATAGTGAAATTCCCAAGTGGAGCTTGGGGAGTGGATGTAGGTGCTAGGTGCACCGAACCACTATATTTCTTGTGTGTTTGCATTGCCTTTCTCTTTAACTTCTTTTGCTCTTTAATTGCCACTTTATTTCATTGCTTCCGTTGCACAATTCTTAAAGCACTATCACTCTTCACCTTAAAACTTGATAGCACATATATTGCTTTAAAATTTTAAATACCCAATTCACCCCCCCTCTTGGGCACCATATCTAGGCAACACTAGCTCTTCAAAACTTTTGGTTGATCTTCTTCTACCAGGAAGACTTGGAGGAGAGCAGGAACCCCTTCCCAAACACTCTCTTCCCAAGACCTAGCTTGATTGCTAGGTGGCTCACACCAAATCCCTAGACCTCTCATAACCCTTCTCTAACTTCTCTCTTTTCTCTTGTTGTTGTAATGTAGTGTAACCTCTGCAGCCTATAGAATGACCTTCATTTATAGCTGCAGCCATGAGAGGGAGAAAGAGGAAGGAGGAGAGATGGAGGGAGAGAATGGGGGAGAGGATCAAGGCCATACCAAATGGGTCCAACCCAAAGAGGTAAGTATGACTATCATACCATATAACCTTGGAGCCAAAACTGGTTTGAATTCGAAATTCAAATCAGGTCAAAACTTACCCAAAATCCTTCCAAAAATTCTTTTCAGAAAACCATCCAGGAATTTCTGGTCGAGCAGAGATGAGTCGACTCGAACAGATTCTAGTCGGCTCGTCCAAGACACAGAATAGTCATACTGTTCAATCGAGTCAGCTTGAGCAGAGGTCAAGTTGGCTCGTCTAGAAAAGTCTTCCAGAAATACTTCTTGTCACTGCCAAGTGTTGACCCCTCAAGTGTCAACACATCGTCGATCACATTGATCGCTAGTGACAGCAAACGATTCTCAATCATCGATCAACCTCAAGATCAGATAAAAATTCTCTATGGTGTGTGACCCCATAGGTTCGAACACTAAGCCGGTAGCATTGAAACATTTCTAGTACCAGTCAAAGTCCTTATCTAGCAATGATACCCGACGTCCGGATAGGTCGAAGATGTAGAGCACCTCACAAGAACCTCTGGCATATGGTTGCTGCATAATTCATCCCTTTGACCTCATAATGCTTAGGATGACCTAGGGTTAGACTGCCAACCCTAATTTGGTTTATCCAGATCGTGTCTCAACCTCACAAGTTCTGTGACTCCTTACAAGAACTACCTTGGCTAAGGTTTTGCTACATTGAGACGCAGCAAGTCATTCACTCCAAACTATTTGGAGAGGTCAATTCCATCTTGATCCATCACCGCTCCACAAGTACTTGACTGCATCCAGAAATCTTTCATCACCAGATTAGAAATTCAGGTAGTCCGGCACCAAAGTACAGTGAGTTGCTTGCAAGATGCCATGGTGACCTCAGGTCTGAGGGATACATATACCCATATCCCTTCGCGAGCAACCCTTTGGCAGGAGGGAGCTCCGCAGATAGTCACATTCAGTGAGATGTCATACATTTCACTTGCATGTCATACCAGTATCTCCACACTCCTTGGTTAAAAGGACAACCAACAAATGTGACATACAACAACCTACACTTGATACATTGTCATCCTATAACAATGCATCATTTGGTTGTGAACCAATTTAAAAACTACTTGATATATCCTCTCTATATCAAACATTGTAGTTCTAAGGACTCCATCATACAAGAGTTCATTTCAGAAAAATGTAAATATGATGAATAGCCAAAATAAATAACTTTTATTCATTAAATAATTCATATACAAATACAAGATAGCACAACCGTCTACAGCCTAGATGATTGGCTTTGGGACACAATTTCCAACAACTCCCACTTGGACTAAAGTCAATCGGTACAGAATCTCATTTCCATTTTCCATTTATGATAGTCGAACTCTTGAACTCCGATGGCTTTAGTAAAGGGGTCAACCAGGTTCTCCTTTTCATCGATCTTCTGAAGGTCGATATCATCTTGTTCCACGATCTCATGTACAAGGTGATAGCATCGCAGAATATGCTTTTTGCGATGATGAGACTTCAGCTCTTTGGCTTGAGCAATGGCTCCAGTGTTGTCACAGTGCACCAGAATAGGACCATCCAGGAAAGGTGCCACTCCTAGCTCGCTTAGGAACTTCTGCAACCACACAGCTTCCTTCACTATATCTGATGATGCAATATACTCTGCTTTGCATATTGAGTCCACCACAGTAAGCAGCTTGGAAGTTTTCTAGTAGATAGCTCCTCCGTTTAGGGTAAAGATAAAACCTGATACACTCTTGCTATCATCTTTATTTGACTGGAAACTGGAGTCCATATATCCCACAAGTTTTAAGTCAGATTCTCCATAAATGAGCCATTGGTCCTTAGTATTTTGTAAATACTTAAGAATGATTTTTACCACTTTTCAATGAGCTTCACCTGAGTCAGACTGGTATCTGCTCACTACACCTAGTGAGTATGCCACGTCTGGTCTAGTACATGTCATGGCATACATGATAGAACCTACTACCGAAGCATATGAGATTCTACTCATATGCTCTCTCTCTTCAGTAGTTGTCGCATAATTCTTTTTGGAGAGATCTATTCCAGTGAATATCGAGAGATAGCCCTTCTTGGAATTCTTCATGCTGAATCGTTTCAGCATGGTGTCGATGTATGTAGACTGGGACAGTCCCAGAAGCCTCTTAGATCTATCTCTATAGATCTTCATACCCAGTATGTAAGAGGCTTCACCCAAGTCCTTCATAGAGAACTGAGAGATAACCAAACCTTTATTCCTTGCAATGCTGGGATGTCATTCTCGATTAAGAGAATGTCATCCATATACAGCACAAGGAATACAATCACAGAACCATTAGCCTATTTGTAAATGCAATGTTCTTCTCCGTTCCTAACGAAGCCATGCGACTTGATACACTTATCAAATCGCATGTTCCAACTCATTGACACTTGCTTCAGTCCATAGATGAACTTTTGAAGCTTGCACATCTTTGACTCATCTATGGATGTGAACCCTTCAGGTTGTATCATATACACCTCCTCTTCCAGCTCACCATTCAGGAAAGCTGTTCGGACATCCATTTGCCAGACTTCATAGTCAAAGTACGCTGCTAAAGCAAGCATGATCTGAATGGATTTGAGTATTGCCATAGAAGAAAATGTATCATCATAGTCAATACCATAACGTTGACGATACCCTTTGGCAACCATACAGTCTTTATAGGTCTCCACCTGCCCGTCTGCGCCCCTTTTTCTTTTGAAAATCCATTTGCACCCAATGAATTTTATCCCTTCAGGTGGATCAACCAATGTCCATACATTGTTGATCTCCATGGACTCCATTTTGGATTTCATGGCTCCTAGCCATTTCTCAGAGTCGGACCTCTACATTGCGTCCATATAGGTGATCGGATCTTCATTGTTCTCATCGAGTTCAATAGTTACACCGTCCCGGACCAAGAAACCGTAGTATCTGTCCGGTCGGCTCGGTACTCTACCGGATCTCCTTAATGGTTCCTATGTGGGCTTTGGATGTGATATGATCATAGCCGGTTCTATGTTATCCCTTAAGTATGTCGATTCTTTTACTTGTTGAACTTCACTAAGTTCAATCTTAGTGGCTACAGTTCCTTCACCAAGGAACTCCTTTTCTAAAAAGATAGCCCTAAGATTGATGAACAACTTTTATTCCTTAGCTAAGTAGAAGTAATACCCCTTAGACTCCTTTGGATACCCAACAAATAGGCACTGGTCAGACCTAGGTCCAAGTTTGTCCATTTCCAAACATTTTACATAAGCTGGGCACCCCCAAACCAGAAGGTGTGATAATGTCAGCTTACATCCAGTCCATATCTCATATGGTGTTTTACTAACGGACTTACTAGGAGCTCTATTTAGAAGGTAACATGTTGATTCTATAGCATATCCCCAAAAGGATAGCGGTAGAGAGACAAAGCCCAACATGGACCGAACCATATCTAACAGGGTTCGATTCCTCCTCTCAGACACTCCATTCAATTGAGGTATCCCTGGAGGTGTCCATTGAGAGAGAATCCCATTCTTCTCTAGATATGTCAGAAACTCACTTGAAAGGTTTTCATCGCCTTGATCGGATCGAAGGGTTTTGATACACTTTCCAATTTGTTTTTCTACTTTACTACGATATCGTTTGAACATTTCAAATAATTCAGATTTATGTCTCATCAAGAAGACATAACCGAACCTTGAAAGGTTATCTATGAATATAATGAAATATCCATACCCTCCTCTGGCACTTACATTCATGGATCCACATACATCAGTATGTACCAAACTCAGAATCTCATTGGCTCGTTCACCTTTTTTAGTAAAATGTGACTTAGTCATTTTTTCAAGAAGACAGGACTCACAGGTTGGAAGTGAACTATCTTCACTAAAATCTAGGAGACCCTCATTTTTCAACCTGTCTATCCTGTTCTTGTTAATATGACCTAGCCTACAATGCCATAGGTATGCTTCACTGACATTATCTATCCTAGGATGTTTGCAAGACGTATACATTACATTAACAGGTCACGACAGTACATAGATGCCATCACGCATTTGTCCATTCAAAATTACAGAACCATTCAAAATGATTTTGCAAATGTCATTCTTTATTGATAGTTCATAACCATACATGGCCAATTGGCCTACATAAATGACATTCAAAATGAAAAAAGGATAAAAATGACGTTCATTCAAAATGACAGTATAGGACTCAAAAACAAGTTTAAGGACTCCCAATGCCAGAACTGGAACTCGGCTTCCATTTTCCACGTTCAAGAACCTCTTGCCGTCCTCGAATCTTCTACTAACTTGAAGTCCCTGCAAAGAATTGCAAATATGAATTGGACTTCCAGTATCCAATACCCAGTTAGTAGTATCGCAAACAGAGAAACTACAAGGTGTTATCATATAAGTACCTTGTCTAGGACCATCCTGCACCTTTCTCTTCTTGGACCTATTCAGGTCAAGGGATGCAATGTAAAGAAGACAGTTCATCTTCCAGTGACCCTGTTTCTTATAGAAGAAGCACTCTGCACGACTTTGATTAGCCTTCACTTTCTTGGCCTGACTGGACCCAGAAGCATCAAGCATCTTTTTTCCTTTATTATTATTCATCTTCTTCCCTTTCTTAAAGGGACGATGCCCTCCCGAAGAACCTCCCATACACGTGTCTGTCCTCTACAGGATATCCATACTTGGGCTCGACTTTGATCAACTTCCTTGGAGTGCTAGCTCTTCGGGATCCTTGGCCGATCTTCTTCTTCTAGGAAAACTTGGAGGAGAGCAGGAACCCCTTTCCAAACACTCTTCCTAAGACCTAGCTTGATTGCTAGGTGGCTCACACCCAATCCCTAGACCTCTCACAACCCTTCTCTAACTTCTCTCTTTTCTCTTGTTGTTGTAATGTAGTGTAACCTCTGTAGCCTATAGAATGAGCTTCATTTATATAAGAGGAAGAAAGAAGGAGGAGGAGAGATGGAGGGAGAGAATGGGGGAGAGGATCAAGATCATACCAAATGGGTCCGATCCAAAGAGGTAAGTATGACTATATACTATATAACCTTGGAGCCAAAACTGGTTTGAATTCGAAATTTAAACCAGGTCAAAACTTGC
This sequence comes from Areca catechu, assembly GCA_021397845.1. NCBI lineage: Eukaryota > Viridiplantae > Streptophyta > Magnoliopsida > Arecales > Arecaceae > Areca > Areca catechu. The sequence goes on along the minus strand of CM038048.1, from coordinate 92,617,920 downwards.
CCAAAATCTTTCCAAAAATTCTTCCTAAAAAATCGTCCAGGAATTTTTGGTCAAGCAGAGACGAATAGACTCGAACAGATTCGAGTCGGCTTGTCTAGGACACAGAATAGTCATACTGTTCAATCGAGTTGACTCGAGCAGGGGTCTAGTCGGCTCGACCGGAACACAGAACGAGTCAGCTCGAGCAGGGGCTGAGTCGGCTCATCCAGAAAAGTCTTCCAGAAATACTTCTTGTCACTGCCAAGTGTTGACCCCTCAAATGTCGACACATCGTCAATCACATTGACCGCCAGTGATAGCAAACGATTCTCAATCATCGATTAGCCTCAAGATCAGATAGAAATTCTCTATGGTGTGTGACCCCATAGGTTCGAATGCTAAGCCGGTAGCACTGAAACATTTTCAGTACCAGTCAAAGTCCTCATCTAGCAATGATACCCGACGTCCAGATAGGTCGAAGATGCAGAGCACCTCACAAGAACCTCTGGCATATGGTTGCCGCATAATTCATCCCTTTGACTTTATAATGCTCAGGATGATCTAAGGTTAGACTGCCAACCCTAATTTGGTTTATCCAGATCGTGTCTCAACCTCACAAGTTCTGTGACTCCTCGCAAGAACTACCCTGGCCAAGGTTTTGATACATTGAGACACAGCGAGTCATTCACTCCAAACTATTTAGAGAGGTCAATTCTATCTTGATCCACTATCGCTTTACAAGTACTTGACTGCACCCAGAAATCTTTCATCACTGGATTAGAAATCAAGATAGTCCGGCACTAAATTACAGTGAGTTGCTTGCAAGCTGCCATGGTGATCTTAGGTCTGAGGGATACATATACCCATATCCCTTCGCGAGCAACCCTTTGACAGAAGGGAGCTCCGTAGATGGTCACGTTTAATGAGATGTCATACATTTCACTTGCATGTCACACCAGTGTCTCCACACTCCTTGGTTAAGAGGACAACCAACAAATGTGACATACAACAACCTACACTTGATACATTATCATCCTATAACAATTTATCATTTGGTTGTGAACCAGTTTAAGAACTACTTGATATATCCTCTTTATATTAAACATTGTAGTTCTAAGGATTCCATCATACAATAGTTCATTTCAGAAAAATATAAATATGATGAATAGTCAAAATAAATAACTTTTATTCATTAAAGAATTCATATACAAATATAAGATAGCATAACTGTCTATAGCCTAGACAATTGGCTTTGGGACACAATTCCCAATAGCTACCCCCATAGTTTTCTCCCAGGATTTGTTAGATCCGTGTCTGGCTCAACTCAGGATGGATAATTTTAATGTAGACAGGTATACCTCAAGTAAATAATCCAATATAAATACCTTACTCTGAAACCACCCTACTTTTGATTGATGAACAACAAGAGCTATCACCTAACCCACTAATAATCCCTTTGTTAGAACCACAACATGATCTAGAACTAAAATCACTTCCTGATGCACCCATTGAAGCTCTTCCAGCGAATCTTATTCAGGAAATCCAACTTAGTGGTATTCTAAAAGTATATAAAGAAGCTATCGAGTGGGATATTACTGAAATGAGGGATCAAGATATTAAAAATCTTATAATTGATTTCTCCATATTCGGCACCAATTTTGAGGACTGCCTCCAAAATCTTTCCATGATATTAAAATAATGCATAGAGACTAGCCTATTATTAATCTGGAAAAGGTGCCTAAATTTAAAATGGGAAGGGACATTGACCAAACATATCATGCTCGAGAAGGGGAGTGTGATAGACCAAACCATAATTGAAGAAATTTTTAAACTACCATCTTCAATCTCGGTCCAACAAGTACAATCCCTTCCTAATGATCATATAAACTATAATAATATTTTTAAATCTTGTAATGGCATACTTAGTATATTTTATTGATTCAGGCTAATCGTCATAAAGTACTCTATGAACATTTTTTGCCATGATGATATGGCCTCCTGATTGGCTCTATCCTTTTGATGTTATGAGGGAAACATTAAAGTTAATTATCTACTAGACTCTCTCATAATGTCTGACTAAAGATGTTAAACTTAGTACTGGTTGGGAGGCAACCCAATAATCTCATATTTTTTTAGTATAATTACAAGAACTTAAATAAAAGTACAAGAGCCTATTACTTCATGAAGCCTTCTTCAACTCCCAAAGTACATTCATTCCAGGTGTACTCTTTTCTATTCCTTTTTATATATTGTACCCTTTATTTTTCTTCTCCATTGAGGACAATGTCGATTAAGTTGGGAGGGAGAATAACTAATCTAATTAAGTCCTCAAATATGACCAGAAATAATTAGTTTTGTATCCAAATTTTATCTTGATTTGAAGTTAATTAGGCTTCCTAATCAATAATTAATTAACAACCTAGTTAGTTTTAGAGATACTAAGGGATAAATTACTAAGAAAACCCAACAAATGAGAGGGTGTTGACCAAGTTAAATTTAGGGAGTGATTACAGAACTCTCCCATTTTTTATCTCAATAAAGAATCTACTTATTGAGAGTAGGGATGAAAATGTTGAAAAAGTCCTTTTAAAAAAAATAAAGAGTCAGTCTAACGTCACAGCTTTTCTTGAACTCTTATTGAGTAACCAGGTCCCTTCATCAAAGTAAGCATTGTGGTTCTGGTTCGTGTCAAAAGGTGAGAAGGTCAAGAGATCTGTTAAACAATGCATCCTACTGAGTAACTGGGCCCCTTTGCCTAAGTATTGTGGTTCATATCAAAAGGTGAGGATGCTAATACTTAAGAGGCCAAGACATTACACTAGACTTCTCAAAAGAAAAAAAGAAGAAGAAGAACAAAAGGACTAAAGTGTAAAAAGATAACCGATCTAACTCAATCAAATTAGAAGATTTAAAGAGTAAGTTGAGAAGATAGTAAGAAAGACCTCAAAAGATTTTTATGATCAATACTCATCACTAATTGGATTGATTCAGTGATCCAATGAAGTACCTCTTTAATGGTCTGGTCGGATATCAGCTACCTTTAGGACTACCTAGGCCAACTTTTAATTCAAGGATGAGTTTGTATACATAGCTAATTCATCTGCTTTACTCGAGGATGAGCAAAGTTCAAATTTGGGGGTGTGATTCTTATATTATATACACATATAAAAGTATTGATTTAATATTTAAACTATCTTTATTTATATTAAATTAATATTTTTATACATCATTTGTAGGAAATAAGACTATCATTGCGAAGAACTCAATTTTTGGAGTCCAACAACGTAAACAATACTCGAATCAGAGTTCAGATGGACCCGAAATTGAGTTTTGGAAGTTTATATAAAAAACACACAAATATTAAAGCAGTCGGACCACCATGGACCGGCCACTCGGTCTACAAAGGCATGTTTGGTCCATAGATGCCATGGCTCGGGGAGGGTTTTTTGCCACCCTGCTACCCAAACCGCCATCTCGAGCGGTTGTCGCACCGCCTTGCTGCCTTAAGCCACCGCATAGTCCCTAGTCGACTAGAGAAATTGCTTAGAAAAAAACTCCTGCCCTCTTCACCACTTTGTTGCCATCTGAGCTTCACCACCTATCACCTCATGCCACCGAGAAGCCCTCCGCCATCAGAGGCGTCGCTAGAGACCCGCCGATTACCGGCATCCACCCTTTCCTCTCTGCTCTTTGCTTGACCACCATCCAAACCACCTATGATCAGGCTCCCTACCATCGTGCCAATCATCAACATCACTGTCCCAAGACAACCTCTCCTAACTACCTTCCCCATGCCGCCGCCGCCTACCTCTCCTTTGATCTGCCATCTTCCCCAAGTACCGAGATCCCGTGGCTGCTCCTCCCATACCTCCAGCCTCCTCCCATCACCAAAGCCGCCATGAGACGCCGTCATTGCCTCCTCTCCCTTGCCCGATCTACCCATCACCACTAGGGGCCCATCACAATCGACGGCTACTGCTCCTCACTGCCCGACACCACCACCCATCTCCTTGGCTAAACTGGCCACTATTCACCCCTATCCCAGGATCCTAAGCCTTCATCCATCCGTTCATTACCTCCTACTCCGACAGCTAATGAGTCTGATGCAGAGGAGGCCCAGGCATGTTTCAAGTGCGATCCATGGCCACTAACACCAACAAATCTTAGACGTCTAATGTAGCCAATATGACGGTCACAAGTAAAGTAGTCTATGTAATCTTCTTTATTTAAGGATCCTTGGGCTACAAAAAAAGACATCTTAGAGAGAGGAGTACGGACAAGGTAGGAGGTCCAGCTTCGGGTTGCAGGTTGGCCTTTAAGAGTGAGATTTCTTAGAGAAAAAGCTATCTTCTATGCCATCTTTTCACCTACACTGATCTCCATATCAAGATTCAGAAGGAAAAAATAGAGAAAGTTCACTCTGAGGAGTCTGAAAGAAGAAGGAAGTTCTTGACCATCTTCCTAACGAGGCTGCGCCGATCTACTTCCGATCTTTGTTATTGTTTTCCTTAGTTTATTTAGTTGTTACTTTTAATTCCTTATAATTTGGTTTTTTATGCAATTTGAATTTCTATTATTTATTTTTCTTGCAAGTAGATACTAAGATCCGACTAGCAGATCGAATGTACCGAGTTTATTTCTTTGTTGCACTTTGAACATTTTTTTTGACTTCAAATCATTCTTTCCTTTTTCTATTAAAATCAAAGATTTTAATTTTTTTTATGCACTACCTTCTCCATGGATTCGACCCAGTTCATCCTTTCTATGTATTTTTAATTTAATTTAGAAATTGGTTAATTAAACTGATAGCCGTGGTGTTTTAATGACAACATCATGGCCTATCATGCCCGCACCCTCTGCTAGGCACGTGCTCCACTGGGGGTGCAGGCCCTGTAGCACGTCGCTTGCACCTCCCACAAGAAGAGTGCTCTATTAGGATCCCAGGCCTTATAGCACGATACCTGTACCCCTGAGAGTGGAAGTGCTCGACCACGGTAAGAGACCCTATAACATGCTATCTGAACCGTTCGCAAGGGATCACCCCATCGAGGGGATGGCTCTACAGCATGCTAACTACGAGAGGACCTTCTTTCGAGAATCGATTTGAGAGGGATTCTGGCAGATTGGTACCCCTCTGATAGGGGACACTGGGAGAGGGACTACCGGTCAAAGCCCTGGGCTCGGTTAAGGAGGATCAATTCCTATATAATGATAGGGGGACCTCCATGGTGGAGAGAGCAAACCAAGAGAGAAAAGAAGACAAGTGAGCAAAGGCAGTGGACCAAAAATAGGGAACAACTTCCCAACCTCCTCTAAACTTTTATTATTTTCATCTTCTCCTTCTATTTCTTCTCTGCACGATGAAGTATCAAGCCACCATGATTGAGGATCTGTCTCTTTAATCGCCCTACTGACTTGACTGTTGGAGTGTCCCCGTCGAGATCCCCGGCCTGGGTTATCTCTTTTTTGCAGGACTGGTTTGCCATGAAGGTGCAGGGACAAAAAACTTGATGCTCCCAGAAAGGTCAATTCATCTGGGCCATGTCAAAGCTACAGGCCATGATGTTCTAGACGGTAATAGATTGGCACACCAGGAAGCGGGTGCAGACGATCACTAACCAACCTCCCATAAATCCATAGTGGTGACCCATGCTCGGGAAGCCTCCGTCAGCTACATGGGGGACCCATCCCACCACGGCAATTGACGTAGCCAAGAGGTGGAGCTCCCCACACCTCCACCTCCCCCTCTAGTTGATCAATCTATGCAGATTGCCACACTCGCACAGCAGGTCTAGACCCTAACTGCAGTAGTGCACCAACTACACCACCATTATTAGTCCCTAGCAATGCAGCAGCAGCCGAGGACACCTGTGACCCATGCTGCCGAACCCCGTGCCAGCTTAAGGTCCTTCTAGGAGGGACTGTCATGCACGCGAGCTGCCTCATACCTACGAGGGAGCCTGCGGGTGGCCAGCAAGAGACACTAGGATGATTCATGCGGCAAGGAGAGTTACTCCCCGGTCTAGAACCATGACACTGCATCTCATCACCGATGTCGGTGTGGCAGGAAACTGAAGCATGAGTTCCTCCGGTTGTCACCCTCTTCCCCCTGACAACCTCCATAGAGGAGTCAACAGATGATGCCATCCACCGACAGGCGGAGAAGTGCCTCGAGAAGCAAGAGCATAGGCTGACGGATTTGGCCCGCCAGTTTGTCGAGATCCGGGGCTCCCCGCATAAGCCCACAGGCTATGATACTCGCCCTCCTCTCACTCACCGGATATAAGAGGAATCGATTCCCAGCTGGTTTCGCATGCCCCAGATGGATCCTTATGATGAGACCACATATCCCATCGACTACCTTGAAAGTTATAAGGCTCTCATGCGGGTCCAGGGAGCCATTGACTTCCTCCTCTGCGTTGCCTTCCCAGCCATGCTTTGCAAGGTGGCTCGAGTCTGGTACTCCCGCCTCGAGCTGAGAAACATAGACTCCTTTGAGCAATTAGAGAAGTCATGGCATACTTCGATACCTGCCAAAAGGTACCATATGAAGTCGATAGCCTCTTCTCTGTCTGACAGCAGGATCATGAGTCCCTTCGGGACTATATGGCTCGATTTAAAGTGGCCACTCTAGAAATCTACAATCTCGATGAGCCCATCACCATGCTATCACTGAAGAGAGGGCTCAGGACTTCTCACTTAACCTACTCCCTTGACAAGAAGCCCCCGAAGTCCCATTTGAGGTCCTCTTCCATGCCCATAAGTACATCCATGTGGAGGAGACCGATCGCACCAGGAGGGAGTTAGACGAGAGGCCCCTGAAGAGGCAAACCCAAGGGGAGTCGAGCGGGCTGCCTGTGACCAAGGCCATCTCGGCTCCTCAAATGGGCCCCAAGCCAAGACATGGTCCCGCTAAGGACGAGAAGTACATACCTCCCCTCGTCCCAAGGACCAAAATCTTAATAGAGATTAAGGGCGAGCACTACGTCCATCGCCATCCTCCACTGAAGTCATATGGTGGATGCGACAAATCCCGATACTGCCGATTCTACTGTGACCACGGCCATGACACCGAAGAATGCCACCACTTGAAGAGGGAGATCAAAGACCCGATCAAGTGAGGCTATCTCGAAAAGTTTGTGGAAGGAAGGGCTCTACTCGGGACCCAGAATGATAAAGCCCGACACCCTGCCATTGACAACCAACCCACAAAGAAGCCGATAGAAATGATCTCCTGGGGGGTAGGATGAGAGTCAAAGAGGGCTAGGGGGAGGGAAAGGACTGATGATGTACTCCCCTATAGGGGAGAAAGGCTAGCTAGGATGGACAACCCAAATAATGATGTTATTGTCATGGAAATGATAATAACTAAACATCCTGTAAAAAGAATAATGGTTAATAGTGGAAGCTCCACCGACATCCTTTTTTATGATGCCTTTGCAAGGATGAACTTGTCTCCTAATCTAATAAAGCCAGTGTTTACACCCCTTGTCGGCTTTACCGGAACTCAGTTAAGGTGGAGGGAAAAATTATCCTCCCGGTCACTGCCGGGATGCCATCTCGGTAGAGCACCATAATGGTGACCTTCACCATTGTAAAGCTTCCCTTGCCTTACAATGTGATCTTGGGGCATCCTAGACTCAACCTACTCGATGCCACATCTCAACCAAGCGGCTCCTTATCCAGTTCTCGACCTCGTGGAGGATCGAGGAGATGAGGGGATCCCGATAGCCAGTCCAACACTGCTTGCAGGCCATCCCTGCAGTCCGGGAGGATGAGGAAGGTCCGACAATCGACCAGTTAGGCCAAACGAGAAGGAGTCAAGGGGCAGGCCGATTGAACCCCTACTATCATTCCCTTGGATGAAGATCTTATGAAGACAATACAAGTGGGGGCCCTACTGCCCGAGGAGGAGAGGGCTTGGTTGCTGGATTTCTTGTGAGCAAATGCTGATGTCTTCGCCTGGACCATAGCAGACATGCCTGGAATTTTTTCTAAAGTGATCACCCTTGGGCTAAACATCGACGCGAATAGCCACCCGATCAGGTAAAAGAAGAGGAGCTTCATCCCGAAAAGATAGAGGGTGATAGACGAGGAGGTCAGGAAACTCCTTGCCATAGGCTTTGTTCGTGAGATACGTTATCCTAATTGGCTAGCAAATATGGTCATGGTAAAAAAAGCCAGCAGAAAGTGGAGGATTTGCGTGGACTATACCGACCTCAACCAAGCATACCTGAAAGATAGCTTCCCACTTCCCAAGATCGACTGCTCGTGGATGCAATCTCGGGGCAGTTTCATGGATGCATTCTCTAGGTACAACCAAATTTGTATGCACCCGGAGAATGAGGAGCATATGTCATTTGTGACCAACTAATGTGATGTGGGTGTAGTTTAACATAGAAGAAAATGAACTTGGTTGTCCTTGTCTATCCTCTGGACACCATGTTACATTGAAGTCTCTCATAATGATCCAAGGATATTGAATAATGTTTTTGAGTCCAGAGAGTTCTTCAAAAAAATATTTTTGGTCATGGTTAGATGATGGACCATAAACATTAGTAACCATCCAATGTGAAGTACTGCCTTTATCTAGTTTTTGGAAGCTGGTTGCAATGCTGAACAACCTGCATGGAAGTGAACACCGGTAAAAAGAGAGCTTTTCTAGTATGTAATCAACCCACCACTGGTCCCTTCAGCTTCTTTTATGTCCCAGATATCGAATCCTTTGCCACGAATAGACTTAAGTATAGCTTTTCATTGAACAATCCAAGTTTGGTTTCTTGCAGACAGACAATATCACAATGAAAATCTTGAATGGATGTTTTAACTAGCCTTCTTCTAGAAGCCATACCCGGATCACAAACATTCCAACACTGGATTGTCATTTATTTAGATAAGAGAAGGCTGCCGAACACTGAAGAACAATGCTAAAGCAAGCATAGTTTGAGTGGAACTGATGAACACTACTGAAGTAAGCATAGATTGAGTGGACGATATTCTATCTTACAGACTTAAGCTTACAAAATTCACAAGCTTTGCATAACAAAGTTGACACCCAAGCTTTGCATAACAAAGTCTAATCGTATCATACCAAAAAAACTAACATTACAGACTTAGGGAGAAGAGAAACAAAGTATCCTTTAACCAAAATACTGGTCATGATGTCAAAGAAGGAACGCAGGACCCTCAGGATTTTAGGCAGAGCCTTCCAGTTCCACCCTTTCAGATATTTTCTTACAGCAAGATCGCTCCATTGCTTTAATTGATAATTGATGCCCCGTCTTTCATTGAATATGGCGGAAAACACATACCTTACTTGGCTCCTAACTTTGCAAATATCTGCTGTAGTCAAATTGTTTATAAATATAATGTCTTGATCAGAAAGTGATACGATATCGATCTCCAGTGCTTTGGCTTTCTTGGTCCGAAGATGGACACTTTTCTTATATTTACAACGTCGATCTCTAGTGCTCTGGCTTTCTTGGTCTGAAGATGAGCACTTCTCTTGGATTTGAGAGGGGAAGTGGCAGTGAAGAGGCCACAACAAAGAAAGTAACTATAGCGGATTCGAGAAGGAAGGATATTTTCAGGAACCTATATATATATATATATATATATATAAAAGAATTTATTTGGAGATCGCTAGTTATGTTTTCTTGAGTTAATAAATATTATTAAAAAATAAATAAATAGAAATAAATTTTTTAATTGATTGCTGCTTTCTTGAGTTAATAGATATTATTAAAAAAAAGAAAAAAAAAGAAATAGAAATAAATTTTTAATTAATTGCCCTCACGCAGGATCGAACTACGGACCTTCAGTTTACAAGACTGACGCTCTACCACTGAGCTATAAGGGCCGCGTACGACGCATTGGCTTTTGTTCCTAAGGGCATGCAAATTGTCCAATGAAGGAAAACAAAGACAAGGTTGAAGTGTTATAACATACATTCAAAAGTTGGCGTCTAAAAATCAAAAAATGGAAAAGCACGCCAAGATGATGCAAAGTAAAGCTGAAGCACGTAAAAAGGTAAATGCATTTTGTATCCAACATTTGAAGCTAATGGGTTTGGACTTCTGCAATGCAAATGAGTATAATAGCATAACTGGACAGTAGAAATCTAATTGTAATAGCAAGAGAAGCTTGTAACTGATTCCCATATGATAATAAGGATGCCGAGCAGGGCCGGATCACATCAATTTTTTTATAAAAATCAAAAAATAAAAATAAAAATAAAAAAATAATTAAAATTAATTTAAATATTTTTATAAATATTATTTAAATTATACTTATTTTATTTTATAAGATTAAATTCATTAATAATGAAATATACCGTAAAATTTTCAGCTATCTCCTTATCAATATAAGTAACTAAATAATTGATAAAAAAATCGTCTTCCATCTTGTTGCATAATATGGTCTTGACAATCTTTATTTTTGAAAATATTTTCTCTATACTAGTAGTTGAAACCGGAAGAGTAATAAGTGTTACGGACTCGTAGAGGATGTACGCGCACCGGCCATAGTAGTGGCAGCATTGCACCGAGTACCGTTGGCACTACACAACGGGATGTGACATCCATCGAGCGACGGTGTCAAAGATGATGGGATGTGAGTGCAGTAGTATTGGTGGGAGCCTGAGGCATGACGGGCATCCACCCGTCTGTGCCCTTCAAGATCCAATTATGCTACGCGATGGATCCGGTCGCTAAGACGGTGTTGGACTTCACCGCACGCAATGTTCGTCAGTGCGACAAGGTTGACGAAGGCCACCAAGATGGTAGTCATAGACCAGCGTATCGGTGGTATTCGGCCTTATATATGTGCAAACGTCTGATCTCGTCGTGGGAGCGTTCTCGTCGATCGTATCACATGACAAGTCCAGCCGCCATTTTATCCATCGGTGTGGTGAATGGGATGGTGCTGACTGTGTGCGGTGGCTTCGACCACGGTAAATTCTGGAGATAGGCACTAGTCGAGTAACAAAAAAAAATTCTCTATCTTCTTCTAAAAAATTATAAAAAAAATTTAATAAAAATAAAAAATAAAATTGGTAGTGATCCAACTTTCAAATAAAGAAAGCTGATTTATAGTATTTGTTTCATTTTAGATTTTTTTTAAGATTCTTCGAGTTATATTTAATATCCCCAAGTTTAGAATGACCAAATATATATATATATATATATATATATATATATATATATATATATATATATATATATATATATATATATAAAAGTTTACATAACATCTTAATTTATAAAAAAAATAAAAAAAAATAGGGGGGCCAAGGGGCCTCCTTGCCCTCCTGGCAGTTCATCCCTGTATATATTTAAAAGTTTATAAAAAAATCTTAACTTATAAAAAAAAAATTAAAAAAATTAGGGGGGCCCAAGGCCCCCCTCGCGCCCCCCCCCGGCGGTCCGCCACTGATGCTGAGGCTGAACATGAAAATGCAAAGAAATAGAAACGAAATACTATTAGAAATTTTATGATTCCTAGAAACATGCTTATTAGCCGTACTACAAAAAAATTTTCATAAGCGCAAAAGAATATTGACCTCTAGCCATTTGTACTTGAAACTCGATCTCCGTAATTAAAGGGCTCTTATGAACTCTAGCAACCTCACTTGATGGTATATTTCCTTAAGAATTATTGAGCTTAGGGACCCTATATGTGCTCACAAATATATACCCATGTCTTCTATCAAAACGTGGCCAGATATGATAGAGATGAATTAACGCATTTTTCTGATTTGATTTTATGAGAGATACAACGGACCATATCCTAAATAGTTATTATATTTTATGATACATGGTTTAACTGATAAAAATTCGTCATTATCCCCAAACAACCACATGTCTAGTGATATGCCTAAAATCAAGGAAACGATATCCACATTCTCTCACTTGGTCCGTATATACTATAACCATATCCATGAATCCTTTTTCTTTAAGAAACAAAATGCATGAATCATGACGATAGGTCCTCTAAAAACAAGTAATATCTTCCAGGTATCACATGCACTTTATTTCTGTAATGCTAGCTCATAATAACTTAATGAATAAACCCTATGTTTATTCTGGGTCCAACAATTATTGTTATTCTCAAAAATAAAATGTGCACACAGAAATGAAAAAAACAATTTACTGAATAAGAGTTTCATTACAAATGATGAAAGTCCATACATCAAAATTACATAATGGAACCAAGTTCCATTCGTGCTACATGATCCTCAAAACTTCTTGGTGGCATGCCTTTTGTTAAAGGATGGCAATCATCAATTCAATGCTAATATATTCAATGGCCACTTTGTTTTCCTTAACATGTTCTTTTCTGGCTAAATACTTGATGTCAATGTGTTTGCTTCGACTACTACTTTTATTATTTTTAGCCAAGAAAACAGTAGCCGAATTGTCATAATATATCTTTAGTAGCTTAGAAATGGAATCTACAACTCTAAGCCCAGAAATGAAACTCTTCAACCACATACCATGTGAGGAAGCCTCAAAACAAGAAACGAATTCAGCCTCCATAGTAAAAGCAGTAGTCATGGTCTGCTTTGCACTCCTCCAAGACATAGCTCTGCCAGCAAACATAAAATATATTCAGATGTTGATTTTCGTGAATCAACACATCTAGCAAAGTCTGAGTCAGAGTAACCAACTACCTCCAGCTTATCAGTTTGTTTATACATAAGCATGTAATCCTTAGTCTCCTTTAGGTACCTCATCAAACTTTTTACAGCTCTCTAGTGGTCCATACGTGGGTTACTCTAATATCTTCCTAATATTCCAACTGCATAAGCAATGTCAAGTCTTATGTAGACTTAAACATACATAAGGCTTCCTACAGCTGAAGTATATGCATTGTTTTGTATTTGTTCCCTTTCAAGCTCATTTTTAGGGCACTGATTCAAATTGAATCTATCACCCTTCATAATGGGTGCTGCAATCCATGACAATCTTTCATTCGAAACCTTTCTAGAATCTTATTAATATGGGTTTCCTGAGATAGACCCAGAATACATCGAGATCTATCCCTATGAATCTTAATGCCAATAACAAAAGATACCTCACCCATATCCTTCATATCAAAATTATTAGAAAGAAATTGCTTCACCTCATTCAGCAATCCCTTATCATTGGTTGCAAGTAGAATATCATCCACATACATAATAAGGAAACAAAATTTACTCCCATTAACTTTATGATATATTCATTGATCCATGAATTTTTCTACAAAACCAAATAAAGAGATGATCTCATGGAATTTTAAATACCATTGACAGGAGGCTTGTTTCAATCCATATATAGATTTTTTAAGCTTGCATACCAAGTACTCACCATCACTAGAGGAAAATCCTTATAGTTGTTTCATATAAACCTCCTTCTTTAGGTCTCCATTGAGGAATGCAGTTTTCACATCCATTTGATGCAAATCTAAATCAAAATGGATGACCAATGCCATAATGACACGAAAGGAATTCTTTTTAGATATAGGAGAAAAAATCTCCATGTAATTGATTCTCTCCTTTTGAGTGAATCCCTTGGCAACAAGTCTTGCTTGATATCTTTCAATGTTATCTAATGAATCCTTCTTAGTTTTAAAGACCCATTTACATCCAATGGCCTTTGCATCATTAGGCAACTCAACAAGACTCCAGACTTCATTAGAAGCCATAAAATTCATCTCATCTTTCATAGCATTGTACCACAATGCAGATTCTTTGCAACTCATGGCTTGTAAAAATGTCTCAGGATCATTTATGGATCCAACATTATAGTTAGCTTCTTGTAGATACACAATGTAATCACTAGGACTGCTGATTTCTTCATTCTAGTTGATTTTCTTAATGTTGTATCAACATCCTCCTGAGGAGCATGTTGCACAACTAGTTGCTCAACATTTTCTTGCAATTGCTGAACAACCAGATCTACTAGATTATCATTAGCAGCTTGTGAAACTTCAATGATTGGTTGTCCAACACTCATTTGAACCTAAGGGATGTTATAAATGATAATCAATCTATTACTAATAGTAGGAGTTTTAATATGTAAATGATCCTTCTCAGAAACTAAGTTGCAAAACTGATCACTCCCACTGATCAAGTCATTTTTAAGAAAATTTGCATTTCTTGATTCCACAGTCCTAGTGCTATGAGATAGACAATAAAACATGTACCCTTTGGAATTTTTAACATATCTAATGAAATATCCACTTATAGTCTTAGGGTCCAGTTTCTTTTCTTGTGGGTTATAAATTCTTACTTCGACAGGCATCCCCAAAGATGTATATGTCACAAACTCAGTTTAATATATACACTGCCATTTTAAGAGCTTCAGTCCACAAGAATTTAAGAAGCTTGGAGCTGCTAAGCATACTCCGCACCATATCTAATAATATTCGGTTTCTTCTTTCTACTACACCATTTTGATCTAGAGATCCAGGCATGGTATATTAGGCAATTATCCCATGCTCAAGAAACCTTACAAATGGACCATGTGCTTGTCCATCCTTGGTGTATCTACCATAATATTCTCCACCTCTATCTAATCTCATGATCTTAATTTTCTTCCCGCATTGTTTCTTTACTTCAATCTTAAAAACTTTAAAGGCATCTAATGCTTCGTTCTTGTTATAAAGCAAGTAGAGATACATGTATCGTGAATAATCATCTATGAAAGAGATGAAGTATTTCTGACCACACAAGTCCATTTCTGGACTATAAATATCCATATGTATGATCTCTAATATGTCTGAACTCCTCTTTGCACCCTTCTTTATCTTGTTGGTTTGCTTTCCTTTTATGCAATCCATACAAGCATCAAAATCAGTAAAATCTAGAGTATTAAGCACTCAATTTACTAATCTTTTAATCCTTTCTATGGATATATGTCCTAATCTTCGGTGCCACAACTTAGAGGAACTTTCATTCATAACACATTGTTTAATACCAGCATTACCATGGAGATGCATCGCATTATAAAAGTCATTATCTTGTAAATTAATTCAAAAAAGACCATTAGATATTGTACCATTCCCAATGCATTCAGATTTATAAAACAAATTAAAAGATGTAATTGAAAAATTAAAGGAATATTCTAAAGGTACAAGTCTTGAAACTAAAATAAAATCTCTAGAAAAACTTGGAATATAAAATATCTTTTCTAAATTTAATACGAAGCCAGAAGCTAAAATTAATCTGCATGTTTCAATCACCTCCACATGTGAACGCATCTGATTTCCTGAATAGATGTACCGCTCACTGTCCATTGGCTTTCTTTGGCTTTGAAAGCCCTGCAAGGTATTCAAAATATGGATTATAGAACTAGAATCAATCTACCAAGTATTTTGACAAACATCAACCATATTAGATTCATAACAAACAAATTCTTTTCAAGCCAAGCTTTATATTTGATGCAGTCCTTCTTCATGTGCCCTTTCTTTTTATAAAAGAAACACTTTGACTCCTTATTATCAGCTTGGACGGGTATTTTATCCTTTCTCTTTTATTTTGCTTGCCATTTCTTCTTCCCTTGTATTGCCATATGTGCACTTTCACCCAATTTCATAATCAGCCTCCCTTCCTCTTGAACACACATGGTCAAAAAATCATTAATTGACCATTTTCTTTATGTATATTATAAGAGATTTTGAAAGGTCCATATTGCTGTGGAAAAGAATTTAGAATAAAGCATACAAGGAAAGATTCAGACATCTCAACTTCAAGTGACTTCAGTTGAGCCGCAATGTCCCTCATCTGCATGATGTGCTCATGCACACCTCTGACACTGGTGAGCTTCATTGATAATAACTTTATCATTAGGGTGCTGGCTAGGGCATTATCTAAAGACTCAAATTATTCATCAATAGCCTTCAGTAAATCCCTGACATTATTACGCTCTCCTGTTGAACCTGAACCACGTATACTAGCAAAAACTTTTATCTTTATGAACACATGCTGGGGCAATTAGATCGCTCTCAATATTCATATAGAGCAATTTAAGCCTGAGTACTAGTATCGGTAGGTATAGTTGGCTCATCTTTTCGAATGGCGTAATCAATGCCCATCAACCCTAATTGGAGGAGAATCCTCTCCTTCCAAACTTTATAATTATCACCACTTAGTTCGGGAATATCACATTCGATAGCAGAAAAATTTGCAGGTCGCATAACTGCATAAAAAAATAAACATACATGCTTATATCATAAAATTTGAGGCAAACATATATCATGCTTTACCAATGTAAGAAATATAAATTATACTTTAAATATGAATCAAACAACAAAATATAAAACTGCCTATGGGCTAAGTTTTTTTTTGATTCATATACAACTTCATGATGGAACTATCAAAATATATTCTTTTCCTTAATTCATGTAGATAAATTAAGAAAATAATTTATTATTCCATCTTAATCAATCATATAAATATAATAAAAATTCCTTACTACAAGAAAAACTAGTTTTAGCAACCGATTTTTTTGGTTATATTTGTGACTGATTTTGCAACCAATTTTGCAACCGAGTTTTTTTTTAAATTTGTGACCGATTTTGCAACCGATTTTGCAACCAATATTTTTTCTGAATAATTTAGCAACCGATTTAAATCGGTTGCAAATTCAATTGCAAAAATTTCATTTTGCAACCGATTTTGCAATCAAAACAGAAAATATTTTTATTTTTTTTAAAATTATTATTTAAAAATTTAGTAGTCGAAAAATTCGGTTGCAAATTTAAAAAATAAAAAACTTAAATTTAAATAAAATTTTGCAACTGATATTTCGGTATCTCCTACGCCACCGGCTCTCCCTTCCTCATCTCCAAGCCCCGCAGGTCGTCAGGTACTGGCTACCCCTCCGGCTCTCCCTTCCTCAGCTCTGAGCCCCACTGGCCGCCACCTCCGGCTCTCCCTTCCTTCGCTCCGAGCCTCGCCGGCTCCAGGCATCTCCTACGCCACTGGCTCTCCCTTCCTCATTTTCGAGCCCCGCCGGTCGTCGAGTACCGGCTACCCCTTCGGCTCTCCCTTCCTCAACTTTGAGCCCCGCCGGCTGCTGCCTCCGTCTCTCCCTTCCTCCGCTCCGAGCCTCGCCGGCTCCGGGTATCTCCTACGCCACCGGCTCTCCCTTCCTTATTTCCGAGCCCCGCCAGTCATCGGGTACCGGCTACCCCTTCGGCTCTCCCTTCCTCAGCTCCAAGCCCCGTCGGCCACCGCCTCCGACTCCCCCTTCCTCCGCTCCGAGCCTCGCCGACTCCAGGTATCTCCTACGCCACCGGCTCTCCCTTCCTCATTTCTAAGCCTCGCCGGTCATCAGGTACCGGCTCCCTTCCTCAGCTCCGAGCCCCGCCAGCCGTCGCCTCCAGCTCTCCCTTCCTCTGCTCCGAGCCTCACCGACTCCGGGTATCTCCTACGCCACCGGCTCTCCCTTCCTCATCTCCGAGCCCCACCGGTCATCGGGTACCGGCTACCCCTCCGGCTGTCCCTTCCTCAGCTCCGAACCCCACCGGCCGCCGCCTCCGGCTCTCCCTTCCTTAACTCCGAGCCCTGCCGGATTCTGGTATCGCCATCTACATTGTTTCATATTTTTTTTTAAGCCTTTTGTTCAGATATCTCCAGATCTCGTGCAGGTAATTGCTTATAGTCTATGTTTTAGTTTTGTATCATCTGGCAGTGTCCATGGTTCATCAGCCTTGTCAATTCTCGTGCAGCTAATATTGTCTTTTTTAAGTATTTTGCATCATTGTACAAAGGGTTTAAGTATTTTGTAATTGTTATGCTTGCCATCTTGTTTGTTATAAAATTTTAAGAATATAGATCTACCTTTTATTGGAAACAGTCATTTGTCATGGTCTCACGAATGAATACTTGCTCTAATTTATAGTTTGAGTGGGCAACCTTAGTTAATGACAATACTATTTTTTGACTTGTGGATTTTGTTTCTTGATGTCCATTGACACTATTAAGATTGTTTTATTTTTTACTAAGTATTGTTAACATAAATTATTTTATCTGCAAAACTTGAGTGTTTAGATTGTGGTGTGATATTCTTTTTCTCAGTTCTTTCAAAGTCTAGGCAAAACTTGGATTGCTGCTTTCTGATTGTGGGAACTAAAAATGTTTTCAATGTTTGATTGATAAAATATTGATCTAAACCAACCGTATAGATGAGACAATACTTCTTAGTTATTGTACTACTCTGAATTTTTCTTTTCCACTACTTTGTTCTCTTCTACAAATGATCATTACTTCTAAAACTGATTTAATGCTTAGAAGATTAGTTGATGTCATTAGGAACATAATATAAGTAGAGTCTGAATTGTTTGCTATCATTTTTGTTTAAATTTATATTCTATTTTCTTAGATGAATCATTGCACTGATGACATAATTCATTATATGATTTCTTAATCATTTTATTTTAAATGGTTCAAATGCTGAAAGTGTATGCTGGATCGGACTGTTTTGCAAGAATCTAAATGGTGTTGCAAATTTGGATGGCTTGCTCTTTTTGCAGGCAACCATTTGCTGCCTTAGATCCTTCGCAATGTACAAAAAGAGGCAATCCTGAGCTTCTGAATCTTATTGTTTGAAAGTTTTGTTCGATTTTTGTTGTTTTATTGTGCATTTTAATTTTCATTGATTTTCTTTTGTTACCTATGGCTAGAGGCTATGATGAGTTGCCTTGGTATCTTCGTGATGCTTCAAAAGCTAAAAGTGTAGGCTGGATCGGACTGTTTTGCAAGGATCTAAATGGTGTTGCAAATTTGGATGGCTTACTCTTTTTGCAAGCAACCATTTGCTGCCTTAGACCCTTCTAAATATAGAAAAAGAGGCAATCCTGAGCTTTTGAATATTATTATTTTTTATTAAATCTGACGATTAATTATAGTGTTCAAGTTATGAATTATAGAATTTTTTGGTTGTTTTACCTTCATTTTGTACCTGGTATTCAATTCCGGTTAAACCCATTTGATGTATGTAGCTGTTATTTTTGGATAATTAGATGTGATTGAACCCTTGAAATGAATATCTAATTTGTGCCTAAGCTGTCTAATAGATGCTTTATATGTTGCCATTGTGTCTAATGGGTGTGATTGAATCCTTCTCAATGATTTGTGGCTAATGTTGAAATGAATATCTGCTTTATATATCTCAGCTTAAATTTATAAATTCAGGAAAAAAATTCATATTTCGTATTTTTTTTAAAATTATTCAATTTTAGCAACCGATTTAGCAACCAATTTTTTTTTTATTTTTTTGAAAATTTTTTTAGCAACCGATTTAGCAACTTATTTTATTTTATTTTTTATGGGTTTTTTTAAAGCAACCGATTTAGCAATCAATTTTTTTTATTTTTTCTGGGTTTTTTTTAGCAACCGATTTTTTTTATTTTTTGTGAATTTTTTTTTAGCAACCGATTTAGCAACCGAATTTTTTTATTTTTTCTGGATTTTTTTTTAGCAACCGGTTTTTTTTATTTTTTCTGAAATTTTTTTTGGCAACCGATTTAGCAACCAATTTTTTTTTTTTGGATTTTTTTTTAGCAACCGATTTTTTTTTATTTTTTCTGGATTTTTTTTTAGCAACTTATTTAGCAACTGATTTTTTTTTTTTCTGGATTTTTTTTTTTAGCAACAGATTTTTTTTATTTTTTTGGATTTTTTTTATATTTTTTGATTTTTTTTAAAAAAAATATTTCAAATTTGGTTGCTAAATCGGTTGCTAAATTTTGCAACCGAAAAAAATCGATCATAAATTTTAGCAACCTATACTTTTGCAACCGACTAATTTTGGTTGCAAAATCGGTTGCAAATTAATTTAGCAACCGATTTTTAATTATTAGCAACCGAAAAATCGGTTGCTAAACCTGGTTTTTCTTGTAGTGCCTGTGGGATAAAATTTATTATATCTGAATATGATTAATTACAATTGATGTCATTTTTCTATATGTGATCCAAGAAAACTTAATGTATAATTTAGCATAACCAAAGATGCTGTGGCTAATCTTCAATTAATTAAAATTATATAGATCACAAGACATGCAAATAATAATTAAAACTTCTGCAATAATAGGCCCATTTTTTTTATGTAAACATAATACAATAATGCCAAAATTGTTCATCAAAGTAGATCAAAATAAATTTAAGGGATCATTAAAGAATAAATCAGTTTTTTAGGGACTAAAATGAAAATTTCAGAGGATTATCTTGTAATTTTATAATATACCGGGGCTAAATTGTAAAAGGTTCCAAACCCAATCATTGAATCTGGTTTGGTTCAACCAACTTTGGACTTAAATTAATGGATCGGTTTTTGGTTTAAAACTTGAATCCAAAACCCAAACCTATTTTTTTAAGTTTTTTTTCTCCCACCGTTACTTCTCACTATTCAATAGAGAAGGAAAGCCATTAATGGTGACTTCCCTCCTCTATGTCTCCTTATAGAAGGCCATAAGTCCATCCAATCTCTGACGGTCCAATGTGAATGTCCTCCCATCGCTGGTGAGACAACGATCGGCCATCTGTTGATTAGATCGGTGGAGGAGTTCAAAAATGGTGCCCCCCTTTTTCTAGATCTACCACCCATTTTTACAGTCATCCAGTGAATCACCAACTATCCAAGAATATGAACGGACGGTTCGAAATGTCCGCTCAATTATCAGGTAAAGTAGCGGTGGGTCACGGAAATCCTCTGATTTATCTGCTGGCAGAGAGGGAGACCAGCACGGTGCCGGTGATGGGGTGACAAGGAGGGTCTACATGAAAGAGTGACCAAATGGAAGCGAGAGGCCTCCAGCCAACAAAACAATCAAGAGAGGAGAAGACCGAATGAGATCTAGTTTCCTCCCATGATTTATTTATTTATTATTAATCAAAATTAACCCAAGAACTTGATCAAAAATTTTAAAATAAATAAATTATTTATCGTGAAAATACAGGCTCTGATATCAAATGTTAGAAATTTCATGATACCCAGAAACATGTTTATTAACCGCACTATAAAAAATTTTTCATAAGTGCAAAATAATACTAACCTCCAGCCATTAGCACTTGAAACTCGATCTTCGTAAAGGGCTTTTCTGAACTCTAGCAATCTCACTTAATGGTATATTTCCTTAAAAATTACGACCCTATACATGCTCACAAATATATACCCACATCTTCCATCAAAACGTGACCAGATACGATAGAGATGAATGAACGTATTTTCTTGATTTGATTTCATGATAGATACAACGGACCATATCCGAAGTGGTTATTATATTTCATGGTATGCGGGATAAAATTTCGCCGTTATCCCCGAATAACCACATAAAATCAGCGAAAAGATATCCACAAATACGTCCCAGCAGCTATCGAATTTGAATCCGGAAATAGGCTTCTCCCCACTCCTCCATATAACAGTTTAAATTCTGATTATGTAACAAAGTAAGCTTCATTCTATCTATCAGGATATATAAGGAGAATAAAGCATTGAACTCAAATTTGAAGTAGCTATAATCATCATGACATATCCAACTCCATGTTGACAACCACCAATGTTGAGAGGTTATGAAATAAAGGAGTAGGTGCAGCAACCCACCAGTGGAATTGTAAAACATACAGAAATTGCTTGTCAAATGAAGCTTGAAGTATTAACAAGGAGCAGCACCATTGGACACCCATAAGTGAAATGTTGATGCACCTGGTGTCCATTCCTGAATGATAGAAGAACCACCTTCGAAATGCTAATAAGAAATTCCTAACTATGATATTGAACTACATATTAGCAGCATCCAGTTGCCAATTTCCACCTGCTAAAATAATTATAAGCTATTAACACCTATGCACATAAAAGGAGTAAGTTATCATCAATCCTGCCATGCTGAGAAATGGGCATCTTCCCAGTTGCTCCACATAAAAAGATGCAACAACTCCTGAATAGCAATCAAGCTAATTCCCCTTTCGACAATCAGTAGATACAACGAAGACAGAGCATCGAATTCAGATATGAAATAGCTGTAAGCATCAGTGGAATTGTAAAGCATATAAGCAATGATTATCAAAGGAAGCCTGGCTGAAAGCACGTTGATCACAACAAGTTTCCAAGGATACTTTTGCAGCAGAAATAAGAATAACATAATTCCTTGCACAGGTAATGATAATTGTGAGTTGAATTTAGAGGACCCATATTGGCACCATGTGTTATCCATTACCAGTAACTTAGAACTCGAGCAAATATAATCATTCAACAATATGCAATATACCTGAAGCAGATCATAGCTACAAGGCCTGATAAGGAGAGAGAAATAAGCTGTGCAGTAAATATGTCATCCCATCAAATACTCCTTTTTATCATTGTTCCCAAAAAAAAGCATTTAAAATGAGAACCTGCAATAACTCAATGAACTTGAGCATCGGATCAAGAGCTTGCTTCATTCCAAAGACAAGGTGCTAAGGATGAGAAATAGACTAGGTGGGCTCAAAAGAAAGAGCTCAGAAATAGTATAAAGCATATCAAAGAATGAGTCTGCATTTTAACACCCTTAACCATAAAAAACACACAGCAGCACATACCAAAGTGTAGAGCCTGGAAAAGCATCAGGAAGTAATGGATGGAAATATGCAAGGGCCACCAAAGAACAGATCAAAAAAAAATCCAAACAAAGCACATAGAGGAGGTATAAATTCTTGAAGATATTTCTCTTATAAAATAACAATTGCACATAAGCATGTCATGGGGTATGAAATATGCATCAGGTCACATGCAGAGCAGAAAAGAACCACAATTCCAGTGTGCCGGGCAAGATCGAAGAAACTCCAATGACCACATTTCCCAGATTCCAGTTGTAATTCTAATATGTAAAAACATAGATATAGAAGAACTTACAATGAACTTAGAGGTGGAGCACAAATAATCCTGCTACACATCCTACTGCCCTAAATCAACATATAGCAATTATGGCTAGTAGAAAGAATATGTTGAAACAACCCACAAGTAGGATTTTCATACCAAAACTCCAACTCATCATCATTTAGAAATATAATTCCATGGAATGAGAGTAGGGGGTAGATTAAAATCATTAAAGTCTTCATGAAAACCACATTCAGAGTAAAAATAAAAATTAGAATATCCAGAAACTGAAAAAAGTCAGTTAGAAGAGGAAGCGAACTCAGCACTGATACAAAGGATAATAAAAGGCTAGGTGTCCCCTAGCAGAAGCTAATAAGGAAGATGTACTAAGTATCAGCATCATTATCATTCAAAAAGGATACCTTGACAGTCAGCAACAAGAATAGCATTCAATTCTGGGTACAAGGGATGTTATGGCCATACATCAAAAGCAACAAGTCTAGCCTGGTTAGCCAAAAAATCAGCTACGTTATTCCCCTTGCACATGAGAAATACGTAAGGAAAAAAAAGGTATACTTCCATGTAAGTAGATCTTGAAGTAACGGAATAGGGAAAGTAACACTATTATGCTTTGTGAGCCGATGAATGATAATAATAGAATCGCCCTCTATCTAAAGCTCCATTATTTGCATATCATAGATAGCAACCTTAATTCCCATCCAAACAGTAGAGAGCTTTGTAATAGGAACAGAAGAATTAATGAGGTAATTTTCTTTCACTAGCTCTCAGTAGATGACCATGATAATCCCTAATAATGAAGGTAGCAGCAGCACCATCATTAATAACGGAAGCATCAAAATTTAGCTTGAGAACTTTTATTTGGGGGGAAGCTAATAGACCAATTTGGATTGTTTCTGTCTCAGCGATACTGAGTTTCTAGCTCCCCAATGCAATGAACGGTTCAAAAGCCTAGAAAAAATTGATGGAGATATAGATGCAAAAGGACTTGGATAGTAGGTGTAAAAGAATGCTAAAAAGATTTGATTATTTTGAGCTCTCTAGATAGACCAAGCCACACAAGCCAACAGATCTGTGATAGTATTGGGCAATTAGGACTCAAAAATAGGTTGCTCCAAATCCTCTAACTTATAAAATTGGGTTATCCCACTTACCAAATTGGCACACTCCATCCAACAAAGTGCAGCAACCGGATATGTAAGCAAGGCATGAGATGCTAAAAAGATTTGATTATTTTGAGCTCTCTAGATAGACCAAGCCACACAAGCCAACAGATCTGTGATAGTATTGGGCAATTAGGACTCAAAAATAGGTTGCTCCAAATCCTCTAACTTATAAAATTGGATTATCCCACTTACCAAATTGGCACACTCCATCCAACAAAGTGCAGCAACCGAATATGTAAGCAAGGCATGAGTGTAATCTTCGAAAATATTTTCACAAAAGTCACAGCCCTGTTGCGTATCCGGAAGAATATATTTTCTACATAGGATCTCTTTGCATAAAAGCCTTTTCCATAAAAGTCGCCATCAAAAGGTTTTAACTCGCATTGACAAACCAAGCTTTCAAACATTCCAGAAATATGAACTAGTAGAAACATTCTGGGAAGATGAATACAGTGCCTCATATTTGACAATTTAATATTTTATAATTTACGAGGCCCCCAACATAATTGATCCTGCCAATGTCCTTGGGGGATGGGAATTAATTTGACACTTACTGTTAAATCAACAGATAAAAGCTGAGCAAGAATATCTTCATCCCATTGCTGATTTATATTAACAAGATAAACAATCTTTCAAGAATCACAATTTATCTCCATTTTAATAAATGAGGGAGTCGATTCAAAAGAAGGCCATTTAACTATGGATTCTTTAATAAACTAACAAAGTCACCTGCCCCAATAATCCGGAGAACATGGAATTGAATCAGAGGATCAAAACTTATAACCTTAGCCCATATGGAGGAGCAAGTAGAAGGCTTTCGATATAAACTTGTATTTTACAATAACCAATTGGGTCCAAAAGTATTGAGGTCTAAGCAATAATTGTGTCACCAGCTTGCAAAGCATCAAATGCTGCTTATGCTATAAGGAAGTTAAACCTAAACCTTTTTGAGCCTTGGAAGAGGAAACATGATCTCAAGACTAAAGAACTCCTATGAACTGGATGGCCCCATAAAAAAGTATTAAAGTCCTTTTCCAACCGTTGAAGCACCACTAAAGGCATATGAATTGTTGCATAGTACAGGTAGATTAGCAGCCAATATAGATTGAGTTAAAGTTAGTCTCTCTGTGAAGCATAAAGCCTTCCACTCCAGTTATCCATTTGAGAGGTGAGCATATCTATAAGATAATTAAAATTTGTTGCCACCAACTTTTTACCCCATAAAGACACTCCTAGATAGTTCCAAGGACCATTCTTTTCTCTAATACTTAGATTAGCATTAACAAGGTGCTTGATCCTGACTATCGTAGAGGGACTGAAGGTGATATAAGATTTATGAAAATTAATAGCTTAACCAGACCAAGGACAATAAGTATGAAGAAGAGCTTTAATGCAAACATTATTTCAAATGGTAACCTTGAGAATAAGAAGCACATCATCAATATAAAGAATGTACGATATCCAGGGACCATTTCTACAGGGCAATAAGCCTATAATAAAAACTGGTCCACCGCATATCTAAGCAATTTGTCAAAATTTCAAAACATAGATATAAAGATACGAGGACAAGGGGGAACCCTGTCTCAGATCCTGAGAAGTATCAAACCAATCCATGGAAGAGCCATTAAGAATGATAACAAACCGGGTTTGAGTAATACAAGCTTGGACCCAACCAATAAAGCAGCCATGAAATCCAAAATGCTTAAGCACATTAAATAAGAAAGAACACTGTATACAATTATATGCCTTCTTCATATCTAGCTTTAGAGCTATAAGACATCTTGTCAGAGATGCATGCATTAAGGAGTGCATGACCTCTTAACTAATTAAAATATTTTCAATAATACTATGCTCAAGGACGTAAGCTCCTTGTTCCTTAGAGATCAAAGATGGCAGAATATGTTTCATCCTATTAACAAGAATTTTGGCCACTATTTTATAAACAAAATTGATGTGACCAGATCGCTGACGTGGCCAAGGATCCTGACATGGAGACCTCATCGGATGCCGCGCTGGATTCCCCTCATAGGCCCCTTCGCCGGGCAGGGCTCCCCGATGTCAACGAAGCCGCCCGTCGAAGTCGGGCTCCACCCTCCACCAGGTCGGGACGCCTAGGTCGGAGCCGAGCTCAAGCCCCACCAGCGACAGACCTTCTGAGCCCGAGGTCAGGCCCCGTGGCCTAGAGTTGAGCTCAAGCCTCCTCCACCACGCAGAGCCCCCTCGAGGCCGGGTCCCCAGGGCTGGGCGCACCTCGTCCACCTTTGCCGGTCCGAGCTCGGTCAACGCTGGGCCCCACTGGTCCGGCACCGAGCTCGGCCCTCCTCCGCAGTCGAGCCGCCACCAGACAGGTCTGCTGCAAGCAGGCCCCATCTTCCCAGCTCGGCCCCCAGTGCAAAACGAAGTACCAACCACCAAGGGAGCAGCACATTCCCCCCACGAGGATAGTTGTGAGCCCCCTGAGGACCGTACGACAGCACCCGCCATGTCGCCATTAATACCCACGGTCGCCATTCATACCAGAAAGAAAGGAAGCTCACATCAAGGCACCATGCCATCCACCGACCTGCTGTATGACCGGAGAAAAAACCCCACCAAGGAGCACGGTTCCCGAGAGCGGCAGCACAGCAGTCAAGATCCTGCCAGGCTTCCAGGAAGGGCAAATAAAAGGAATGTTAGAGGCATGTGGAAGCTTTCCCAGCTACCCAATTAAGAAGGCGTCCCGTCTACGGCACGATACCTCATCGTATCTGCCTGACAGCATGGAAGAACCCCGAGGCAAACCAAGGTAGAAGACTCAGCCAGAGTAAGCAAAAAGGAGATAACGGTACTCGTATTACCAGAGAACAACATTCTCTCAACAAGAGAACCACCATAAAGAGAAAGAGGAGAGGGGGGAGAGGCCAGAGAGGAGGGCAAGACCACCTCGGCCACCACATCCCCCGGCTCGCACTCACACTCTCATACACTCCACTCACTCCTCTTAGTATGGAGCTCATCCAGAGGGACTCGACCAAGAGAATCTGTTCTCCTGGATCATCACTGACTTGATCGTCGGAGTGCCCCCACCGGAATTCCCGGCCCGGGTCACTGACGTTGGCTTTCTTGCAGGTCCCGAGGCACCGGAGGCACCTCCCACGGGCGGACACGGAACACCCGACGCCGTCAGCAGCTACGGGCCACGGCGATCTGGGCGGCAACAGATTGGCGCACCAGGTAGGGGGGCGAGCAGAACGACACTTGATCCAGTTCAGGCCCCGCTTAACCAGTCCATTGGGAGGATGGTGACCACCCGGGCTAGGGAAGCTTCTCCTAGCCGTGCGGAGGCATCCCCTTCTCGCGGGAACCCGTACGGACCGGAGACGGAGTTACCTGCCCAGATTTAACCACCCCCACTGGAGACCCAGCTGACCGCACTCGTCCAGTAGATGCACACTCTCACTGCAGCAGTGCGCCAGCTCTAGCATCAGCAGTAGCATCGGTCCCTGGCTACCCACCAACAGCCAGAGACCCCCGCGGCCCACGCCGCAGTACCCCGTGATAGCCTGCATTCCTTCCATAGGAGGCCTTCGCAGCCGTGGGCAGTTACAGACCCTCGGGGTACCCATCAAGCCCCAACAAAGCGATGGCGGGCCAGCTCCACTGACGAAGAAAGCTGTTCACCGCACCTTGGCCAGGGGGCACCCAAACCCCGCCAAGGTAGGAAGGGCAAAGCTCCCTGCCATGGGCGCCGCACGTCCGCATCACCTTCCCCGCCCCTCTGAGCGGAGGGGTCCATAGACGAAGCCATCAAGCGCATGGCGAAGAAGCGCCTGGAGGAGCATGACCGCAAGCTGGCAGAGTTTGCCTGCCGGTTCGCCAACTTGCCTGGCTCCGCTAGCGAGCCAACATGCTACGACGCCCGCCCCCCATTCACCCAGGAGATCCAGGCGGAGCCGATTCCCCGTCGATTCCGCATGCCACATGTGGATCCTTACGATGGGACCACCGACCCCATGGACCACCTGGAAAGTTACCGAGCCCTCATGAGGGTCCAGGGGTCCACTGATGCCCTTCCGTGCGTCGCCTTCCCTGCTACCCTTCGGAAGGCAGCTCGAGTGTGGTTCACCCACCTCGAGCCGGAAAGCATCAGCTCCTTTGCCCAGCTGGGACAAAAGTTCGTGGCTCATTTTAATGCTTGTCGGAAGATGCCACGCGAGACGGACAGCCTCTTCTCCATCAGGCAACAGGACTGCAAGTCGCTACGGGACTACATGGCCCGCTTCAAAGGCGCTGCCTTGGAGATCTACAGTCTGGAGGAGCTGGTTGCAATGCTGGCCCTGAAGTGAGGGCTCAGGACTTCCCACCTGACCTATTCGCTTGACAAGAAGCCCCCAAAAACTTACGTCGAGCTACTCTTCCAGGCTCAGAAGTAAATCCGCGTCGAGGAGGTGGATCGCATGAGGTGGGAGCTCGACGGAAAGCCGCTGAAGGGGCTGACACCCACTGAGGTGCCTGCAGCGTGTAGGTCGGGACCGCCAGCTTAGAGCTCCCGACCAGCACTGAGGTCGAGGAACACCCCTGTCCCTCATGGGGACTTCACTCCCCTTCTCGCCCCGAGAACGAAGATCCTCATGGAGATCGAGGACGAGACTTATATGAGGCATCCTCCACCGTTGAAGCCATCCTTCACCCGGGACAAGACGAAGTACTGCCGCTTCCACCGTGACCACGGCCACGACACCGAGGAATGTCGCAATCTCAAGTAGGAGATCAAAGAGCTCATCAAGAGAGGCTACCTCGAAAAATATGTAGGGGGCAGACCTCAAGCAGAGTCCCAGGCGCTCGTTGCTCTCCCGCCAGCTCCAGCCATCGACAACTGCTCTACTGAGAAGCCGGTAGGCATGATCTCCTGGGGAGCTGAGCGCGCGCCCAAGAGGACCCGGGGAGCAGAAAACTCTGAGAATGTACTCCCCTTTATGAGGGAAGAGAAAAATGGGAAAGAAAATGTAAATAATGATGATGTGGTCATTGAGATGATGATCGCAAAGCATCCTGTAAAGCATATCATGGTAGATAGTGGAAGCTCCATAGATGTACTTTTCTACAATGCTTTCTCCAGGATAAATCTCTCCCCTGCTCAACTCAAGCCTGTATATACCCCCCTTGTTGGTTTCACGGAAGACTCCGTAAGGGTAGAGGGAGAAATCACTCTCCCAGTCACTACCGGGATCCCATCTCGGCAGAGCACTGTCATGATGACGTTCACGGTTGTCAGGCTTCCTTCGCCTTACAACGTGATTCTGGGCCGACCTGGGCTCAACCTCCTCGACGCCGTCGTCTCCACCAAGAGGTTGCTCGTCCAATTCCCAACCCCTTGTGGTGTGGGGGAGATGAGGGGTACACCCTAGCCAGTGCAACACTGCTTCCAAACCCTTCCCGGGGCCCGGGTGCCCGAGGAGGGCTCCAGAGCGGACGAGCTCGACCAGAGGGCCCAGGACCCCAGGGGAGGCCCGGTCAAACGCTTGCTTCCTTACCAGCTCGAGGCCGACCAGACAAAGACTGTGCAGATTGGAGCCCAGCTGCCCGAGGAGGAGAAAGCCCCACTATTGGAGTTCTTGAGGGTGAATACGGATGTGTTCGCCTGGACGGCAGCCGGCATGCCAGGTATTCCCCCTGAAGTCATCACCCACAAACTCAACATCGATCCGAAGCATAGACCGGTTCAACAGAAGAAGAGAAGCTTCGCCCCAAAAAGGTAGGCGACCATCAACGAGGAAGTTGAGAAACTCCTCGCCAACCGAGAAGTACAGTATCCGAGCTGGCTGGCGAATGTGGTGATGGTGAAGAAGAATAATGGCAAGTGGAGGATCTGTGTGGACTACACCGACCTCAATAAAGCGTGCCCGAAGGATAGCTTCCCTCTACTGAGGATATACCAGTTGGTAGATGCCACTTCAGGGCACAGGCTACTCTCCTTCATGGATGCATTCTCCGAGTATAATCGGATGCACCCAGAAGACGAGGAGCACACTGCCTTCATCACTAACCGAGGGACATACTGCTACAGGATGATACCCTTCGGCCTGAAGAATGCTGGGGCCACGTACCAACATTTGGTCAACAAGGTCTTCAAGGACCAGATTGGCAGGAATGTGCAAGTGTACATGGATGACATGCTCGTCATGAGCAAACTGAGCTCGGACCACATTGCCGATCTTGCTGAAGCTTTTCAAAGTCTCCGGAAGCACCAGATGAAGCTCAACCCAGCGAAGTGCGCCTTTGGGGTGGCAGCCAGGAAATTCCTTGGCTTCATGGTCATCCAAAGAGGCATCGAAGCAAATCCAGAGAAGGTCCAAGCGATCCTTGACATGGAGCACCCAACATCCAAGAAGCAGGTTCAACGCCTGACGGGGACGGTCGCAGCCCTAAGCCGATTCATCTCGAGGTCGGCTGACCGCTGCCTCCCTTTCTTCAAAGCGTTGCGCAAGATGCACGACTTCACTTGGGTGGAGGAGTGCAAGACGACCTTTGAAGAGCTGAAGGATTTCCTGACCTCCCCACCTCTGCTGTCCAGACCAGAAGAAGGTGAAGAGCTCCTACTCTACCTGGCGGTCACCCCGGGGCTGTCAGCTCGATCCTTGTCTGCACAGATCAGGACGAAACACAAAAGCCGGTGTACTACACCAGCAAAATACTCCATGATGCGGAGATTAGGTATACCCGCTCTGAAAAACTCATTTTTGCACTAATAATGTCTGCTAAGCGCCTCATGCCCTATTTCCAAGCGCATCCCATCATGGTTGTGACTGATCAGCCGCTGAGGACCATGCTAAGCCACCCCGAGACTTCCGAAAGGCTGGCCAAATGGCCCTGATGCTGAGCGAGTACGATATCGCATATCGGTCGAGGTCATCGTAGAAGGCCCAAGTCCTAGCCGACTTTGTGGTCGAATGTACAGGGCTTCCCGAGGAACCAGAGTGGATGGTCCCAGAGAGCCAAGCTGAGCCCGGCCCGCTTGGGAACCCTTGGGTCCTTCACGTGGACGGAGCCTCCAATTCTTGTGGGAGCGGAGCAGGCCTCATCCTTGCCAATTTCGATGGAGTGGTGATGGAGGGTGTACTTCGCTTCAAGTTCCCCGCCACGAATAACCAAGCAGAGTACGAGGCGCTCCTTGCGGGCCTGAAGGTGTCCGGCGAACTGGACATACAAAACCTCAAGGTCTTCACCAACTCTCAACTGGTTGCCGGACAAGTCTTCGGAGAGTACGAGGCCCGAGACCCCCAAATGATGAAGTACCTGGAGAAGGTCCGTTCGAGCGCAGCAGGCTTTCGTTACTATCGCGTTTCCCACATCCCCAGTGGAGAAAACGCTCGTGCAGATGCACTGTCGAGGCTCGCAACCCTACCGGACTCATCCCTAGGGCGCGCCTATGTTGAATATCTCGAGAATCCAAGCTACGAAAGCCCCGAGGAGGTGCAACAAGTAGCCCCCGAGCCGAGCTGGATGGACAGGTACGTCAAGTACATCCAGGATGGCCTACTGCCGGAAGACCACAAAGAAGCCGGCCTCATCAGAAGGAAGGCCACCCGCTTTGTCTTGATGGATGGCCAGCTCTACCGCCGATCTTATTCCTTCCCCCTCTTGAAGTGCCTCAGGTCCGTGGAGGCAGCCTTTATGCTCCAAGAGATACACGAAAGCCTCTGTGGAAATCATGTAGGAGGAAGAACCCTGGCGTACAAGGCTCTTCGCCAGGGATACTTCTGGGAAACAATGAGGGAGGACGCCGCCGACTTCGTCAAGAGGTGTGACAAGTGCCAGCGCCACTCCCACATTCAGCGCCTACCGGCTGCACCGATCTCCCAACTGTCATCTTCCTGGCCTTTCGCACAATGGGGGATGGACATCCTGGGACCGTTCCCCACCGCACCAAGACAGCGGAAGTTTCTACTAGTGGCGATCAACTACTTTACAAAATGGGTCGAAGCAGAGCCATTAGCTCGGATCACGGAAGCCAACGTTCGCCAATTCTTTTGGAAGTCCATCATCTGCCGCTTCGGACTCCCCAATTGCATCATCACCGACAATGGGCGACAGTTCGACAACCGGGAGTTCGAGGGATTCTATGCCGAGCACGGGATCCAGCACCGTTTCACCTTGATCGCTCACCCCCAGACCAATGGCGAAGCCGAGGTGACAAACTGAACCATCCTACAAGGACTCCGTACCAGGTTGGACCAGGCGAAAGGCAGATGGGCAGAAGAACTTCCAAGCATCCTGTGGGCCTCCACACAACGCCCAGAACGGCAACGGGCGAAACACCCTTCAACCTCGTCTTTGGATCTGAGACGGTAATCCCAGTCGAACTCGGCATGCCCACACTCCGGGTGCAGCAGTACGACGAGACCCAAAACTCGACACATCTCCTGCTCAACCTGGACCTCCTCGAAGAGATGAGAGATAAAGCCTGGCTCCGGATGGTGGCCTATCGGCAACGAGTCACCCAATATTACAATGCGCGGATGACACAGAAGACCTTCCAACTTGGTGACCTGGTGCTACGCCGGGCAGAAGCATCCCAGTCCCGGGAGGGCGGCAAACTCTCACCAAACTGGGAAGGCCCTTACAAAGTGGCCGAGGCCCTCTCGCAGGGGGCCTACTACCTCGAGGACCTGAACAGCGCTAGGTTCCCTCGGACCTGGAATGCTTGTAATTTGAGGAGATACTATCAATAATGTAAGTATTCCCTCTATGAGAAATGAAGATTCCTTTCTGCACAACTGCTTGTTTGCCTTGCAGGAAACTCCAGCCTCGAGCCTAGCTCCTCGACGACAAAGCCCGGAGAAAAGTCCTCCGGCACGAAGACCTGGGAAGCCCCCAGGTGCTCTAGTCTCGAGCCTAGCTCCTCGACGACAAAGCCTGAAGAAAAGTCCTCCGGCTCAAAGACCTGGGAAGCCCCCAGGCACTCCAGTCGCGAGCCTAGCTCCTCGACACCAAAGCCCGGAGAAAAGTCCTCTGGCACAAAGACCTGGGAAAGCCCCAGGCACTCAGGCCTCGAGCCCAGCTCCTCGGCCACCAAACTAACACATCTCTGAGCCCAGCTCCAAGGTGCCATCTCAAGTCATCAACATCCCCGAGCCCAGCTCCAGGATGCCAACCCAAGATCGAAGCTCAGATCTCCGACTAAGGGAATCCTCTCAACCAACATGTCTTCGAGCCCAGCTCCAAGGCGCCATCTTAAGTCATCAACCTCCCCGAGCCTAGCTCTAGGATGCCAACCCAAGATCGGAGCTCAGATCTCCGGCCAAGGGAATCCTCTCAACCAACACGTCTTCGAGCCCAGCTCCAAGGCGCCATCTCAAGTCATCAATGTCCCCGAGCCCAGCTCCAGGATGCCAACCCAAGACCGGAGCTCAGATCTCCGGCCAAGGGAATCCTCTCAACTATCATTATCTTCGAGCCCAGTTCCAAGACACCACCTCCTGAGCGACGTCCTCAGGCAATCAAGTACTGAAGCCCAGCTCTCCGACAAGCAAGCCACGAGCCCAGCTCCTCGGCACCAAAGCCCAGAGAAGAGTCCTCTGGCACAAAGACCTGGGAAGCCCCCAAGCACCCAAGCCGCGAGCCCAGCTCCTCGGCACCAAAGCCTAGAGAAGAGTCCTCTGGCACAAAGACCTGGGAAGCCCCCAGGCATCCAAGCCGCGAGCCCAGCTCCTCGACACCAAGCCCAGAGAAGAGCCCTCTGGCACAAAGACCTGGGAAGCCCCCAGGCACCTAAGCTGCGAGCCCAGCTCCTCGGCACCAAAGCCCAGAGAAGAGTCCTCTAGCACAAAGACCTGGGAAGCCCCCTGGCATTCCAGCCGCGAGCCCAGCTCCTCGGCACCAAAGACCAGAGAAGAGTCCTCTGGCATAAAGACCTGGGAAGCCCCCAGGCACTCAGGCCTCGAGCCCAGCTCCTCGACCACCAAATTATCACGTCATCGAGCCCAGCTCCAAGGCACCATCTCAAGCCATCGACGTCCTTGAGCCCAGCTCCACGACACCAGCCCAAGACCGGAGCTCAGACCTCCAGCCAAGGAAACCTGCGAGCCGAGCAGCTCTCAAGCCGTTGACATCCCCGAGCCCAGCTCCAGGATGCCAGCCCAAGACCGGAACTCAAACCTCCGGCCAAGGGAACCTGCGAGCCGAACAGCTCTCAAGCCATTGACGTCCCCGAGGCCGGCTCCAGGACACCAGCCCAAGACCAGAGCTCATACCTCCAGCCAAGGGAACCTGCGAGCCGAGTAGCTCTCAAGCCGTTGACGTCCCCGAGCCTAGCTCCAGGACGCCAGCCCAAGACCGGAGCTCAATCCCCCGGCCATGGGAACCTTCGAACCACACAACTCTTCGGCCAGTACAGCCCCGGGCCTAGTTTCGAGGCACTCAAGATGTGAATCACCCTTAGGCGCTGAGGTCCGAAATTCCTCTTTGCGACCTCCTCGCACTGACAGAAAATAGGAGGGAGGGAGGAAGAGGGAAAGAGACATTCACGTCACAGAAGGAAGAAAAGAAGTCAAATCTATGGAATAACTTTTCATTACTTGAAAGAAAATTTTACATCATGTTCCAGACCCTGACAGGCCAGGTAGCCCGGTTCAAAGAAAAAACAAGTAGCAAAAAATACAAAAAGAAAATAAAAAGGGGGTACAAGGGAAGTTCTATCCTATGATGCTGGCTCCTTCCCTGGGCGGCGCATGGTCGGGACCTCCCCTTCTTCTACCTCCGGAACGGGGTCGCGCACCTGAGTGGGCTCTGCTGGAGGGGCAAGCTCAGCTGCGGCTATCGAGGAGGTCGGCTCGATCACCTTCTCCTACGACGCTGCCTCAGTTGCTGCCGCAACCGAAGCCAGCTCGGCGGCCTCCGGAGCCGCTTGTGGGAGCGACTCCACTGGAGCAGCCCCTTGCCCTCCTGCGACCACCTTCGGAGCAGGAGCCTTCTTCCCCGGGGTTCGGAGCATGGCCAATCGCTCCTCGGACAGGATACACCGCAGCTATTGGCGGCAGTACGCGAACCCCTTGGCGAAGGAGTCCGTCGTCGCCTCCTTGAAATCTTTAATGTACTCCGGGATCTCCTTGAAGGCAGCCATGGCATCAGCGACCGACTTCCTTGCAGCCTCTTCCCGCTGCCTTGACTCCTCCAATTGCATCTGGATGCACTCTTGCTACCGGATTGCAATTGTCATCAACTTCTCGGTGGTCATGGTGGCGCGACTGGCAGCGGCGGCCCTCTCCTCCACGGCCGCTTCCCTCTTCTCAGCAGAGGCAGCCCTATCCTTTGCTGCCTCTACCTCGGCACGGAGCTCCTTCAGCTAAGTTCTCTTCGACTCGAGCTCTCCCTCGAGCTCCTTTTTCGCCCGGATGGCGTCGGCAAGCTCAGCCTGGAGGCCGTTGGCCTTTAAATTGGCCTCCCGGATCTCGGCATCATTTCGGCCCACTTCAGCCTTCAGGGATGCAAGCTCCGCCTAGTGCTCCTTATCCCTCCTCGCCCAATTGCGACAGTAGTCCCGGATAAGGATCAACTCCCTGCCATGCTGCACCAAAGGAAGCGTGTTAGCTGTAGTACTAAAAGGAAGTCAGAAAGTATGAAGGCAAAAGAAGAAGACTTATGGCATAAAGATTGGCGAACGTCGAGCTGACGACGTCGCTCAGGAGCCTCCCACTCCCCTCCCGCCGATCGCAGGACTAGACCGAGAAGTCCATCATCCGCTCGGCAAGCTTTGGGTCCTTCACCAGGAAGACGTTAGGACCCAGTCGGAAGGGGACTCAGCGATAGTCCCTGTCCTGCCTCTCCGCCGGCTCGGATCCCTCGGCGGTGGGAGGCCCATTCAGCGCCGGTTGTGAGCTCGACGCTACCTCGGTCCGTGCTGGAGGTGCCGACCTCGTTTCTCTCGATCTTCCCTCCTCGACAATGACGATCTCCGGAGGAGGGGCCTCTATC
The DNA here is from genome assembly GCA_021397845.1 of Areca catechu. NCBI lineage: Eukaryota > Viridiplantae > Streptophyta > Magnoliopsida > Arecales > Arecaceae > Areca > Areca catechu. The sequence continues at coordinate 92,581,970 of CM038048.1, read as the reverse complement.
CTGGCGGTGGCAGCAGCGGATCTAGCACGGACGACCACCTCGGGCTCGGGCACCGGCACCAACTCTTGCTGCCCTAAAGGCTCGTGAGCAGCCTCGACCACCCTCTTTTGCCTCCGCTCTGCCATCGATGCATCCGGCCCGACCTGCACCGACCTTGCACCATCTTTAGTCTGAGCCCTCTTTGGAGCGGGCTCGCTTGCCTCGGTCGCCTGCTCTCATTCCTCAGTAAACGAGAGTAGCTCGTCCATCGAAAACTTCATTTCTTCACCAGAGAGTACAAGGTCAGCCCCAAGCAAAAAAAAAAAAACAAGAAGAAGAAAAAGAAAAAAGAAATGGAAGAAAGAAAAATAAATAAGAAACGAAAGGGGGGTGGCCAAGTCGAACTCACCCAACTCCTGTGCCGAGCTGACCCCGGCCTCACGGAGATTCTGCTCCGACAGCAAGACCTCAAGAGATGGGATCTCGATCGATCTGAGTAGCTCGTACAGATCGAGGTCGGCAGCTTCGACAGAGGAGTTCTTGTTTGGAGACCAATCTGGGTCGCTCCAAATCCAGTCGATCCCCTCAACCGAGGCATAGAAATACTTGCTCTTCCATCCTTTGATGGAAGAGGGGAGCTCAAAATGAATGCCCCGAGGGCGAGAAGAAAGGGACCACCACCCCTTCTCGGTGAGGTGGCGTTTCAGGATGAAAAAGGCCCTGAACAAGGAAAAACGGGCGACGACGATCCCGTGGAAGTGGCACAGAACGATGAAACAAAATATCGTTCTGATGGCGTTAGGGACCAACTGGGCAGGAACAAGTCGGTTGTTGGCCAAGAAAGAAAGGAAGAAGGGATTGACAGGAAATCGAAGGCCCCCGACGAAGGTCTCCTCATAAAAGGCGATCCGCCGAGGTCTAGTGGACGTGACCCGCTCCCCGGGACGAGAAACGAAGAGCCGGATAGACTCAAGGATGTCATATGCACCCCGGATGGCCACCAGGTCCTTGGCGAAGATCACCGAAGCGATCCCTCCGAGACCGGTTGACCAAGAAGGCTCAGACTCAGGAAGAGAAGCAGAAGCAGGAGTAGGAGGGAGAGCTAAGCAGGGAGGAGGAGAAGACCTGGGTTCCCTAATGGCTAAAGGACCTTGAGAGGGCTTCCTACTAAATTCATACCGTGCCGCCTCCATTTCCTCTTCGGAGGAAGAAGGAGTCCTCGACTGGGAAGGTCCAGCCTCAACCTGGCATGAAAGATGGAAGTTTGGACCGAAGCAATCCATGGAAGGAGAAAAAGAAGAGAAGGAAGGAAAAGATGACGAAGGAGGACCTACGGTGACCCCTAGTCTGCAAGAAAGGAGAAGAAAGAGGGAGCTAACATGCTAAGAGCCTTAGCGAATGACGATGAAGACCGGAGTGGAGGAAGAAGGAGAAGTCTGCAGCACTATGCCGGATGCGAAGGATTCGAAAGAGGTAAACTTCGAAAAGACTTACCCCTCCATTCAAGACAACCTGCGCCCGACCGTACTGTTATGGCTTTCCTAAAAGACTCGCTATGTGTCGCTGATCAACGGGACCAGCGCCCCCAATCCGATCGCGGTCGCTCTGACTTCCGTGCCCGCTATAACCGCCCCCTGGACGTGGCTATGTGGTGCCCCCGCACAGGCTCAAGGGCCCGTCGGGCGAGACACCGCCAATATCGGTCATTATTACACCAGATCTTTCCACCTTTCCACGTCATCACCGCAATTACTCCCTTCGCCCCAAGCACCGCGCGACAACGGGCCTCGGGAGTGGGGGACAAGTGATGTGACCAGATCGCTGACATGGCCAAGGATCCCAACGTTGAGCCCTCATCGGACGCCGCACTGGATTCCCCTCATAGGCCCCTTCGCCGGGCAGGGCTCCCCGATGTTAATGGAGCAACCCATCAAAGTCGGGCTCCGCCCTCCGCCAGATCGGTACCCGCCAGGTCGAGATGCCTAGGTCGAAGCCGAGCTCAAGCCCCACCAGAGGCAGACCTTCTGAGCCCGAGGTCAGGCCCCGTGGCCTGGAGTTGAGCTCAAGCCTTCTCCACCACACGGAGCCCCCTCGAGACCGGGTCCCCTGGGCTGGGTGCACCTCGTCCACCTCTGCCAGTCCGAGCTTGGTCAATGCTGGGCCTCACTGGTCCAGCATCAAGCTCGGCCCTCCTCCGCACAGCCGAGCCACCACGAGACAGGTCCACTGCAAGCAGGCCCCATCTTCCTAGCTCGGCTCCCAGCACGAAACGAAGTACCAACCACCAATGGAGCAGCATATTCCCCCCCGAGGACAGTGGCTTGCCCCATGAGGACCATACGACAGCACCCGCCACGTCGCCATTAATGCCCACGACCGTCATTCATACCAGAAAGAAAGGAAGCTCACATCAAGGCACCATGCCCTCCACTGACCTGCCGTACGACCGGAGAAAAGACCCCACCAAGGAGCGCAGTTCCTGAGAGCGGCGGCATAACAGTCGAGGTCCTGCCAGGCTTCCAGGAAGGGCAAATAAAAGGAATATCAGAGGCATGTGGAAGCTTCCCCAGCTATCCAATAAAGAAGGCGTCCCGTCTACAGCACGATACCTCGTCGTACCTGCCTGACAGCATGGGAGAACCCCGAGGCAAGCCAAGGTAGAAGACTCAGCCAAAGTAAGCAAAAAGGAGGTAATGGCACTCGTATTACCAGAGAACAACATTCTCTCAACAAGAGAACCACCACATCCCCCAGCTTGCACTCACACTCTCATACACTCCACTCACTCCTCCTAGTGTGGAGCTCATCCAGAGGGGCTCGACCAGGAGGATCTGTTCTCCTGGATCATCACTGGCTTGATCATCGGAGCGCCCCCACCGGAATCCCTGGCCCGGGTCACTGACGTTGGCTTTCTTGCAGGTCTCGAGACACCGGAGGTACCTCCCGCAGGCAGACACGGAACACTCGATGCCATCAGCAACTACGGGCCACAGCGATCTGGGCGGCAACAAATATTACAAAGGCTTATAGGATAATAATCATTAACCGTCATTGGATTTGGTCATTTGGAGATAAGAGTAATGAAAGTTTCCTTCCAATATTTTGGCATAAACTTAGAATGGAAGTCATATTTAATAACTTGCACCATATCTTGACGAACAATATACCAAAAGTATTGGAAAAAAAGGTTGAAAACCATCAGGTCCAGGAACTTTTCTACAACCATATTTTTGATCACTTCGTCGGTCTCATCCTTAGTGATAGCTTGAATTAAAGCATAATTTTGATTTGAAAATACAATGCACTGCAAGACAGGAAGATGCACCACATCCAAGTCTATTTGTGCTTGCTACTAGTTTTAGAAATGATCAAAAAAGATGTTTCTAATATCCTCTTCCTCTACAAGTAACCTGCCTTAGGGGTCAACTACTTTAGGGATTCGATTATATCTTCTTCTAAGAATATTAGATTGAAACTAGTATTTTGATCACCCTCAGAGAGCCAAGAGAGTCTAGACTTCTGATACCAAAATATTTCCTGAAAATTAAGATTAATATTATACTGCTTGATCAAATGTTGTAAATGATTATGCTCTTGCATAGATAGCCCTCCCTAATCTTCTTCTTAAAGTTGGACTTGCATAATTGCCTCATTTAACTACTTACCTCTTTTAAAAACATTTTCAAGAAAACCTTCCATTTTCACAAAGCCTCTCTATTATTATAAAGGAGTTTAGATTGTCGAATAGATGGAGAATAATATCCTTAACACTACCAAGCTTAATAGACCTACTCTTGGATTCCTTCGCACTGAAGCCTGAATTTCTCAAATCTAAAAGGTATCCTTGCCATCCTCCAAACATTATAAATAGTAAGTAACAAAGGACAATGATCAGAAGCAAATCTGATTAAATGTTGAACAGTAGATTCTGAAAACAAACTCAACCATCTATTCAACACAAAGACCCTGTCAAATCGATCCCAAACCTTAGCCAATCCTAATCGGTTGTTACACCAGGTAAACTTGGGCCCATGGTAACTTGTAGATCCATTAAGCTAGATTGGCAAAGAAAATTGCAAAACTCCTGAATCTCCTAATCTACCCTCGAAGGCCTTTCCACTTGTTTATCCTCAACATGTAATAGACAATTAAAATCTCCAACCAGAGCCAAAGGAAGACCCAGGGTGTGCAACGATAGTAATTGATCCCATAAATGTCCACGTTCCTGGCCACAAGTACTGGCATAAACAATACCAAAGATCTAGGCCAATCTATGAAGAAGAGTAATAATACCAACCGCTAGCTAACGATTAGAGTGCACAAAATCAATCTCCCCAAGGCTCAGCTTCCATGCCGCAATAATGCCCCCTGACAACCCCCAAGCCAGGACCATATAAACCTTCCATGAGACCCAAATAACCTCTAAATACGACTACGAGACTTAACAAGCAAACTAGTTTTAAGAATATAGCAAATATCAGGATTATAATGCCTTATAAAATTTTTCATAAAATTGACAAACAAGACCTTTGCCGCATCTTGACAATTCCAGTATAGGATCTTTATTAAAGACAAGAGGACTTAGAAGCCAATCCCTGGCTATCATATTCCAACTCAGACACCGAAAGTAAGAGACTTCTAGCCCTTTATCAACTACTATACTCCCTACTGTAGTATAAGGGGAACCAAGTGTTAGAGCTCTGATATTATTATGCTTGGGATTCATCCCATTAAATATACACTTGATGATATGCATAAGGTAAATTCCTACCAAAATATCCTGAATAGGATTAGCCAAACATGGTTACATATCAATACATCCCATATAGCAATACCTAAACTTGGAAGGATATCTCTTAGGTAGGAAAAATGTTTAACACCCCCCTCAAACTGAAGGTGCTTCTTGCAGATGAAGTTTGGAGAGAAGGTAGCGGAAGCGCTCCTTGGCATGGAACTTTGTAAGTAAATCAGTAATTTGATTAGTTGAGGAGATATGATGTAGATCAATAATCCACTGCTGATAATGGTGGCGAGTAAAGTGACAGTCAATTTCAATATATTTGATATGCTCATGGAAGACAACATTGCATGCGATTTGGATAGCACTACGGCTATCACAATAAATGGGCGTTGGAGAGGATAGATGCATGCCCATATCATTAAGTAGCCAGCTAAGCAGACAATCTCAGCAGTAGGATGAGCAAGAGCACGGTATTTAGCTTCTGTGCTGGAGCGAGATACAACTGATTGCTTTTTACTTTTCAGGCAATCAATGAGTTTTCCAAGAATATGCAATAGCCAATTATAAAGCGTCGATCAGTGATATCTCTGGCCCAATTTGAATCAGAGTATGCATGAAGATTAAGATCAGAAGAGAAAAGAAGAAGCCCATGATATAGAGTGCCTTTGATATATCGCAGTATCCGAAGCACAAAAGCATAATGAATAGAGCGAGGCGCAGACATAAATTGACTGACAACATGAACTGCATGAAAAATATCCGACCGAGTGATAGTGAGGTAGTTGAGACTACCGACAAGTTGGCGATACCGAGTGGGATTAGTAAGAATTTTTTCATCAGTAAGCTGAAGCTTCAGATTTATCTCAAGAGGGGTATCGACAATTTTGTTGTCTGAAATGCCGGCACGAATGAGCAAATCATAGGCATACTTAGGCTGAGAAAGGAAAAGACCATCAGATTGATGGTTGACTTCAATGCCAAGAAAGAATCATAATAAGCCAAGATTTTTCATTTCGAAGCACTTGTGCAAGTATTGCTTGGTATCATGAATGCCTTGTTGGTCATTTTCAGTGACAACTATATCATCAACATAAAGAAGAAGTAGAACAATCCCATGAGAGGAGTGTCGATAGAATAAGGCAGAGTCATGAAGGCTCTAAAGAAATCCATAATCAAGAAGAGTAGTTTGAAATTTTTCAAACCAAGCACGAGGTGCCCGTTTGAGACCATAAAGTGCATGGCAAAGTTTACATACTTGATTAGGATGGTGAGGTAAGTCAGGAGACGGCATCATGTATACTTCATCAGACAGGTCTTTATGAAGAAAGGCATTCTTGACATCAAGTTGATGTAAGGACCATCATTTGGCAGCGGCTACAACAAGTAGAGTATGGACAGAAGTCATACGAGCAACATGATCAAAGGTCTCTTCATAGTCGATGCCATACTCCTGTGTAAATCTTTTGGTAACAAGACGAGCCTTATAGTGCTCGAAGGAACCATCATCCATAGTTTTGATCTTGTATATCCATTTGCAGCCCACGATTAATTTTCCAGGTGGCAGATCAACCAGCTCCCATGTATGGGTTTTTTGTAGAGCCTCAAGTTCTTCTAACATGACATTCTGCCAGGAAAGATTAGATGATGCCTTTTGATAGGATTTAGATTCATGTAAAGGCAAAATAGTGGATAAGTAGCAATGATAATTTGTTAAACGAGCCGGTGGATGATGATGGCGAGTAGGATATCGCCTCTCAGGTGCTACCAGATTGCTCGCAGGAGAAGTGTCTGTTGGGGAGACAGTAGACTGGCCAGGTTGTTTAGAATGCCCATTTTTCTCAAGTAGTGGTGCATGAGAGGAAAAAGGATCAAGCAGAGGTTCTTGATACTGAAATGAAGATTTTTATGAGGTAAAGAAAAAAATAGAATCTGTTCCCAGAAGGTGACATGCCGAGAAATACATAATTTACGAGTTTCGGGATCATAGCACCGATATCCTTTTTTTTTGATCCCATATTCTATGAAAACACAGATTGCATTTTTTTTGATAATTTGTCACACTCATGCTTGGGGAGATGAACAAAGCAAGTATAGCCAAATACACAAAGATGGTCATAGGAAGGGGGAGAGTTATAAAGTCGTTCAAAGGATGAGAGAGCACAAAGGACACGGGAAGGAAGGTGATTAATTATATATACTACAGTATTCATGGCTTCTCCCCAAAAGACTTTCAGAACAGAAGAGGAAAGGAGTAAAGTACAGACGGTTTCAACAATATGACGATGTTTTCTCTCAGACACACCATTTTGTTGAGGAGTTTCAACACAAGATAACTGCAAAAGTGTGCCCTGAGATTTAAGATAATCGTTAAATGCTTTTGAAAGATATTCGCCACCAGAGTCAGAGCGAAAGGTTTTTGTGTTTAGAAAATTGTGTTTTGATCATGGTGGCAAATTCAATAAAAACTTTTAAAACTTCAAAGCGAGCATGCAAAAGATAGAGCTAGGTGTAGCGAGTGAAATCATCAATGAAAATAACATAATAAGCAAAACCACCCATAGAGGATGTAGGGGCAAGACCACCCATAGAGGATGTAGGGGTAGGATCCCATACATCAGAGTGAATAAGATCAAAAGGAGCAGTAGTAGTGGAGTGACTTAAAGAAAAAAGTAAAGTGGATTATTTTGATAATTTGCAATGAACACAACATGGTATCAGAGCAAGATTCCTATTCCACCTTATCCCTACCTATTCCAACCCTATTCCAATCTTATTCCCATCTTATTCCTGTCCTATTCTCTTCTTTTTCTTAAGGGCCGCCCTAATCCCCTCCCTCCCCCTCCTTGCCTCCCCCTCGACAGCAGACACCTCCTTCGCTCGATGACCGACCCCTCGATGGTCGATATCCCCTCTTCAGCACCCTCCTCGACACCCGTTGCCACCGCCGATGCCTCCCATCGCACCTGCCCCCGTCATCTTCCCTCGTCGGCGTGCCCTGCACACTGCTGCTCCCTGCCATCCGATGCTCCCTACTCCTCTGACGATTCCCCATGATCGCACCGTCGCTCTCCTTCCTTCGCCCTCCCAGCACCATCACCGTCTCGGACGAGCCCGCCTCGCACCAGCCCCCGCCACCCCTCCTGCTGCCGAACCTCGCTGGCGAGCCCCCAGGCCCCTCGATCCCCCCAGATCCACTGAGCCCTTCTGACGTCCCCTTGAATCAAGGGATTTTGGCCTAGGACTTGCCCCCCTCCGACTCTGGCGGCTACGAGCATGATCCCAACAACCCTCAACAGGGGGTCCGAGCCCCATCTTGGCCTCCTCCGACTCCGGCGGCTACATGTTTGCATTATTTTCTTTGAGGCTATCTTTGCGGCCCCGTGGCCAGATAGATCCCCAGATCTCCACCTCCAAAGCATAGAGATCATCTCCCTTCTTCCGGTAAGCAGTCTTCGTTCTCTGCAGCTGCTTTGTAAGAAAAAAAATAGGGGGGATCTGCTCCACCAGAACTGCTGCCTGACCCATCTGTGGTTTTCAAACGACTCCACTTGGTTCATCATGATTGATGTCGCTCAGTCAATCGTGGTCCACTTGAATGGAACTAATTATCACCAATGGTCCTTCATGATGAAAATCTTTCTAAAAGAATGTAGACTTTGGTAGTATATTACTGGTGAAATTTCATGTCCAATTGCACCTAGAGAGTCTTTTGCTACATAGGACATTGACAACAACAAAATCATGACATGGATTTCTAATACTATCAGTCCCTCCATCAGCCTACACTTCAACAAGTTTGACACTGCAAAGGAAGTGTGGGACTTCCTCGCCAAGCGGTATAATCAGACAAATTTTGCTCTCAAATATAAGCTTGAACTGGACATTCATAATCTCAAGCAACAACCATAGCAGTCCGTGGCTGACTTTCACTCTCAGATGTCTCTGATTTGGGATCAGCTTGCCCTGATGGAGCCCAAGTGGACCCATGATATAGAACTTTATTATCAATTTTGAGAAGAGTTTCGTCTTGTCCAGTTCCTAATGGCTCTTCATGATGAGTTTGAGTTTGTTCAGGCTTCTATTCTTTACATATCTCCTCTTCCATCTATTGACACTGCCCTTTCCGAGTTAATTGCTGAAGAAACCTGAAAGAAGATCGTCTCCTCCAACCATGATGGCTCTCTAATCTTATCTGCACAGAATAAATCAAAGGGAATGTCTCAAATATAGTGTCACTCATGCAAGAAGTTTGGCCATATTGCTCGTAACTATCAGGCATCTACTTCTCGACTCCAGGATGCATGCTCCATGCAGTGTACCTACTGTAAGAAAGTTGGATATGTTGTTTGGAATTGCCCCCATCCAAACTCCAACAACATAAGAACCAAAACATGAAGTTCTGAAGATCGCTCATCCTCCGCTGCTGCTAGTACTATACCAGAGCTTACAGCCCAAGCAGCCACATCACTTACTCCCAATGATATCCAGATAGATTGTCTGGCTTCACTGGCTACTTAATGATATGGGCATACATCTATCCTCTCCAACGCACATTTATTGTGATAGCCACAGTGCTATCCAAATCACAAGCAATGCTGTCTTCCATGAGCATTCCAAACATATTAAAATTGACTATCACTTTACTCGCCACCACTATCAGCAGTGGACTATTGATCTACATCATATCCCTCAACTAATCAAATTGCTGATTTACTTAAAAAGTTCCATGCCAAGGAGCGCTTCCACTACCTTCTCTCCAAACTTCATCTGCAAGAATCACCTTCAGTTTAAGGGGGGGTGTTAAACATCTTTCCTACCTAAGAGATATCCTTCCAAGTTTAGATGTTCCTATATGGGATGTATTGATATGTAACCATGTTTGGCTAATCCTATTTAGGATATTTTGGTAGGCATTTACCTTATGTATATCATCAAGTATATATTTAATGGGATGAATCCCAAGCATAATAAGATATAAGAATTTCAAGCTCCAACACCAAGAACTTGTTTAAGACAAGTAACATGATCTAGATGAGTACCTGAGGGAGTAGCTCTGAGCCTATCACTAGAATGCTGGATCTGCATAGCGGTCTCATAATTCGATGAAGCCCTTATGGCTACAAGTCTCCACACTTCCCTGACCTGATGAGATGACTTAGCATGCTAAGAAGAGTAAAGCACCAACTGACTTTACGGTTCATTAATGTGTATCCCCTCCTCCCTAATCAAGACCTTTAGCTATGGAGGTGAATTGGATCCTAGAGAGGAGGTTTTTGATAAACTTTTTGTTGGTGATCTCTTGCGCTTATCCTTGGTGAGTCCCATAGAAAAATACTCACCCTTAGCCAAAAAAGATGGGCTAAGATCCATTGGTTGGACTAGAGATTCCTCCTTATCATTCATGGATGGGACAAACCTAGAACCCCCTTCCATCGCAATGCCTTGCTCTTAATAAGTAGCATTAACAGAGATCCCTTTTTTGGCCTACTTCTTCTACTGCAACCAAGGACCAGAAGTCTGCCCCCTAATTAGGTGTAGGAGATCTCCTAGTAGAAATAGATACCTGAGGGTCTATTGGCACTCTGGTAGCTTGAATCCAAGGCCCATAAACTTGCTTAGGCCTTTGATCCTCAGGTAACAAAAAACACTAACAGATCTCAGATTGTATAATAACATGGCCACAAAAGTAGCACAAATTAAGTAAACCTTTGTAGATAAATTCTTGCCATACCATCTCATCCTTGACCTGCACTTTGGTATCTGGACTAATAGTTTGCTTGGTATCAATTAAAACACACGCTCTAGCAAAACCCATCCTTATAGAAGATTTCATCCATTCATCTAAAAAGAACGGTTTACATATCTTAGACACTATTTTAAAGATTTTTTCCTGTTCACATAATTCCATAGGTAGATCAGAGAGTCTTACCCACATCCAACCTTGGCAAACTCCATCCTTCCCGGGTTTAAAATAGGCCTCTAGCTTTCTAGGGCCAGGAACTGACCCACCAGGGACCAAGGTTCCTTTTCTAAAATTCTCAATTTATCTTCCTTTATGGGTACCCTAATTGCTATGATACCATCAAACTAAGAAGATATTTGCAAGTCTCCACTCAAATTCCAGTGAATTTTGAGCTCCTAAACAAAATCAAGAGGAAACCCTTTATCCAAAAACTTACTCAAAAGAGTAGATTGTAGCCAAGAAAACTCCTGGTCGATCTTCGCATCTGTGAACGATGCCATCTTGAAAAATCTCTCCTCAAGTGCTAATATATCCTCGGAAGTTGCCCTTGAGGACTCCCAATGAAACCGGCAAGTCCCTACACCACTTGAGACCAGGTCCTCCTTGCATGCTGATGAAGTACTTCGGCCTGACTGCCATCTTGGTGGGGAATAGGGACCCATTCCCCTCCTGGTCAATCTCCTCATTTGTGAATGCCGCCACCTTGGAGAATCTCTCCTTAAGTGCCAATATATCCTTAGAAATTGCCCTTGAGGACTCCTAGCAAAATCGACGAGTTCCTTGCCCCACTTGAGATCCAGTCCTCCTTGCATCAATTGATGAAGCACCTTGGCCTGACTACCCTCTTGGTGGGAACGGGGACCCATTCCTCCTTCTAGATGTCATCCAGAAGAGGTTCCCCCTCCCAAAGAATCCCCCTGACTAGATTGAGTAGAACTTGTTATGGATCTTCGAGAGGTGGTGCTTACTTGGGCTCGGCTCGGACAAGGCTGGAGCAGGAGTGGATGCTGACGAAGAGCTGGGAGGTCTTGCAAGGTCCTATCGCTTGGAGTCGATCCTGCAAAATAGAGAAGACCTGAAAATCTAACATACCAAGGGTACGTTCTCGATGGCGGCCCTCCGATGCCTAAGTCATTTTCCTGGAAAGGCAAATAGAGAAAGCTTGGAGTTCCCTCTAAGCTTGGATTAAGAGTGGGAGAGGAACCGAAGAAGTGAAGGAGAGAGAGAGGGATGGAACGAAATATATGAAAGAATGGGATCTTAGTATATTTGAGTCCCGCTTCCCAAGGGATGGCACACAGATGAGTGAAGTCATGGAGGCTAAGGTACTTCAAAGAAAATGGGAAGTGTGTGTGGATGGCCTGTGGGGATCTCACTAAGGTGGTGAGCTGTGCAAGACTCAATCCAACGAGCTCAAGGTGTGCCCGAATGCGAGAGCAAAAAAAGGGTTCCTTTATAGTGGAAGGAGATGGCTCTTGAGACGAGTGGACTCTCGATTCTATCTCCGTCGTTTCTCCTTCTTCTTCTTCTTGTATCCTTACCATGCCCTTGTTCAACTTACCTGATGGTTGGCATACTCTGGCTGTTGCAGGCACCTTGAGGTGGGAGATCATAGTGTGATAGGTGAGGCAGGGAGTGGTGGATGGCTTAGCACGTCCCTACAATAGGGCATTCCTTAGATGATGAACATTGATGACCGTCGCACCCGAAGCACATGCTGATGAGTGGACTGGACAGGCCAGCAGTGGTTGATGCACACACAGGAGACTGGAGAGTATGTACCTCTAAGTCCACATGGTAAGGTGTTGGAAGGTAGCCCTGTTACTTAAGCTAGTTGATACATGTTTGGAGCGCATTGAAGCCTGGTTGCTATGCTGGACCACTGAACCCTGACATATCATAACTAACTTGAGCCCTGTTTCTCCCTACATCAATCAATGAAGTTCTTCGACCCAGCTATCCTCCTAGTGGGGAACGGGATCCCATTCCCTCTTCCATTTGTCATCTAGAAGAGGCTCCCAAAGAAGCCTCTTGACCAGCATGATCAGTACCCATGAAGCCATCTTGACCCACTGCTCAGAGAAAAAGCCCTCCTCCTATCCATATTCATCATAAGGGAAGCTCTCGAAGAAGAATCCTCATCCTTTTTATGGCTTGTAGCCTTCAAAACCTCCCCTCGAGCTCCTTGTCACTCCCGGAGGATTAGGAAGGAACCCTAATCTGGATCTTTCCTTTCTCTCTCATATCACCAAAATAATCCATAACCCACTTGCTATTTATTTTACACAAGGTTTTAAATCCTATGGGATGGGGGCGTCCCGATTTTTGCCCGGAACGGGATGCCCCGCTTCCCGTCCTGTTCTGGTGGGCATCCTGATCGGGTATCCTGGTATGCACTTATGATGCCCTTATATATATATTATTTTTTAATTTATTTTAAAATTTTATTATTTTTTTATTGTTTAAATATATTTGAGTTTTTTAAATAATGTATTTATGATAAACTTGTTCTATTTAAAACTAACATTATAATGTATTACGATTTTTCAGGTTGTTGAAGATTCTTTCTTGATTACCAAACAATGATTTCATGTAAATAATGCTGCACGAATGCTTGATAAAGTATAAATATTGAAGTTAAATGAAAAAAGTCCAATGCATACTACTTAAGCTTAGTCACTTGTATCAAAAAATATGATGATGCTAATATTATATAATAAATCATTTTTAATATTATAAAAAATGGGTCATCGGTTTAACATAAATATATCAAAATCATTACTAATTTCAAGTAGAATGCCTATGACTCTCATAAACATTCGGATCCTGCTCATAATCGGGACCTTGAATAATTGCTAATTTTGATGCTGGGCGAATCCTTGTTCATTTTATATTTGATATTGTCTAAGATAACCCTCTTGATAGTATTTGGATAAGGGACAGGCCATCCTTGATGAGGATAATAAGAGACAATACCATATTGTGATCCGGAAATGTATCCACAAGGTGGATGAGAATACTCTTCGGGATATGACCATTGAGAATATGCATCTGAATCATTTGCTCCAATAGATTTTATTCTAGTTGATGATGATGATGACCTAACTTGCTTAGACTCGAATCTATGTTTCGCATCTTGCTTCATCCATGCCATAAACTCCAGGTATGCTTGACATCGACATTCCTCGGTTATTCACAACTTCTCATGAAAACGATCCAAAATATCTTTAGCGTGTGTGCTACGTCCTGCAATAATTTTTTTCCCTCCTTCTATAGGCCATCAACTCTTCATCATTCTGATATCTAGAACTATGTCTGGCTTAATGATCCTAGTCTTGTGTAGCATGGCTAAAATATACTTCTTTGGTAAAAGAACTAATCCCGTATGCTTCACCACCTCTACCCTGATTATCATGATCATCAAATCCATCATCACTCTTGCTATCATTATCATCATCACTATTATTCTAAGATGATCTAGGCAATCTAGGATTTGAGGATTCAGGTGTTTCACTATCGTCATCTCAAACTGGCACATCATCAATTGCCACTATTAGATCAATTGTCACCTTCATCTTTGATTTGGACCTTCCATATCTATCTTCAACTACAGCTCTTTGGCTTCCTCTCAGTTGACTTGCCCCGCCTCTACCACTGGTCCCAATATCTTGGTTATTTGTAAAAATCTATGTTTGATGTCTAGATTTAAACATTTCACGATCAAATCGTTGATCAGAATCTTCAGATCGCCTACTTCCTGATCCACCATCATCTCTAACAGTATCTTGCATTCCACTCAGAATGGGAGATAAATAAGAGGTCATCCATCGATCTATATCCCGTACTCCTGCCTCATGTGCTATTATCTTGCATGGTCGAAGAGGATCTCCTAGCTCATCCAACACTGGTGGATCCCGTACTTCTTGATTTACAACCCAGTTCAACATAAGATACTTCTCATTATGGACAAAGTTCTCGAATAGATCATCTTGCCTGGGCTCTTTTCCTCATTAACATACTTGAACTTCAACCTCATATTATAGTGTACAAAGACTAGATCTCTTAATCTTTATGAGGTTATGCGATTTCTGATTTTCGTATGGATCAGGACAAATGTACTCCAACTGCGCTTGCATCCACTTGATGAACGGTCTGTGATAGATGTACAGATAATAAAAAATTTTAAATAAAATTTTTATATTATCCTGTATTCAAAATTTTAAATAAAATAATATATATTATTAAGCTTAACTCCTTAGCTATACATAGATGTACAGATAATAAAAAATAATCCTTTATTTATACCTCGTGACATTTTAGATATAGACCTGTATGCTCCTTGTTCTCCAAAGCTTCCTTTCCTCTCTTAAAAATTCTTTTCCTGCCCAATCAATATAAACTTCTTATTAAAAGTCATCTAAATTTAATAATTTAATATACTTCAAAAATATAATGGCTTTCCTACTATGATAGGTATATATTCTTATATTACCTCACTTATAGCTTCTACAACCAAGTCCAAATCACTTTCTAGCCTATACACGACATTCCTCAAGACATCAAAAGCTCTTCATCCACGGTAATGTTTTGATCATACTGATATTTGAGATTTAAATAGTAGGCTGCATAAAAAATAAGAATAGTATTAATGAAAAGCAAAGATATTCATAATTTATTCAATAAAGGATACATGATAGTTAAGCTTCAAATAAGTTTTACCTGTCAAGTGCAAGTCTTTTTCCATTTGAGTATCCCATCTATCCTTAATAATACACAAATATGGTACTGCTTTCTTCTGTCCTACTGCTTATATGATCTCTTCTTTGCAAGCAAACATCTTGGGATATACATAACCCATCTAAGAAAACTTCTAGATATCTACTATCCATAGCACTACATACAATGGCTCTATTGCCTTAATCACCTCTGAGCATCTATTCCAAAAATTATTACTCAATATAATGCCATCAACACATAGTCCATCATTGGTCCTTGTATATTTAGAAGCCCTCCATTCATTAGAAATCATCATAGCCCTCAAACTAGGCTTATTATCAAGAAGATTCTTCAATGCTATATAATTAGTCGCAAATCTTGTCAATCCTGGTCTAAACAGCTCCCCTTGTACATGTTTTCTCATAAGAGCAAGTATCCAGGTATGATTGTAGATGTATTTGGATACTGCCTACCTGCTTTCTACTACAGAATTTATTTTTGGTCGCTATATAATATCCTTCATCAGATCTATACAATATGCTATGCAAGGGGTCCAATATAGATGTTATTTTTCTAACATCATATCCTTTCCTACTTTCATATAGTTTGCTCCATTGTCTGTGACCACTTGGATGATGTACTCTTCACCAATTTCATTAATTACATCCCTCGTCGAGCCCAAAATATAATTAGAGTCATGTATTTTATCTGAAGCATCAATTGAAGTATGAAAGATAGTTACCCTATCACAATATACAAGAAAGTTGATAGTGCTCCTCCTAGTAGGGCCAGACCAACCATCGCACATCAATGTCATCCCATAAGCATTCTACTATTTTCTATAACTCTCAATCCAGGTTTTAATATTTACACTTGTTGTTGCAAATATGGTCCATGAATCTCATAAGGTATAGAAGGATCAATATCTGGACCGACTCTTTGAACTGTACTAATCATTGATCGAAAGTACGTATTTGTCGTTGTCCATACTGGAATATGGTTAAAATGAAACCAGTTGGTATTTATCCTTATTTATTTTTTCTTAGTCATCAATTTCCGATTGCTTTAACTCTGGATCTAGATATGCTGTAGGATCTAAATCATAGATAATGGGACCTCTTGAGCTTTTCTTTGATTTCTTTTCAAATGCACCGAACAAAAATTTGATTAAAGATGATTTCATTCTCGTGGATTGACTCCTCTCTAATCTAGCTGACTGTAAATGTAAATGTGACCTTGATGTTGCACCAGAGCCACCATCCTTTTCAAATTGAGAGCATCCAAATTGTGCTCTATATCTCAAAACCTTCTCTTATTACCACTGGTCCTGTCGAGAGTCCCGTATAGCCTCTTGTAGATGAGTTGCTTCTAAATCATCTAAGTCAACATAATCATCATCATCATCCAAGTCTACATGAATAAATAATTGAGTTGTGCGATGATCAACTACTTTTCTTCGACTCTAGATGCTATCTTCGTCTCTTTTTCTTTCTCAATATGCCCCCTTATCATTACTCAAACTTTTACAAGTACCTTTGGATACTTCTTAATATCACTGAAGGTACCCACTAAGTGTTGTTTCAATTGGATGACTTCACCTCCTCTATTTTCATGTCCACAGAAATTATATTTCTATTGATACCGTCCTTTCCCATTTTTTCAAAATGCCATCCAATATCTGGATCCTTCTATTGCTTACTATCATGCTCCATCTAATTTAAAATAAATTATGAAATTAATAAGTATGAGTATCTTGAAATTAGATTTCAGGTACTTATGCTATATATATACTTTTTAAAATTTATTAAAAATTTTAATAGTTTTTTTATTAATTCATATTAATAAGTAGTATATTATTAGAAAATTGGTACTTAAGTAAGTGCTTAACTAGAATTGTGACATAAGCACTAAACTTAGTAGCCAAAATTTTAAACATGCTCCTACTTTCTAACAATCTTGTTAGTAATGGTGTTCTTGTTATTAAAGGTATTTCTTAAATATTCTTTTATCAATTTTGGCAACTATCGTATTAAATAATAAAATATGTGCATAAATAAAATGGTTAAAAATATGCTAGAAAAGTTTAGTTCAATAAAATAAATTAAAAAAAGTTAACATTTGTTTAAGGATAGTCTTCAATATAATATGACATGTTATTGCTATAATTTTTAAGTTTTTATGAAAAATAAAATTAGTATAAACTATCATCATTTAAATCCAAACTTATTATAGCTAACATTTTTCAATCATGCATTTTTGCCTTTTAGTATATTTGACATATTCTTCACTAGTATACCGAGTTCTTTGAAACTTATCTAGGATCTCTTTTTAAACTTATTTCTTGTGGGGGATTAAGTCCAGAAAATTGTGTTTATTCAAGTTGATTTTTGAATATGATGAACGGAATGGCTTATTCCACAATTATACTAGATAAATAGTGAGTTTTGTTTATAATAAATTTTTTATTAGTTTTTGAATTTTTAAAATTATTTATAAATTGATTATTTTTAGAAATAATAAAATGATACATGAACTGTTAGGTAATTGCATAATAAATTTTCTGCACCCAAAATGTGGAAGCATAACAGTATATATAAGTTTAACCGTTTAAGGTTTGCACTATTTGATTTTTTTTCCTCAATTTTTATTGATTTTCAGGTTATATTAAGGTCTAGAAATATTATAATTATTGTTTTAAAATGTCTTATGTGTCATCAAAAAAATAATTGTGATACTAGAGCACCAAGTCACAAGTCTTGGCTAAATGGATTGCAGTCTTGACCATATAGATAGCAAGTCTAGGTTATATTTATAATTGATCTATATTTAAACTAAACAAAAAATTGCATTTATAATTGCATGAGCTTGTTTAATATTATCAAACAAGAACCAAATTAAATTGGAATAAGTTTTTTACATATACAAGATTTAAATATAAAATTTTAGAAAAGTAGGAATACCGTTCGCGAATCCCGTTAAAATTTTAAAACATGAAGCATTTAAGATGATGTCTCCCTCCTTTTCCCTCTTGTAAAATCTTCCAATATAAAATAAAATATAGTTAAAAAATAATGACAATAATTTAATAAATCATAATTTATTATTTAAAAATATTTTTAAATTTAATAACTAGTATAATATTTTGGATCAAGAGCTAAAGAATTACCGCTTTCTATTGAAATTTTAAAAATAAGCAAAGCAATCTTCTTCTTCAAACAAGGCTTCCTTCTTCCTTCTGTAAGAACACTATCACAAAGATATGTGACGGATTTCTTCCTTCAACCTTCTACTTTCTATAAAACAAGTTTACCTCTATTTAACATTGCATCTCAAGTTTGCCATGGTTTCATTTTGTCATATTGATTCTTAAAAATAATCTATAATTCATTTTACCGTTGAATTGAACATTAAAAGGAATTCGAAACCTATCTATTAGAAATTGGAAAAAAAATTGGTAGGCCCATTATACCGTTAATTTGATTGTCAAAGAGAATCCAAGACCTATCTATTAGAAAATAGAAAAAAAATTTGTAGATCTGTAACCCTTTTTTTTTGCAACCTGTCTTGTCCATGTCCATGTATTTTATTTTACATATCCCGTGACCTATCGTTCATTTTAATATATTTTAATCTGACCGCTGTTCAATCCGTATAATTTGATATATTTCAATCTTAGATCGCTATTCAGCTGAATCTGTATACCCCCGTGACCCATCTTCTCGTGATATATTTTAGTCGATATAACCCCGTGACCTATCTTGCCATCATAGCCCCTTAGATTTTAACTTAAAATAAGGATTTAAGTCCCGCCGGCTTAGCTTTTAACTTCTTTTAAGTTAAAACATCGCTGTTTTTGGGATTTGAGAGCCAAGCACCATGACCAATGCCCGACGCTCCTTCTGCCTTCCTCACTCGACCGGCAGTTGCCTCATGGCCGACGCCCGATGCTTTTTCCTCCTTCCTCACTCGACCGACTGTTGCCCCATGGCCGATGCCCACGGCTCCTTCGATCTTTCCTCCCTCCTCTCTCCTCCCTTCGCATTCTCGGAAGGGCCGAGAAGATCTCCTTCCTCGCTCGACCAACGGCTACCCCATGGCCGACGTCCGACAACTCCTTCGGTCCTTCCTCCCTCGAACTCCTCTCTCCTCCCTTCACATCTCGAGAGGTCCTCGTCTTCTCGACTCTTCTTTCTGGTTGTGCCATGATCGTGCGCCTCTTCCCAATGACGATGTCGACGCCAATGGATCTGCAAGAAAGCAAGCAAATAAGTTAGTACTCCCTCTTCTTCTTCTTCCTCCCGAGTCACAATATCGAAAATTAAAAAAAAAATTAGGACTTCTCCGAGATAGCTGTACCGGCACCTAATCCGACCAGAATGAAATCGGAATAGCCGAAACGAAGACCGGAAGAGTGTTTCGAGAACCCGCACCCATCTCCTGTACCGAAAACTCAAAGGTATGGGATGGAACAATTAAGACAACCCCTGTCCCGGTAAGACTTAAATCCTTGGTTTTACCGGACATACAAAAATTTCACTTACATTTCAATATACATCTTTCAAACCGCTCCAAATAAACCCCTTCCCACTATTTACAAGATCATACACTTTTAATAAACAAGCTCATATTTTGCTCATCACCATAATTTTAAATTTAAAATCTTGATCATGCTCTAATAAACACCTATATTTAGGAATGAATGCAGTACGAATAATATCGATATATTGATTTTCATATTCAAATCTATTCATATATAAATAAAATTTTAAATATTCAACTAATATCCATATTTATAATCAAATTTATTTAAATATATATATATATATAGAAAATAAATAATTATCCAATTTATATTCTAATATCTAATTTTATTGACAACCTTATATAATTTTATATAGCACCGATTAACTTTTAAAATATATATATAACTATATTAACATACTATTAACAAAATTTATTATTCAATTAATCATATCTTTAATTATATAATTATATAATTTAATTATTATATTTATATTTATATTTATATTCATACTTCATCCAATTTATAATTGTATACCTTTAAAATAAATATGGATATAAATTTTTTTATCTAACTAATATTCATATCTATATTTATATTTTATTTAAATAAAATAAATATATGTATGAATATATGTGTATCTAATCCGATACCAAGGTTGGTATCCCACCGCACTCCAAACAATCATTTTCCTACGTTTTTCCAAATATCATACACTAGTAAAAATAATAATTTCTGAGATATATCCTTGCCATATAATATCGTTCAACGTCGAGCCCACCATTCATCCAAAACTTTCATGGACATGCATCTTCTTTGGATCTGAGAATTCACGAAAGAAGAAAAGTTCTATCAAATGCATCCTTTACCGCGAAAGCACATTCAGCACCAAGGCTCCAAAGCATTGATAGAACAATGTTTAAATAATATATGATAAGGCAATTATCAAATAATTCATTGCATTCTGTTTTCTTTTTTTTTCTTTAATCTGGTGCAACAAAAACAGCATTTCTCTAATCGGCCGCTTCCATTTTATTGCAGTAAAAACTAAAGAGAATGAGATCACCCGTGAACAGCATAAAGGTGTCAAAAGATACAAAGAAACATCACTAGTGTTATCATTACACTCATCTGCCGCTGATAAGAGCATCAAAACTCCCACACCATAACATACGTCCGCACAAATTTTATAACATCACTCAAACGTTTTAACAGTACCAGTACGATTAGCACCTCGTTTACAGTATTCTCACTGTCAAAAAAATTTAAACTACATTCCTTGAACTGGCAGGTGCCGATCAATTATTGCACTTAAAAGTACCAATAGAATATTCATACTATAAAAATCAAAGAAAAAAAATGGTGCCCAGAAAAAGCAACGATATACAAAAATGTACAAGTCACATAACTATTACTCATCATAACAGGCCTGACTCCTTCCCGTAATTTTTTTTTGCCGCCATCTCTCAGCTGTCTTCTACTACTTACAACCCAGAATTTGCAATTGGCAGCCTGCAACTTCCCAAAAGAAAGATGAACAACACAATTTAGACCACAGTGGCAGAAAATTTCTGGCATTAAAATGGCTGCAGAATGGCCAACAGCTGTCAGGTGTCAGCTGGTTGGCTGCCAACCGTGCATAGGTGGCGTCCCCTGTTCAATGCATATTGCTCAAAAAGATAATCACCTTATGTCACCAACAGTTCTTTTAAACTTCTTTAAAATAAAAAATTGCTGCAATTACTATTTATCTCACCTTACGTCAACATTAAGAACGTCTCAGTAACATGTATCTGGGTTCCATCTATCTCCTTGCTATCTGGCATAAATGCCAACATTCATCAAAACTGCTAACCATGTTCTGCGTAGGTCCAGAACACAGATGTGGAAGCTGGTATTTTTCAGAGGAAACTGCAAAACAATATCAGTTGTCATCTTCTATTTTTAAGATCAATAAATTTTAATTTTCACAAATCCTTCTCACATCTCTCATTTCTTCTCTTCCTTCCAAATTTCCCATCTCACCTAACTCCCACTAATTAGCTATGCAACCCAGATAAAGTTCATGCCACAAAAAATATTCATCAGGTGTAAGATTTTCAAGTGACACGGTAATTGCCACCAAGCATTAAAGATGATAACTAGCTAGGTACAACATTCTTCTGTAATATGAAAGTTTTGAACTTTATACTGGTGTTTTATGATACTGATGATTTGAAGAAGTAGTTGGACTATGAATTCTAAGAAACTGAAAATTTTAACAAAAAAAAAAAAAATCTGAAAACTAAAAAAATCTAGGATTGCGCAAAGTACATCAAACCCTCCTACACCAACTTAAAGAATGTACCTGATAATTAAGGCTAGAATATAGACGACAATCAAGCCCAAGTGTTGGGATCCCTGGGCCGTGTAGTCGCCTCTGTTAGAAACTCAACAATGTCTGCTCTCGTAACCTCCTTCTCTTTCTTTAGATCAAGTTGACGAACCTGAGCAATGGAACATCATGAATAAAGAGGTTAGGTAAGAAATAACCACAAGCAAAAACATTTAAATGCACCTTATGTAAACATATATGGTAACAAAAAGCAGAAATTAAAAATTAAGATCCAAATGGATAATTTAAAAAAACTAATATATTTGAGGACCTATTGTACTGTGATACTGTTACCAGTAAACAACCATCTTCACTACAAATTGTAACCGATCATTCAAAAGAACCATTCTTAATACTTCCAATAAGTTGATATAAAAGGCAACTTCACTGATCACTAAATAGCCAATACAAGTTGGCAATAAACAACTAATAAAGAATCACTGAATCTGATAGCTTCTGTGTAAAAGCTATGTAAGAATTATAATCTGCCCTCTTCAACCTCTCTAATAGCTTGACCTGCCATGTTCAGCCTTGGGAGATAGGCCATATATTATTACTTGCCTATGTTTAGGGACCAATGGGCTGCTGGTCAATGCCAGGCCCCATGTCTAGCCAGTTGCTAGCCTGTCCTTCAAATTGACACCATACAAGTGAATGCAACACATGATATAGTGGCCTATATTAACCTCATAATAACTGCATGATTCCTTAAAAGCAAAACTAGATGCATGCATGCATTTTCTTGCATCGAATACAAAACAGAGAGGGAAAAGAAGAAATATCTTGCATTTGTCAAATGGCCAATTAACAGAAACAAAAAATCAGTCATTGCATTCCTCATGTAGGCGAGTAGAGCACCATCCACATAGAGAGGGATACCACCAACATAGACCTAATAAAAAGTAAAAAGGCATTACTGGTGGAATATCTATGCAAAAATTTGAAATGCGAAGAATGAAATCCAGCAAATCTCTCTCTCTCTTTGTGGGTGCATAAGTTCCTATGCATGCATGAATATTTATATCCCTCTTTCATTCCTTCTCTCTTCTCTAGTGGCCAAAGATGCTTCTTTTTCTCCCTTTCCCTTCATCTTCTTTGCTTCATCTTTCTTCTTTAACTTTGTTCTGTTTTAGTACTAACTACACCGATACCGCTCATCGGGAGATCACTCGTGCATAATACAGGTCCCCATTTCCAGGATTACGATTGTCGATGTTGATGCCGCAGGAGGAAGAAAAATAAAAGTACAATTATTTGGGCATGCAACATTTCAATATGAAAAAATAAACTTACAAGATTGAAACTCGTTCTCAATCTCGTATAATTTTCTCAACAAGAAATTCCAAATCTCTCACAAACTCTCAACTCACAGTTCCTACAGGCTTTTGGAGACCCATCTTTTGATCCTCACACCCAGCCTAGTCCTCTACCCACGATTTCATAATCTCTGCTGCAAAGAGCGTCTCATTAGGAGTCCAACGGTCGACATCCAAATCGGAGTCATGCAACCCCTCCAATTCACAATTGAACACCAAATCAGCTCCTAGCCAACGGTTGGCCTTGATCACTTATCTCTCCAATTCACAATTGAACTCCAGATCAGTTCCTGGCCATCAGTCGACCTTGATCGCAACAAAAATCATGGGCAAATAGGGTCAAATCACGCAGAACATGCTGGTGGATGCTCCCAGCTGTCCGATCAATGCATCAATCGCGTGCGTCCATCAAATCGTGCATATCGATCTAGCGCATTCCCTGTAGACTGCACTCGCCTTGCCTCACTGTGGACTAAACCCCTACACCACAACAGGAAAGGGAAGAATGCTGCATGGGCCGTGGGCCACCGCCCGTGCATCTTGGGCCGCACGGGTGGGCGCAGCATCGAGGCGTCGCCTAACATGTTCTACCTTTTTTCTTATTTCTCACTCAAAAACAACCTATCATATAAATTGTTTGCACAGCAATACTTCTCCCTCAGACTTGTAATGGACTACCGTGCTTTTCTGCTAGAAACTGGCTCCTATTGCAATCTTTTTTGTTTCACTAGTTTCTTCGTCTACTTTCTTCTCTTTTTCCATAGATGCAATTAAGTTTCAATCTGAAATTCATCCATGACTTTATATTGTATGGATGAGAATAGGCTGCATTTGGGTTGAATTCTACATGCACTGCTCCAAAATATTGTTCACAGGATGACTCTGCATTCAAACCAAAAAATAAAGAGGATCCAAGTTCTGATCCATTTGATAAAGATGAGGCTGGGGCCGGATTTGAACTTGGATGGTGCAGAATGGTGAGGGAAAAAGAGGCAAGAGCAAGGGTGGGTTATGGTCGTTTGATGATGCACACATGCAAAGAGAGACATAGGCAAGGTTCTCCATCTCAGTATCGGATCACATACCAGTGCAATCATATTATAATGTTAGCATGTCGTACAGTACAAGATGCAAATATGTATCGAGTATCAGTATGTTGAGTCTGCATACTAGTATGGTACTGACTGGTACTGCAAATCTTGGATAGAGGTACGTTGAATCTACGTATCCAAATCTGAAAATCAAGTCAAATACATATCAGCCAAATGAGACACTGGCCTACATAAACACGTATCCTGAAGCAGGCTTCTCTTTTTCTTTTCTTTTTAAAAAAAATAATTACCCAATAATATAATAAAATCATATTCAACCTGAACTGACTAAATCTCTCAACAAAAAATTAAAATTGAATTCCAGCAAGCTGGTTTTGGATCCGAATCTGACAAATAAGTTTAAGATATACATCCATACCCACGTCCGAAAAACAAGCCAGAAAAATAATATTATAGTCATTTGATTAGTTTCCAACCTATACAATCCTATAGTTAACAATCTGTGCTAATGCTCTTAACAAATAGAAATCAAGTCTCAGCTGTTCCACATAGTAATATAAAAGCTACAAGTTCCGATATGTGATTTCTAACTTTATTCTTTAGGAAACAATGGTCCTGCATCTCTGAAGATGAATGAATAGTTCAATGACTTCAATCTCTTCAGGGAGGCTGAACTTGAGCTCAGTGAGAATAAACCATGCTTGTTCTACCGGTTTTTTTAGCTGATAGAGAATAGAATATCTTACAAATGCCTCCTTGAGGTTCAGATGATATTTTACTTTGACGTACCAACTCTCATGATCCACATATCTGAATTGTAAGATTTTTCATCTGAGCAAATCAAGAATATCACTGGAGGAAACTGCAACAAGCATTAAAGCATGTACATGATGATGGTGAGTATTGGCTTCTAGATGCACTCAGCCATGGCTTGTGAGATGAGGCCTCCTAAACGATGTTTTAAATTCCGTGGGATAGGACTCTCCCGGTTTTTTCACAGAACAGGACGCACTGCTATCCAGCCTAATCCTGACACTCGGGACAGAGGATATCCCAAGATGTCCCAATCAAAATGCTGAGATGCTGGTAGGATGGCCCTATCCCGACACATGGAATAACCCCATCCTGGTATCTTGCAGGACGTGCCGCCGGACCTAAAATCCCTTTGCCCCTAAAAAGCCATCTAGCTGAAGCAAAGAACCACCACAATCTCTATAGCAGAAGGGCGAGGTGTGCAAGTCAGAAATGATTGTCTCATAGAAGTGTAAGCACATTAACAAATAAAAAGTGTAGGACCTAATTGCTCTAAAAAGCCTCTAGTTGTTACCACACACCAGCATATCAAATCCACAATAACAAGTGAAAGATAATTATGCATATAAGGTGGCAAAGCCTTAAAGATTTTATAGCAACCTTTACTTGGTCAAAAGATCACAATTAATAATACTTTCCTGATCAAATTAATAAAACAGGCCACTTTGCATGATTACAATGGTAAGAAAAATCCAATGACATGCTTAATGTAGTAGGTTACCTTTCCATGATTTTGATAGTCTATTTACCTCTGTGAAGATATCCAAGATAAAAATCAAAACATTACCTTTACCAAACCTGTTTGAGATAGACCAGCTTCACTTATAATCACTAGGCATTTTATGTCATGCTCGCTTGCATATTCATACTGTTCCTTGAGGCTTGGATCTGGCTGGGGAATGAACTCTGCCTGAAAAATAAAATTAACAATTATGGGCGATTAGAATTCAGAAAATAAAGCTTTTTAACATCACCGAGGGCTTAAATGTCGATACTGGGCCCCATCTTGCTTCTAGGACACTGATGTATTGAAACAGCAAGTAACAACAACAGAAAAGAAAAAAAAAAATCCACTGTCCTGGTGCATACCAAGTGTCGTGATGCAACTAGGATGGCAGGGAGGAATTGGGATGGTCGGGGCATCCCAGGTCAAGAGACAATTTATGCCCCCTAGGTGTCTTGGGTCCCAGTTTCCTATCAGAATGGTACACTACTAATATACCATCCCTGTCTGTTGTCTCATTCTATAGGACCTAAATCGCGGAATTTCATGAATATTCATCCCAAGAGATCCTTTATTATTGCCATCATCAT
Source organism: Areca catechu (assembly GCA_021397845.1). Classification (NCBI taxonomy): domain Eukaryota; kingdom Viridiplantae; phylum Streptophyta; class Magnoliopsida; order Arecales; family Arecaceae; genus Areca; species Areca catechu. Next base: position 92,555,400 of record CM038048.1, on the reverse strand, counting down.
CGAAGACACTGACCTTTATGTTGGCTTCCCATAGTTCTGCAACAAATGCCATGCGCTCTTGTAGCAATCCACCTCCACCTCTAGAACAGACAAGCACATTGGTACTGGATTCAGCTCTGAAATAGAAGAATGGTGAGAACAATGTAGTACTTTCCAAAAGGTACAATGTATCTTTTCAAGGTTAACCAAGGTATTAAAGATATGCACCTGAAGGGTCTAATATCTACAGAAGAATGATTAAGAATCTTTTCTAATGCAAGGCTGACTCCAACTGCACCTGGAGGGTTAGATTTCTGGTAAAAAATAGGGGACAACATTAGATAGCATTGAGTTTGCACAAAACAGAAAGCTTTCAAGTTTGTTTCGATATTTGATTATGATTGATACCATTTAAATGAATAAAAAATAATGGAGAGTATACTCTTCTTCTAAATCACTTGTCCGGAAAAGGTCATTTTCCTGATGGGCATTACTTAAGAGTCATGCAGTATCAGAAATTAACAAATAACAAACCTTGAACCACCTGTTTGTTTTGGGTTTATGAATCTAGCATTCAATCCTATCAAAGGAAGAATTACTTCATCAACTCAAACTCTACAAAATCAGGTATCACAAATTTCATCCAGGGCTTTTTGTTAGGTCTCATGATTTCATGAGGTCTGCAACTAAACCAAGCTGTTTGTGAACAGCTTGGGCTCAGCTTGGTATGAGGGTCTTTTGAACTCAGTTTGCTAAGAAATGAGTACAGCTTGAACATTTTTTAAAGCTTGGAAAGCCAAACTTGAACACCTTAGGGCTTGCAAAAATGAACAGGAGCTTTGCTCGACCAGATATAAGGCATGTTCAAGCTTTATTCATATGACCAATAAGGCAAGCTTGAATTGAATGTATCTTGTCCAGCTTGGCTTGAGCACAACTAATAACATGGAGCCTAAGCAGCCTACAACTCTGCTCATATCCCTTGTTTGCCCCCCAACATATAATTTGCCTATCCATAATCCTTAAGAAAAAAACATCAATAAAGTGAACAAAATTTGGTATTCCTTTTCATGCAAACTGTACTTTAGAATATTCTCCAATCCTTCCTGGCCAATGCATGAAAACTAGGTTTCGGTTTTGATTTCAGTTAGGTTCTGCATTTTGGTTTAAAAAAATTCTGCAGTTTAGGAAGTCTGCTCCAAGTTTTAAAGTTTTTCTCAAAAAAAGATTGAAAAAAGAATAGAACCCAGGAAAAGTTACCATACAAAATTTTAGAGTACTTTTTTTGTTAGATATGTTCTTTATTTGTGCAGTTTTGATCATTTTGGCTAAATTAATATTTAATATAAGCGAAAATATGTACCCTGGCACTTTTGTACTGTAAATATATATTATTTACTTCTTGGACTTCAATTGTTCAAGAGTTATCATATTTCACATTTATTACAACTTGTGAGTTGTGATATATTGAATTTGGATATTTTTCTATGCTTTTGAGGTTAAGTGGTCTTTTGATCAAATAAACGTAGTTATAGAATGTTGTATTTATTTTACATAAACAGGTATCTCTTTTTTGTAAGTAAACCTAGCAATCTTGGTTGATTTGACTTAAAGAGAGATATAATGCATCAAGAATTAGTTAGATATAATTAGCCAAATGTTATAAGTGTGAAAATAGATGCTGACAAAATTATTTACATCTCTTGTTATCAGAGTCGTCAATGGCTTAATGGTTGTTTGCTTGCTTGCAACTACATGTTTTTATTTTCTGAGAGGGAGGTTGGATTTGTTCAAACAGCCACTTTATCAGTCAAAATAGGGAAAAAAATGTCCCTCAATAAGATAGACGGTTGGATTTTTTCATACAGCCACTTTATCAGTCAAAATAAAAAAAAATGTCCCTTAATAAGATAGACCAGTTTCATCCCACTGGCAAATTGCTGCTCTCAGGTCCAGATCAAAGTGAACTTCCTACACTAGGCATTTCTTTGAACTGGACAGTTATATAGGCTTCACTCGCTCAATGACTTCTGAATTTTGTTAGGCCTATGTCGGAGTTGCATGTCAATTGCTTATAATTCTCAACTGTTGATTTTATAGGGAGTACTTGGGTACGATTAGAAGCCAGTAACTTAGCCATTTGTTCCATGAAAAAGGAAGTCCAATCTTATTTTTGCCTTCAGATAATTTCTTGTGCAGAGGCACAACCAGTAAATGTTGTCTTTTTCACATGAAGCTATGCAGTCTAAAGAGATGCATTTCATGGCCAAACTAGGTTGAATCCAAAAGAAGGAGCAAGTTTCATCAAGATCTTGCATGGTAGCAAAATTCAGGTTGCTTGGAGAGCTTCACAAGCTGAAGAGTCAAAGAGAGGATAAAAACAAAAAACTTTTGGAATTCTTTAATACTACCAAACTTAGAGGCACTTTTTCCTTTGTATAGTTTAATTTATCTAAGAAGCTTGAGTGGTGGGATGCACTAAACAACTCCATATGGATAAGACATGGTTTTTTGTTTATGATTATAAAAGAAGAAACTTCTTGCTTTTGCTTATTATACAAGAAGCTACTTGCAGTCATACAACAATTTTACAGGACTAAATATAGAAGATTAACTCAGTAGCAGCACAGCAATAGATAAAAATATTTAATATTTCACTCAGCCTTATAGTGGTGTCATAGGCCAAAATACAAGACCAATTCTTTCAACAACATAATACAAACAAAGAATTTGTATGCTAATGGTAAGCAGTATTGAATCCATGTGTTCTCTAAAAAAGAACATGCGGAAAATAATAATGAGAATCTAAGTGCAACATGTGTAACCTACATATTCATGGTCCCACATTTGATTAATGAGATGGTCATACCGGCCACCAACAGCAAGCAAGATCGTCTCAGAAACTGATCCAGGATTACTCTCCTTGAAGTACATCTGTATTAACATATGGATGAAGCTGTTAGATGATCGCATGATACCATATCAAGCAACCCAATTTCTAATATGAATATTAGAATATGTAATTTCTAAAATCAGGTTAAAGAATCTAAGAACCAATAAAAAATAATTCATCCATATGGTACATTATCTATGTTTGAAATACTTGAACACTTTGATTAACAAGACAATCTCAACAACCTAACAAAGAAAATATAGTTCAGAGAGTAGAGGAGAAAGAGAGCTGTTCGGACTGCTTGATCTTGATGAACATGCATTTTTCTATTTATAATACCAGGTCAACACTGTAAACAATCAAAAGATGAAAGTACCCTTTTTAATTCAATATGTATAATACCATAATCAGTCCAATAATTGTCTATTAAGACTCAACTACATGAAATCACACAAAGAAAGGCCACGTAATGATAAAAATCAACTCAGAGGATTGACAAATCCAATGATTAATTAATAGCAAGATCACAAGCCTACGAACCAGAATGTACAAAAGAAAGAATTTTAATTTGAGCATGAAACTAGCATCATTAGAAAGCCAAGCTTTTCAACATGGAAGGAATTGCACAAATCATACTCCCAGAGGAGCTATGAATGTTTTTTGTGAGACACTGCCAAAACTACAGCAAAATTCGTTCCATTAGTGCACAAATCAATCATTTCCACCAGACACAGGAAATCTACTTTTAGATTTTCTAGTAGCATTGGTTATCAATCCAAGAAACATTTGGGCACCACATTGATCTAGAGTCCAACTTTGGTAATTTGGGTGCTAAAGTCATATGTTTTGACAATTCCTCAAGTGGATGAAGCAAGAAAATTTTCCTAAGGTTGGCGCATCTTATTGGGCATGGAGAAGCATCGGGAACCTCAATATCTTTCTTTGGAGCAGTTCCTTTTCCCATCCCCAGCACAGCACTTCGCTTCGCATTCGTCGAAAGAATCAACAGACTTCACCCTTCTTCATTAATCTTTTCTCCATGTCTGGTTGAATCCATAGGGACTGAGCACGTTCTCAAGGAAGCCCCGTTCTAGTCTATCAAGCGCCTGTCACTCTCCCTCTTTCTAATTCGAGTCAATGCACTTGTTTGCTATTAAGACTCCATCCAAAATTTGACCATTGCTATTGTTTTTCATTCCAAAATAGTCATTGTGCCAGACATTTCCATAAGTCCTATAATTGATGCTTATGATTGCTTTTAAGTTTAGGCTGTGATCTTACCTTTTCTTTTTCCTTAACTTCCCTTTCTTCAAGTAGTCTTATTTTGAGTTTTCTATGGTATATGTCTATTATTGAGCTTACATTAATGAAAACTAAGCATTTAGGTAAATTTTACCATGTAATTGATGATTGGGTCATGTACCATTCTCAATTCTCATCTTCCCTTCATTCCTGCTTCTCATGTTTTCTATACTCTTTTCTTCCCTCTCTTAATAATTTGCTATTACTCTTAGCACAAACCCATTTCCTAGGCAATAGATGCAGGAAAGAAAAGCCCTCGCCACAAGAATTGTATCAAGGCCAAAGTAGTACCAAGGCATCATGGGCGACCCCTACGATGTCTACATTAATGGTCAAGCAAGACCATCTGGTGGCACTTGAGTCATAGGTGCCCAAAGAACTCAAAACATTTATTATGGTAGGAAGCAAGGTTTTACGTCCTGGTGGGACGAGGGGAATCCCAGTCATCCAATCCCATTCCTATGAGAAAACGAGACCAAGACGGGTTCAGGGCTCTAAAACCTATCCATAAGGAGAGAGAAGAAGAAAGATGAAAAAAAGGAAAAAGTGAAAGGAAAGAAGAAAAATGAGAAAAAAAAGAAAAGAAAGGAGAAGAAAAAGAAAGAAGAAAAGAGAAATGAAGGAAAGAAAGATAAAAAAAGGAAAAAGAAAGAAAAGAAGGGGAGAGAGATGGAGAATTGTCTACGAGCAAGGTTTTAAATCCCATAGAATAGTGGTGTTCCGGTATCTCTATAGAATAGGATGCACGCTATTCCAGTAGCTATATCCCCATACATTTCCTTCATCTCTTTCCCCTTCTTTTTTTTCTTTCTTTCGTTCTTCCCTTCATTCTATTCTTTCTTCTTCTTCTCCCTTCCTTTCTCTCCTATCCTTTCTTTTCTTTCATTTCCATATCCCTTTCTTTCTTTCGACTTTTCCTTTTTCTTCTTTTTCTTTCCTTTCTTCCTTCTTTCCTTCCTTTCCTTTTCTTCTCCCTTCCCTTTCATTTTTCTTCTTCTTTCCTTACACTATTTACCTTTCATCTTCCTTTCTTTCTTTTATTTTTCTTGTTCTCTAGTTGTATGGATAGGTTTCGAAGTACCGGCCCCATCTCAATCCTTTCTTCTCATAGGAACGGGACGGGATGGCTGGCACACCTCCCATCCCACTAAGACATTAAATCTTGTCTGCCAGAATACATGACCAAAACTTCTGTTGGGATGGAACAGGATAGTAGGGTGTCCCATTCTATGAAAAAATTGGGACATCTGCATGCCATAGGATCTAAAATCTTCGTAGGAAGAGTTTGAAGAACTGGCTACTTAAAAACTCACTAAGATTAATACAAGGAATTTCAAGGTGAAACCACTTCTAGCATATCTATCATCAAGCTTACCAACTAAGGTTCATCGTCTTGGTACCGGAGCCAATACCATCTTATTACAATATCGGTATGCAGTATAGTATAAAACAACGAGATGTACCAAGTGTCGATATGCTACAAGACTGTACCGGTTCAGCACTAATAAAGTATGCTTGGTTCCAAGGTTTTAAATCTCGTGGGACAAGGCTGTCCCGGTTTTTTTCTGGAACGGGATGTGTCAGCATCCCGCACCGTCCCGACACTCGGGACAGGGAATGTCCCAAGGTGTTCCGATTGGGACACTAGGACACTGGCGGGATGTCCTGTCCCAACACATGAGATAATATCCCGTCCCGGTATCCCGTGGGATGTCCCGTCGGGACCTGAATCCTTGCTTGGTTCAATATGATACCAACCAGCATGGCAAACCTTGTTCTCAATGCAAGTTGAATTGCATTAATGGTCAGACGAAAAAGTTATGCCTTAAAAAGCTAACCAATGTCAATATAGCCCAGGTCCGTAATAAAATAGAAGCACCAATGGTGTCTATATATATAATAGAGAGAGAGAGAGAGAGAGAGAGAGAGTATAATTTGGCAACAATTAGTATGCCATCATACCTATCTATTTGGATGGCAGAATCCCTGCCATCAAATCTAATTTTGAGTCTAATTCAACATAGGATAGATTTGACAGCAGTCAGGATGCTATCCAACCAATTTGACGGCACAAAACATGACCTTAGACCTGTTTTTGCATGCAGAACACCCCTAAGGACACTAGTTCTGATCACTTGGTGCTAAAGTACTTAAGTCCCAATCGAATTCTAGAAACATCCTGCAAGTTTTAGTGATAGTAACGGCCCTAGAACACTATAAATACCGCCTATAACCCAGTCTTTCATCCATAAAAAAATATTATTGAATTTGAAGCTCTCTATGAGTGTCTATTCGGTGGTGTGACCTCGCCTTGTTGTAGCATGATTCCATGGCAGCCTTTGTGCTACTTGAAAAATCCATTTTCTTCTGGTATAACTTCGAAAAGGCTCTAAGCAAAGCTAGTGATGTCAGTGTATACACAAGAATTCTGAGAGAAGATTGGTGTGTCTCTGGTCAGATCAAGAGGTTCGGTTGGTGAGACAACTAACTTGTCCTTAAATATAGTTTGCTTCCTTGATCTACTTATTTTAGATTAGTTTTCTTTGCAGTTATTTTATTTTTCCAGCTTGTACAATCATTGTAAATTCTCGAAAAGAAGGAAAAGAGAACATTGTTTATTTTTTGCATTATTACAGAAATAGTAATTCCTATCCAAGGTAAGGGAGGCTTTGGTAGTCTTCTCGAGCTCCCAATGCTGCTGAGTAAACAAGTTCTCTTCCTTGTAAATGACCTTAGCCGAGTGTTTTCATCACCCAATTAGGTTAACCTTTTGCTTCCATGCGAGCCCAACCTAACCTCACATAGCAGGATCCACGACCCTATTGGTCCAGGCCTACATCAACAATATAAAATTATTCTATGTTGTGCAGTCATGTTCTCCTACAAGTTCATGCAATCATGAAGCAGTAATATTCTATGCTAGTAGACATGGAATAACAAGTTGTCAAGTGTTGGAGAAAAAGGGAAAGGAATTATCTAACAACACAATCCTTGACAGGCCATACATGACTGTGACATAATGTACTTCCAATGGAAGAGTGCACAAACCATCAAACTTAGGAGTAGGAGGAAAAATATTGTCTTCACTTTATCAAGCCAGAGGTCATCAGAGTATGTAAAGCTAGCTAAACTTTTTGAGTATGAGATTTCTTCCATGTGAATGCCCTCCAACTAAAGTTTCAGACACCCAGAACCAGGCAAATCAGAGAATAGATAAAAGATTTTCAGCTTTTTTCTATAACTTGTCATTATCCAGAAAATTATGGTTCCTTACAGATGGGACCATCTACTGGTAGATTTGGTAGCAAAAGACTATTTTCCTAAGATTTTCTCAACCATTTTGGGGCATACTGCAACCAATATAATGTTAGTTGCATTGGTATCAACCACTAGTTGGACTACTGTTTGGAGAAAGGTTCTTTGTCCCGCTACTGAACTCCCTACCGGTACCCTGTGCTATAGTGTCAGTATGCCTGCTATGGCGGTCGGTTTAGCTTGTCGAGACTTTGTACACCTTCCAAACCGAGTCTTGGTTCAGTAACAGCACAGCATCGTACACTGATATCAGGTGGCATGGTGAAACTTGGTTTGAAGCATGAAGTCAGTTTGGGTCATATTATCATTATCATGACATTTTCAGGTTGATGTCTTAAAGCTAGAGATGGTAATTACTAATTAGTATTAATAATTATGATTTTAGGGTTTTCTGAGGCCCTACAATTAAGTGGTGGTTTCATAATTAGGTTAGACTTAGAGTTTGTTTCTTTTCTTTATAATGACTTTATTTTGAGTCCCATGCCATACCCCAACAAGTTGACACTTCAAATTACAATCATTTGTATATATGAGCTCCGTATATCATAGCAACTATTGATAATGCATGAGTAAGATCAACATGGGAATTATATTAGTCAGGACTTGAATTTAATGACTAATAAGACCGGAGATATATGAATAAGAAAATCTCAGGGACTAAATTACTAATGCTAGAGAATTATGGCCTTGTCATGCTTCCTTGTAGGCTGCCACCTCATGCTTGCATGCTTTTGATCACCTCATACATAATGCCACCTCATGCTTGAATACCATCTCCTACTTGCACCCACCTCATGCTTTTCATTGGCTATCACCTCCAATCTGCATGGTAGCCCCTTATGGTGGCTGGACACCTACCCAATTACTTTGCACCTTCTTTCTACCTTTTTGCTGCCTGAAATTACAGCAACCAGAGTGGAGAAAGCTACTGTGGGGAGAAAGGGAGGGGGGGGGAGAGAGAGAGAGAGAGAGAGAGAGAGTTGTGGAAAACTAGGGAAAGGAAAAAGTAGAACGAGGAACTGCTGGTTCAGCTTTTGAAATTGGAAATCTGCTAGGGTTCTAAGGCCCAGAACACAGCTATTAGACTTGGGATGGGGATTGGGAATGGATCCAAATGGATGATCCATAAGATAAATTTGCTTACCCACAATTGGCCTACATCTATGGTAAATCACTCTCTATCTTTCCCAAGTTAGGGGAGCACTATCACTACGTAGCTTATGCTATGTTTGATGCAAAAGGGCTTAGAACCACAATGACCATGATGAGAGGACTTAGCTTAGATTTTGGGCAATGACAGAAGAATTTTATATGGTATTAAAACCCAACATATCTGATTCATGTCTCATTTTCTTTTTTTTTTTTTTTATTCGGTATTAGAGCCCAAAATGTCCAATGCACACCCATGTGCTTCTCTTTCTGAGTTCTTTTTTAAAACACTACCTGGACACCTACCATTTCTTTTTCTCTTTTTTTACGGCACTGACAGGAGTCTAACACTCATGCTGGAACTTGCACAGGTTAACATTCAATTTCAAAAGTGACCAGTTTTAGTCTACTGAATCTTGAATTTGTTTTCCCAACATTTTGTCTATGATCAATTCACAACAATGTCTTGCCATATTGTAGTGGAATTATTTCATGGATTTCAAACATAGATATCTGGATACAGGATCATGGCATACTAACCATCCTAGCTGAGTTAAAATGATCATAGTTTCATAATTTTGCTAAACTCTTCTTATTAATTCCTGTGATAAGCTAATTTTGTGAACTTTATTTTGAGCTCAGAGTATTTACTTTTTAATCAATAAGCTTATCAATGTCCTATTGGCAATGTAAATTGAAGCTTATTTCATCAAAGAAATTGCCCTTGACCATATTGATTCATGCAAAGTATTTAAAAGTGAAATATCTTATTGAATGAAAATGAACCCCCTGGTCAGTGAATCAGTCAACCCAGAAATAAAAGTTGGATACTGACTGGTTGCTAGCTATTTGATTTTACTAAGAAATTCTAAGTGTATATCAGTGTTTTCAAACAAATACTATCAACTATATTGATAAAGACCTATTTGATTGTACTATTTGTTTATAAATGTAATGTTTTCCAAGTCAACTGTCTTGGTAAATGCATATATATTTGATAACTCTTGTAAGTTATAACATATTGTTTCATAACTATTTGAGTTTCTCTAAGTATTTATCCTTATTTCTTCTATGTTTCTAATTTTTTTGGGAAATCTGTTTTTTTTGAGTTTTTAAAGTGAAATCAGCACCTAGTGCTGACTTCACTTTTTAAAAAATTCAAAAAAAGGGGGGCAGAGCCTGTGTTTTCATGTGGTCGGAGGGTCCTCTCTTCTCTCTCTCCCTCCCCCTCCCCTTCTTCCTTTCCCTTATTTTTCCACTCTTTCATTCTCCCTCACCCCCTCCCTCACTGGATTTCTCGAACCAAGGTGCAGAACTGTGCTGGTTTGTCACCAGGATAGTCAAGTACACCCGGAATTAGGACATTTAGCTTTACTCTATTGATCAAATGGCCATTTCTTCATTAAATGGCTTGAGATTTAAATGACAATTATGTGCTTCTGCATCAGTTCATTGAATTGAAATTAGACCATTAATTCACATAATTGGAGTCAAATAAGAATTTGTCAAAGTTGGGTTCTACATTGTCACATGCTTGCTAGTACAGCTTTGTTATTCAGTTGAGCTAAACAAAGCTTTAAGCTTTTTGATGGATTTTTCTAGACAAAAGCAAAATTGTGGCATACAAATTACGAATTTTACGTCAATTAATTCTTACGCATGTGAGATATGCAGTCATATATTTCATAAGAACGATAGTTTTGCATTACAGAATAAATGAACATTGTGAAATCCATTATGTTACATTTTCACTTCAGTGAGATCGTTTTGAAAGTCTTCATTTTTCCCCTCATATCTTAATATAGAGCATTTCCATGAAAAAAGAATAGAATATCGGTTACAATGTTCCATGGTTTCTAGTTTGATTACATAGTTTGTCTCAACATATTGAAGAACATAATATTGATCTTACCTGAAAAAAGAGTTCCCTATAGTAAACCTCTGTAGGAGGCATTAGTACATCTATAGAAACTTGTTGTTCAATGCTCCAAACCCTTAAAAATCTGAGAAGAACAGACAACTCTTCCAAAGCCTTGGAAGCAAGTTTATCTGCATGAACATTGCAGTCATGTTAAGATAATCCTTGTACAAAAAACGAACTCTATGAAAGAGGAAAGAATACCATAAGAGAGGGCCCCTCTTAATCTAGCAAGGGCTTGGTCTGCAGATCCACAAAATCTTAAATCAGCTGTTTGTAATCTATCCACAATTGCTTCAGAAAGATTAAGATCCTGGACAAGAAATATGATACACATGCAAGAATCAGTTTATGTGAGCAATATGCTTCTTGAGTTCAAATTTAGTTTATTTTTCTTGATTTATGCTCTATATTTAGCCACTTTCTCAAAATATACCATGGGAAAAAGTTATAATAAAGAGAACGAACTTCTTTATTTGATTCCAGGCAAATGGAATGCAAACGTAAACCATTATAAATCTCAATTTTCATTATTAGCTACAAGAATCAGAATGCATGATTATTGTGATTAGTTACAAAAATGTTCTAAAATCATGCCCTAATCCTTTCCAATTAACCCAGCAATGCTTGAACTCCAATGTCTATATATTGGACCAAGATTTCAGATACGAATTGATTTTTAGATATGAAGTTTCCCTTGGAAACCTACAACGAAAGAACCTGATCTAAAACCTAAGATTTTTGAGATGCTCAATCCTCTAACATCAGAAAAGGTCATCTTCAACTCATAGCATCAATACATGATCTAACACAGGAAGCAATGCATTACTCTTCTGGATAGTTAATGCCGTTAACTTTGTTAAATGTATGCCCTAGAAGCCAATCTGGCGGATGCATATTTTTATTCTAGGACATAATTCAGTATTTGACTAATTAAAATTGGGTAATAATTCCATTCATGTTACATATGTATCCATAAATCGTCTAAGAAATTAATAAGATGACATATTCTCAAGAATTGAGAATCTGAGGTATGTATCATTAATGATTAATTCTTAAATTGCTCTCGATCAACGGATCATTGCAGGGACAGTGATTGATCCGATGAGATTAGTACACAGATCGCTTCTCTATAGAAATAAATGAATCTCAAGTCTACAGTATAGAGATACTAGAGCAAGAGTGCAAGTAGTTGATAGAGAACAATAATACTAAGTGTGACTAGTACAAGAAATCACTTGGATGTTTACTAACTCGTCAGTGACTTTCTTGATACTATAATTGTGTGAGTGGTTCTTTGACCTGCGGTACCTCGACTACTAATAGTAGGATTGCTATAGTTTGACCGCACATACTTTTGGTCTTCTAACCAAAGAATACTGAACTGGTAACAAGCCCCATATTGGGCCCAAGAAATTATAAAAAAATATCTTCATTTTCTATTGTTATATTGTTTAACTTTAACTTGAATCGGACCCCATACCGGGCCCAAGAAATTATAAAAAAATATATTTATTTTCTATCGTTATATTGTTTAACTTTAACTTGAATCGGACCCGAACCAGACCCGAACCAGGCAACATGTACCGGTACAGTACCGTACCGGTCTGGTACATGATTTTTTGAATGATCTAGCATTCTAAACTGTTTTTCATAACTGAACCGTACCGACTCCTGGCCAGTATGTTACGCCCCAAACTGGGCGGTTCGGGACGATACCAAAATTCATTCTCCTAATCATTCATGTCCTTGCAGTGTATGTTGACTACAGTCAGTTCGCTGTAGAAGTATGGTGCACATCTAGATGAAATCTATCGACATCAGTAGATGAATAGTTCTATGAATTTTGTGAAAGAGTTCAGAAGACCTTGGCTAGGAAGAATGAATGGTGAAAAAATGTTTGCACAAGTTTTACATCATGAACTCGAGTCAAAAAAATCTCACATATGATAAATGATGGGATTTGACGAGTTATCCATAACCTCTCATGTTGGGACTCATGATAGAAGAACTGAATTACATGTTAAATATACCTAGAGATTCTATTATCTTCTTTTCCGCTAGATTGCCACAACATGCCGCTAGGCATCACTGGTGGGTTGTAAGATATACAAGATCATCTCGGTAATCGATGATCCTTGTTGGAAACAGTTAGAATTGTTCTAATCCGTTGAAAAAAGTTTCAATGATATTGTTGATGAAATCATAGTATATCTTACTACCAGATAAAATAGAACTTATGAAAGCATATACAATAGGGGTTTGACTCAATCAAACAATTAATTCATCTTTTTAAATCGCAACAAGATCCAATTATCAATGTGATTGATGATTAGAATAATTTGTAAAAGTTGCAAGTTAGAGGATTTACTGAGAGTTAATAAAAGGAGGACCTAATTGCAAGAGTTGCGATGCAATTTGATTTGATCAAATTAAAATTCAAGTCCTAATCGAACTAAATCAGAGTTAAATTGATTAAACTTGATCTAATTTGAAATGAATTGGGTTTCCAATTCAATTGGAACTTGGACTTGATTCCTAAAAAGATTATGATTGAGTTTGACTCAAATTGGATTCAAATCAAATTCAAATTGGACTTAGATTGGACCTAATAGGATTAGGATATTAAAGTCCTAGTTAAATTGGGATTCTCTCTCTCCCCTTTTCCCACTCCATGCCAAAATAGGAAGAATAAGTTGGCACACAAAATAAAGGGGCGCCACTTATTTTTGTGCGAAATAAAAGGGAGAGAAGAGGGGTGCTCTAAGAGTTGGCGCCCCCTGGGACACTCTCTATCCTTATCTCCACGACAAAGTAAGAAAGGAAGAGCTGGCACATAATATGATTGGCGCCCCCTGGGACTCTCTCTATCTTTATCTCCACGACAAAGTAAGAAAGAAAGAGCTGGCACATAATATGATTGGCGCCCCCTCTATTCTTGCATGTAAGAAAGGAAAAGAGGGGCGCTCCAAGAGTTGGCACCCCCCCAGCGAGTCTCTCTCCTATCTAGACTATGTTTAAAGTTTGAATGAGATTCTAACTTAAAACTAATTGGCCTAATCCTATAGGTGGCGTTACATTAAAAGGAGGGGATCTCTCTTCTGATTTTTGGATGGCATGAGAAAGGAAAGAAATGAGATTTCTTACACCTCCTCCCTTCCTATCTTCTTGATGCCACAAATAGAGAAAAGGAAAAAAAAATATAATGCCCTAAATTCCTCCTCTTGATGCCATAAGGAAGAGGATTTCTTCTCTTCCCACATCCTCTCGCGTGGAGTTCATGCATCCCTTTCCTTGTTCTCTTGAGAAGAAAATCTAAGACGGGAACACCTATTGCTGGATCTTCTTCAGATCTCTTAAGAAGAGGAGAAGAAAAAGGAGAGACTTGCAAAAGGAGCTAGCACCCCAGTGGTTTCGGAGTCTTCTGATCAAGATCAGCCCTATGTGGATACATGTTGAGACCAGATGTTCGTACGGCTTCAGGAACCTCCAACAAATCCATGGATTTCAAATCATGATGAATATCTACCTAGGCAAAGGTACAAGATTAGATCTTTATGTTTAGATCTGAATTTTTATGATTTAACTTGATAAATCTAAACTCGTCCAGACAGAAGGTTGCCCTGACATAACGGTTTGAACCATTATGCTGAACGGTTGTCCTAGAATGAAGTTTTAATTAGCTTTTAGATATGGATCTTAATCTCTCATATGTAGGATCCTAATTAGGTATTTTAGAAGATATGATCTTATGCACGTTTTAGATTAAAAAAGTTTTAATCTGTTTTATATTCGCGGCACAAACAAAAAGTTTTAAAATCTACGTTCATGAAAACACCAAGATCTCTAAGGTGTACCAACACCAAGATCTCTAGGGTGTACTGCTTGCACCGAAGCATACCACCCCTATACCACATATTGTCCCTATACCGAACCGAAGCATACTAACCTGTACTGAGATAAAATTGAAAAAAAAATAGTTTGACTTGATTTGCTAAATCGGACCAAACCGCTCATTCACCCCATAGTGAGCCAAACCGGCCGCCAGCCAGAACAAGTCCTAGTGTCAGTTCTGCGGACCTAGCTCATCAGTTTGATAATTGACCATCGATTAAAGCATACATAGACTAACCTCATCACTCCAATGAAAGTACGTCAATGAGAATCTTCTTATTAAAGAACTTAAATAACTACCTCATCAATTACAACTCTACGACTTCCAAACATGCATGATGCATGATTTAACTAGTGCCATGACTTCGTGTTGATTAATGATCTCATCAGTTTTATAAAGCAGATAGAGGCCTAATCAATGCTAAATATTATATATATGTCTTTCATAAGAACAATATTATTTTTATAAATATTTAAATAAATTACCCTATTTTCTTATCTCTGCCTTCTCACCTTGCTCCCTAGCTTTGGATTGTTCTTCCTGAAGCCTCTCCCTATTCCCAGGCAACGTCCCCTCCACTCACCAGGGATCTCTTCTTAGGTCTGATCTCATCAGTTTTAATGCAGATAGAGGCCTAATCAATGCTAAATATTATATATATGGCTTTCATAAGAACAATATTATTTTTATAAATATTTAAATAAATTACCCTATTTTCTTATCTCTGCCTTCTCACTTTGCTCTCTAGCCTTGGATTGTTCTTCCTGAAGCCTCTCCCTATCCCAGGCAACGTCCCCTCCACTCACCAGGGATCTCTTCTTAGGTCCCTCTTAGCTCCAAGACCCCCTAGCTATTACTACACGTACACACCCATCATCATCACCAAGACAAGCCCCGGAGAACTTTTTACATGTTCACAGGTGAAATGCCCTTACTCTCCAAGTAGAGTGTAGGCATTCTTAGCAGACTCATGTCATCAGAAAATTCAAGTACACGTGCTTGCAACAGGGAAAATAGAGATCAATATAAAGATGTGTTCCTATTGCTCCCTGTACTAGTTGAATCAGTATGGCGATATTGACCTTAGTTCTAATAACATGATATGTATAGACAAGAAGAGAAAAATATTTCCCAACTTTAGCAAAGTATGAAGCTAGAATCCTTTGCTTTACCTCTCACAGCATTTACTAAACCTAGAGAAAATTATGGGTATCTGTTAGCTGAGTTAGATGAAAGCTTTCTAGTGGAGAGTTTGGTATGAAACCTAGCAAAAAAAAAAAGCTAGCCCTGTTCTGATTCTCCCTACTTTCTTTCCCTCCTTCCCTGTATGTTTAATCTTCTACCAGAGACTAATAAAACTTGATCTGACTTATCTTGTGTTTTTCATGAATCAGGGTTAAAGTTAGCCAATTGGTATTGCTGCCAATTTATCAGGGTTCTTCAAGATGCTGAGAGGGCATCAGTCCTCACTGGGCATTGGCTACCCAGAACAAACCTCTGCTGGCAACTATTTCTTCAATTTAAACAGCCACTTCAATCTTGGTGCTTGTAAGTTTTATTATAGTTGCAAATATCTATCATTTGGCGTTGTTAATGATTCAATTGGTATGTGATGAACTGGTTGCAATTAATAAATTTAGCAACACCGGAAAGAAGGAAGAATGGAAAGAAGGCCTCTAACATAGTACCTGATATGTGAGTTTAGCTGTTGGATCAGTGTTGCTTCGGTTTGTACCAAGGTTTTAAATCCCGTGGGACAGGGCTATCCCGGTTTTTCCCTTAAATGGGACGCGTCGGCATCCCGCCCCACCCGACACTTGGGACAAGGGATGTTTCAAGGTGTCCCGATTGGGATACTGGGACACTGGCAGGATGTCCTATCCAGACACATGGGATAATACCCCGTCCCGCTGTCCTGTGGGATGTCCCGCCGGGACCTGAATCCTTGGTTTGTACTTTGTAATCTTCCATATGATAAAACTATGATAATGACCATGACAGGGAAGATCTAGGTTCATTTGAGACATGGAGATGAGACCAGGATATCTAAAAAGGAAGAATAAAACAACAGGTCCTTTAATTAGTGCTGATGTGGATAATTAGAAGGTTATTTTATCAAATAAATCTTAGAGCAGGATATTTACTTAAATATTAGTCTCTATATTCTTGTACCATTACCAGACAGCTACAAAGTCGTTACACCCAATATAGGGGTCAGTTCAGTGTGTCAAGACTCGATAAGCCTCTCATACCAAGTCTCAGTCCGATATCGGTAGGATATGGTAATGCCTAGTATGAGATGGCACCTACCGGTATGGTAAACCTTGATCCCATATATGTGTTTGTATAAGTCACACTAAGTAGATGTATTGATTAGGAGTCAAGAATAACTGCATTGAGAGAGAGAACCAAAAATTGTATCGGGGCATTAATACATAGAAAAAAAAAATAAAAGTACCACTATTTGCACTTAAGGACAATATTAAAATGCATTAAAGAAACTGTAATGCACGTTCAACAGATATATAGCATGTCGTTATCATGGAATCTGAAAAAAAAAAAAAAAGGTTGAAAAATTTACAGTTCCATTCCAGGTCATAGCATCATGTTGATCAACATTTCATTAACTTATACTAACCTGTAAGAGTTGTCGCCGGACAAAAACCCAATTTGATTTGCGATTAGTGGACTGGGGACAAGATGGAGTGATCAAAGACAAAAGCTGGATTCAATAAAAAATAATGAGCTCACTCTGTCCAAAATGATGCATATAACAGAGAGAGAAGTCACACAAACATACCTCAGCTACATTTTGTCTAAGCCCGCTGGCAATTCCTACCCAAGACCAAATTGATTCCAAAACTTGACCATGATTCAAACGAATATCTACAGCATTTGGATGAAAGAAATGGGTTGCAATATCCATTGCCACCTGATAATTTTCACATGTATTCATCATTTGTTAAAAATTCAAGGTTCGTCATGCCAGTTCTGGACCCCGAAACAGTTGGCCGGCAGTTTGGTATGCTATCGTACCATTCCATGCCGGGACCGAATCAACACAATGGAGGGGGGAGAGGAAGAAGGAAAGAGAGGAAAAGAGAGAGGGAGGGGAAGAGGAGGAAGGGCAGAGGATAGGAGGAATTGGCCCCCCGGAGGCTGCTGGAGGTGCTGCAGAGGCCGTGGGCAGCAGATTTATCGTACTTTTCTTTTTCTTTTTCTTTTTTTTTGATTTTTTGTTGAAGTCGGGACAGTTCAGCCTTCCAAGGTTAAAATACTTTACAAATAAATTGATACAAAAGATACAATAGAAGACATTTTTTTTCAAGATCAATGTATATCTGCCTCTATATGGTTTAGGCAAACTAAAACCATAGCTCTATGCAAGACAATGTAAACATGTATTTTAATTCTGTGTTGTAATTGCAAAAGGTCAAAATAGACACTGGCATTTCATAAGCACTTTACTGGTCCAAGGAAGATCCCTTATAAAGATGCAGATTTAGAAACGTATATCACACATCAATAAAACAAGTCTGGAGAAAATTCATTAATCATAAAGAGATTTTATTAGATAAAACTTTCCAAATGCTTGGTTATTTGAAAAAACTCAACCTACATATTTAAACTCTCTTGCTCTCAATGCTTCCATTCTGTTAAATATAAGATTTTGTAAATGAATTATTCAGAGGTAGAATAATCTCGAGCCAATTTTAAGAGTTTAAGAAGAAACGTCTTAAGGACAATTTATTTCCCCATGACAAGCAAGGCATATTCTGTTAATCCACTGAAGCAAACTTAGACAAGATTATGTCAATAACTAGAAGTAATGGAAGACCAAATGGGACAAGATAACGCAAGCATCTCCACACTAATATTTAGTTGCAAATCTTAAGAAACACGCATCAATCAAGAATAAAGAGTAAACAATGGCAGAAATCACCAGAAAAACTGTTGCACATGTTAGAGAGTAGAGACTTCATCAAGACAAAGCAGTAGTATTGTTCAAGGACTGTGAAGGAGATTAAAAATCTGATGCTTGAAGCTGGAATCACTAATCTGACTGAGTAGGATTTTCTCTTCTTCCTCGGTGACCTACAACAACTGATGGCACAAGAGTTGCAAAGGGTCTGATTTTTAAAGGTTGCCAAGGTTGAAAATAAACAGTAATAGGAATTTCAAAACCAGCAGGGAGAAAGATAGGGGAGAGAAGAAAGGCACTTATTCAGAAGGATCAAAAAAAAAAGAAGAGAAAAAGGAAGTCAGACTTTCCATCCCACATATTTTGCAGAGACAAAACTACTCATGGAGGTGGAAAATATTAAAAGCATGATCCAAGCCAATTCATAATTATGAACAAAAAACTCTGTGATGCAATCCCACTAAGAAGGTATATATACATAGAAGGAAGAACACAAGGGCAGTAAGTAAAAGTTCAATTCCTAAATAAGAGACCAAGTGCTCATGCATAGGGCTGAAGAATCATATAAAATGAAGCCAACAACATGTAGGCGAAGCAAATGACTGAGATGGCTGTGCGTGTCAATTCAGGGATCAGGCAAAGTTTACCATTGATAAGAGTGACAACGATGATTATTAACTACTGAGGAACTGCAAATGGAATGACTAATCATAGCAAAAGCTGTTGCATAATGCACATAGCAATTTAGATATTATAAAGAATTAAAGATATAGCATATTTAACCAAGATCTAAAGTTTTGGCCGAAATCTGTCCAGAACTATTTTTTATTTTTATTTTTATTTTGTTGCACAAGTATAAATGTATAACACAATCTGAAGTTCATCAATATAGTTCAATCAAACATTTACTTAAGAAACAAATGGTCCAATCCATGTTATTTTCATCTAAAATTTATTATTTGTGGTAAAGAAGCAATCTTGATTTGTGTTTAAAAAAATTATAAACAGCATTGCAACATATATAAAAGTAAAGATGTTATTTTGGAAGGAGAGATATGTAATTAATTTTATATGCATGTATAGTTATCTTATTAGTCTATGAATGATAGATATTTGGTGTTTTACTCAATATATTAGTACATCCATGTGATATGATTTATGCCTCAAGTTTCAATGAAACATAATCTCAACTAGGAACCACCCGAACAATATAAATTATGACTTTAGGTGATTTAAAACAAAAAAATATGCTAAAAATAACTTATTTCAATTTATTTTATTCTTATTTTCCTTATTTTTCTCAAGTTTTTCAGATTTTTGAAAGAAACTCCACAACTTGGATCAAACCTACCAAAATTGCCAGCCAAAACCAAAATATTGTGGGGGGACTGAAACCGAAACCTTTCTCAGGAAGGGAAGCATGTCTTGGCATATCTAAGCAAGACAAAGGCACCTAGAGAAGACCCTTTCACTTGATAATGACAACATCCTCTTAAAAATTTAAAGATCAAGGAGATCTTCATGAGACTTCCATCCAAGGGGGAGTTAGGTAGTACTGTAAGGATGTTGCATAATGGTAAAGAAAACATACCTTAATAACCTCTGCCTCTGTTAGTGGTGATGCACCCCCGATAATGTCAAAATCACCCTATCATAAAAGAATCATTCAGTTTATAACTGAAAAGTGCTGGCTAGATACATGTTCAAAACAGCATATAAAAGAAAAAAGATATGAGGAGCACAAAGAAATCGTATAATTTATCAGTATAAAAACTGCACAGACCTGAAGGAAACGACTAGGAGCAGAATGGCCAATTGCTCTTCTATAAACCCACGATATTTCATAATGCTTGAATGATAATTTCTGCATGCATATTGTGAATATGAGTACTGTGCAAATAAAGTTGTTCATTACAAGACATTGTATAGGAGGGGAAAAACAAAATAGTGCAACATTAAGATCAACACAACAAGTGCTCTATTCCTCAACCAAGCAAAGTCACAGTACTTCTATAGCTTATAAATTAATAACCTAACCGTTGTTTTTTTTAAAAAAAAAACATGTAATGAGTAGACTAATGCTAATACTGGCATGTTTTAGTGTCTCTTTACTCTTATATTGCCTACCGTCATAGTTTTTCATATTGAAGTAATGCCATGGCTGGAAAAGGGAGAAATATGGTTTGCCCAACCCTCATTTTGGCCACCCATCACCCAAGCCGACACAAATTGTATAACTTAGGCCCAAAGCCAAACCTAAGTGAGAGGTCAAGCCCTGAACTAAGGTCTAAATGGTCCAAACCATCATTAGTCAATGGGTTTGCCATCAACATCAGTAGAGGAGATGAAGCTAATGGAGTATTGGAGTCACAAGTGGGTTTTCAATGTTGGAGATTCAATTCAAAGGCAGAAGTAGAGGAGGATGATAGGGGCCAGAAGAGCTGATGACTTTACGGGCCAAGAGAGCAGAGAGGGAGAACACTAGAGGCAAGGAAGTGGTCATCACGAGATTCTAGTTGGGGAATGCTAGTGGAGTAGCAAAACCTAAGATGTTAAGCCTAGGGATGGTGATGGAGTTCAACCAATGATAGAATTGCTGGTGAGTAGTTGGCTGAGCTAATAGACATTGGAGCCATGGTGGAGCTGAAAGAATAGTGCCTGCAAGTCAATCAAATTTCATATGCAGGAACTTTTCTGATTTTCTTTTCCGACTCATGTATGACATCTATTAATAAAGAGGCATTTTTTGTTTCATCATATGCTGTCTTATACTTTTGTCTTAAGATTAGGATGAACTATATAGATTAAGGCAATGATTTTAGGATTATGATGGGTTCATAACAAGTGAGACCAAAAATCTCGAAAGTCCAAGTCTAAAATATTCATAGTCATAGGATCATAGATTCGAGGATCGATGATTACAGTAAGACTGGCACATCTTATGTATGCTCGATGGAGAGGGTGATTGATCTCACAACCACTTGTGTAAAATCACTAATATAAGGATGTGGATGCTCATTTAATAATGAGTTCACTGAATTGATCTGCCATGAGAACATCTTATGGAGTCTTACTTGCTTGTCAAAAGATAGTTCTCTAAGTGAATTGTGCAAGTGATCCTTAGACCTGAGATCACCATGGAATCTTGTGCACATGAATCAATATTTTTGTTCATAATTATTCATGACTGAGTCATGCACGGGGTATTCTCAAATATGGTGAATTATATATAAAGGTTGGAGGTAGGTCAACAAGGAATCGATCACTCCTAGTAAGAAAATAATTTATTCCATGTAATCTCATCATATGATGGCTCAGCAAGTCTTTGATCAAAGCATGATGAAATTAAAAAAGATTTTTGATCTTTCATCGATCGAGTCGTCATTATTGGATTGAGATTCAAAAGAATAAAATATTAGGGTATGACAAAATTCTATACCCATCGCTTATTCAAGATAAAGAGTGATCGAAAGATTGAATTGCACAGTAACTTGCCACCGAAGGATATTTTGATAATTTATATCAAATTCCTCATCTTTCATGTAAGCATGATACATTGCTAGACATCAATCATATCTTACAGGTTTTCATGAATTAAAGTTAATAATCCATGTGTCAATTAGAAAGAAGTTCTAATTTGATAACTTGAATTGACATGAGTTTGATCTAATTCGGGTAATCAGAATCTAATCGAACTAGATCAACATGTACTTAGATCTACTGCTAGCTAGATGTGGAGCCCAAAGGATCACACGCGCTAAGAAATTGATCAAGGAAATCAATTGTACTTTTTGATAGATCATAGGATCCTAATTGGCTAGCTAATTAACATGCCAACACATGTTGGCTAGCCTAATGCTAACCTAATTGGATTGGGTTTGTTTCCTTGCTATTTGAGTTAACCAATTAGATTAAGCCTCATGTTTTCAACCAATTTGGGATACCTTTGAGCTTTATCCACGCAGCAAACCAAGAGTCCCAATTTGGTATACCTTTGAGCTTTATCCACGTAGCAAACCAAGAGTCCCAAGTGGCATGGACTCTTGGCGTACAACAAAACTAGTGGGCACACATTATTTACATGCAGGACCAAGAGTCCTACACTCCTACTACTTAATCACCTTTTTGGACTGATCCTTATCTCTCCCTCTCTCTACTTAATCAAATGGTTTATTTTGGTGCAACTCAAGAGTAGGCATGAATAGTCCATGGCACTATTTTTTGTTGGTTCGTAGATGAGGACTTAAGAGTCCTGCATTGGGTTAAGACCCATGTCGCATTTCTTGATAAATCCTATCATATTTCCATGAAATTATTGATTTATTTTGACTAATCCAATGCCAAATGGAAAGAGAAAAATCATTTAATTTTACAAAAAGGCGCGAGATACAACTCTTGGTGCAAAGGAATTCCAAAATGCTATATCTATATGGTGTTTCATCACAATTTTTTTCCCACTAGACTCTTGCTTTATCTGATATGTAAGATATTAGATAAATGGTTAGTAAAGGGTGTGATTGGTGCCACATCTCAAACTATAAAAGGGGTCTCGATGGAAGAGTCTAAGGCATCCAAGTTTGTCTGAATAATCATCTTCCTTGTTAAGACCAGTCTTTATAATTAAGATAAGTCTGCCATTTTAAGACAATGGTTTAGGAAAAGAAATTAGGAAGGATAAAAAGATAGTAAGAGAGATTTTAGAGAGATTTAGAGATACCCTATAGAGGGTACAGGTCCTAGCAAGGCTGAAAGGCTATCAAGAGAAAAAATTTGGTAAGGTTGAAGGAGGGCTTCCTTGATCTCGTTCCTGTGTAGATCACATCTGCAGGGCATGCGCTTGTGTGCCTGTGGAAAAATAAGGATTTAGCATTACAGGTATTCTTTTGAATCCCTTTATGATTGTCTTAATTAATTGCTATAATCAAGGGATCATGGATCTAGGATCTCGATTGATTAGGATTTCATTAATAAAAATTTTGAAATCCAACCTTCCGCGCGCAACCATAACCCAACAAATGTAAGGGTAAGAGAGGAAGGGGAAAAGATGAGTGAGGAGGGAACAAATGTAAGATAGATATCAGAAAACAAGAAAAGGTTGGGATTTCTTTTTAAGAAAATCAATCATGGCAGATGCTAAGGGCCAAAAGAACTGATTTTAAGAGGCCTGAGCGCATATATGGAAGAAGCTAAAGGCAAGAGAGCAGATGACAAGAGGAAAGTGGTCATCATGATATACTAGTTGGGGGATGCTGGTGGACTAAGAAACCTATCAAAGGATGGTGATCGAGTTCGAGTGTTTGCCTAGGAAGGGTAGGAGAGGAAGGGGAAAAGATGAAAGAGGAGGAAGAAACTGTAAGATAGATATAGCAAAGTGGAAAAATGTTAGGGTTTCTTTTTAAGAAAATTAATCCTATTCACCCATAAAAAGGAAACGGACTAATATATAGAATGTATATAATACATGTCTGTTATAATAATAATAAAAAATTGTTCATTATATACTTGTTGGAGCTTTCTACCATTACAAGGTTCCATAAGGGCTGCTCTAAGCCTAAAATTCATTTGTGCCAAACCCAACCCAAACTTGTCAAATTCAGTGCCAAAGCCAATCTCGGCTCAACATGCCTCAAGATGGTGTAGAATCCAAGATTGGCTATGCCGGTACCAAGGCTTGAATTGGTTGGCCAACAGCATGGTTCAATACGCCCCTCTAACATTTTGCACCAAGCTTGAACCGACACAGTAGAGAGGGCAAGGGAGAGGGAGAACAGGACAGAGGAAGAGAGAGAGGGGGGTGAAGGGAAGAAGGGGGAGAGCCTAAGGCAGCCAGTGGAGGCCACTGGAGGACCGTCAAGGCTGCCAAAGACCTCCATCAGCTTCCAGCAGCCTCCCCAACCCCTCTCTCTCTCTTTTCTTCTCTTTCTTTCTACTTTTCCCCTTTCCTTCCCTCTCCCCTCTCTCTCTTTTCCTCTCTTTCATTCTCCCTCCCCTCCTCACCAGTGTCACATTTCAAACACCAAAACCATCCTAATCTGCCACTAGTACAGCTCAATACGCCCTAAACTGGGCAGTCCAAGACCGCTCCAAATCATTATTAACCAATACAGGTTAATGCCTAATTCAACTAGATATAATAACAATGAAATTACTCAATGACAATTGCTTGTTCAAGTGTATTTTCTTTCTAATTTTACTGCTCAAAAGCTTTCAAATGTCTATTTATTTCCTTACATTTTGTTTTCACTTCTTGAAATAAAATGCTAGTTAATAATTTTTTTCATGGATATGTCTCCACAAGTGTAATCTTTTATTCAAGCATTATTATCATCAACATGACTTACATTTGTCTATATGATTCAACAATCATGTTCCAAGCATTTAGAACATCTCTATTTCCCGGTCCAAACAATGAAATCTTCCTAACACATTTCAAAACATTAGTTTTTAATCATGTACCAGCATAGCATGCATGCCAAATTGGATCTTGACAAGAATACACATCATATTTTTATTTTATTTTTTTAATTATTTTTAGATTTTTAATGTGTTAACAATCCGATGACCTCATGGATCCAGCCCCTTGGCCAGGCCAACTTTTGGCCCAAATCTGAAAACAACGCTACTTAGGCTAATTAGGCTAATATGGATGTTATTTCAAGCAAGGATTCAGGTCCCGACAGGATGTCCCGCAGGATACCAAGACAAGGTACCATCCCACAGGTTGGGACATGACCATCCCGCCAACATCCCATTATCCTGATCCCTTCTTGGGACATCCCCTATCCCAAGTGTTAGGACAGGTCAAGACAGCAGCACATCCCGTTCCATAAAAAAGCTAAGACAACTCCATCCCATGGGATTTAAAATTTCAAGATTACCAATATCCTTTCTCATGACTTTCTTTGCAAAGCTCTCCAAGATCGTCACTACATGTGTATAGACCCTATACCATCTTAGTTGATTCTCCATCACTTGTGTATAATTTATGCAACTCAAGGCTCCTCTAATGCACATATTTCTTGCTTTATCTTATTTATGCTACCTTCAAATTGTTTTCTTAGACACTTTAGTGCTGAACACTTTCATCTATATTTGCCAAAAGTAAGGGAGAAAAAACTCCAGAAAAAATTGTATCCAAAAACAACATAAGTGATAGACATATGGACAACATAAAGCAATGCACTTTAGCCCACATTATCCGATGCATGTTCCATCTAATTTTTTTTAACAAATGGAATATACAGATGTTTACCTGATGGCAAAGCAACCATCTGTTAAGCGCATGATATGTTGGAAGCTTATGGCCACAAAAGATTTTACCAGTTTTCTAAATGGAATAGATATGCCAAGAGGAAACCACGTAAAATGAAATTAAAAAGTAAATAGAAAAAAATAATATCTGGGCAGACAGTTCAACTTGCAAGTAAAATGGATGGATAATCTTCCATACAGCATTCATGCAGCCATGGTAAACGGAGAATGGACAAGAATTACATTTCTTGAAAAGAAGGTCTGAACAAAAGATGCTTGAATCAAGATTACTACCTGATAGCCACAATTCACCTAATTACAAACACGCATGTCGAAAGAAACTATAATATACTTCTAGGGGCTCATGACAATCTTTTAGATGGAATACCTGCTTTGTTATGATCCAATTAACAAATGATGAGCGCAACTCATGACAGAGCTCAAGCATATTTCCTCCTTGAGTTAAAAGCTTGACAGTCTTCCTTCTTGGTGCAGGTTAAAAATTAGCAAATCCAAGATGTGATAAAATAATATATGATTTGAAAGAAACATAATTAGGGTGATCTTAACTGAAAATAAGAAGCAAACCTGTTCAATGGATAACAACCATCAAATACACGCATAGGTGATATTTCCATTCTCTTTGCACAATGTTGTTTAAACACTTCCTTGCAAGCTTCAGCTACAACGTCACGCAGTTCAAGATCTAATTCTGTGTATTGTATATAGGAAGGCTCATTTTTTGTCATTTTTGCATTGCCAGCATGTTGGCGATGAGATTTCGTTATTAACCTCTCTTCATCAAATATGGTAGACACAACTCGATCATAAACATAAGTATCCTCTCGTGTCTGTATTGTCCGTAGTATATCTGCATGGGAAGCATGGGTAGATTAACTGATTAAAAAGATAAGGGGAAACCCACCAACAAAATTTGTCACATAGCATAAAATTTTATAGCAAACTTTGGCAGCAAATATTGGTTGTATAAAATCAGCCTATATAGGGATAAATCAAGGTCTTAAATACTGGTGAGACACCCACCATCCCACCCTCTAGAGTCTCAGGATCAGGGTTTTCTATATCATACTGAACCGTCCGGCACGGCCCGTACTGTACTAGACGACGACCGGTACAGATCGACTGTGGAAAACAGTTCGACCCCCCAAATCTAAACCAGGTGATTCTAATTATCTTTTTTATTTTTATTAAGTACATAATTTTTAAAATTAAAAATATATTTTTGGATTAAAAAATTCAAATAATAAAATATATTTTTTATTTTTATGCACAAAGACCATAAACCAAATGATTTTAATTGTAACTGGATCATGTTATTCTATGTCAGTTTTGGATTGGAACTAGAATGATAATGATCATGCTAACGATGGTCGATTGACTTGGCACATAAAATTAGCTCAATCCTAAGTCGTGTACCAACTGCATCTCAACCAATTTGATTGCAGCTTCTAGTTAAATGGCTCATCTTGCATCCCCATCATTAATAAACCTTATCCAGTACTAAGCTACGTTAAATTCAAGTCCAAGCCCCTTCTTATAAGATGAAGCAAGTCCGATCGGACTCAAAGTTCTATGATAAATCATATTGCACAAATCCAACACGGTGAGTTAGGTCAAGTTAGGATCTTCGATATCAATCTGGAACACCATCTGGCCTTTATTAATTTTTAAACAGGAAATAATGCCAACTCGATTATCCCAGAGACCGCAATACTATAAGACCATCAAAACAAGGATGCAGATGCTTGCAAAGCCTTAGATATTGAAAATACATGTATAAACTGCACACCAGAATAACATGAAAAAATACCAACTACAAAAAAAAGAAAAACTGGCAAATTAAAAATTCTGTAATTGAGAATAATCACCCAATTCCCTCTTCCTTCTCCCATAAGGAGAAACGGAGAGAACAAAATAGAAAACTATAGGAGATGAACAGGGAAGACTCAATAGAAGATGGTGGTAAAAAGAGGAGGAAGCGATGCTAATAGAAATGCAGAAGGGGCTGCCGTTCTCGGTAGATACATAGACGGTGGCCTCCTGGCAAAAGAGGTTCTATTTTCTGACCCCCACCCGTCATGACCACCTCGCCAGCATTGCCTCAAACTCCTCTTACCCCATATATGCCATCCACTTCACCAAGTCCCTCACCCTCTGCCATTTCTCTCAGATTTCTATTTCTTCTCTCTCCAATTAATTATTGGTAATCTTGTTTTATAAAAATTTCTTCAATTAACATCAATAACATCTATTTGGACCTAAAAACATCCAATAAACCCTAAAAAAGTGCTTTAAAATTACAGGAAACCAAAAAAAATATAAAAAATTGCATGCCGATCTTTGCCATACCATGTGTCGGTACGATATGGTACCATATTGGCCGGTGATCAGTATGGGTCATGGTACCGGTTTAGCGATCCTTTCTCAGGACAGCACCATCCTAAGTATCAAGATAGAATAACTCAAGAAATGGATAGAGACAGGATGGGACATCCACCATCCTAAGCATCGATCCGTCGGGCATCCCGATCTACGAAAAAGTCAAGGCAACCCCATCCAATGATATTCAAAACCATGGAACAAATGATAAGAAACTACATAAGTAAAAAGTATGGTCTTCCAAATCAAAATGAGACAGATGTACGTCCGAGGATCAGCATGTAACCTTCAACATCAAGTTGCAACCATGCATGATTTTTTTTAGTAAGTTTCCCACACTCCAAAGCATTTTGCTGTCTATAATTCCTAGCTTATTTTTGACACCTCTTTCCTTTATAAAATTAATATATAATAAAAATATATGTAGGTGATATCAAAGAAAGAAGTTTGAATGCTTGGAGTTTTCATCACACATAAACAAGGGAGTATAGTTTCAATAAAGATGCATATTCAATTTTCCAAATTATATTATGTTCCCATGATTCCTAATTATATTACTCAGGCTTTCCATAAACTGAAGGTAAAATGGGCATGAAAGCCTCAAATAAACCACCTAGCCCCATAAATAGTGCACGAAAGCTGGTTTAACTAATCATCCCATGTATGCAAAGCGAATGGGGAGGAACCCTAACTCACCCTCTCCTCCTTTATTTGTCAACACTCCTTGGCCCTCCTCTACCCCCTGCACAAGTGTCACCTTCCCAGCTTGGCTAGCAGGCAGGAGGCAATGGCAGAGTGGCCCATGAATGCCGCCAACTGCCTCTGTCCCACATTTCGACATTATAAGATGGTTCCTTCTCCATGAATCAGAGTGGCCTGTGGACACGTTTAATCTCTCCCTGTGCGAAGTGGCAGATGGACTCTATGTTGCCCCCTTTAACACCAACCCACCCTTGTCCTACATCATGTCAGCATTTCGATGCCTGTCTCAGTTCCAATTTCGGCAACATAAGTGCTGTTGGAATGAGCTTCCTTGCTGTCATTAAATATTGCAAATCCATTTTCAAATTAGTTCTATTAACATGTGACTACCAGACACAAAATTTACAAAAAAAGTGCTTTAATTTAAGAACTTAAAGGGTACTTTTGAGAATGACTTTTTAGAAAGCTTTAGCAACAAGAAGCATGCTTTAAGACACAATAGGAAGTAATGTTGTCATGAATTTAATGAAATGAAATACACATCAGCCTTGCAAAAAAAAACTTAAATAGTTGATTATACTCATAATCAAATGAGTATAATTCAGCCTTGAGACATAGTCTTACCATTTAGCCATTCATCTTCCATTCTTGGAGGCAATTCGTGTTGTAGAAGTTGAGTTGCAGATGGACGATCAGATGGACTAGAAGCCATTAAGCGCCGAAGTAAGGTTGACTCACGAGGAAATTTTGCAACCCAAGAAGGAGGAAGCAAACCCTTTTGTTTAAGTTCCGAAAGAACAATGTGTCTTTCCATTGCAGTTGCAAAAGGGTGCCACAGCTCAAAGAATATAACTCCTAAGCTATACATGTCCACCTGTAATATGAAAAAAAAAAAACTAGAATATTAAATGTATGCTGTGTAATTGAATCATAAAGACTAATTCACTATTAGCTCAGCTTTAGAAAATTTGTTCTTTCTTAGTTAAGCTATCCAAATGATTGAATTTTTTAAAAAAAAGGCACCATTTGCTACATAATTGACATGGAATCCTGACCTTTTCATTAATTTGTGGCCACCTCTGCTCAATTTCAGGTGCCGTGTAAAAATATGTACCCACTTGACTGGTTCCATCCATTGAAACTCCAGTTGTTTCAGTGGGAAAATATTGATCATGATCCAGCTGCTCAAGTTCTAAGAACTTGGCTGAAGATGTAAATGTTCACAGTTATAATTCATTCCTTATAAACAATGACAGTTTAGTTATCACTAACAATTTTAATCCATAATTTCACAGTTATAATTCATTCCTTATAAACAATGACAGTTTAGTTATCACTAACAATTTTAATCCATAAAAATAAATCACTAGAACACAATTTTGCACAAAGATTAAAAAATTGCCTCAACAAATATCCTTATCAGGAAAACCCTGAAAGAGGCCTGAAACGTGGCAAGACTAATATGCATGCAAAATTTGTTAGAAGTAAATGATCTACAGTGGATTAGTAATTGTATGCAATGATCACTGACAAAAGCCAACTTTAGTTGGCAGAGATAATCTTCAATTACATGCTAATAAGAGGAAATGGAAATTATACAATCCTCCAAGTGAACAATAGCTATAACATCAAATTTTAATCAATTACAAATCAGGATACACTGATGACACCTAAAATTTATGATTCAAATAAGATAGACGAAGACTTCATACTATATTTCTCAGATCTGAGCTGTAGGGTACTCCATGCTAGAAAAGAGCTTAGGACCTTCCAATTCTATTCAAACCATTACGGCTAGTAATAATGTAACAATGAGACAAGGCTTCCTAGTACACTACTTAAACTGAGAGCTCTGGCAATTAAAAGTAAACACAAAAAAAAAAAAAAGGGAACCAGACTACCATGCTAGCCACTAGCCTTGGGTTTGAACTTTATGAAGTAAAAAATAAATACATGTTGCCTAAACATGACAGATAAAAAGATAGAAAATGTTGAAATAGAAACGAAACATCAAGACACTCTTAAATAGCATGTTAGCATTTGCAAAAAGATCATAAAAGAGATAATTTGGTAGATTAAAAAAAACACTAAACATAGGAATCATAGATCAGCAAACATACCAAGCCCAAAGTCACCAATTTTAATATCATTACGAACATCAAAGAATATATTACTAGGTGTCAAGTCACGATGGATGATCCCTTGACCATGTATATGTGCCAAGCCTTCAACAATTTGGCGAAACAGATGCCACGTGTAATCCTTATCCAAAGAAGAACCATATGATTCGAAATCTTGCCGTAAGGTCCTTCATAACAAAAAAAAAAAAAAAAAGTGAGGAAGAAAACAAAAGAATTGGAGTTCACTAATACACAGATGTGTGAAAAATATGTAATATAGGGATAAAAAAATGTGCTAGTGATTGTTAAGGTAAAAATATGAAGAAATCTGATCAAAGAATAAGATACAATAAAAACAATAGAATGTTTGCATGTCATAGCAATGACATCATCAAGTAAAATGGACCTATACAACAACCACCACAAACATTTGTCATGATAATTATTGTAATAAGATCCAACAGAATGTGCATCAAACTGAAAGAACAATCCATTTTCATTCAAACTCCAATTAAAATAATAACATCACTCTATTTATATTATATTTTACTCAAAGAATATAATGTGATCATGTAATTGATATAATATTAGTACTTGTAAAACCTGGACCTTAATTAGTGATGTCCATCCTAAATATATAACCACATTTTATATTACATCGCAATGATCTAAAATATGATACAGATTGATTTAGAATGCTAAGGGTACCTAAAAATTTAACAAATACATAGTATTTAAAATTCACAAACAACCAAAAAAGCTAATCATAAGTTCATAGAATAGCTAGCATAATACTTTTGTCTTTGCAACAACTTCTCTATCCCACTATGATCTATCAGAATATTTGGTGTTCTTGTATACCAAATATGTCAGCATGTGTGGTATTCACATTGTATATACTCATTCTTGTGTGGTATTTTCACAATGCACATGACCACAATGTGTGTACTTTATGAGGTTGTTACCCAAATAAGAAACGCTTTTGTATTTTCACTCTGCTTTCTAGTAATGAACATCAACTGTAGCAAATTGATGGCACTATTATCCGCATAAGTTACACATCTTTAGGACCCCACCTTGCAGATCTTCTCATACCAGAAAACAGATGTGCATTAGCATTTATAAATGAAAATCTAACAAATTACATACATAGATTCAACATAGAAAAATTTGTACAGCCATGCAACAGCAATCACCAATTGAATTTCAGGAAAAAGTAGGAATAAGTGATATACCGAGGACAATACTCCATTTGTATATACAAGTATGTCAATTCAAGTCTGTTATCACCAGTAGCATTTGTTAAGTTGACACCCATATAGCTACTAGTAGAACTTTCTGCAGTTCTCGAACCCCAAGCAGTCTCCCCATCATAATTACCATATTCAGTTTCAACCCATGCCTGGACCTCTCAAAAGATGTTAAACATTAGATGAGCCAATCAAGTTTAAAACAGGGAAGAATGAATGCAGTAATACAGCCATAAGAATATACAGGGGCAGAGATTTGGAATTTTAATCAAGTGTTGTAGCTATTAAAATGGCTGAATGTTAATTTTTAACTGCATTCTTACTTATCATACACGAGAATATAAAGTTATAAACTCTTCAAAGTTTTAATTAAAAAAGTAAAGTAATCGACATTTTCCTTTTAACAAGTCATAATCGCAATTTAATACAAGTTATTATTGTCTTATTGGGAAGTGGAAGAACAATATGGATAGAAGGAACATGTGAGAAGCAAAAAAGAAGAGGAGGGGGGTAGTGCCCTCCTCTTTCGCCTTTAATAGAAACAGAAATTAGAAGAAGTGCCCAAAGGCAGTAAGGAGGCTCGGTTGCTTCAATCAGAAAGCAGGAAGTAAAAGGGCATGTACTGTGATTATGGTGAAGCCAGCACCCCTCCATCTGTAACATATAGAGAGAGCTTCACAAACCCAGCATGGTCATGCCTCCACCAATCCCCCACCAAAAATAAATACAAAAAACACCTACCAATTATTTGGCTCCATCCCTGAGGATATATATTTGATGAGTAAGCATTGTGAAACCATTCCTGTCGAACTTTTGGCAACTGCAACCATGCAAGAATCCAGCATGAAGAAATAAAAGTGCCTGTTTGGATATTCCTGTAGGATTGGGCTAAAAATCCTACAAGAATCGATCTAGGCCCATCCGGCACATATGTACAAATTACTAAACTATGTGCACAGATTGTGTCAAATATCATAGAATATGAGGCCGGACCCAGCCTATGTTAACTGGACCTTCCAGTCCATTCCCGTAGAGTGGAAAAAAAAGATTTGGTGAGGTCATTCTTTTTTCTTGCTATGGGGTTCGGGCTGGCCCACTCTGAAAAATTTCTGGGAATATTGTGAAATGGGCCTTGCCTAGCATGTATTCTTGTGAATCCTATGGGATTGTATAGGATTATCCCAAACAGGCCCTAAAAGGACTCAACTACCTCGCAGATAGGCGACATGGTTTCATATGAAAATGATATATTCTAGCCAGAACTGCATATGATAATGAACAGATACAGTGTAAACGGAAGAAAAATCACAGGAAAATGTGAATGGCATACTAGTGGTGAATGTGGCTGTTGTCACAAATTTTTCATACTGTAATACCAATACTACAATAACTGCATTGTTGCAAAAACAATTATATAGCTAAGAGCCTCAGTAGCAAGCAATTTTTGAGCAAGAACAGAGCAAGTGAGGACCTACGTGGCCTATGGACTTGAGTAAGGATCTTCAAGTGACACAGTTACTTTACAACTTGTTTATGGAACAGGGACATGATCTGCTAAGTCATCATTAAACTACTCTATCTTCCATTATTGAATCAGCTGAAGCCATTTCGTAACTGCTTATATGGCGAGAGGGATGACTTACCCAGAGAGAAAAGATAGGGTGATTCAGGGGAAGAAGACTACTAGTATCATTAGTCTAATTGATTCTCCCTATCAAAACAATGAGGTCATCAAGTGGCAGTTGTTGCATGTATCTCAGTGCAAGATCCCAAATGATTCAAATGATATTGTCTGCATCTCAAGTCCTTGATGACCTTATACAGTATACACACTACAAATCAAGATGATATATGACATCATGAGTTCATGACTATATCAAGTGAGTTCCAAAAAGGTGATTGGGTTTGATAAGCCAGCAAGCACACTTAGAAACATCAACTTAACAGCAGATGGGATTGAAAATAGGTTGAATTGAAATTTTGTTCATAAATGGGTATCATCAGCTAAACTCCACATGGTTTATCACCTTGAGTCACAACTGTCTAACAAATTATCCAGTGGTCATGAAATCAAATTTTGAATACCTGAGAAACAGCTATTTGCATGAAGTAGGCATGTACAAAAGAGAAGGCCTTCACCAAGCTGAAAATGTTATTTTGATATTTTGTGACTGTGGTAGCATCAGTGAAAGAACCCAATTAGAATGAGTTAATTGGTGTTTTTGTGATGTAGGTTAGATGCCAGTATTTATAATGGAGTATTCTTCTTTGCTATCACTTACATTTTTTGCAGGCCATTAGCATTTTTACAGGCCTGTTTCAGTTAATGATTAGTAACAAAATCTGTACAGTCAGAAGTCTGATGAGCACAAACTACACAATACAGTGTGAAACTTTCACTTAATACTTTGTTACAAAATCTATAAAGTTGGAAGCCTGATGGGCACAAACTACATAATATAGTGTGAAACTACACTACAACATGCCTATCATACAATCTTTAAGCAAAGCCTGAAGATGTCTTACAGTAGCCACTCATGGATCCAAGGTTTTAAATCCCGTGGGACGAGACTGTCTCAGTTTTTCCATGGAATAGGATGCATTGACATCCCATCCTGTCCCGACACTCAGGATAGGAAATGTCCCAAGGTATCCCGATTGGGATGCTGGGATGCTGGCAGTACATCCTGTCCCAATACATGAAATGATACCCCATCCCGGTGTCCTACGGGACATCCCGCTGGGACCTGAATCCTTGCATGGATTTACTTTGGCTCAAGATGGCAAATGCAAAATATGGCTTTGAACTCCAGTGAGGTGAGAACTAGCAATAGCAAGTTGGTAGCTTGACCATTTAATCCGATAACCAGTCAACATAAACACAAACCAAATGTTTGAACAACTAGGAAACATGGGAAAAGTTAATAGCAGGTTGGAAGTTTGACCATTTAAGCCATTAATCAGTCAACATAAAGATGAACCAAATGTTTAAAGTTTAAACAACTTAGGGAACATGGGAAAAGTGATGATGTATTTTGCAGATTTGAAACTATGCAATGATATTATTTTCAAATGTTCTGCTAAATATCTTAATATAGTTTAAATTTTAGCAAAAGACTCTGAAAATGAAGTCCTTGATTTTTGGCTTATTCAATGACTCCAAAATATGGGGAATGCAATAGAGATGTTCTATCAATAGGGAATATTCCACATCTGTAATGGGAAATCTGTTTATTAGGAAAAAAACTCAAGCAATGCATGCACATAATTTTAGAGGCAGAATGTTAAATATATAGCAATACAAGTATACAACTATAGTAAAACTTAATATGGATAACTTGTGATAAATTGTTTATTTCACAGAGCATTCACAGGAAATATATGAATTCTTTTAATGGTAAAAATAAACTCTACCATGTGGGCAGTAGGCACTTGTCGTCATTAAGAATCTAAGATGATTAAAAGATAGTCTTAAGGAAAGAATCTTGACAAGTATAAACCAACAATATTCTCAATTTGAATTTAATGGGAATAGTACAGGAATAAGTTGTCAAAGGAAATATCAGCTAAAGATCAGCTTGTATATATGGTAGGGGCTGAAGATCAGCTTGTAATCGCTGAAGTTCAGCTTGTATATTTGGCAGGGGTTGAGGTAGGGGCTGAAGATCAACTTGTAATCACTGAAGATCAGCTTGTATATTTGGCAGGGGCTGAGGTAGGGGCTGAAGATCAGCTTGTAATCTGTCTATATAATGGGCAATTGTCAATGAAGAAAGGGACTTCTTTCTTTCAAAAATTTCAAATAAATATGTCTTGGTATCAGAGCCACAGCTCTAAACTGTCATTTGTCTCATGCTCCCAAGTTTCTTAGTCTCGGTTATTCTGGTTCATGTTCTCTTGACCTCATGTCTTCTGATAGGTCTGATGCTTCTCTGATTCGTTTCAATGACAAAAACTATTCTGCTTGGGCATTTCATTTCAGGATTTTCGTCAAAGGTAAGGAGCTGTGAAGACATATTGATGGCAGTAACCCAGCTCCTGATAAAAACAAAGACAAAGACCAACATGCCAAGTGGGAAGTCAAGGACGCACAAGTTATGGCATGGATTTTAGGATCTGTCGAATCCAGTATCATCTTGAATCTTCGATCTTCTTAGACTGTGGCTCAGATGTGGACTTACTTGAAGAAGGTCTACAGTCAACAAAATACTGCTTGTCGGTTCCAGCTTGAACATGAATTGGCCACTCTTCAACAGGATAGTCTTTCTATCTCTAATTTTTACTCTAGATTCACTAATCTTTGGACTGAATACACTGATATAGTTTATGCTGACTTACCATCCGAAGGCCTTAGTTCTGTTCGATCTGTCCATGAAACTACTCAGAGGGATCAATTTCTAATGAAACTAAGACCTGAATTTAAAGGCACCAGATCCAACCTTATGAACCGAGAATCAGTCCCCTCCTTGGATACATGTCTCAATGATCTTCTTCGCAAGGAACAACGCCTTCTCACTCAAACCACCATGGAACAATGACGACCTACATCTGTTCCTATGGCCTATGCTGCACAAGGTAGGCCACGAAGCAGGGATATGAGCACGGTTCGGTGCTTATGTTGCAAGGGATTGGCCATTATGCTACAAACTATCCCCGAAAATTCTGCAACTACTGTAAAAAGGATGGCCATATTATCAAGGAATGTCCAACTCGACCCTCCAAGAAATCGAAGACAGCATATACTGTCTCAGTTGGCTCTTCTAGTGCTGGTAGTTTTGTGAATACAACACAAAGTGCTCTTGCTCTTGTTTCTGTCCAACTCGTGACCCCTGAAATGATTCAAAAAATGATCATTTCTGCTTTTTCAGCTTTAGGATTCTCAGGTAAACCCTTCTCTACATCATCTCCTTGGTACTTTGATTCCGGGGCTTCCCATCATATGACAAACAATGCTGATTCTCTTACCAATGTAAACAAATATTTTGGAAACCTCAAAATTCATACTGCTAATGGCAATCATTTACCGATCACGGCCACTGGTGATGTTTCCTCCTCTCTCACTGATGTCTTCATATCTCCCGATCTTACCACCAATCTGGTATCTGTTGATCAGTTGGTTGATAATGATTGTAAAATAGAATTCTCTAAATCTGGTTGTGTTGTGCAGGATCAATAGTCAGGGCGGATGATCGCAAGAGGGCCTAAAGTGGGACGTCTTTTTCCTCTTCAATTTTCCTTGTCTTCCTTTTCTTTGCCTTTTGTCGCTTATAATTCTACTCATGTTGATTACCGAGTGTAGCATAAACGTCTCGGACATCCAAACTCAAATGTAC
Source organism: Areca catechu (assembly GCA_021397845.1). Taxonomy (NCBI): domain Eukaryota; kingdom Viridiplantae; phylum Streptophyta; class Magnoliopsida; order Arecales; family Arecaceae; genus Areca; species Areca catechu. The sequence goes on along the minus strand of CM038048.1, from coordinate 92,517,971 downwards.
TTCATGCTTTATTGAAATCTGGTTTTCTTAGGAATAATAAAACACCATCTCTTAGTGCTATTCAGTTTGATTGCAATTCTTGCAGACTTGGCAAAAGTAAAACTCTACCATTTCCTATTCACACACCATATGTTGTCAAACCTTTCGATCTGATACATAGTGATGTGTGGGGTATGGCGCCAATCACTTCGCATGCCAATTACAAATACTTTGTCACTTTTATTGACAACTATAGTCGTTTCACATGGATTTATTTCCTTCGTTCCAAAGACGAAGTATTTTCTGTTTTTAAAATTTTGCATGCATATATTCAAATAATTTTCGGCCCATATCAAAATCTTTTGTTCTGACAATGGGGATGAGTATATGTCTCATTTGTTTCAGGACTTTCTATAGAATCATGGCATCATTTCTCAACGATCTTGCCCTTCGACACCTCAACAAAATGGGATGGCTGAAAGGAAGAACCGTCACCTTCTTGATGTAGTTCGCACTCTTCTATTAGAATCCTCCACGCCCTCTCGATTTTGGTGTGAAGCTCTTTCCACTACTGTCCATCTCATCAACCAATTGCCTTCTCCCATATTAAACCATGACTCACCTTTCACCAGGTTATTTGTCACCCTCCAACTTATTTCAACCTTCGTTCCTTCGGTTGTGTCTGTTATGTTCATCTTCCTGCCCATGAACGCACGAAACTCACAGCTCAATCAGTTAAATGTGCTTTTCTAGGATACTCAGTACAACAGAAAGGTTTTCTTTGCTATGATCCAAATCTGTGTCGCATTCGAGTTTCTCGATATATGATTTTTTTCGAAAATCAGTATTTCTTTTTCACCCATCAGGATCCCGTTTCACCTTCATTTTCTGTTTTGCCTATGTTTACTAACTTTCCTACATATCCAATCCCTTATAACCCTCTCCTAGTGTATCAACGACGCACCACTGCCACTTCCCACCAACCTTCAACACCTCCCGAGCCCCCTCAAGCTTCTTCCCCGATTGCTGCCCCTGTTTCAGCACCTGCACCTCCCTCTCTCAGACACAGTACTCGGGTTCGTAGACCCCCAGATAGGTTTGGTTTCTCTTCTCCTTCATCCTTCACAGCCACCTTGTCTTCTATTTCTCTTCCTTCGTCTTATAAACAGGCAATGGAGCATGAGTGTTGGCGAAAAGCAATTGAAGCCGAACTTCTCGCACTTGAAGAAAACTAAACCTGGGATGTTATTTCATGTCCCTCCTACGTGAAACCCCTTGGAAGCAAGTTCGTGTTTTCTATCAAGCTTCATTCCGATGGGTCTATAGACCGTTACAAGGCTCGGTTAGTGGCACTTGGCAACAAACAAAAATATAGCTTAGATTATGATGAGACCTTCGCACCAGTCGCCAAAATGACCACTGTTCGAACTATACTCACTCTTGCTGCATCCCAATCATGGCCCTTACGTCAAATGGATGTCAAGAACGTATTTCTCCACGGCGATCTCAAGGAAGACGTTTACTTGAAACTTCCCTCTGGTATGCCCACTTCATCACCTAATGATGTTTGCAAGCTGCAACATTCTTTGTATGGTTTGAAGCAGGCACCAAGAGTATGGTTCGAAAAGTTTCGATCAAGGTCTGCTGAACCGGTACCGGGACCCGTACCGGTCAGCGGGCGGTACAGTACGGTCCGTACCGTACCGTAAGGCGTACCGACGTGCCAAATTAAATAAAAAAACAATCTTTCTCCCCCCTCTCACCGAACCGACCCCGAACCGACCCGAATCGACCCGAACCGAGCTGAACCGAGCCTAAACCGACCCGAACCGGGCAGTTTCATACCGTACCGGTACCATACCGTTTCGGTATAAAAAAAAAAAATTTTTGTCAACGGTCCGGTGTCCGGACCGTTTTTCGGTGGCAAACCGTACCAGCTCTTGGCCAGTACGGTACGGAACGCCCCGTACTGGGCGGTACGGGACGGTTCAGGGAACCCTGGTTTCGATCCATTTTGCTTGCTTTTTCTTTCACCCAAAGTCAGTGACTCCCTTTTTCTACAAAGGACATCCACAGGTATCGTTATCCTCCTTGTTTATGTGGACGATATCGTCATCATTGGCTCTGATTTGGAGGCAATCTCTGCGATTCAGACTTTGTTGCATTCTACATTCTACATGAAATATCTTGGCCAGCTCACCTACTTCTTGGGATTAGAGGTGCATCATCAAGCTCACGATCTCTTCTTAAATAAGCACAAGTATAGTCAGGATCTGGTTCAGCTAGCTGGTCTCACCAACGCCACTTCGATTGACCACCCCCATGGAACTTAATGTGAAATATCGACGTGACGAAGGGGAGCTTCTTGAGGATCCTACTACCTATCGGAAGTTGGTTGGTAGTCTTGTTTATCTAACCATTACCCGACCATACATCTCTTATGCTGTCCATACCGTTAGCAAATATATGCAAGCACCGAGGCATCTCCATCAATCTGCAGTCCGCCACAAAATTCGCTACATTCTTGTGGACACCTAGTCGTGGCTTATTATTCCCTTTCGGTTCTTCACTTCAGCTACAAGCCTATTGTGACGCTAACTGGGCCGGTTGCCCAGACACCAGGAAATCTACTACCGGTTGGTATGTGTTTCTTGGTGATGCCCTTGTCTCTTGGAATTGCAAGAAGCAAGACCACGTCTCCAAATCATCTACTGAGGCCGAGTACCGAGCCATGTCTGCAGCATGCTCCGAGATCATTTGGATGGGTCGTCTCCTCACAGAGCTCAGTTTCTCTCCCGTTCATCCTACTCCACTCCATGCTGACAACACTAGTGCTATACAAATTGCCCCCAACCCTGTCTATCACGACCGCACCAAGCACATCGAGGTTCCCTGTCACTCGATCAGGGAAGCCTATGATCATCTAGTCATCACCCTTCCACATATCTCCACTACTTTGCATATCGCCGATATCTTCACAAAATTCCTGCCATGTCAGCACCATCATTTTCTCGTTGGCAAATTGATGCTTGTCGATTTACCAGCATCAATTTGAGGGGAGAATTTGACAGATTTTTTTAAAATTTTTGAAAGAAAGAAGTCTGTTTCTTCATTGACAATTGCCCATTATATAAACAGATTACAAGCTGATCTTCGGCCCCTACCTTAACCCCTACCAAATATACAAGCTGATCTTTAGTCATTACAAGCTGATCTTCGGTGATTACAAGCTGATCTTCAACGATTACAAGCTGATCTTCAGCCCCTACCATATATACAAGCTGATCTTCAGCCCCTACCAAATATACAAGCCAGGGATTGCGGTACCGTCCCGTACCACCCGGTACGGGGCGTACCGTACCATATCGGCAGCTAGCCGGTACGGTTCAGGCCATTTAAACGGTTCAACATTCGGACCGATAAAAAAAAAAATTGATTTCCGTACCGGTACGGTCAAACCGGTCGGTTCAGCCTGGTACGGGCTCGGTTCAGCCTGGTACGGGCTCGGTTCAGCCCAGTTCAGGTATTTTTTTGTTTTAAATATATTTTTGGAAGGGGGGAGAATGTTTTTAATATTAAAAAAATGGGTCGGTACACCCACCGGTACGGTACGGTACGGTACGGACCATACCGTACCGGCCTCCCGCCGGTACGGCACCCGGTACCGGTACCGGGAACCTTGATACAAGCTGATCTTCAGCGATTACAAGCTGATCTTCAGCGATTACAAGCTGATCTTCAGCCCCTACCATATATACAAGCTGATCTTCAGCGATTACAAGCTGATCTTTAGCCCCTACCATATATACAAGCTGATCTTCAGCTGATATTTCCTTTGACATAAGTAAACATTATATGGTGCAAGTATAGATCACTTGATGCCAGGGAGCTGTTAAACTTGGCCTAAAAACTCGAAGGAGGAAAGGTATGTTGGCAAAACCGATTGTGGCAAGGTAGAAAGTAGAAACCCCACTACAGCACGTACAACACAAGGAAGGCAGTAGTTGGAAGAGCAGAAGCCAAATCACTCTCTTCCAAGGCCAAAAACACCATCTTGGCATGCCACTCCAAGGATACCGCTGTCATGGATTCCACCAAAAGGGAGGGAAGAAAGAATAGACAGAAAACAAGAGGAAAATAATTCCCATAATAGAATTTCCGTTGCTCAAGGATCTTCAATATTTAGGAGCCCTAGTGTGGGTTTTTATAAATAGTACTAAGAGACTCTTTCCTAACTCAAAGAATCCTAACCAAGGATCGCTGAACTAGTACCGGGACCCATACCGGTCAGCGACCAGTACGATATGGTGCCGTACCATACCGATACGTGTACCGGCCTTGAAAATTTGAGAAAAAACTATCCTCCTCCCCCCTCTCAAGCAAGGATCATTGAACAGGATCTGAACCAAATCCGAACCGAACCGGACGGTCTGTACCAGTGTGGAATATAATTTTTTTTATTTTTTTAACAGTCCGGAGGCCGGACCGTTTTTTATAAATAAACCGTACTGGCTCTTGGCCAGTACGGTACGGTACGCCCCGTACTAGGCAGTACGGGACGATACCACAAATCCTGATCCAAACTACTAACTTGCTTAATAACATCAAAAGTTCTCAAAAAGAAAGTTCACAAAAAATCAAGACTCTCTAGAATTAACTAACATCAACTTTTCTAACTAAGAAAGATAACTAATCATCAAAAATTAGTAATGTCCCAAATTCATGCATACATGACCGGCAACCCATGCAGCTGAGATTTGCAACCCATGAGGCCCAGACTTGTGACCCGTGTGGCTGTCACGTGCACTAAGAGCTCCAGCATCACCACTAGCATGCAAATTTGATGGTGGACACCAAGTGCGCACATGGGTGGGAGTTCCAACACACCTAGAGGGCCACTATCACAGAAGATTGGATGTTATCTGACCCTATTTTGACATTTGTGTCCCTATTATATGGACAGTCAAATTACATGGAGTATGGAGTAATGCCCAAATAGGAAGCTGCACTGGATCTTGATCATGATGTCATCACATCTCATTGTGTAAATGAAATTAGTCCATATAAAGGCTTCCTACAGAGATTTTAGCTACACTCCCAAAACTTTCACAGAAGTTTCAAAATAGATTCAAGGTTTTGTAACCAAAAGATAACAAAAATGATCACCCAGTTGTATCTCTAGGAAATCTAGTAATCTATCATAACTAAAATATTCCAAAATGCATTATATACTTTATTTTGCTTCTACTAGCAAATCAATATTTCTCCCCTAAAGGTTGAGCACTTCTTTCTGTCCTTTTCATTAATTCCATATCAATTACATGTTAAGTGACGTAAGATTGAACATGAGCATTGACTACCAAATTTCAACTCTATCAATCAATCTTGACAAGTGTAAAATAAACTTGTCCAGGCTTATGTTTAGATAATCCAACTTCTTAATCAGGTGATTGCTCCCTCATACATGTATATAATAATCAAAGCATTATCCCCTTGTATGCCCTTATTCAATAGTGCCAATTAGATCCAGTCATTAGAAAAGCACATTTAGATTATTCACCTCACTGAATCATCTTATTAATCGCCTAAGTAGAATAACCACAATCATTGACCCCTTGTTTAAAGCCAAATTGGCTTTGAGAGTTTGTTGTCATTTTTTTGACCTTTCATTAAGTATAGTTTATAAGTTCATAAAGCAGAGTAGCAGACTATATGTTTGCCTCTAATATTTGTCAACATCACCATTACTTTTACAAATACTTTTGTATATATAAGATACCTTTTATTAATCTTCACCATAATGTTTCTAAAAACATTTGCTATATCTACTTATTTCGGTATCATAGCGAACAGGCTAACAAAAACAAAGTTTTTTCTTGGTTTTTTCATATTTTTATTGTTACATCATTATTCCTACAGATTAATAAAATTCTTCAATCCATTTTTTTTCTAGTTGTGTGTTGATCTTCAAAGCATAACCTCAATGATCAAATCGCCCCTTCTTCCATTTTCTGCTGCATCAAAACCACCTAATCCAAGTTGAAGAACAAGTTTTCCAGGGGAGAAAAAAGAAAAAGAAGCACACTGAAATATCTTAGTTAACGAGTTAGCTCCAAATTTTGGGGTAATGTGTATTATACCAATCATCTCAATAAGAGAAACAGGTTGGGTTATATGGCCAGACCATAGCATTCCACATTTTATTCTAGATTTGCAATAACAGGGATGTGTTCATATAAGAAGCACTATAAATGCAGGCAGCAAGTGTTTTTTTATTCATTCAAAAGTTGCATTTCGCTTTTTAGGTGGCCATCTCTTCAGTACTATTACTTTGGAACCTCGAAAGGTGCACCATGAAAAATGATTCTCAGAAATGCAACAATATCATAGCACGATTTTGTTCGAAAAACCCAATGACAAGAGTATCAGTCACACAGTTGTGATCCGAGATAATATTTTATACCAATTATCAATAAAATAATATTTTGAATGAGAAGGACAAAAATACAAGACTGAAGACATGCAGAAAGCGTTCACCTGATAGTAGCGAACAACATGTTGATGTTGCAAGCGTGAAAGTGTAGCTACCTCCCTGAGCACCTTGCCAAAATGAGAAACATCAAGAAATTTAACCAAGATAGCAAACATTTAATTTCAACTTCAGGAAAGATCAAAAAGGAAATCTAAATACAGTTGATATGAAACATGAGGGACATGTTGAAACTACACATCAACAAAACGTTTAAACCATGGATAATCAAGTGACTAAGTAGGTTCAAGTGAAATAGACTAAGATTGTGAAATAAAATTGAGAACTTAAAATATAAAGCACTGCATTACAGTGAAAATTAGGTGTATCTTAGTAGAACTAGCCATATATGCTTCTCAGATTGTTCGTGAGAATTAAACCTGATAGTCCCAAACTCCCTATCATAACAAAAACCAAGTTGCTAATCAATAAATGTTTGAAGGTGAAGGGACTCCACTTCTCTGAGTTATTTCATTAAATGGATTCAATGTAACCCAGGGTAGCAAGAGCATAACTTCTATTATAACATAAAATTTATGCTTTATTTGCAAGATAATGAGAAGAATAGACAAAGCTATCACTCCCATGATATAACAACTATAAAAAACGATGGCTGTTCTCTGTTATTTAAATGACAATATTCTATAACATAATGGGAGTCCTCCTATACCATTATAAGTCGGTTCAAAATCTCAGTATCAGTATTCAGTAGGCTTACCTGTCAAGTATAGCATATGGTACCAGTACGTACTGGCAATTGTCCATATCATAATGGGAGTCCTCCTGTACCAGTATGCATACCTCTCAGGTGCCAGTAGGGTACGATACCAGGCTGTACTGTATTGTACTGATGTATGGTACAGCAACTCCAACACCTTTTTTCTTTTTGGATACAAGGAGGTTGTCCTGTACAGTCCACCAATGACTGACCGATTTTAATATGAAACAATACTTAAATCCTTGCTTTGTAACTGCCATTATTTATAACCACAGCTCCTTGAGATGAGAAGTAAAATAATTTACAACAAACTTTCTTTAGAGCTCACTTCTCCTCCAATCCACTTCAGACACAACCCCAAATTCTTCCTCCTTCAAAACTAAAATGCAAAAAGAAAAGAGTATCTGTTCCGCCCACAATCAAGAAAACCAGATTCAAGCGTGCTACCCTTCAATTTTATATCTATTGGGTTGCATGATGAAAATATCGAACCATATCAACAGCATTTACAGTTCACATCCACCAATGTAGTCTTTAACATAAATATATGGCATGATGCTAACTAAAACTCTAAACCGGAGAAGACAGCTCTTAGATAATTAGTGCTGATCAAGCCGAAAGAAGCTCAAAGGATGATTAAACAGAATGGTCCTCAAATTGAACTGGTGACACAGTGATCCAACCCCTTGTTTTGATCCATGTCTTGTTCTGGTTTCAAAACACTGCCAACACCAAGCAATGTCTTTAAAATGGATCCACCATGATCTTGAAAAAAGGATTGGATGGATTGATATAGTCTTGTCAAAATGAAAGAGAGACAAATTGTATGCATATTGTGTTATCACCACTTACTAGGGGGGATAATTTTCGACCAGAGCTGATTTTGTATTCAAATCTATCCAGATATAGACAGAAATTTGAGCATCCAATTAATATCCATATCCATATCTATATCCGTAAAAAAAATGGATATGGATATGGATAGACAACTATCCGATCCATATCCAAATATCCGATTCTACTTATAATCTTATTTAATTTTATATAGTACTCATTAAGTTTTAAGAATATATAAGCATATTAACATGTGATTAACTTGATTTATCCTCCACTTAGTAATATCTTTAATTCTATAGTCATAAAGTTTAATTATCCGACTTATATCCATATTGGGATCCGTATTTCTAGTATCCGTATCCGTTTAAAATAAATATGGACATGAATTTTTGTATCCAATTAATATCCGTATCCATATTTGTATTCGTCAAATAAAATAAATATGGATATAGATACACTGGTATCCGATCCAGCTTCAGCCCTAGTTATCACATAGATTAATTACATCACTACAAGGTCATTACCCATGTTAATCAAATGACAACATATTTGCAACCTAAGCAGTCTTTCCTACCGCAATTTTGAGAATAATAATAGTTTACTTCTCTACTACAACTCAATCATATAATTTTTATAACATATGCAGTAAATCAATAGCTCATCCAGAACATTGTCATTTTTCCATGAGAAATAGCATTATACCAACCAATTACCATAGATATTTGTTTCAGCCTTTCCTTAAGAGATACATGAAAACATTGTTACCATACTGACTACTGAGGCTAAACCTTAAATTCTGCAGGCTAAACTTGTCTGCTAAAAGAAAGGGCCAAATTGTAGCATTATAAAGAACAAAGCATAACCAATAATTCTGAAGGTTAAACAAGACATTAGTGCGGGTTCTCTCACTGAAAAAAGGAATTGAATAACATGTACCTCAAAATCTTCTCGTTAACATAAGGGCTTTTATCCTTTAGGCGAATCCTTTTTACAGCATATTGACGTCCATCCAGTTTGTTTTTGCACAATGCAACATGGCCAAATCCCCCATGACCTGCCAGAATATATATTGTGTATTAAGGATACAGACACTCCAAACTTAATTATCAAAGCTATAGCATCAAATTGCAATTTGTGTTTCTTCACACAAACAATTAAACAAATTAAATATCAAATGCTCCATCCCAATTTAACCATGCAACAATGACTAGATCCCATACCACTAAAATGCACGTACAAATGATCCGTCACTGGTCCTTCCTACGTAAACCTGTTCTCATGCAATGGTTACACTATTACAATATTACAGCCTTGTTTGCATCCCAAGTACTTGTAAGATGGTCAACACACCATGTTTAGATCATTAAACCCTGGTATATGAGAGTTCCACTCTAGATGATCTACAAATCAACATATTTTGGACTGCAGCTGCTCATTCTAGAATGGATAGAATTAGCCGCTGCCTGCTGGAATGACACTTTTCTACTGATTTTGTGAAGCCGCAGCATTTCTTTTTTTCTTTTCTTTTCTTTTTTTTCTTTTTTTTTTTTGAAACACAGCCTTTTCTTGTAGTAGTTTAGAGAAACCATGGGGACTGCTCTACAGTTGCTTAAGCATAGACAGCATGACAAGCTGGCTTGCTACCTAATGACTAAACTTCTAGGTTCCATGGGAGGCCCATTCTTGGACGTAGCTTCTTCCTCACATGAATCCACCCCAAAATTAAGGAGTTGACATTGAGATTTAGCATAAAGATTTCAAAAAAGAAATGGACTAATCTATGATGGATACAAACCCCATCCTACATACTAGGGATAGACTTGTGAAGTAGATTTCAAGCCTTCGTACATATGCACACAGACAATGTATCTAGTATGGGAGTTGTAAAGTAGGCACCTGAAACAATTGATTTATAAACTGGACTGGACAAGCAAACAAACTGAGTTTGATCAAAAGCTGTTTTAATTTAATGTATAACAAGTAGGATCCAAAAACTCATCCTGTATTCATGCTCCAGCACTTTGGCTTCCATCTCGGCCAAACCACTAGTAGGTGGACCTGAATTGAACCAACTAGGTCTTGACCAATGTGTTAAAAGTCATTCTAAAGATTGCTTGTAGTGAAGTCAGGTCCTCAATGTGGGAACTCCACAATTCAACTCCACTAGCATGGAACTTTGATAAAGTTTGTGATGCATATCTTATATACAAATCACCCCATGTAAGACATGCAGTTATGGTGATTCATCATCTAGTTGTACTATAGCAAGAATAAATAAGATGTTGGGAATGCTTGTCATTTGATTGTCAGCTGGCTGTGTATCTGCAAGGCATTTCAGATATCTTTTACAATCTCTTTACAAACAAAACACTAGAATTGGATTTCGTTCTGGTTCTTTCATAACTCCATCATTATATGTCAACGTTTCTGACCACAAACAACAAACACCAAGCAATGTTCTTTGAGAGCATAAAACGTAAGATACTTTTCCTTCCCTTAGTTAAAGAAAAAGTGTGTATTAGATGGCCATCATAGTTGGCCAAAAGCTAAAGTAACCCATGAATTGAACTAGCTTATTGTTGAAGTAGAAATCCAAGTGACCTAACAATAATACATAGTCACTCAGTCAATTTCCAATTCAACCTACTTTATTGAAAATAATACAAAATCTAATAACCAAAAACTAATTTTTTTACATGGTTACCAACATGTGTTGAACATATGGTATGAATAAGCATTAACAATTATTTAAAAAAAATCTTAGTGAGAACTGAGGATGGGGAGATGAAGCTAATATATCCGAAGTCGCACTATAAGTAGCACAACAAACAAGATAAGGAATCAAAGCCATAAAGATGGAAATGAGTTGCAAATTGCAATGCACAAGAGAACAAACCATACAACATTCTCGCACTGCACTAGCCAGCTAAAAATTGATGATGGGAACACAGTCGCTCAAAAGACGATGTTGATAGCCAATCACAATCATTAATAGAAAAAAGTGCCACAGGAAGGACATCCATAAAATAAGACAAACAAAATCAAAGATACCAAATGTAGCACCTGGTAGGCACAACATGTGCAACTACAAACCAAACAACAAAGAAGGTAAAAATAAATAAGTCTCGACAAATGGTATACACATAAGGACATCCAAAATAGTTATACTTCAATAAAGTAGGGGTGGCAATCTGATCAGGTTGGGTTGGATGCAGCTCAGGTCAAAAAATTGTCAACTTGGACCCAACCTATTTATTAAACAAGCAAAAAAATTCAGATCTGAACCCAATTTGTTTATTAAACAAGTAACCCAACCCTACATAACCCGTTTACTAAACAGGTTGAGTCAAGTTAAATGATTAAATAGGTTAAGTGGTTTTAAATAGATTAAATAAATTTAAACGTGTTAAATAGGTTAAGTGGCTTGGGTTAGATAGATTTTAAATGGCTTAAACAGACCTTAAATAGGTTAAATGGCCAATTATTAAATGGGTCAAAAACAGGTGAAACAGGTCAAAGGTCCAAACCTGAACCATGTCCATTAAATAAAGATATCTAGATGGGTTGATCCATTTATGATCCAAACCTATTTATATCAAACCTGAACCTACTCAAAGCGGGTCATTTGCAAGACAGATTGATGGGTTCGATGTAAATGACCCCCCCCCCTTCCTCCCCCAAAAAAAAGATGTGGGGAGATACTAGATAGGTACAAGAAATATGAAAAGAGCTCTTAAAAATCCAACAAGAGAAAAAGTGGTTCAGGATAAACACATCAAAGAAGAACAAAAGTTACAAAAGGGTTGTGGCCAGCTTGCTGAGAGACTAATCTAAAACAAGAACACCCATAAAATCACAAAATTATGAAATAAATGTGAGGAAAATAAAATGTTGTAGAAACAACTTCATATCTAAAAATTGAATTTAAGAATGAAAGAGGATACCACTGGGTGTATCCTTTTTGTTCTCTAGGATCTACACAGACAAATGGAAAGACATAAAATAATATCTAGTGAAATTTGTGGTTGCTAGATGATGTAGCCAATTAAAAGTCAAGAAAACTATGAAGTGTAGACTAGTGGAAATCAGGTCCAGATTAGAATTTCAATCTGGATTTCTGAGCAATTGGAAATTCTTCCTGCTATTAGCACAAAACAGTCTGAGAGATATCAGATCTGAATATAAGTAGTTTGCTGATATATAAGCAGTGGAAAGCGGAGAAACTAACAAAGGTTGTGAAGAATTATCAGTAGTAAAGAGAATGTTAGGAAAGAAGTAAAGGAAGAAGAAGGAGAGGCCTCCAGCCTGTTTTATTCTCGAAGGAAATCCCTAGTAGAAACTTCAATGACCCCAAAACGCCAAAACAGCTATCCATGGTTTAACAAGCAACTTTCCTTGTCCATGAAGGACTCAATGAAAGGAAACTAAGGAAACATAAAGTGGTCGGGCCAGTATTAATTAAATACTACTGGTTTAGGGAACAAGTCAACCGACTCTAATAGGGTGTCCAATGGCATGGTCAGAGTTAGGGGTGGCAATCGAGTCGGGTCGGGTTAGAAATGTCTCAACCTAAACCTGACATATGTTTATTAAATGGATTGTAATTTAAAACCTGAACCTAATCCATTTAATAAATAGATAACCCAACCTGATCTGTTTATTAAATGGCTAACCTGCTAACCCAACCCAACCTGACCTATTTAACTCGTTTAATAATTGAATAACATATTTACTCAATCCAATCCGACCTAACCTGTTTAATACATAGATAACCCGTTTACCCAACCTGACCCCACTCGACCTGTATATTAAATGGATTAAATGGATTAAACGGAACAGGCCTAAAAAACCTGAACCCGACACGTATATTAAATAGATTAAATAGGTCGACCCGTTTACAACCAAAACCCGTTTATCCCAAACCCAACCCTATTTATGACAGGTCGAACATGGATCGGGTCATAAATTGCCACCCCAAGTCACAGTCTTTGTTAGCCTTAGATTGAGTTTTATTAAAACTCTTACATAAGAAATATATTAAAGATTTCACCGATGCCTATACCAGCTCATACATGCGAGCCAACACCTTTTAAGCAATTCTTAGAAATCAGCAAAGCAAATCCTAATGCAAGCAGAAAATGCTACAACAAAAAAAGGCCTTAAAGAACCAAAATAAGACCATCCTATGTTCCATTTTCTCTGACCAGCAAGGACCATTCAGTTGGGTATGCATGGCTGCTCCTTTCTGGTCCTTTGGCTGCACCACTAGATGAAATGGAATGTATTTAATGCATGTCCATAAGACTAGAGTTAAAATGTTAAGAAGGCAATAAGGCCCAGTATATTTTAGAATTAAGATATTTTGCAATAAAGAAGGTCCAAGAATACAACAACAATCTAGGCCATTGTAAGGCATAGCATCAAGAACAAGTGTGATAGGGATAGTGTAAGAGTTGCAGGCAGAGTGGCAGAAACTAAGATGCCATTGCATGTTTGACAAAAATCTAATGAGTAATGAGGCTCTAATAATGGGCTAAATTTGCTTTAAATGGCCAAATAAAAAGAGGCATGCCTAGGAGAACACGATCAGACATCACAGAAAAGGATGTGGAAAACATGCAATGACCAATAGTTGTAACCAGAGATTAAGTACCAGTCCTTAACGGCCATAATGAACTGGACTGATGAACATCAATACTCAAGACACCCTTCTTTTACCAGTATCAAGGCGACAAAGGTGCTGGCTGCTATGCTAGCACCAATTACCATACCAAGCATTAATATCACAATTTTGAACCATGGTTGTAAGTTGTAACCCTTTATAGGAATAATTTGATGAATAAGATTCGGTCAACCACCAAAAAAGTTGAGATATTGGTTGACGGTTATGGTGGTGGTCTTTATAAGGAAAACATAGACCAACATAAAAATTATTTGACATCACTGGTGATAATATTTACCTTTGGAATAAGCTTAACTGGCCATAAGCTGCTCATATAGGTGAGATCATGGTCAGCCAAACCAGACCAAACCACCCGGTTTGGCTTGTACCAAGCCATGCCGGCACTAAATCGGGTCGATCCAACCTAATTTTTCAGCTCGAGGCTCGAACATACTTGAACCACCCGAACTGGGCAATTCGGTGTAGTACTAGGCTAAACCGACCAGTTCAACCCAGTTCGATGACTTAAAACATGGGAACGGGAAGATAAGTGAGACTACAAAAAATTCAACGAAGAACCCCCTTCACCATAGCTAAAAAAAAAAAACTACGAAACAAGGAGAAATCACTGATTAGAGGTACGCTTACTTCTCTCCCACCCCTCTTTCTCCCCTACCCCTCTCTTTTTTTTGAGAAACTTTAAAATGCATAAAAAATGGAAAAAGAAAGGAAGATCATACCAAAGTTTTTTATTTTAGCATAATTTTATTATATGTTGTAGATCTATGGATGATTTACACAATGACACTAAAATTATTAATTTTTATTAAGTATATATTTTTTTGAATTAAAAATATATTTTTGGATTAAAAAATTTTTAAAAAATTAAAATTAAAAATTAATTATAAAATTAAATTATTGTTCAAGGGCTTGCAAGCTACTTTCAACATAAATTTGAAATTTATTTATCAAAGTTTTGACGTATCATGCACATAGTAGCCCGTATCTAAATTTGAATGAAATTGAAAAATAAGTAGCATTTCATGCATGCCTACTGCATTGAAAAAATATATGTAGCATCCATAATAGGATTCTACATGAATCTAACATCAATTAATTGTTCATAATTTTAAAATTTTATAATATTATTTAAATTTAAAAATTATAAAAATTAAAAAATTAATTAAAAAATATAAAAAAATTATGAAACAAAATTTAACTATTTTTACATAATTACCGAATTAATATACTTGTTAAATTTCAAGAATGGATCCATCGAGAAAAAAGGATCCATAGCGTAATATTGGTTGAGACCACATGCAGTGATGCAAATGCTCTTAAATCAGCACCATTGAAAATGCAATTGATGCAACACAAAGTTCAAGGGTAACTAGATTGAAGCAACACTTGGCTCGCAATTATTTCGATATAGCTATGTGCCGAGAGTGCCCATAATAAGTATGCCGATTGATGAAGAAGCACTTCACAAGTACCAAAGTAGCAAAAAAGAGAAATTTGAGATAAGGCAGAGATGGATCCTCGAGCCATAAAGCCACCTTCCTATCACTCTTCCGCTCTAGATAATGGGGAGGCACATATCCAGGCTACCATTCGAGCAAGCTTGAATAATCAATGGAAGTGGGAGAAGGTGACCAAGCGTAAAGCTTGAGGCCATCAACTTATGAATCGGGGTTGGGCTCTACAGACATTACAAGTAGAGTTAGAATTTAGGAAGACCTCCTTAATTAGAAAGCCCATTAGTAGAGGCACAAGCCATATTGCATCTATGTTGAAAACTTTTGGCAGTACGAATAAGTTCTCTAAAGAGACTCCACCAAAAGTCACTATCCATGACTTGGATCCATGCCTTTCTCAGCAAAGATTCCAAGCACCAGAGGGTTGATAGTATGCTTAAGAAAGACAAGAAGGATATGTGGAGAGCTATTGGATGCTAGTTTCATTTTAGTCATACTGAGATGCACCAAGCAGAACATATTATTGCCTGCCAATGCACCTATACAAGCTACTAATCAAGATGTAGATCCTCCAAGACTGAAGGATATCTATGATGAGCTTCTTGACAATAATGAGGAGCTATAGAAAATGATTGCGTCATATCAGAACAAGTGGCCTATGTATAGACTGATGATGATGTGCAATGGTTGGATTGATCCTACTAGAAGAAGAAGAATCAGCTTCTTAATATATTGTGATGGAAAACATTTTTTTCAGAAATCCATAGATGCTTTAGATCGAGTGCCCGATGCCATAAACATCCTTAGATTGATGGAGGTGATCAATCAAGTAGGAGAGCAGAATGTCATGTAGGTTATCACAAACAATGGACCACAACAAAATTTTCTAAACCCGTATCCATACCGGTCACCGAGTGGTACAGTATAGTATGGCACCAATTCGATATCGTACCAATATATGGTACAAACAAGCATTCCAGTCAAACCGGCACACCAAGTTTTTCGTTATGTTTTCCAATTTTTTGGTTTCTTAGAATATATAATCAATTTTTTAGGATTTCTTGATTGATTTTAAGTCCAAATTGATGTTTGTTGATGTTAATTGATATTTGTATCACTTTGATATACTCTGATATACACTTAAAAATCATGCCAAATCGGAGTGATACAAGCATCAAATAATATTAAAAAATATCAATTTGGACTTAAAATCATTCAACCCATCCTAAAAATTTGATTAGATATCTTAAAAACTATAAAAACAAAAAACGAAAAAAATGGCATGCCGACCAGCAATACCAAGTATCGGTATAGTACAAAACTGGCCGCCGGCCGGTACGCATACCGGTTTGGCTAACCTTGGGTGATATAGAAAAGATCCTAGCATCCATGTTTTAAATTTTAACTGATGCTAATGCTAATAATAGAACTGCAGAGAAGTGTCATCTAGAGCTACTTATTGTTTGAAAGTTTAAGCTACTTGATACATTGTGATGACAATAAGAGAATCATGCATTAGAAGAAGGTCTCCTCAAGCTATCAAAGAAGAACCTTTAAGAAATTCTTAAACTGCGAAAGCAAGATCTAAATATCAAACTCTGATGGCAATAAGGTAGAGTTGGTTGCTGAAGGTGCTACAATGACAAGGTCATTGAGGGCATGTTTAATGGTGAAAATTACTAATGGAGAAGAATCTTTCTCATGTTGAGTACTTCAAGATAGCAGAAGAGAAATACTTGGACATGATACACCATGAAAGAAGTGTTGGACAAGTTGTATTAATATGGTAAGTCAAATAACTAGGTGCTTCCATCCCTCTGGATCCAGTACATGATGTGAATGCAGTGCACAACTCTATAATATATGCATGATAATTTATTCTTCAATATAATAACATCCACAAAAATAAACAAGTCACCACTTTCACAGAAGTAGCAAACTCAAACAAAATTTCACAACAAAAACTAAGTCAATCATAAAACAAGTCCATGTCTTTAAAATATATACGATATCTATGATAGAGCTCATACACCAAGAGTCACAGGACATTTCTATTTACCAATTCCTTATTTTTCCTAGCTCTAATATTTCTATCTCACAAGATGCCCATCATTGTCCTTCATAGTGTGGTTCAAATGCTTGTATATCTCAAATGTCTTTGTTCAGCAAGCTGTAATATATTTTAGATATTCAAAAATTAAGAATGCAAAACATGCAAGGGAAAAAGTTTGAATTATTTAAGGGTGTGCCAGGAGAAAAAATAAACATCAAAAGGGAAGCTCCTTACCAAGTGAACAGACTTCTTCAAAGTCATTCAAATAACGAGAATTTGGTCTCGAAGAAGCAGTATCTCCATTACAACTAATATCCGGTTTCCAAAACTGAGAGAATTGCGAAGAAGCCTATAGTGGTGTTCAGAAGAGAAAAGAACAGTCACTACAGCGATCTTCCACTTTAAAATCCAGCAGGGAAAAAGAGAACACAAAATCAAAGAATAAACTAACCACAGGCTGTTCAAAAGCACAACCGAAAGTTTTGGCAAATACTGATGGTGGTACAGCAACCAAATCTCTGGCCCATTCTGAAATTACCTGCTCCAATCCAAAAATTAAGGTAAGACCAAAAAAAAATTAATGAAGAAGTTGAAAATCAATAATAAAAAAGACTGATATAAACATAGAAATATACCCCTAAATTGTACAACTCTGATGAGATTTCTGGCAAAGCAGTAGCCAGTGATCCTTTAGAATAACAAACCAACTGAAGCAAGTGCACCTAACATGAGATTTGAACAACTTAGTTAACGCTGAAGAGATATAAGTTACAAGCATAGTGTAAATTTGTAAGCAAAAGCAAATACCAAAAGAAGATCTTTTTTCTTGCTCCGAGATTCAATATCATCTTTGGTTGAAACAAAACTCGATGAGCTTGAAGATTCATCTTCTGAATTACAAACATCAACCTTCCTTTTTGGTTCTACAAGGTCAGCAACCTAACATGACAAAAAATGTAATATAAGGTCACAATATACAAATCAATACCATTATCCTAAAAATATTATAAGCCATTTCATTTTTCTATATGAGTAAATTTATAAACACTAGCTGGACAAATAATCACATCATGTCCATTTCCAACTTTTATGACCATGTACTATTTGAAACAGGTTTGTGCAATGCCAATGACACTTCTGCAGAAAAAAGAACAGTGACCTTCAACAGCTTTCCTGATTGACTTGTCAGCACTGGGCAGTGATGAGGTTATTTGAGTCGATTGCATGTTAATGCAACTTGTTTTATCAGCATTAACGAGGTGCTAAAGTTTCACCATGCATGCTCTTTATTATTTCTAGATGTAGTAGTCAATTTTGCGAAATCACCTCTCCCGGCCCAACTCACGTAAGGATACCTCATTACCCCTATGCCATAGAAGGTTCATAAAAATAACAACAACGTGATGATAAAAATTTAAAAAAAAAGGATAAATGAGTATAACAAACATGGTGACCAAGGTTCACCATTTTAATACCAGATCCCATACCGGTACCATTCTATTACAGTGTCGGTATATGGTTTGATACGATACGAAATAGCACACCAAGTATCGGTACAATCTAAGACAGTACATCAGTTCAATACCAGAATAGTACAGTACACCTTGTACAAGATGGTATGGCAAACCATGGTGGTGACACACAAATATATACTCAGCTTCAATGCTAGATAAGCTTGGAACTGAGTGGTATGGCAAACCATGATGGTGACGCACCATAACATACTTAGCTTCCATACCAAATATCACCAAAACAAATTAATTACAATTTTTCATGTCAATCAATTTCCAACAACACATCAACAGTACCCAGCAATAGGTTTTTAAAAAAATTGAATGCACAAGTGCCTCCTGCTAGGTCACTACCAAGTTAACAAAGGATGCCTATGAAAGTGTTAACAAAAGAACCGAGAAGAATACATCCAAAATCAGGCCTTGTATTTATCTGACGCAGAAACTCTCAAACAAAGCTTAATATGCCCAGGCAAAATTAGTTGGGTGTTCTTCAATACTCACAAGGCCATGGCTGCACAAATCTGTATATATGCATCAAAGCATCTCTATACATACCTATGGCCTATGTACCCACATGCTACATACCAACCTACCTACCTGCATGCATGCATAAAGCACACAACATGCTACTTCTGATCGCTCATTGGCCAGGCTAGATTTTGGAGGGGGGAAATTGATGGGTTATATTTACTGATAGGAACAAGGGTCGATGGGCAAGAGTAATATCACAAGATATAGGTAGGGAAAAAAAAAGGATAATAAACTACATTTCCTGAATTGGCAAATAGCCACTTCTGAGCCAACAGGAAATGAGATCATTCCTTGGTTCTTTTATTGTACCTGCAATGCAGCTTAATTTTTTATGGTTTTCACCATCAAGTCTAATGGTTCTAATTAACAATCTAAGTGCTCTTGTTGACCGCTTTTTCCTGGAACAACTTATCTTACAATCAGGCTGTAAAACAAGAAGTCAGACATACCCAATACCTTATGCTAATTATAGGACAGTGTAAAGGGATTTTAAGAAATAACATGAAAAGGAAAAAACCAGTATACCTCATGCAAATGAATATGTTAGACTCATAGCAACATAGGACAATCACATTGGCATATATTTGATTCCCTAGGTATCACAACAACAACATTCGTTCATACATTGTATAATGCACACAGCAAATCAACTGAGACACTTGATATCATGTCCAGATCTGATATAATGTGCTCGAGCTAAAACAGGTCAAATCTGATAAAATGTGATTTATCCCAAGGACCAATATTTCATGAAAGAGAGACGGATGAAGGAAGAAGAAAAAAGGAGTAAAAAAGTGGAAGAAAACATGAGAAGAAAGAAGAGAAGGCCAGAAGGGTAGATTGCTCTCTCTATCTTAGGAATTAGGAGATTCTCATTCTTTGAGAAATGCAGTAGAGAAAAATTGCAGACATCCCCTACTTTTGACTATTTCAATTAGCACATTTTAATTGAAGCACATCTGAAATACCATGGCCCTAGAATGACCTCATATAGAAGGAACATCAGTGAGGTTGCTCCATTGTAACCTGGGTGTCACAGGTTCAAGACATGAAAATAGCCTCTCCGCAAGCAGGGGTAAGACACAAGCCCACAATGGCAGGAACCCTCATGCACTAAGGCACCCTTTTCTAAAAGGACCTGGTACAGACTAAGACACAAGCCCAGCAAATAAGATATCAAACAAATCAAAAAGGCAAAATACTCCAGATCTAGCACATCTGCCAACCCAATCACAAAAACAGGTTGTCAGTTCCATCTGACAATTTTGCCACATCAGTTCCTTTAGTGGGGATAATTGTGAATGCAATAACTTCTCTAATAAGAATAAAAATTATCATGAAAAATATAGAAAGATACATGGACCTGCATAATGCAGAATATAGAAAGATACCATTAATGTATCACGAAAAATATGCAGTTCATTGTTGTCAGACTGCAGAATCAGTTATTTAGAACATAAATATCAGCAAACAGAGTAGGGAAATTGCATTCCAAATGAAATATATTTGAGAATATAAGCACTGTCATTCTACAAATAATGGGAAGGCAAGCTGGAGGCAGATATTTGAGATCAAAAGGGTACCAATAAGGTGCGGTTCATGAATCTAGAAGTAGAATATGATCTACACTGATAAGAGAGGGCAATTAAGGAGGGGGGGAGGGAATCCCCCACTAGCATGCCAAAAAATGAACAAGAACACAAGTGGTAGGAATGCACATCGACAGGGCAGACCACCAATTTTACTTGGAAGCCTGAGACATGAGACAAGTGTCCATGTGTCCACAAAAATACGACATGACAACTTACAAATTAGAGACAAGAACACATCCGCATCATATATATGTGTGCATAGCATAGACCTAACCTGGCAGAACCAATTGATTTGTGTATGGATTACAAATCAAGAGTACTTGCAGATATTGTATGAAATCCGCAAATAACTCTCAAGATGGAAGTTAACCTATAGATGCTGTATGCATGCCCATTTGGAATGGGAATCACTGTATTCATTCTTATGGGAATGGGGATTAAAATAAGAGAAACTTTTTCATTAATCACGGACACAAAAAGGGCAAAAGTTCATAAATGCAATCCATTCACGATGATTAACAAGGAAGATGAGTAGTTTATCTGAGATTTGGCAAATACCAATTAGATAGATTGGAATGAATTATTGTTTTTTCTTCCCTGTCCCTATGTATTTACATGAACATGTGGTAATACATTTGGACATGATTCTAGTGCTATCTTGATTGTGTCTCACTCTTTTGTTCAACAAATGGTCCATTCATATACAATAACAAATAAGTAGCAGGTATAGTTTAGTGGTAAAAGTGTGATTCGTTCTGGAAAAATGGAGCACCTCACAGCCCATCTTCATAGACCAAGAACTACGAGATTATCCCTTTCATTCTGGGGTGATGGAGAGAACGTGCCATTCAAGCCTTTTTATGTATATGCATTCATCTAATAGCAACACTTTTGCTTCCAAAGTTTATAAAATTGATACATCATATGCTAATCATTATGTGAGGCCAACATTTTTCAACTAAAAGTGCCAAAAATAGACATATAAAGATGATGACATCATGATTTGATGTCACAAAGTCTCAAGAGTGTCATGAAGTGTTCCAAGTGTCTGGCATCATCATGTCAAAAATCCAAAAACATGGACCGTGCAAAGTTCTCCAGCCACAACCTATTCAACCCAGCCCGCATATTAAGCTTGGCCAATGTCAGAGAGTCTGAGCTTGGGCTTCAGACTTTGGGTCAGACTAAATCTAATATTTGCACCAGGTTCAGAACACTAGTTATTAACTTAACCCAGCATGGCCAAGCCCAAATCATACATTGTATGCTGCAATATTGTACAAGAAGTCACACGTATAATAGGGCTAGCATATACAAAATGTTGGCAAGGTTTGGCCTCAGCACATTAGCTGAAGCATGGGCAGGCTGAGACCAGGACAGGGTCTTGATAATGGAGGCTAAGCCAGGACCCCCTATTGCCTGCCATCTGCCCAGCGATGCTAATGCAAGATCATGCATGAATAATTCTCAACCCATGCAGGTGAAAAAAAAACAAAAAAGATTAAAAGAATATAAACATGAATATTATTGATTACCTCATGCTGTGTGCTGTCAGAAGAATCTATCACTGATTGTTGATCATAGGCCTTTGGGGATGAAAATTTGCTGTCAGTTTCAGTTTCCTCTGCAACAAGGTTTAACTTTGTAACAACTCGTGGGATAGTACCATGTTTCGTAGCATGCAATACTTCAGGTGCCATATTCTGAAATATACCACGATCTGTAATGACACTTTCAAGGTTGGCCAAAGTATGGGACTCTAACAAGATGTTTTTATTTTTGCTCTTCCCAATTAAGCCAGTTTGTGCCCTAAATATTTTACTAGAGTTCTCATTTGCTACTTTTGTATCATGACTTCCCCAAGTTGCACTGTCACCACATAAGTCACTATACAGATCTATGGAACTATAAATGGAAGGTTCTTCAGAATGACAACAGACATCATGTTGAACTGCTACATCCTTATGAACCAATTCATCTTTTCTGTTTGCACCCAAGCAAGTACCCTGCCATGACAAACTCGACGTTAGCTATAATAGATTATCTTTTCCAAAAAATCTCCCCATCAAAATAACAACAAGAACATTGCTGGACCAATTCATAGCTAAACAACAAATCAAGGTTTCATAGAAAAAGATAAAATCCAAGTTTATCACAGAATATAACAGAAGATGATAACATAAGATCAATAATATACGAAGTACAATATGGAGATTCCACTTAGGAAAGAAAAAAATAGAAGAACTAGGACATATTAGGAAGATTTAGAATCATTTAGATATAAGAAGACAAGAAGAACGGCAGACAGCTTCAGGGTTTAAATGCTAAATGGTTCCATATCATATCTATGATACAAAGTGTGCCAGCAGGTTATCAGCAAACTAAGCGGGTGCACAAATCTGTATTGTTAATGCCAGCCCATATTGTTTTGTGCCCATTTTGTTGTGTAACCGCACGTATCATTATTTACCTAAGCAATGGGAATTGGCATAGATAGGTATGGTAAAAATTGGTTCATATCAAATTGCTTCTGAAACTAAATGAATCATGAAAGCACATTATCCAGACATGGATCTCTGTATAAAAAGCTTTGAGTGTTATAGTTTTGGATCTGAACTTTCAAATAATATTTCCACATTTTTTTATGCCTGTCTAATTTTAAGTGGGTAGTTTCCAATTTCTTACTAAGAACAAATATATGCAGGACAAAACATTCCATGGATGTCTAGTTGAAATATGCAACAGATTAGTAGAAGAATAAAATAACCAATGTCCTGACATATGCATGGGCGCACCACCATATGCATAGAGGCACAAATGTGTGTTGTAGCCAACAATAGAGTGTGCATATATATGTGTGTGTGTGTGTGTTGTAGCCTACAACTGTGTGTCCTATGTGTGTGCACATATACACAGAGTAATCTCATGTATTTTCTATAGGTCACCCATGTAACCACAAAATAAATAGACTCAGCCTACCAAATCTGGCACAAGCTGAAAAATAATAAGGACAAATAATACAACGAGGTAATTTAAAACAGAATCTATGTGTTTTTACTTCATGCAAGGCTAGTCAAAGAGATGCACATATGAAATAAACTGGAAGAGAAATAAAAGGTTATGATTCCCAAAGTAATTTGCATCCAAAAGAATGACTAAAGTTACAGTCAGTAAATCTCCACCACAGGAAAATTGGCAGCAGAAAGTATAGCTACATCCCATGTTATGTTAGAATTTAGAAGCATATAAGAAGTTGACTTACAGATTTAAGGGGTTGTTCCACAGGAACAATTGCAGATAGAAACTCCTGAGCAGCCTCCACCAGATTGAAAATCATTACACGTCCTTCTCTGGCATAGATATTGGCCTGATTAAAAAAATTAGCAAATGAACGAGGCTTCTCAAAAGATATAAAGATGAAATGAACACATGCATTGACATTTATTAATCCAATTGCTTAAGAGACACTGATCAGTGATGTTTATCAATCCAGTTGTTTCATAGAACTCTACAGTCTACACAATTACCTTATTAAAGTAAATCAATATAAACAGGGAAAAGAAAAGGCTTAAGTAAAGGAATGCAGAAGATTTATGATCACCTTTGAAATGTCTGTATTATGGAAGATACTAATAAGATGAGGCATGTTTATTTGCTAATAGCTTAGAAGTTCCAATTTACGATCGCAACTTCAACAACCAAGCCAGTCAGTTTCTAACATAAATGGTTAAACACATCACACCATTGAGTATTCAGCAATATAAACTAACTATTCAGGAATTTAACAAAACTTCCTATCCCTGAGCATTTTTGGTGCAATTTTACAAGATAAGAGTTCTAATTTGCTATAGTAGAATGCTTACGTATATAACCCTTCAGATAGATCCTAGGGAGCGGTATCAGAGGAAAATAAGACCTGGACAAGGGTCTTATTCCAGGCAAACACTTTTAGCAAACCAGGCATAACCTTTACCCCTTTTTGATAGCACAGCTATTCTGTGTAGGCCATGGAATAACCTTATGCCAAGTTTTGAGGCCCAATTTTGTGCTAATTTTGGTCACAGCCCATCAAAATTCTCCCCTCTACAACCTTAACCCCTTTTCACTTGCCTGACCATGTCATATCCTCTCTACCCCTCACCAACCTATCATTAGCATAGACTCCAGATGCAGCCCAACTCATCCCCTTGTTGTTTGAACCAGTGAATGGATAAGAGATTGTGCAATGATTCTAGCATTACGGTTGATGACCTAATCTTAACTGTCTCAGGCATGTTCCTCTCCAACCTTTGTTCTATCTTGTGTGCTCACTTTTTTACTTCACGAGATCAATACAGACAATAGAAAGTACAAGATTGTTTCCTACTATGATGATGAAAATTATAGGGATCAAATTCAGTTTTCATTATTTTTGTATTTTATAGCCATGTATTTTGATTTTTAACATGTCTTAAATATTTGGAAAAAATGACCAATAATAAATTTAAATATTCAATGTATACCATCAATCAAAAATTGATCAAAAGTCTGCCTATCAACTGGAACTGGAGCTATTCAAGTGCTAAAACCATCTAAACTTAGTCATTATTCATGTAACAAGCCAGTCATTATTCATGTAACAAGCCAAGGGCAGTTTGCCATTTCAGGAAAAAAGTAGGGCAGTTTATTTTAGGTCTTCAACTTATTCCAAGAAAACAACCAAATGATATGTCAGACAATTCCATCTTGGAATAAGATATTGATAATCAAACAGAATATCTTATAAGCATCTGCCATAGTCACTATATTACATGGACTTGGGCACATGTCAGGTGCAGGTACATGTCCAAGCATCACATCCTCTCAATATCTAACAATTTCTTTCATAGAGCCATGTCTAAGTGGCATACCAATGTCCGTATGCGGGCATTTTAGGCTAATCTTGAGGGGCCAGGTAACATAGCATAGCCACCTGTGATAATTTTCTTTATTTCCATTTTTCTAATCATCGTTCCCAAAGATGCAGGAAGGAGAAAGAAGTATAGGATAGGATACAGTTGTTTTGTGTACGAAAACAATACAACTTGATATAGCTAACTAGAACTTGAGTGCAATATATCGATGTAATAGGCTGTAGTATAGGCCGGTATTTTTTTGATGACTCAATTTGTATGTGGACTTAACAAACAGCCATTCCATATGTAAATTATTCGTTTTATTAAAGGAAATATCAAACTATTTATTTCTTCTTGGCTAGACATTTCTCTATTTTCAGAATTAAAGTTTTTTATCAAACAATTGCAAATAATAAACATGTTGGATTGTGGATTAAACCAAGATTCTAAGAAGTATTATAAAAAAAGGCTAAAAGGGACAAAATGCATGATTGTACCTCTCATGTTTGAACCTTAATCTAATATCACTTGCCAGCTCTAGGTACTTGCATGGCTTATTACAGCTACATGCATTCCCTTAGACTAGGCAATTGATCATAATTTGAGTTATTCTTGGACTCCAGCTCATTTCTAAAGCAAGCCAGCATTCCTTACTTGCTGCAATGTTGTTAGGATTGGTGCTAAGTCTTAATCATGAGAGTGTTTGATTAGATCGAATCGCAAATCCAAATATTTTTTCACTCATTCAATTTTTTAAAATAAATAAGAAATGTAAAAATTGAAATGGCAGTCAAATATACAATAAATGAATGAAGAATAAAAAGCCATACATGCATGAATCTAGTTCTACCAACATTAGCCAATATATAGCATGTCCAACAAAAAGAGTATTGTGTCTGGTAATTTAACAAAGTTATATGCTAGTTATCAATTCAATTATCATTTTAGTTAGAAAGTTTTAGGGGAAAAAACAAGGATAAGACTTCAATATGTGATTGTAAAAATACAAAAATTTGCCTCTCCATTCTAACTCCATAAACTCCAACAACAAGCTTGCTATTTGGTGTCATTTGGCATTAATTTCATTTTTCTATTTTCAGAAAAAGAAAATTAGGATTATCTTTTCTGTTTTTTTCCAATTTTTTTAAAAATATAAACATGTTTGGTAATAATCATTTTTGAAAAACATGAACATGCCGATGGTGATGGAGGTGGTGCTAGAAGGAAGGTGCTGGTGGTGTTGGTGGCTCGAGCAGCAGCAGTATTGCAATAGCAGCAACAATGGAGGTGGAGATGGCAGTGGTGGCAGGCGAACCAGCGACATGGTAGGAGCAACGACAATAGCGGCAGTTGTGTGGTGAAGGCAGTAGCAACATTGGTGGTAGCAGGGTGCTGGCTATGCGGTAGAGGTGACATGATGGCAATGTCAGTGTGGTGGCAGCAATGCTGGTGGAGGGGGTGCTGGCAATATGGTAGAGGCAGCAATGGTGGCAACGATATGGTTAAAACCATGGTTTGCGATACCATCCCGTACCGCCTGGTACGGAGCGTACCGTACTGGCTAAGAGCCGAACGGTTCATATATAAAAAACGGTTCAGCACTCCGGATCATTAAAAAAATTTTAAAAATTATATTTCGTATGGTACGGTACAGTAAAAAACGGTCCAGCACTCCGGATCATTAAAAAAAAATTAAAAAATTATATTCCGTATGGTACGGTATTGTACTGTACCATACCATATCGCCCGGTTCGGGTCCGGTTCATGCCTGATTCAGGTTAAACAATTTTTTGATAGAGAGTGAAGGAGTTTTTTTAAAGTTTTCTGGACTCGGTACATGGCCGGTACAATACGACACAGTACTGGTATGGTATGGTACCATGCCATACCAGTCGGTGACAGGTACGGGGCCCGGTACCGGTTCCAAGTTCCTTGGTTAAAACAGCAATGGGATAGTGCAAGTGGAGATAACAGTGGTGGCAAAAATATGAATTTTTAGTTTTTATTAAAAGTAAAGATTTCTTACTTTTATTTTAGTAAAGATTTCTCACTTTCATTTTTTTTCTAGAAATAATGAAAGTGACTTTTGAAAATAAAAATCAAAAATAATAGTACCAAACATGTTTTTTGTCTGAGTTTCAGTGATTTTATTTTTAAAAATAGAAAACAAAAAATAAAGCAATGCAAACAGGCCCTAACTTGACTTCTTAAAATAAGTAATTTAAGAGCCATTCAGTTAAATTAATTAGAGAAAACTGAACACATGATTTTACATCTAAATAGCATAATCACATCAAAAATCTTATGATTTGACATTCTAAATGATTGTATAATTCATAATATGGATCTAGATCCTATCTTCCTAACCAATCCTAATCCAAATATAAGATTGTTCAGGGATCAAATGTTTAGTCTCAGGTGGTGCATCCAAGATTTCAAGGAGAAGGGCCAAGGTTGAGGTTGATCCGGTTTATCATAATCACGCATGATATATCTAGGGCTAGGAGTGAGTCCTGGATGAGTCCTAGAGGTTGAACTGAGTTTTTTGGTCAATATGGGCATTAGAGTCGGCTCGGTTCTGGTTAGAGTCGACTCTAATGGCTGGCACGGCATGGAAGCAGGGAGGAGAGTCGGCTTGGTACTGCTAAGAGTCGGCTCGGTTCTGCAAACATGTAAACTGTGGTCTGGACGAGTTGACTCGAGGTCTGAGAGTCGACTAGTCCAAAGTGCTTCCTGCAGCAAGGAGTCGACTCAGGATTCGAGCCGACTCGAATGATGGAATTTTTTGAATCACATGATGCCGCGCCGGGAAGTTTTGGAGGGGCCAGGTCCTTTGCGATCTGGGTATATATATGTGAGTTGGGACGGTTAGTGAGAGTGAGAAGGTCATTTTGTAATAGTCCAAGGAAACGATCGGAATCAAGAAACCCCTCCGTTCTTCCCGATCTCCTTCTTCCTCCATTTCTTCTCCTTTACTTCTTTATCAATCCAAGGGATCGATTGATCTTCGATTGACCTGTATCCTACCGTATCCATCATGGATCATTGGCAGAAGGTCATTCATGCACCTTGATGGCTTCTGCAGGGCATGAGTTCACCGAATTATTTCCATCAATATGGTATCAGAACTTGGTTGCGTGAAAGAAGATCACTACATTCAAGAAGTGCTAGAAGGTAAGATCTAATATATATTGATTCTACTTGATTGTGGTAATGACATCAAGCAGTTTCAAGATGGATTTTGAGAATTATGATGGCAAAGAAAATTTTACTCTATGGCAATAAAGGATAAAAAACTTGCTGGTTCAACAGAGAATCTACAAGGTCTTAGTTAGAGAAAAATTGGAAAAGATCAGTGTTGAGGATTGGGAAGAGTTAGAAGAGATCGTATTTAGCACCATCAGGATGTGTTTGGCATATCAAATTTTGCCGAAGGTGTGTACTGAGACTACAGCAAAGGATCTTTGGCTGAGACGGGAGAACACATACATGGACAAGAACATGACAAACAAGCTGTGGTTGAAGAAACAACTGTATAGTCTAAGGATGCCTGAAGGAGGAGACCTCGTTGCTTACATTCAGAGGTTCAACCAGGTTTGTTCTGAGATTATGAGTCTGGATGTGAAAATTGATGAGGAGGATCGGGCATTGTTGCTGTTGTGTTCGCTCCCGGGATCATATGATGGTCTGATAACAACCTTGGTGTATGGGAAAGAAACCCTGATCTATGAAGAGGTTATTGGAGTGCTCAGATCAAATGAGCAAAGGGAGAAAATCTACAAAGAAAATCCTAACTCGGAGGTTCTTACTGTGAATGAAAGGCAAGGAAGATCAAAAGAAAGGGTTAGGGGGAAATCAAAGGACAGATCATAGTCTCAAGACAGTAAGAAAGGTTTGAAATGCTATAAATGCCATTAGCCTGGTCATTTCAAAAGGAATTGCCCTCTTTGGAAGACCAAGAAAGGGAAGGCCAACACTAGTGGTGCTAGTATATCTGAAGGCAGTGGAGAAGATGTACTGATAGCTTCAAATGGATCGGTTGATTGGGATAATACTTGGACATTGGATTCAGCGTGCTCTTATCACTATATCTCATATCGGGAGTGGTTTGATACCTATGATAAATCAGATAGAGGTAGTGTAAGCCTTGGTGATGATCACCCTTGTCAGGTGGCTGGAGTTGGCACCATTAGGGTGAGAATGTATGATGGGTGATAAGGACTCTGTCAAATGTCAAACATTTACCAGAATTAAAGAAAATTTTGATTTCTTTGGGCTACTTGGAAGAGTAGGGTTATGCCTTCAGTTACAAATCTGGTAGTGGATGTTTGAGGATAACCAAGGAAGCTTTGGTGGTGATAAGAGAAAGAAGACTGAACAATAATCTGTACAAGATGGAAGGCTCAGTGGTGAATGATAGTGCAGAGGTACTTGCAGCGGCACAAGAGGAGAAGCTCTCCTATCAGTTATGGCACTATCGGATGGGTCACTTGAGTAACCGAGGGCTTACGGAATTAAGCAGAAAAGGAAACCTTCCAGCGCTAAAGAAGGATGGAATGACCTGTGTGAGCCCTGCATTTATGGCAAATAGTATAAGGTAAAGTTTGTCAGTGGTACCAAGCAGAGTGAAGGTATTTTAGAACTAATTCACTCAGATGTATGGGGACCGGCACCTTTTTCATCCAGGGATGGAGCAAGATATTTTGTTACCTTCATTGATGACTTCTCTAAAAAATTGTGGGTAGATCTGATGAGAGGAAAATCAGAGGTATTTGTCCGGTTCAAAGCCTGAAGGGCTGAGGTAGAGAAGGAAACAGGAAAACATGTGAAGTGTCTTCGGTCAAATAATGGTGGGGAGTACTCTAGTAAAGAGTTCAGGAGTTACTGTAAGGAAAATAGGATCAAACGCCATTACACAGTAAGGATGACCCCACAGCAGAATGGTGTTGCGGAAAGAATGAACCGGACATTATCGGAGAAGGCAAGGAGTATGAGGCTACAGTCATCACTTCCGAAAGTCTTTTGGGGTGATGCTATCAATCTATCATGTTTTCTTGTAAACAGGTCCCCTCATTTCAAGCTGGATGGAGGACTTCCAGAGGAAGCTTGGATTGAGAAGGTGGAGCTTGGTCACCTGAAGGTGTTTGGTTGCCCTGCCTATGCACATGTGGAGGCAACTAAACGGAATAAGTTGGACCTTAAGTCAAGGAAGATGATCTTCATCGGTATCCACAAGCCAAGGGTTATCTATTGTGGGATCCTCGGTTTCAAAAAACAGTGATCAGTAGGGATGTCATATTTGATGAGAGGAGCATCTTGGAGACATCGGGGAGTACAGATGGAACTGCAGCTTCAAAGATGAACAGTGATTGTCCTTCACAGGTGGAGGATAGACCATCTACTTCAACTGACAAAGGTGTTTCAATTGAAGTGGAGTTAGGCAGGAATGGTGCTCTTGTAATAAAGGATCAGAAAGAAAAATTAGTTATTCAAAGTGAAGTGCAGGAACAGCCACAAACAGCAGACTTGCAGAACAAAGCAAAGAGAGTGGCATTACATAAATCTCAGCGCACAATCCGGAAGCCGATGAAATATGGCATGGATAAGAATATATCTTATGCTCTCATATATATGAATGGAGATCCAGAAACATTCAAGGAGGCCATGGAAAGCTCTGATAAAGAATCATGGATACAAGGCATGATGGAAAACATGGAATCTCTTAGGAAGAACAAGACATGGCAATTGATGGATCTGCCTGAAGATGCTCATGCAATTGGCTCTAGATGGGTGTTCACAAAGAAAATAGTACCTTCAGAGCAAGGTGGAGTGAGATACAAAGCAATGCTAGTAGCAAAAGGATACTCACAAAGGGAAGGAGTTAACTATACCGAGGTATTTTCTCCTGTGGTACGCCATACTTCGATTCAGGTATTGCTGTCATTGGTGGCAGAATATGGTATGGAATTGGAGCAGATGGATGTAAAAACAACCTTTCTACATGAAAGTCTGGATGAGAAGATCTATATAAAGTAACCTGATGGCTTCATAGAGATTGGACAGGAGGACAAGATATGTTTACTCTAGAGGTCATTGTATGGTCTGAAACAATCACCTCGTCAGTGGTATCGGAGATTTGATGCATTTATTTTAAGCCTTGGGTTTCTCATATGTGAACATGACTGTTGTGTATATGTCAAGAATGTGGATAATGATAATGCTTTGTATCTACTTCTGTATGTGGATGATATGTTGATAGCCAGCAGAAGTATGAAGGATGTAAAAAAGCTGAAGATAGCATTATCTGAAAAATTTGAGATGAAGGATTTGAGTCCAGCTCAGAAAATCCTTGAAATGGAAATTTGCAGAGATAGAAGCAAGGGGATTCTCCATTTGTCACAAGGAGATTATATCAAGAAGATTCTTGAAAGGTTTGGGAAGGAGAAGGCCAAACCAGAAGAGACACCATTACTAGGGCACATATTTCTCTCTAAGATACAAAGCTCTCAGACAGATGAGGAGAGAGTACATGGAAAGAGTTCCATATGCAAATGCTGTAGGCAGTGTTATGTATGCTATGGTGTGTTGCAGGCCAGACATAGCATATGCTATAAGCCAAATGAACAGGTACATGATAAATCCTGGGAAGGAACACTGGAAAGTATTGAAGTGGATTTTGAGATATCTACGGGGAACTCAAAAGCATGGACTGGTATTTGGTGGGTAGCCAGAAGGACAAGGAAGGAACTCCGGGAAATTATATGGAGGTTCGGGTCCTTTAGAAGGGTATGTGGATGCAAGTTATGCAAGTGATCTTGATACAAGAAGGTCTACTACATGTTATATCTTCTGCTTGCATGGTGGACCAGTTTCTTGGAGATCTACCCTTCAACCTATCACTGCTCTATCTATAACAAAGGCTGAGTATATAGGTATTACAGAGACTGCAAAGGAAGCATTATGGCTGAGAAGGCTAGTTGCTGAGATGGGGATAGAACAGTGTATGGTGGTCCTATACAGTGATAGCCAGAGTGCCATACATTTGACTCAAAACCCAGTCTATCATGCGCGTACAAAGCATATAGATTTGAGATACTACAGGATCAGAGAGCTGGTGGAGGAAGGAGAAGTGGCACCGGTGAAGGTCCATACAAAAAAGAACCAGGCTGATGCACTTACAAAGGCTCTACCAGAAGAAAGCTTTCGTTCATGTATGTGGTTGATGAGTCTGAGGTGTCTGGTGTAATAAATTGTAATCTTGGAGCACCAAGGTGGAGATTGTTGAGTCTTAGATGGTGCATCCAAGATTTCAGGGAAAGGGCCAAGGTTGAGGTTGGTCCGGTTTATCATGGTCATGCATGATGTATCTAGGGCTAGGAGTAAATCTTGGATGAGTCCTAGAGGTTGGACTGAGTTTTTTGGTCAGTCTGGGCATTAGAGTCGGCTCGGTTCTGGTTAGAGTCGACTCTAATGGCTAGCACGGCATGGAAGCAAGGAGGAGAGTCGGCTCGAACTGCTGGGAGTCGGCTCGGTACTGCTGAGAGTCGGCTCAGATTGTTGGGAGTCGGCTCAATTCTACAGACAGGTAAACCGTGGTCTAGACGAGTCGACTCGAGGTCTGCTGCAGGAAGCACCCTGGACGAGTCGACTTGAGGTCTAAGAGTCGACTCGTCCAGGGTGCTTCCTGCAGCAAGGAGTCGACTCAAAGGATTCGAGCTGACTTGAATGATGGGATTTTTTGAATCACGTGATGCCGCGCCGGGAAGTTTTGGAGGGGCCAGGTCCTTTGCGATCTGGGTATATATATGCAAGTTGGGACGGTTGGTGAGAGTGAGAAGATCATTTTGTAATAGTCCAAGGAAACGATCGGAATCAAGAAACCCCTCCATTCTTCCGGATCTCCTTCTTTCTCCATTTCTTCTCCTTTACTTCTCTATCAATCCAAGGAATTGATTGATCTTCGATTGACCTGTATCCTACCGTATCCATCGTGGATCACTGGCAGAAGGTCGTTCATGCACCTTGATGGCTTCGGCAGGGCATGAGTTCGCTGGATTATTTCCATCATCAAATTCATGGATCATAAGATTTAACAGCAATGCTTAGCTACAACAGTAACAATATATGAGCTAAGGGTCTAAATTTTGATATCAATACCCATTCTACTTAGGTCTCAATTCAATATAGTATGGGGAAGCTCCCATCTAACATTTTTTTTCAAATTTCTTCATTGTTTTGTAACTTTATGTAGGTTTTTATAAATTTTAAGATCTTTTTAGGCTCTTAAATATGTTTTGAGTTGGATTCATGCAATGGTTCCAGCATAGAGGAGACCGAGTATGTTGACTACCTCTCCCTTCTTCCTTTTCTCTCTCCTCTCCCTTATTCTCCATCCTATCTTTCTCTCTTTTCCTTTCCCCCACGTGAGAACCTTAGCCTTTGCAAGAAAAGAGAGTATCGCGCTCTCAAGTATAGTCTTTGCTCCCTCTATCAACTAGTGCACATGTTAAATCAGATTGGAATGAGATAACCAACTAGGTACCTACCTTAACAAAAGAACAAAGATCAACTATAAACCCCAAATATATTAGACAGATAACAAACTTTAAATGACCCCTTAAATTGACCCAACTGAAAGAGGAAAAAAAACCTCAAATCTGACCACAGAACTAATTCTAACTAACTTATTTTATCTGATAGCGCCCAATGCTTCAAAACCAACAAACATTTAGTTTTAAGGTGGATGAGAGAGGAAAAAACAAAAAGAAGGCATACAAAGAGGTCTTAAGGTGTTAGAGCAAGTGGATAAGAATGAATCGAGGTAGGAACGTCCCGAAAGCAAACCAGTATTGGTCCAGCTGATGGATGGTGATGCCAAAAGTTGTCCAAAAATGTCAATAAGGGTGAATAGAACTAATATTTTGAATTTTTTGGGTCAGGGAGAAGGTTAGATATCTTCTATTTTCCTGTGGTTTTCGTACTTAAGTTCAGGGCTATGTTTATGGTAAGCTTTTGAGCAATACTTTGAATAGGAATCTCCTTTTGAGATCAAATTTGGATCTTTAGGAGAAGGATAGATATCTCTTATTTTCCTGTGATTTCCATACTTAAATTCAGGACTATATTTATAGTGAGGTTTTAAGCCATACTTTGAATAGGAAAATCATTTAAAGATATAAATTTGGATCTAGATTGTATTAAAATTTAAGAAAGTATTTAACTCGTTAAAATTGTATTTTGAAAATATTTTTTTTTCATGACTCTTTTACGTGAGAATTAGGATCCTATGGGATTGAGAATTTGTTAAGTATTTAGTTATTTTGCAAGGAAAATGTATTTGAAAAAAGTCTGTAAGTGTCCTGGTCAATTCAGGAGTCATATTTGGTAGACTCATATAGTGCTTTTAGCTATAAAAGGAGGACAGGCATCAGTGGCAAAATAAGTTCTGATGATAATTATTGAATATATTTAAGTTTTTCCCCTCTCTATTGACCATTGAATCTCTTCCATCTTCTCCTCTCCTTAGATTTCTCTCTGATAATCTATATTCTTCCTCCTCTCATCCACTCTTTCCTCTCTTGTTTTCTCACATCACGTAGAAGAAGATCATGTGAAATCTTTATCATTAAATTTCAATCAGATATCATGCTACTGGATCAAATTTAACCTCTTTTTTTTCTTTTTTTTTTTTGGGTTTTTTTGTTTTGGGGGCGGGGAGGGCTGGAATCATAGCAAAGAATTAATATTTTCCAAGCCAAATATGAATTCACAGGGTTTGATCTGCAGAATAAGTATGTTGATATCAGCTAATGCCATGCTGTTCAGATCAAGCAAATTTCCATAATATGTTCATTCAAAAAA
Organism: Areca catechu; assembly: GCA_021397845.1. Classification (NCBI taxonomy): domain Eukaryota; kingdom Viridiplantae; phylum Streptophyta; class Magnoliopsida; order Arecales; family Arecaceae; genus Areca; species Areca catechu. The sequence goes on along the minus strand of CM038048.1, from coordinate 92,482,346 downwards.
AAAAAAAAAAAAGATACTAACTTTTACAAACCAAAAGTTGCATCTGACCTGATCAAGAAGCAGAGAGATGAGTCTATCAGCATCTTTCTTTGACAAACCCTTCTCTGGCACTATTTGTAGCTTAGGACACTTATGAGGATACCCAGGTAAGCATCTGATATTTCCAGTGCAAGAATTAATACTAGGAAATGCAATATGCACTGAAAAGGCAACAGTCTGACAACAGTACTTGACCTTACTAATAGAAGTGCCGAAACATTGAGATCTTCAAAGCCCATATCATTTGAGTATGGCCTGTTTACAATTTTAATCAAATTAACAATATGTGTTACTCAGAATCATCAAACTATAACTCTATAAGGAACAGCAAAAATTGAAATACAATTTCATAAGTACCTCAGATTTATAGCTAACTGAGTATAAGGAGGTTTCATGACAACTTTCAAGTCTTCTTGAAATATTGCATCCCTAAAATAGGGGGGGAAAAAGCATAGGTAATGCAGTCTGTCAGTAAACACCCCTCAAAAAAAAAAAAAAAAATGCTGACATGACCAAACAACCTTTATTGAAATCTCTAGGAATATTTCTTGACACCTCACTCTACAGGTTCAAAAAAACATAAAAAGAAATGCTAACATGTGTAGATAATCATTATCCAAATGGCTAGAAAGATTGCCTGACATCTTAGCCTAAAGGCTTATAAACATCACTCCTGATGTGCAAGTTCAATCAATTAGATCAATTTGAAGCCCAGAGAAGGAAAGGTCGCTTGAATTTAGACATCATTTCATCCTAAATTCTAGCATGAATAACATGATAACCTCACCGTGCTAGGAGCTGTAAAATGTGATACATTGTTCCATGGTTCAGAAAATCAATTCTGGTTTCGGTTTCCACCAGCCAAGCTAGAAATCAACTTGTAGACATACCCCAAATCCTTAAGAATCTAGTTACTATTATATCATATTTACGTCACCCTTTAATGAAATACCAAATTACCAATAACACCAGCACCATGGACATCCTCACAAAGGTGCTTTCCTGCATGCTCTTTAGGCCCAGTAAGGCAACACAAATGATGCAAGCCTGTAACAGAAAAACCACACCCAATCTAAATGGTGTTGCCTTCATGCATCATTCTTCACCATTTGTTTCAGTGGGTTGGATCCTCTAACGGAAAAGGGGAAAGATAGGTTCTTTTTTTCTTCTAGCATGTTTGGAATTTCACAAATAATCACTCGAAGCCTACAAAACTACCGAAGCACCATTCTTGGGCGGGTTTGGGCTGTATCTTACATTGCGATAGAATGATTGATGCCGCATGAACCGTTGGATCACGTCTTGCACGACTTTCAAAGCTCCCCAATCTCCCTGCACAGATCTCTGAACGGATATTGCGCAATCCAACGGTTGACGTGGCGAAAGAAGGGAATCATTCTTTCGTGCGTAAGACCCAACCGGAACTTTTCTTGGGCATCCAGGAAGATTTATTAAGCAAAGTAGGGCATATCGTCATGCAAACTTACAAAGCAGTCAGCTCGTCGGAAAGAAGATCCTGATCATCCCCAGAATGAGACTGGTCCTTCGATGGAGCCCTTCCTTGGCCACCCTTATTTCTTTTCTTCTTCTTCTTGCTATGCCCCATCACTCCCAGCTCCCCTCCCGCTCCTCCCAATCTTATACAAGCTTCACCAATGACAACTCCTCCTCCCACTTCCCAAAATTACCCGAGCTAGGATTTGAGAAGATATACAGAATTCCAAAAAGACGCTAAATTCTTTCGTGAAGATGTACAGAATTCCCAAAAAACCCTAAATTCATTAGCTTTGTCTCGAAAGTCTTTTCCAGAGATACTAGCTGCTAGACTCTGCCATGGTCTTTTAATCGAGAACTCCCCGAGGAACAAGAACCCTAGAAATAGGATTCGAGAAGGGAAACCCTAGCACCAACGGAAGGGTAGAACCGCGAGAGCACGCCAAGGTTCAAGAAGCGATCCAAAACCTCGAGCGATAGAGGGAGGATCAGGGAGGGGACGATGAGGGATCGGAATGATCGAGGAGATATGGATCTCTTGTCGGAGAATCGGTGGGTTTCGATCGGCGAGAGAAGACGGATCGAGGAAGCGCAGTGTTGAGAAGAAGGGGGAGGGAGGAGAGAGGCAAGCGCATGAACTTTCTAGCAGCGGCGGCATAATATGGATTTTGGGGGGTGAAAGTAGTATATCCAACCGGATAGACCGTATCCGGAACAATTCGAATTTGAATAAAAATTTGTACAATATTTATAATAATAATTAATATAAATAATCTAATTATATTTATAATTTTATTCAAATTTATATAATTTTTATTATTTTAAAAAAATATTTAAATATATTAATATAATATTTTTTTTATAAAAAAAGATTTGGAGATAAATTTCGTTGATCATTAAAATGGGGATAAAAAAAGAAAGATTATGACTTTCATTTACACCAATGTTCATGAGCTCCAAAAAAAATTTTGGATTTTGTTTGATAGTGAAGCATGATCTCTGCCAACTTGACTACCACCTTATTAATGTTAATATAATGTTGACATGTTTTATTTTTTTATTAATAATATTTGTAATTTTATAATTATATAATTTAAATACTCGACTTATATCAATATTTTTAATATTTAATTTATATATTATTTAATATAAATATTAATTAAATAAAATAAATATGATTAGGGATATATTAATATCGGAATCATAATTGATCGATCTCAGTCCTAGTTTCGGTTTGCAGCCTTCCATCGTAGACGGGTGGGCCGGAAATGCACGTGAGATGCATGTCAAATACGGGAAGGTTTTTATAAATAGAGCACTCATATAATATAAATATAAATATAAATTTATAAAAAATTTAAATAAAAAATATTTTGAAATAAAGAAGGTAAAATAAGAAAATTTGGGCAAACCATTTTCGAGCATTGGATGCTGAGTTATTCGATTAGTTTCATGATAGACATGTTCATGAACTCAATTATCGTAATTAAATATAGACTATTGATTTAAAAAAAAATTAATCACTGCTAAGACGGTAGCCTAGTTGGTAGAAGTTTTGTCTCGATATCAATCGATCACGGATTTAAGATATGATCTCACGGATGACTCGATTAAATTCAAGATTTTTTTGAAACTCACGACGGACGACAGTTGATATGAGTGAAAGATTAAGATCTCTATCTTTATCCTCATTTTACTTGCGGAGTAACTATATTGAGATTTTATCCCCTATACCTTTTGCCTTACTAAAAAAATTATTAATTAAATAAATCTATTTTTTTTATAAATAAGTACCATAAAGAATTAATCAACTCTTTTATTTACAATCTTTTATATATATATATATATACATGCTGATATGTTTTACAAGACGATATGTTACTTTTTAGATCTTAAAAAAAAAAAAAAAAATCTTATCTACATAACCAAATCATTTTTTTGTTAAATAAAAATTAAATTTTATTTTTAAAATCTTTTTTTATATTTTCAATATTTCCATCGCTCAATATTTAATAACCCCTACCCACTATCTTTTATATTTAAGAAGTATAAAATGTTATCCCCTGTCCTTTTTATTAATCAAAAAAATATAAATATAAATAAATTTTAAAAACTTATAAAAAATAGTAATGCAAATGAGTAATGGATTTCAAAATTACTTTTTTATATATAAAAAATATAAATAAATTATTTTTTACTCATATATTATTTAAAAATATTTATGTTAAAAAATATTTTTTTTTGGTTAATTTTTTTTTATCACACAAGAACGGACTCAAGAAGGAAAAACCATTAAATAGGTGGGAACGCATGGTACCAAGAAGAAGAAAAAATTAATCATCTATGATCCGCCGTGAGCTCGTGAACCAGGTCCAACCTGTTTTTTTTAACCACTGTATTTGATTGGGTCCCAACACAAGTTGCTGAAGGACTACTGGGTTTGATCTTAACCGTCGGACTCCGCTTTGAGAGCTGTGCAGATGGATGAATGGAAGACTTCGAGCCTTTAAGATCAGTGTGGTGGCTGCTGATCCACGGTTGTTTTGTGCAAAGGAAAGGTTAATCATTCCTTTCCGCGAAAAATACACCACTGTCCGTGATCCTTTCTCCATGCTTCGATCAATTACACTACTGAACCCCCCCCCCCAATCCCTTTAGATAGGATCAATAATCTGTATCGAATCATGGTGCCCCCATCACATCTCTATTTCTAAGTGAGTTTTTATGGTACAGGTTTATCTTCAGAAGGATTCACCTTCCTATTACAAATTCACCATTGAACTGCCCAACCAGCACTTCAAGATCTGTGCACGGAGATGGCTGAAAATGCTAAGATTGCTTTGAGATCTTGTGGGGCACGATTCAACTGCCGATGTTGTCAAAGAAGATCAACCGTTCTTTTGAATGAAGGTTACATCCCGAATCCATTTTCATGATGGTTGAGATCTTAATTTTGTATCCATATTAGGCACCATTTGATCTAAATTGAATGGCATAAACTAATAAACTCTAAAATATCAATCAATCAATAAAATACAAGAATATCGATTAATATGTTTATTCATTTTTTTTAAATAAATTATTTTTTTTAAAAAAATATCTAAATGTATTTGTTGAATTTAAATGTTATCTTGCTGATATAAATTTCAAAGCCTTTGGTCTCCAAAGATCAAGCCAAAGTCTCGACTAAGATTTTTTAATATAAAATAATAAATTTATGGGCTCCACTGCAAACCTTAAATCCTCCGTGCAAGTTAGAGATATTATCTTTCGCTTTGCAAATATTATTAAAAAAGTTTCTCGCCTATGAAACACCAGCCAAGTCAAGAACAAAATATTATTTGATACATGTATTAGAGAAAATTGCCTGGAAACCCTTTTTTCTCTAAAAAGAAAGCCGGAAGGTAATTTTAGATTTCTCATTTAAATCCTAGCATCCTTGCTAGACTTGGGGACTAAATTCATACATTCATTCAAGAACACCATGATCAATCCATACTTAACCCATAAATCCATGTTATAGTATCCCCATCCAAAAAGACTAGTCAAAAAGTAATTTTGAATTTCTAGATCTTGTATAAGTATTCAAGATCTTCTCAGCAAATAATCGATATAAGACTTAATATACGTTTGCACGAGTTCTCACATACTCTCCCTATTTAAACCCTAGCTCTTCATCGGTATAAGAATTCAAATTCATGCATTCATTCATAAATACCACGATCAGTCGAAGATTAGTCCATAAGGTAATATTGGATTCCTTGATTTTGTATAAATATCCAAATTCTTTCCGATAAATATAAAACTAAATATTTACTCGCAAGGGTCTTCACATATACTCCCGCTCCTCTCCCTAACTTACATTTATTTCTTCTTTCCCCTCTTAATTCCCTCTCAATGTTTTCCATTTCCTATTCTCCGATGATATAATGCACATCTCCAAATATATCGACACTTAATTTTTAGAATAGACATTCATTAATCCATAGTCAATTGTTAGTAAATATATACCTGAAAAATAATTATCCAACAACTTAATATATATTTCTAGTAATATCAATACATAGTTTTAAAAATATAATGATCATCGGTATATAATCTAAAACCATTTAACTAACAAATTATACATCTCCAATGATATCAATATATAATTTTTAAAATATAATATTTATCAATATAGTGTCCATAGCCATAAATACATACTAAATAGATCACTTGGAAACACACACATACAAAAAAAAAAAAAAAAAAAAAAGGGGAAGAGATCAGGTGGGATTTAGGAGGATGATAAAGAAGAGAGGGATATGGGAGCTACAACATTTATCTTTTTTTTTTTTTTTTTTGAAATAACAGGAACGAGAGGGATTACATTAATAGAAGAAATCCCCTCCCATCTTGTCTCTTTAGTCGTTGTGTCAAGATTAATTTCAAACTTCGATATGGTTTCTATACTTGGTGCTGATGGATGGAATGAATGAAATGATGGAACAAGTTAGGCCACCAAACCGCATGCTTCATTGGACGAAAACTACTCCATTCTACCGAAATAATTAAGTGGGATATGGGAGCTACATCTGTTGGCTTTCAACGTGTGCGATTCCTATTCTGGAAGCTTTGCAAGTACATTGCACTGCCGAATTCTTCATTTACCTGTATTTGCTGCAGTTAAGAGCTTCTCACTTAGTAGCAATATTGCTTGTCATTTTACATTCACATTGGAGTCATCATACGAGGCAAGTTAGAGCATATGCTCTTGAAAGATTCCTCGATAAATTGTGGCACATTAAATCAAACATGAGTGCAGATGGACAGATCTCAAAAATATTGGAAAAATAATTTATGTTGATCGTGACATAACTTGGAAATCTAGATTTAACATAAACATGTCGATGGATTTAAATCTAAGCATGTGTAGATGAATTATGATACATGGAATAGTGTCTAAACCTCATCTTTATTTGACAGATAAGATGCTAATTAAGCTTTTGAAAGTTTTTGGTTTTACATATCTAGAAATCAACGAGCTCATGAAGTGACAGCAGCAAAAGTACAATAGAATAATTTACAAGCACGACTTAGTAATTCAAAGAAGCCCTTCACGCCATCAAGGAAGTAGGTGGTAGCTTGGTTGATAGAGACCTTGTTTCATCATCAATCGATATTGGGTTCGAGGCATATCCCAGCGGGTGGGGGAAAGACCGTGCAAATATGAGCGGGGGTAGGTAGATTCGAGGCATGATCCTATTTTAGTGGTGTCGGGTTGTCCTAAATTTTCGTCTTTATCCTTGTTCTACTAACCGGTATTTTAATGGTGTCAGGTGGACCTACTCATCTTATCTTTAAGTGGGGAAAGACTGCACAGATTCGAGCGAGGTAGCTACATCGTGATTTATCCTCCTATCCATTTTCTTTATTAAAAAAAAAAAAAACCTTCACAAAATTTCTTATACAAAAATAAAAATAATAATAATAATAATAAATCAATGGTCGAGAAGAAAACAGGGAAAGAAGGCAATAGGCTATGGGCTATATAATAAGTGTTTATATGATTGGGAACATTAATTTGTTGGACGATAGAAATATTGCTTTGTATATTCGTGCTTATACACAAACACAAACATGCACACATACTTATATTCATACGTACATAGACAACCTGTGGTATTCCATTTCATGCATAGCTAAAAACTAGACCTCGCTTCCTCTACGCAGTGAAGAATAGACATGGACAGCATCATTCAAACATTATTAAGATCTTTGCTGACTTGGATCAAACATTACTGATTGGATTGATATACCTCGTTAAGCATTGATTGAAATGCTCAGGATGGAACTTACCGATGCAAAAAGTCCTAAATATGCTCAGCTTTAATATGCACAGTTTATGTTATAGATAAGGAATACCGGTACTGGATCCTATACCGAGCCCTATACCGGGCCCATAAAATTTTTAAAAAATTTTTCTCTTTCCATGATAAAATTATTTGACCTGAATTAGGCATGAATTGGATCCGAACCGAGTCCAAATCAAACGGTGCACACCGATACGGTATAATTTTTTATTTTATTTTTTTTAACAATCCGATATTTCGGATCATTTTTAATAGCCGAACCGTACCGGCTCTTGGCCGGTATAGTATGGTATACCTTGAACCGAACGTTTCGGAACGGTTTCCAAGATCTTTGGTTATAAAGGCTCAAACATTGTTAATCCATTAATTTAAACTCAAAAGATGTTTTCCAGGCCTTCTTGAAGATTTTCATGTTGTCCATGGATACTATAGCTACATCTGTTGGTTTCAGGCAACTGAAAGCTTGGGGAAATAACTCAAATCTTCAACATCTAAATCAATTATCAATCATCCCCTTCTTTTATATTTTAAATTATACAAGGCAAAATCTGTACTAGATGGAGCTCATAAGTGATGTAAAACATAACAAGCATTTGAAAAGGATTTGTATGCTGTCACAATCTAATGGAGTTATTGCGGATGGAGAGAAAAATGAAAATAGAAAGCCTTCAATGATGCAGAGTAAAGTTGTATGTTCCTATAAACAGGTGCCTGTTGAAATGATCGAAGTACCAATATATGCAAGGCAGAACCAATATGCCCAATAGGTCTACCATCCTTAAAAAGAAAGAAAGAAAGAAAGAAAAGTCTAATAGATGTAGTTTTAGGAATAAAAAGGAATTCTTTTTTTTTTTTTAAAAAAAAAGAAATAAATATGCAAAGAAGCAAGATTTTGGAGGGACTAGTATGCATTAAATCCTTTCCAATCAAATGACTAAATCCTCATTACTCTTTAACTTACAACTCTAACTAGCAGCAGATGCAATCTAAAGGCAAATTTGAACGAATTTTTAAATTAAACCCTCTTTTATTTTTTGGTGATGCAAGCAAGTCAAACCCTCTTATAAACATTTTCAAGGACAAGAAAGGCTGAAATCTTGACAAATTTAGTGACCTAACATCTCTGATGGCAGCAGCTCACCATTGTTTCGGGTTTTACCAATTTGAAGCAATGATAGTTCATGTGCTTGCAGGTTGATATGCAATCAATACAGCATTTGAGGGTGAGCATCGGATAGTAATTAGTTTGCTGAGCACTTCACCTCCATTGGAGGCTAATACAGCTGCAGACCTATTGTTTAAGGTGGGGAATTGGATATCTCGCATTCAAAAATTTAATTATTCTTCAGATTTCTTTTCTGAAATAAGGAGAAGGTAGGAGCCCCGCCCCCCAACTACAACCAACAGTTTATTAAAAGAAAACAGAGAGAATTACAAGAGATTTCAGTGTCACAATTATATAATTATATGCTGATACCACGTTCCCCTCTAACATAATGCTTCTACTGAAGGAACTTGTCTCACATACAAATCAAACTTCAAATTAATCCTTTTGCGTACATATCAATAAAAAAAGAATAAAAATCTACAAAAAGGTAGCATTGCAACATTTTAGCAAGCTCATGGAACCAATGATTCTGGACCTCATTATCAAATAAAATAAAAGAAGAAATTCACCCTTTGTGGCATATACGGAGTATAAGAATGGAACGCAAGGGGTTTGTGACATTAGGGAATCACCTCTTTCTTGTCCCCTTGAATTTACTCACTTGAAAAAGAACTTACGAATTTCCCTGTCTGCCAATTCAGTAACTACATGGGCACCAAAAACACCTTCCTCATCCACCAGGGCTCTCAGCTGCCGTGCTCCACCATTAGAACCAACAAAATTCTTCTTGGCACCCATATACAAGACTCCATATGGTGGTCTCAAGCACTGCATCAAAGAAATCCAGTCAGATCCATTGCAGACAAAGGCACCAAAGTCATTCTCTTCAGTGGCTTCAGCTCAATTTCAGATAATCATTATATTCAAATAGACAATGTAACAAAGCACCATGTCCTTGTTGGGTGAAGAATCATTTCTGATAGTTCAGCTAATATAATGGACTTTCCCTTTTACATCAAAATAAATTGCACATAGACTATGGAAAACCCAATCTCTGAACTATTAGGTTTGGTCCATTTGTACTAACAGTCATGTTCCTAACTTGAATTCAAACATGGATAAAGTGGCACAGGACAACGGGAAAGTTCACAAGCCTTTATTTTGTATTAGTGATGTACCATGATTCTGGTAAATTCAGCAAACAGTCCAACAGCATTTAATGTTCCAAAGAAAATTAAACAACCTACCTTTGTTACGAGAGCATATAGCTTCCGCAGAGAACTCACTGAATATGGGATTTCAGTAATGAAAATAATATCATAACCACCATCACCAGCATCTGTCTCGTTTGCCCTCTCCCAAGCACGGCTTCCTGAAAGCTTCCTTGATCGCCTGGAGGAAGGATCATGACCAGCGATGCTTCCATCCTGACTGCTACACCCATCCATGAAGTCATCCTCAGAGAAGCTGAGGCTTGTCCCCGGTGCCAGCTCAAATCCATCCATCTGCATCACAGAGAGGACCGTATGGAGCTCCTCCCAGTCCCCAGCATAGAAATGGACATCAGGAGACAATTGCTGCCGAGATGGGTGAGCAGACTCTCTGGTTGGCGGCTCTGCATGTCCCGAGCATGCTCAAGATTTGCCAGGACATTGGGAATGGTCATGCATCTTATAGTTTCGGCATTTGGATCGTGAAAATGCACTGTGGAAGCACCCTGTAAAAGGCCTCAGAAAGCAATAAAAATATAAGTTTTGTGCAACAATAAAATGTTAGTAAGACATGCTTTGGTAACCAAAAAAATCCAAGGATAAGTCAATGCCAATAATAAACCATCCCATTTAAACAGCTAATGTTAATTTTATTAAAATTGAACACCGTAGAAGGCAGCATAAGCTTCTAATCATTCGGATAAGATGTACCTTCAGGCAAGCAAAAATCCCAGCCAGGCCATACCCACAACCAAGCTGCATCAATCAGCAAAATAAAACTATTTTAGAGACAAACTATGACTTGACAAGTTACATGATAAACTAAGGAGCAAACATACTTTACAGAAAAGAATATTTTAACATCTTGAATTCTGCTATTTACGTAGAGGAGGGCTAACATGTACAGGAAACCAAATCAATTCACAGTAGTTTTCATGAGCTCCAGAAGAAAAACTTTTCCATTTGAAGTGCAACTTTGAATAGCAGTTCAGCACCGAAAATCAATAGTGCACACAGACAAACATATGAAGAGAACAAACAGAAAACAATCATCAACGAGAATGATGTGACTATTAAGAACTAATATGCTTTATATCTGGGAGTGCAACCAGCAATGTAGTTTCCTACTGTCTTGAGGAAGTTAGGTTGAAAATGCTAATCAAATTGGTTCTCAGAAATTTCTGCAGCAATCAGGAAGAATAAACTATGGGTGAAGAGGAAGGATCAACCCATGGATTTATTGGCTGTTGGAGAATATCAGGATTTCGGCAGCAGATTTAAGGACAAAATATCTGCTAAAAGGTAACCTTTTACACATTACAATAATATTTCTAAATTGGAGAATTTGTGATCAAGTATTATAATGGTCTCCAATTAATAAAGGTGGTTAGAGGTCTTTCCTGCAAGCATCAAAAGCACATTCAAGGCAGTAATAAAAGACAAGATGCCAAGCACATGATCATATTTATTATCGAGATAACAAATGAAACCAGGAAAATTTAAATTATGGACAGATTGTCCCCTTTTTATCCCTCGAGAAATATGCTTGAAATGTGCCACCATGGGTGTTTAAACCCTGGAACTCCCACAAGGGCAAGCCCTTAGGAAAGGGGTGCCAACCAACTAAGTTAACAGATGTTGGCTAATTATGGGGAGAATCTCATCATATTAAATGTTTTAAAAAAGGTCTTTAAAAAAAATACTTCCAGATATTTCCATGCAAGCCTTCTTTGGTATGTCCCACCATTTTTTAAAGCTGTTCAAACTAAATTTACATAAGAGATGATGGAACTGCAGATGGCAGATCAAGCGAATATGGATTAAGAAGGGTAGAATATGTATCAATTGTAGCAATCAAAGAGACATCTGGTTAAGACTTCCTTTGCAAAGACATATACATATGCTATGCTTGCCTATTTTATCGCAGTGGGGTTGGGGGTGTGGGGGTGGGTAAGAAGCATAAATACATACACAAAAATTTAAAAGAAATAAAAAAGATGGAATCAACAAATACAAAATTGGAAGAACTTTTTGAAAGCAGCAGCTACCTCTAGAATCCGTTTGCCCCTGAAACTCAACTGCCCATCGCGTATTTCATCCTTAAGCGCATTTACAAGATCAATTGAACACTCCCTGGCTTTCAGAGATCCTGAAAAACCAGAAGTTTCAACCTAGAAAGTCACAATTTCTGCTGCACCAAATTATTTATACAAACAAACCACACTAAGTGATCCACAGCTTTGGTGCACTCACCATCAGGTTTTGACAATATCATCTCCGAACTGGAAAATCCAATCACATCCGCTACACTAAGTCTCCCCTAAAATACAAATTAAAAACAAACAAAAGGATCAATTCTAGAAATACAAGTTGATTGCAAATTCTGAAATACTACCACACAATTAAATGTTGCATCACTTTTCTTGCAAGTTTTCACCTGCCAATTACCAATGCAGGTGATTCATCAGGTTTTAGTTTGGATAATGGAAAAAATCTGGCATAGTTTCCCAATGGCAAGTTGACCATTAATGATGGATATAATTTCAATGTCAAGAAACCATTGTATAGCATGTACCTTGAAAATGTTGAGACCTTGCAAATCAAGGTTCTCTCCAGCATACTTGTAAGGGTGAGCATTCTGTTAGAAGGACAAGAAACATTTGCCTCGTTATGGAAAGGATACAAACTAATCAACTTTAAAATTTACCGACAAAGGTTCTTGATAATATCGACAGGCAGAAATTTTGCGACTTTTGGTCAAACAAGAAACAACAGCTGAAGTTCACCTATAGATCATGGGCAACCAAATTGGCAAAGTGATTAATTAGGAAGGGATGGCGATACCTTAGAAGGAAGAATCTCAACAGCTGGTGAAGGAAGATGCAAATCCCTTTCAGAAACTATGGAAATGCTGTGACCATTCTTGTCATGGGTCATCAATCCTGGCAAGCATTGCGCAAGCAGTGATGGTGCCCGCATTTTCTTCTTCTAACCCTTAATTATCACCCAAGAAACTGATAATGCCACCAAATTAAAGTTCCAGGTTAATGAACGTACAAGCCACAAAAATAAATTAAGGATCCTTCAAGTTCAAAAAAATGCCTAAAAAACATAGATATCCTTACATTCTTGACCTGTTCCCCATAAACTACTAAGCCAAAATAAATAAATCAATCAATCAACACATAACTGAAAGCAAAACTAAAACCAAAATCTGAAAACCTATCCAATCAAATTCCACAAATCATCGATATATTTTTAACACTAGAAACCATAAATAAGATGAGCATACCGCTAATTCCTTAGCAAAGATTCCATCTTTCCGATTCTCACAACAGCGAAGGAAAAAAAAACAAAAAAATCCAAACAACAGAAGAGGGGGAAATTCAAAATTGTACCCAGGTGTCGTGAAGATGATGCAGATGCGTGATTCTCGGGAGAGGGAGATCGCCAGGCGCGAGAAACCCTTTCGATGAGATCCAATTCAAAAACCAGCAGACATCGCGGTTTCAGAGAAGGAACCGGAACCGAAACCCTCACCCCTAAAGCCCGCCATGGACCGCTGCTCGCCGAGTCAAAAGAGATCACGGCGACTCGGGAGGAGAAGAAAATTGGGGACGAAGTTTCGTTGCTGCGGCCGTCGCCAGAAGATTTTTTTAACTAAGAAAAAAAAATAGGGATCCCGCGTGCTCCAATCCTGCCAGGCAACCTTGGTTACAAATATTTAGGTTTTTATAATCTTTATTTTAAAAGTCAAGAACATCAACTTGATAGCATCAAGATACCGATCCTTTTTCATCAAGAAATAAGTATGTCAACTGATGCTATTAAGATATCAACCAGATCTTTCTTCATCAACCAAAAAAGTACGATAATTTGACGCTACTAAAATATCAACTAATAAAATAAAATAAAAAATTTACCCGCTCACCCACATCAATTATTAATGTTCTAAAAATAACTATACCACTACAGTAATAGTACGATTGGTTAGAGCACGACTTCACTTTTGTATATTATTTATTGATCACGGATTCGAGACATGATTTCTCGGATGACTCGATTATATTTCAGAAACTTTGGATCCACGTGACTGGAGGCAGAGCTGCTGTAAATCTGGTAACGAAGTGGCTATAACTCCGGTACCGTAGTACGATTAGATTGACATACTCATCGATTGATGAGGAGCTCCGCCGCCGTAGTGCAGTTAGGTTGACGTACTCACCAGTTGATGGGAAGGGTATGCAAAAAATTATGGCCTGAATTGAACAATTATCTAACGGGCTGGGGTCAAAATGGGGAGCTACACCAGGATTTACCCCCTGTCTTTTTTTTCATTAAAAAAAATCTAAAATTTAATCAAATCATCCATAAAATTTTGTCTTGAATTCATAATTTATTGATACCTTTATCAATTGAGCTACGATCTTAGCGATGTCGCAGAACCTTTTTTTCGATGGCTGGTATTTCCATAATAACCCTAGATCTGTTGTTCATTCTCCCCTCCCACCTACCGATTTTTTTTTTTTTTGAGTGCGTGCGATTGCACGAAGCCACGACGAGTCGGTGGGCGAGCGGTGCGATCCCTCCACGCCCAAACGTCAAAGTGATGTGGGCGCGTGCGGTGCCAAATAGGATTTAAATTTTTATTTTCCTTGTTAAATGTTGGCACGTGCATACCATCCCGGAAATATAACTGTTGCCGACCTTACCGATGTGGCCTGCAGCTATGAGTTGGCGTCGGACTGTGGTCCCCTTCGTTTCGAATCCTTACGCTCCCAGATTTGCAAAACGATGTTAGAGACCCGGGCCGGGGATCCCGACGGGGACACTCCGACGGTCAAGTTAGAGAGTGGCAAAGTGGAACAGATCCACTAAGTCAGATTCTCGCTGGGTCTCCGTGCTTAGAGGAATCTTTGATGAAAAGATAAGTGAGAACGAGAGGGATAGGTGCTCTGGTTCCTACAGCTGGGCTCGCCGAGCTCGCTCCTGCAAGTTCCTTTGGAGCTCCTGTTTCAGAATCGCCCCTTCTCCTCGTGTGTGCTCGCCCTCTTGATTGCTTGTTGTGTCCCTTTTTAGGTCGCTGGTCGTTAGATACCTTGGTGCCTCGATTCCCTCTCCTAGGGAGGCTCCGGAGGTCAGCGACGCTTCGCGACTGTTCTCCCTGGTCGTCTCCCCTTATGGTTGGGAGTTAAGTGGTGAGCCGGTCTTGTCTGCTGTACAGTCATGAAAGGGGAAACTTGACGGGGCCCCGATCCTCGCGAGGGTGCCCTCGGGCTCGAGGCATTGACCGTGGCTCTCCCTTTTTAGAGTACCAGGTTACCGGGCCAGATTCGGTATCTCGAGCAGGGTGCCCCTTCTAAACTGGTATAAACGAGGTTCCACGCATCACTACAGGCCTGGAGATGCCGTACTGGATGCGCCGCCTGTAAGCCGTCCTCAGTAGCCTCCTTGGGGCTTGCGCCCTCGGTCCTTCCGTGTTTCGCAGAGAAGGCTGACTTCGACCGAGGTGGACCTGTCTAGGAGCACCACATGGCAGAAGGAGCTGGAGTGCCAAGCTCGACTCCGGTTGAGGTGGAATCATCAAGGGGCGCCACCTGGCAAAGGAGCAGAGGCAGGCCTACTTTAGCTGACGTGGACCCCTCCTAGGTCGACACCTGGTGAAGGGGCAGAGGCAAGCTTGACTTCGATCGAGGTGGACCCATCAAGGGGTGCCACCTATCGAAGGAGCAGGGAGGCCGGGCTCCACTTTGCCGAGGTGGACCCCTCTTGGGTCGACACCTCGTGAAGGGGTAGGGGGCCCGGCTCGACTCCGATCGAGGTGGACCCATCTGGGGGTGCCACTTGGCGAAGGAGTAGGGGGCCCGGCTTGACTCTGGCTGAGGTGGACCCATTGGGGGCGCCACCTCGCGAAGGAGCAGGGGTGCTAGGCTCGACTCCGGCTGAGGTGGACCCATCTAGGGGCGCCACCTGGTGAAGGAGCAGGGGCAGGCCAACTTCGCCGAGGTGGACCCCTCCTGGGTTGACACCAGGTGAAGGGGCAGAGGCAAGCTCGACTTCGGCCGAGGTGGACCCATCAAGGGGCGCCACTTGGCGAAGGAGCAGGGAGGCCCGGCTCGACTCCGGCAGAGGTGGACCCATCTAGGGGCGCCACCTGGCGAAGGAGCAGGGGTGCCAGGCTCGACTCTGGCTGAGGTGGGCCCATCTGGGGGCGCCACCTGGCGGAGGAGTAGAGGTAGGCCAACTTCGACCAAGGTGGCCCCTCCTGGGTCGACACCCGGTGAAGGGACGGAGGCAAGCTTGACTTCGACCGAGGTGGACCCTCTGGGGGTGCCACCTAGTGAAGGAGCAGGGGGCCCGGCTCGACTCCGACCGAGGTGACCCATCTGGGGGCGCCACCTGGTGGAGGAGCAGGGGAAGGCCCACTTCGACCGAGGTGGACCCCTCCTGGGTCGACACCTGGCGAAGGGGCGGAGGCAAGCTCGACTCCGACCGAGGTGGACCCATCTGGGGGCGCCACCTGGCGAAGGAGCAGGGGGCCCGGCTCGACTCCGGTCGAGGTGGACCCATCTGGGGCGCCACCTGGCGGAGGAGCAGGGGCAGGCCCACTTCGACCAAGGTGGACCCCTCCTGGGTCGACACCTGGCGAAGGGGTGGAGGTGCCGAGCTCGAACTGAGGTGGGTGCAATGCTGGTCAAGCTACCTGGCTAGAGAGCTCGGAGAAGAACGCCACATGGCACCGCCTGACTGCCAGCTAGGTTGTCGCACGCTCTACACCAACGATATTGTCATATTAGTTGCCCCACACTTATAGTTCCGTCGGAGCGCCGCTATAGGGATGTGGGGAGTTAATGCGGAGATGACGTGGGAGGACAAAAATCCTACGCAATAAATGCCGCGATCGCTGTTGCTTTGCTTATCATGCCCGAGGTCCAGTGCGCGAGTGCCATGTCCGCACGTTCAGTGGGTCATAATCATGCCGTGCCAGACTCGAGGCTGTTTCCAGCGAACCGAAGCGTCGTCGTCGGGCGTCTCCACACGTGGCGCTCATCTGATGGCTTAGACGAAAAAGGAGCTGTACGGCCGCTGTTGATTGGTTAGAAAAGAGAGGGGACTTTCCGGAAACGAGATCTCTTGGCTTTCTCGCACCTCGCCGGTGGTTGCAGCGGTCCTTCTTCATCTCTTGGGTCGCCATCCTTCCGCTACAACATCCCGGTAAGTGCTCTGTCGACCCATTTTCATCTCTGCTCCCTCTCGAACTCTAGTTTTTTCGAACCAAGCCTTTCTTTGTTTCCTTCTTCTCGATGGCTCCTTCGGGTCATCGCTCGCCATTTCTCTTCTAACCCGGATGAGGCCGGTCCATCCCGGTCGAGGAGTCCATCATCCTCCTCTTCGGAGGCGATGTTCCCATCGATGTCTGACGGCGGTTGCAGCCAGGCGATATAATCATCGGAGTCCCTAGGGCTTTTAGGGCTCCTCCAATCATTCCTGTTGCTCCCATCTCTGCCCTTCCCCCTCCGGTGGCAGAGACTCCTTCCGGTCCCTCCGGCTTCATTTCGATGATGACCGGAGATGACCTTTCCTGGATCCGGGATACGTATGGGATCCTGGACTCTATCCAGCTCTCGCTCCCGAGACCAGGAGAGCGAGTCACTTCTAGCGACCCCGGACGGGTCACTTTCTACGAGGACTTCCTTACCAAGGGTCTTCATTTTTCTCTTCATCCGTTCTTCCTCTCATTCCTCGGTCATTTCCATCTTGTTCCGGCCTAGTTGGCTCCCAATGCCATCAGGGTCATCTTCGCCTTCATAATTTTCTGCCACTTCCATGTGTTCGTTGCCCGTTTTTTACTATTTAGGGCCCTTTTCACCCTGAAGCAGTACACCATCGATGACGGCTGGTGGTATCTTTCTTCCTGGCCCAGGTGCCTCAGGTTGACCTCCCTACATCGATCAAGGGATGGAAGAATCGGTTCTTCTTTGCTTCAATTAGGGATGTCGACTGGGTCTGGAGTGAGACGGACCGGTCTCCGAACCGAAATTATCAGGTTGAGCCGGTAGACCAGGAGGTCTATTCCCAGTTGCTGGGCGATGCGGTCTCTTCCCTCGAGGTTCTGCTCTCGGAGCAGAACCTGTTCGAGGCAGGGGTCAGCCCGATCGGGCGATTGGTGGGCCTCTGTTCTTCTTCTCTTTCTTCTTCTTTTTATATATTATCTGACCCTTCTTTTTCATTTTTAGGGATGAAATTCTTAGTTGAAAGCTTGATGGAGGGGGCCCAAAAGAGAGGGGCTTCAGGCGCGGCCCAAGAAACTCCTCCAAAGAGGGCCCGTGTGGAGGCGGACCAAGGGCCCAGGCCCATTCCAGTCTTAGATCCCAGGGTGGCGGATACAACCCCCGGCACATCCCTGCAGCAGGCCCCGGCCGTAGAGGTCGTTGACCTCGATGGGAGCAGAGGGGAGGTGTGATCAGCACCTCCCCCGATGGTCGTAGTGCCCACCGTTCCGGTGGTGGCCGCACCGGTGGTGGTGGCACCGAGGACTTCTGCTCCACCGGCTGGAGGGACTTCGGCTCAGCCCTCCTCCTCCGAGCCTCGCCCTGCGCCGTCAGAGCTTAGCAGCAACGCCTCCATCATCCGCGACCAGGGCCTTGCGAAGAAGATGATGGAGTACACGGCCCAGCCCCGGGACCGCCGCCTGAGGGTTGGCTGGGACTACGCGGACGCGCTGCTTGGGATCCTTCCCTTGCTCCTCACGGTAAGCGTCTAGCTCTCCTTCTTAATGTTTCAGTTGGATTCTTTGAAAATCCTAACTCTTTCTTTGATGTAGATTGGGACCGACGTGCTCCTGCTCAAGAACTTCCTCTCCGCTTCAGCGAAGGAGGCCGAGAAGGAGCGGAGGCTGGGCAAGCTCGCAGCTGACATGAAGGACCTCATGGACAAGGGTCATGAGCTGAGGGGGAGCAATCAGGCTCTCCGGGAGAATCTGGCCCGTGCTGAGGGGCGCATCCGAGACCTCGAGGCTTCACAGTCCGAGGAAAGGATCTCGAGCCAGTTTCGAGCAGAAAATGATGCGGCCGAGATCTCCCGCCTTAGGGGACAGTCCCGGTCACTGGAGTGTCGGGTCGAGGAGGTCTTGGAAAAACTGGCAGCGGCGAACAAGAAGACCTCCTACATTAATGGGCTGCTGGAGGCCTCGCAGAGGGAAGCCCAGGAGGCTATGCCCAAGTTCCAGCCTCCGAGGAGTTCCAGAAGGAGATGCATGAGGCCGCCGTGGACTCCTTTCTGAAGGATTTTGGAGTATGCCGAGAGAGGGTGGCTTTCCTCTTTCCCGAGCTCGATCTGACTGGGGTCGAGCTAGTCGGACCCGGGGAGCAGCCTGAGGAGCTTGCCGGGCAACCTTCTGGGGAGGCAGCTGGTGACACAGAGGCTTCTCAACCTGGGGAGGAACCAACAGCGGAGGAGTGAACTCGACTCGCCTGCTTGGTATTCTAGCTTTGGGTTTCCGTTTTGTTTTCCTAGGCTACCCGGTTTGTCGGGGCCCTTTTAATTGTAAGGAACCCTTTCATTAGAAATGAAAACTTTCTTTTTTCCATCCTTTCTTATCTTTGCCTTGGCTCCTCATTCTGTTGCTTGTCGATGTCATGTTTGATCTTTCTGCAACTTCAATTTGCAGTTCAACTTTGACTCTTAGTTTAGAATCAGACTTAGGAAATCCCCAGGCTTCGGGAAAGAACCCCTGGGGCTTCCGGCTTGTATTTTATAAGTATTTGGTGTCGGGACTTCCTCCAGACTGAACTCTGGGATATCGGGGAGGAACTGGGCTCCACGCCACCTTCCGGACTGAACTCCGGGATCTCGTGGATGAACTGGCTTCCTTGCCACCTTCCGGACTGAACTCCGGGGTCTTTTGCCAGAACTAGGTTCCGTGCGGCTTTCCGGACTAAACTCCGGGATCTCATGGAGGAACTGGGTTCCTTGCCACCTTCCAGACTGAACTTCAGGGTTTTTTGTCGGAACTGGGTTCCGTGCGGCTTTCCGGACTGAACTCCGAGATCTCATGGAGGAACTGGGTTCCTTGCCACCTTCCAGACTGAACTCTGGGGCCTTTTGCTGGAACTGGGTTCCGTGCGACTTTCTAGATTGAACTCCAGGATCTCGTGGAGGAACTTGGTTCCTTGCCACCTTCCGGACTGAACTCTGGGCCTTTTGCCAACTGGATTCCGTGCGACTTTCTGGACTGAACTCCGGGATCTCGTGGAGGAACCGGGTTCCTTGCCACCTTCCGAACTGAACTCTGGGGCCTTTTGCCGGAACTGGATTCCGTTTGACCTTCCGGACTGAACTCCGGGATCTCGTAGAGGAACTGGGTTCCTTGCCACCTTTCAGACCGAAGTCCGGGACTTCGTGGGGAACTAGGTTCCGTTCGGCCTCTCAGATTGAAATCCGGAGTCTCATGCTGAAACTAGGTTCTATTCGGCCTCTCGGACTGAACTCTAGGATCTCGTTGAGGAACTGGATTTCTTGCCACCTTCCAGATCGATGTCCGAGATTTTGCATTTCTTGCAGACCACTGGTGGGGCTTCTGCCTCGCTCTCATTCGCCGGACTCAAAACTGGGCGATGTTAGCCATGCGAGATAGAGACAAGTATTGCACAAAGAAAGAATTTCATTATTAATGTTTAGGAAGCCTTACATCATTAGTAATACATCCTCAAATTTGCGATGTTCCACGTTCGTGGAAAGCGAGTCCCGTTGAGCTCGGCAAGATAGTAGGCGCCGTGAGGGAGTGCTTCGACCACCCGGTAAGGGCTTTCCCAGTTTGGAGAGAGCTTTCCACACTCTTGAGGTTGGGAGGCCTTAGCACGGCGCAGCACCAGGTCTCCTGGCCGGAAGGACTTCGGCCTTACTTTCGAGTTGTAGTATCTGGTCATCCATTGCCGGTAGGCTACCATTCGAACTTGTGCCTTGTCCCTCGTTTCCTCAAGGAGATCTAGGTTGAGGAGCAGCCATGTTGGGATCTCGGCTTCATCGTATTGTTCTACACGTAGTGTTGGTAGGCTAAGCAACATCAGGATTATTGCTTCCGCTCCAAAGACAAGATTGAAGGGGGTTTCATCCGTGGCCGTCCTTAGGGTTGTATGGTACGCCCACAGGATGCTAGGAAGTTCCTCAGCCCATCTTCCTTTGGCTTGATCCAATTAGGTCTGGAGCCCTTGTAAGATGGTCTGATTGGTGACTTCAGCTTCCCATTGGTTTGGGGATGCGCCACCGAGGTGAAGCGGTGATGAATGTCGAGGTCGTTGCAGAACTCCTCGAACTCCCGACAGTCGAACTAACGTCCGTTGTCGATGATGATGGTCTGGAGAAGTCCAAAGCGACATATGATCGACTTCCAAAGGAACTTACTGACATTCGCCTCCATAATCCGGGCTAATGGCTCGGCCTCGACCCACTTCGTGAAATAGTCGATGACGACAATCAAGAACTTGCGCTGCCCAGACACGGGAGAAAGGGACCAAGGAGGTCCATGCCCCACTGGACAAAAGGCCAGGGGGTGGAGAGCTGGGAGAGCGGCGCAGTCAGCTGGCATTGCACGACGGCATGACGTTGGCAGCGGTTACACCTCTTAACGAAGTTGGCTACATCCTCCCTCATTGTCTTCCAAAAGTATCCTTGACGGAGGGCCTTGTACGCCAAAGTCCTGCCCCCTACATGATTCCCGTAGAGGCCTTCGTGAATTTCCTGAAGCACGAGTGTGGCCTTCATGGGCCTCAAACACTTGAGGAGCGGGTAGAAGTATGACCTCCGGTAGAGCAGTCCGTCCATCAGCACGAAGCGCGTGGCCTTCCTTTTGATGAGGCCGGCCTCTATCCGATCCTCCGGCAAGGTGCAGTCGGTGATATACTTGATGTACTTGTCCATCCAGCTGGGCTCCGGGATGACCTGCTGGATCTCTCTGGGGACTTCATGTTTGGGGCTTGGAGATGTTCGATGTGGGCGCAGCCCAATGATGAGTCCGGCAGGGTTGCTAGGCGAGAGAGGGCGTCAGCGCAGGCATTTTCACCGTGCGGGATGTGAGAGACACTAAAGTGCTTGAAGCCCGCCGCGCTTGCATGCACCAACTCCAAATACTTCAACTTTGAGGATCCCGCGCCTCATACTTGCCCGAGACCTGCTTGGCAACCAACTGCGAATCGGTGAAGACCCTCAGGCTAGTCACACCGAGCTCGCAGGAGACTCTCAGCCTCGCGAGGAGTGCTTCGTACTTCGCTTGGTTATTGGTGGCGGTGAACTGGAGGCGGAGCGTGCACTCAGCAACGACTCTCTCGCTGTTGGCGAGGATGAGCCCGGCTCCGCTCCCACCAGAGTTAGAGGCTCTGTCTACATGCAAGACCCAAATGTCCTCCTCCGGTTCAGGTCCTGGTTGTCGACTCTAGGGGCTCTCTTCTGGCCCCTCGTCCAGGCCTGCACACTCAACTAAAAAGTCAGCCAGTACCTATGCCTTCATGGCTAACCTTGGTCGATAAGCGATGTCGAACTCACTGAGCTTCAGCGCCCACTTCGCTAGGCGTCTAGATGTGTCAGGTCGGCTGAGCACGGCCTTCAACGGTTGGTCCATCAGGACCGCAATTGGGTGCGCTTGGAAATAAGGCCTGAGGCATTGGACAGATACTATTAGCGCAAAAATCAACTTCTCGGATCGAGAGTACCTGAGCTCCGCATTGCGAAGAAGCTTGCTTGTATAGTACATAGGTCTCTGGATTCCTCTGTCGTCTGTTCGGACTAAGACCGAGCTGACGGCCTCCGGAGTGACCACCAGATACAGGAGGAGCTTTTCTCCCTCCTCTGGCTGGGAGAGTAGTGGTGGTGATGCTAGGGTCTTCTTCAGCTCCTTAAACGCCTCCTGGCACTCCTTCGTCTAGGAGAAGTCGTGCATCTTCCTTAGCGCCTTGAAGAAGGGCTGGCAACGATCAACGAATCGCGAGATGAACCAGCTCAGGATCGCTACCCGGCCGGTGAGCCGCTGGACTTGCTTCTTAGAGGTGGGCTGCTCCATGTCAAGGATCGCCTAAACCTTCTCCGGGTTGGCTTCTATCCCTCTTTGGGTCACCATGAAGCCAAGGAACTTCCCGCCGCCACACCGAAGGCGCACTTCGCCGGGTTCAGCTTCATTTGATGGAGGTGGAGGTTGCGGAAGATCTCTGTCAGGTCGTCGACATGGTCCTAGGTCGGCTTGCTCATCACTAGCATGTCATCCACATATAGCTGCATGTTACGACCAATTTGGTCTTTGAAGACCTTGTTGACCAACCGCTGGTACGTGGCACCGGTATTCTTTAGACCGAAAGGCATCATCTTATAACAGTAGGTCCCCCGGTCCATGATGAAGGCAGTGTGTTCCTCGTCTTCAGGGTGCATCCATATCTGATTGTACCCGGAAAAAGCATCCATGAAGGAGAGGAGGCGGTGACCCGAAGTGGCATCCACGAGCTGGTCGATCTTCCAAAGCGGAAAACTGTCTTTCGGACAAGCTCGATTGAGGTCGGTGTAATCCACATAGATCCCCCATTTCCCATTGTTTTTCCTAACCATCACTACATTCGCTAGCCAACTGGGATACTATACCTCTTGTACAAAACCAGCAGCAAGGAGCTTCTCCATCTCTTCGTTGACCACCTTCTACCTTTATGCAGCAAAACTCCTCTTCTTCTGCCGAACTGGATGGCACTTCGGATCAATCTTCAACTGGTGGGTGATGACGTCCGGGGGAATACCTAGCATGTCCGTCGTAAACCAGGCGAACACATCTGCATTCGCCTGAAGGAAACTCAGCAAACGAGGCCGTTCATCTGCCAGGAGTTGGGCTCCTATCTGCACCATTTTCTGTGGGTCCGAGCCCGGGGGTACGTCAGCAAGCGCTCCATCGGCCCGCCCCTAGGATCCTGCGCCCTTTGGTCAAGGTCATCGACATCGAAGCCGAGCTTAGTACTCCGGGCTCAAGGGATAGCCTGCAGGCAATGCTGGACGGGCTGAACTGCCCCCCTCATCTCCCCCACTCCAAAAATGGTGGGGAACTGCCCCAACAATCTCTTGGTGGAAATAACCACATTAAGTTGGTTGAGCCATGGACGGCCCAAAATGGCATTGTACGACGACGGGAGTCGGACGACGGTGAAGGTCCGAAGGTAGCCCTCGCCCTCGATCTCCATAAGGACCTTGGTTCTTGGAGCAAGGAGGGGAGTGAAGGTCCGCTCCGGAATGGGACTGTTCTTCGGCTTCGGTCCCGATCGGAAGTCTACAGGCAGCCTAGGCCTCCGGGTCCCAGGGACATCCCTCAGGGTAGGCTTCTTCGAAGGCTTTACGTCCAGCTCTCTCCTGGACTACGTCAAACAGGAGGTCTTGAGCCCTCGCTTCAACGCCAACATGGCGACGGGCTCGTCCAAACTGTAGATCTCCAGGACAGCAATCTTGAAGCGAGTAACATAGTCCTGCAGGAGCTCTTGGTCTTGCTGCCGGATGGAGAAGAGGCTATCCACCTCCTGCAGCACCTTTCGATAAGCATCGAAGTGCACCACGAACTTTCCTTCCAATTACTGGAAGGAGGCGATGGATTCAGGCTCGAGGCGGGTGAACCAAACTTGAGCGGCCTTCGGAGGGTGGCCGGGAAGGCGATGCACAGGAGGGCGTCCGTCGCCCCATGGACTCTCATAAGAGCTTTATAGCTCTCCAGGTGGTCCAGGGGGTCAGTGGTCCCATCGTAGGGATCCACCTAAGGCATGCGGAACTGACTCGAAATCGGTTCCTCTTGGATTTCTCGGGAGAAGGGTGGTCGGGCACTGTAGCCCACTGGCTCACTGTGGGAGCCCTGCATGTTGGCAAATCGGCGGGAGAGCTCTGCCAGTTTGCGCTCTTGCTCTTCCAGGCGCCTCTCAGCCAGGACCTGATGGCCTCATCAATGGAGCCTTCCACTGAGGCCGCTGGAGAAGAAGGTGCCCACGGGTCACGGCGAGGGGCCTTTCCCCGACGGCGCTTGTTGCGCTTGGCAGCATTATTGTTGTCCACCGGGGATCGACTTTCGTGGTCCACAGACCCAGAATGATTTCTCTTCACGGGGGTCTGGTGACTCCCGCGGGGGTTGGTTGCTGCCCGCCGATGGGATGGCCTGCCCTGGATTGAGCGCAGGCTTCCGCGGGGGCCCGCGGCTTGGGCCATGGGAGTCCCTAGCTGGGGTTGAGTAGCCAGGGAGCGCTGCTGATGCTGCAGCTGCCTGATGGCCGTGGTTAGTGTCTGCAGCTACTGGACAATGGCAGCACACTAACCGTCCACCGAGGGCAGCTGAGGAGGTGGAACAGGAGGAGCGGGAAGTTCCCTTTCCGGGCTGCGGCCTGGAGGGGAGGGAACTTCTCCCGCCCAGCTGGTGGAGGCCTCGTGTCCACGAGTCACCACCATGCTTGAATTTGAGCCATTCTCAAGCTCGTGGGGGGGCTTGTTCGCGCTGAGGCTTTTGTCCCCCTTACCTGGCGCGCCAATCTGTTGTTGGCCTGCAGCTGTGAGTTGGTTGCGGACTATGGTCCCCTTCGCTTCGGAATCCTTACGCTCCCAGATCTGCAAAACGAGGTTAGAAACTCGGGCCGGGGATCCTAGCGGGGGCACTCCGATGATCAAGTTAGAGAGCGGTAAAGTGGAACAGATCCACTAAGTCGGATTCCCGCTGGGTCTCCGTGCTTAGAGGAATCTTTGATGAAAAGATAAGTGAGAACGAGAGGGATGGGTGCTCTGGTTCCTGTAGCTGGGCTTGCCGAGCTCGCTCCTGCGAGTTCCTTTGGAGCTCCTGTCTCAGAATCGCCCCTTCTCCCCGTGTGTGTGCTCACCCTCTTGATTGCTCATCGTGCCCCTTTTTAGGTCGCTGGTCGTTGGATACCTTGGTGCCTCGATTCCTTCTCCTGGGGAGGCTTCGGAGGTCAGCGACGCTTCGCGACTGTTCTCCCTGGTTGTCTTCCCTTATGGTCGGGAGTTAAGTGGTGAGCCGGTCTCGTCTACCGTGCAGTCACCAAAGGGAGAAGTTGGTGGGGCCCCAATCCTCGTGAGGGCGCCCTCGAGCTCGAGGCGTTGATCGTGGCTCTCCCTTTTTGGAGTACTAGGTTATCGGGCACCGTATTCAGTATCTTGAGCAGGGTGCCCCTTCTAAACTGACGTAAACGAGGTTCCACGCATCACTACAGGCCTGGGGACGCCGTACTGGATGCGTCACCTGTGCGCGCTGTCCTCAGCAGCCTCCTTGGGGCTTGCACCCTCGGTCCTTCGGTGTTCCGCAGAGAAGGCTGACTTCGACCGAGGTGAACCAGTCTAGGGCCGTCACCTGGCAGAAGGAGCGAGAGTGCCAGGCTCGACTCCGGCTGAGGTGGAATCATCAAGGGGCGCCACCTGGCAGAGGAGCAGAGGCAGGCCCACTTCGGTCGAGGTGGACCCCTCATGGGTCGACACTTGGTGAAGGGGTAGAGGCAAGCTCGACTTCGGCCGAGGTGGATCCATCAAGGGGCGCCACCTGGCGAAGGAGCAGGGAGGCCTGGCACTACTTCGACCGAGGTGGACCCCTCCTGGGTCGACACCTGTTGAAGGGGCAGGGGGCCCGACTGACTTTGGTCGAGGTGGACTCATCTGGGGGCTCTACCTGGCGAAGGAGCAGGGGGCCGGGCTCGACTCCGGCCGAGGTGGACCCATTTGGGGGC
This sequence comes from Areca catechu, assembly GCA_021397845.1. NCBI lineage: Eukaryota > Viridiplantae > Streptophyta > Magnoliopsida > Arecales > Arecaceae > Areca > Areca catechu. Next base: position 92,455,915 of record CM038048.1, on the reverse strand, counting down.
GCCACCTGGCGAACGAGCATGGGTGCCAGGCTCGACTCCGGCTGAGGTGGAGCCATCTACGGGTGCCACATGGCGAAGGAGTAGGGGCAGGCCAACTTCGGCCAAGGTGGACCCCTCTTGGATCGATACCTAGCGAAGGGGTAGAGGCAAGCTCGACTTCGGTCGAGATAGACCCATCAAGGGGTGCCACCTGACGAAGGAGCAGGGAGGCCCGGCTTGACTTCGACCGAGGTGGACCCATCTGGGGTTGCCACCTGGCGAAGGAGCAGGGGTGCCAGGCTCGACTCCAGCTGAGGTGGGCCCATCTGGGGGCGCTACCTGGCGGAGGAGCAGAGGCAGGCCAACTTCGACCAAGGTGGACCCCTCCTGGGTCGACACCCGGCGAAGGGACGGAGGCAAGCTTGACTTTGACCGAGGTGGACCCATCTGGGGGCGCCACCTAGTGAAGGAGCAGGGGGCCCGGCTCGACTCCGACCGAGGTTAACCCATTTGGGGGCGCCACCTGGCGGAGGAGCAGGGGCAGGCCCATTTCGCCCGAGGTGGATCCCTCTTGGGTCGACACCTGGCGAAGGGACGGAGGCAAGCTCGACTTCGACCGAGGTGGACCCATCTTGGGGCGCCACCTGGCGAAGGAGCAGGGGGCCCGGCTCGACTCCGGCCGAGGTGGATCCATCTGGGGGCGCCACCTGGCGGAGGAACAGGGGCAGGCCCACTTCGACCGAGGTGGGCCCCTCTTGGATCGACACCTGGCGAAGGGGTGGAGGTGTCTAGCTCGAACCGAGATGGGTACGATGCCGGTCAAGCCACCTGGCTGGAGAACTCGGAGGAGAACGCCACATAGCACCGCCTGACTCCCAGCTGGGTTGTCGTACGCTCTACGTCAGCGATCATGTCATATCAATAATAATTATAATTTTTATATAAATTAAAATTTATTTAATAAAATTTATTATTTTAAATTTATTTAAAATCTATTTAAAAATTTTGATATTTAATTTTTTTTTCTAAAACTAAGTTAAATACAATAGACTACTTTACTTTTATCGATATAATAAATTATATAAAAGATATAGTTTTGAATAGGAAAAAAAAATTAATACTTGATAGTCATTGAATCGAGATAGTATTATTTTAGTTATATATAATAAATAAATTAATCTTTTTTCTGGATCCGGCAATAATAGACACACGATAGGGATGGTAAAACTAACTTGATCAATATTCGGTCGGTGATAATTTAATTTAAATTTGAACCAATCCTACATCAATTTATTTAATATTTAAATTAAATTTAAGTTTCAGAAAGCTAACCTATTTAATTTATTTAAATAAATAAATTGGTTTGCGTACATGGACGGACTTAGGCTAATTTCATTCGGAAAGAAACGGACGCCGCTTTGGCTTAGAATACAGAGATTAGGACTGCGACACCCACGACCCATCCCACCTTCACTTGCCCCTTTTTTTTTTTTTTTTATTTCCTAGTTGCTTCGCAACTATTTAATATTTAAACAGTGCATCTCAAATTTTAAATCACTGAACTTTGTGCTGCTTAAAATTTTAACTTTTCGTCTCATCCACCCAGTTCACAAAGCCTCATGCAGTGAGTTTTTTTTTTTTTTTGAAAGGGATAGAGCTATGGAGATGAGGCAAAGGCTTTTTCTTCTTGATTTGATCCTCCTCCTCCTCGCAATCCCACCCCTTTGACGAGGCAACGATGATTGCAATCCCTTCACAATTAAGACTTTTTCATAATCATCAAATCTGATCCGTTTTAATTTTTATTAATTTATTAAAATTTATAATAAAAATCTAATAATTAAATTATTAAAAGAATCAACGGTCAAATAATTGAAATATTAACGATCAAATTATTAAAAATTTTAACAGTCGAATCATTAAAATTAAAATTAATTATTGAAAAAAAAATTAGATTTTTTCGATAAATTGATTTTTTTTTCTTTTTACTTTGTTTTATTTGTATTTCATTCTCTTTTCGGAGATTATAGGGAAGGAAAGTACGAGAGAGAGATGACAGAGAGATCTTTTTAGGTTATGATTGGATTTTTTTTCATAATTTTATACGAGTTATGGCGTTGCGAGTTGGTCTCTTGAGATTTTGAGGGCTTAATCCTGATGAAAACATCCTATCTTATAGGACTTAAATATTTTTTATATGAATTCTTCTTTGCTAAAAAAAAAAAATAAAAAAAAAAAAAAAAAAAAATCATAGTGCTATGATCTATGATAATATTATCATGAATGAGAATTATATAATGTATAACATAAATTAACATTTGAAAAAGATCGGCACTGCCCATGCAATAGTCTCCAGAGTAGGTCAATATAACTACCAAATTAGAATTAGAGACAGGCTTATCATCCCTCCACGTAACTTATTTGGCACATATCTATTAAGAAACTAAATTAGAATCTTTCAATGAGGGTAACCACATGTAACAATAAGATAATATTTAAAAACACTTCCTTATCTTACATGGTCCTCAATCCTGCAAATCTGTTAATGACCATTGTATCATATATGTTCATACTTAGTAAAATATTACTTAATAAAATTGTAGCACATTAGAGATGGTAGTCTAGTTAGTAGAGGTCTTGCCTCACTATCAATAGGTCTCGGTTCGAAACATGATCTCGTAGGTAACTCGATTAAATCCAGAATTTTTGGAACCCTCGACAGTTGGCATGAATGAGAGGTCAGGACCTTTCCTTTTATCCCCGATCTACTGGCCGGCGTCTTAGTGGTCTGAACGTCTCGTATTGAACATTACCTGACGGGAACCTTTCCTTTTATCCCCGATCTACTGGCCGGCGTCTTAGTGGTATCTGCGTGAATCTGAACGTCTCGTATTGAACATTACCTGACGGGATAGGGACTGCGGGGTAGCTACACTGGAATTTATCCCCGCTATCTTTTTTTTTTTTTTTTTTTTTTTACCAAAAAAAAAAAGAAAAAGAAGACTTTGTGGTGTCTCAAAATCGGTCTTCTTTTGGTTCTTATTTGCTTTTTGGATTAATTGGTTATTTTATTGAAGAAAAAGCACTGTGGTGTCCTTTTTCAGACTTATTGTACCTACTTGTTGTTCAATGATGTTGAAGTTAGGTTCATTAAATCTAGACTGAGATTGAGGTAAAGTTTAACCAGGGGCTGAATTTGTTACTTGATGTTATATAATTGGTATAAATCAAATAACTTTTATTATTATATTGATTATATATTATGGATCATATTATGACAGACAAACATAATTTATTATATATTATATTTTGATTAAAAATTATAAGGTTAATGCTTTGTCTTTATTTTTTTAATACTTAGTATCGTCTTGCATAATATTTCTATTATTTTTTTCATTCTCTATTGCAGTGTTAGCTTAAAAAAATAAGACATAAAATATGTCCCAAATTTCATAAAATAAATTTGAAAATCATATCAGTTATTTATTATGGTGAATAATTGTAATTAACAGGTAAGTAAAAATAGAAGTGTTTTGATTGACATTTTTTTCAATATTTAAGAAATAAAAATGGAAGACCAAACTCCTGGTAAATTTTTTTAAATAAATACCTTCTAAATAGATAACAATTGGTCAGAGGATAGATGGCAGTCGACTGGTTGTAGAGAGAGGTGGCAGTTACTTGGTAATCGACTAGGCAATAATCAACTGGTGACAGGGTTGATTATCAATCATCTATAAAATAGTAACAAAATATTATGTATTTATCAAATATATTTTTTATTTTTTTGGCTTTTGTCCAATGGTAAAAATTTTTTTTTTTAATTTTTTTTTTTTTAGAAATCAAAAATCAAAAAGCATAGTTAAACGTTCCATAGTTAAAACGTAATTGGTGATTGATGCTATATAGTAGGACGGGTGTATGCTAAGCATGGATTATGTGTCATTTGACCAATTTACAAGCAACAAATAAGCAAAAAAAACTCAACAAGAGGCTTGGCTTTTTCTTGCTTTTAATGTCGCTAAAACACATCCTATTATATAACAATATACGTTTAAACTTTTATAGTTTAAATTTTTTGTTAGAGATAATTTTCTAGTTGCCGAATCCAAAAAAAAAAAAAAAAAAAAAATGCAGAAGATAATTGGTAGCATTCTTTTGGCCATATTGATGAATATCTATTTCTCAAATGCCATAAATGAGTAAAGATGATAATATTTAGTGATAGAAGTGAATGATTCTTTAACCTTCCAACTTGATCAAAGTAAAACAAGATCTCACCTAATCATAATATTAATTGTTCGTTAGAGTTGTTGAGCCTTGAAATTTTCATTTTGTTATAGAAATAAAAGTTTCTGTAACCTTTTAGCTTGGTCAAAGTAAACTAAGATCTCATTTAATTATAATATTAATTGTTTGCTAGAATTGTTGGGCATTTACATTTTAAAAATCCTCGAATAGATATATAGTATTAACTTAACAATTTTTTTTTGCAATGAGGTTACATGCTAATGACCTCACCTCACAAGAAATAGATAGTATTAACTTAACAATTTTCTTGTGCTGTGAGGTTGCATGCTTAATATATGCCAACATGCTTGTTATTATCTATCTTTTTCATGAATTATTTTTATAGGGGTGGTGAGGAGTTTGTTTCAAGTGGAAACTGTTGTATTTCTTATAGAAAAATTTAAAAACAAGTTAGTGCCTAAACTTTGGTAAAATGCACAACATACTTTATTGTATCTATCTCTATCAATTAGAAATTGTTAACACAATGGGACCAATCTCATCTCGGTAGCAATGGCATACATAGTATTGTAGGGCATGAAATCTCTATCATACCCATGTAAAACTATTAGCCAAACAGCTATCTCTCACCTATGTCCAAAATGAGCTCATCAAATATTTTCCAATTTGAGGAAGATCATAGTAGGTATCAGTCACTTACATTGATTAGATGGACTTATCTTTATGGATGGTGGGTGAATTAAGGACAGAGACACCAATGGTAGAGGATCTAAAGGACTAACTCCATGAACCAACAATTGATATGGATAGAACATGAGCTGGAATGGATCCCATCAGTATAGTCACTAAACATTGGTTAGTGAGACCCTTTTGATCTGATGGACAAGTATTGCATAATTTGACTCAATGAGACAACGACTAGAAAGGTTCAAGATGCTAGTCGAATCATGCTTCCAAAGCCTTGAAGTAAGGGGAGAAAGCTGAAATTTGGAAAAGGAGAACGAGCTATTCACCAGAGAGCTTGCTACCATATCTTTTTCTCTTGAAGAAGATAGAAACAGCTAAGGTGCCATTTAAATTACTTTTATTTTCTGATTTTCAAAAGTAAAATATAAAAGTTTTATTTACAATACTAAATTTTAAAAATAGAATTATAGCTGATGTAGTCAATTATTCCCTAAAAACAAGCACATGATAATGATGGTTGAGACTGTGATAGTAATGGTAAAATTAATGGAGACCATATGTTAGTGCTAGCAATGACGAAGATGATTGAAGAGCACCGGCAATGTAATGGCGGTCGCAATGATGATGATGAGGCTAACAGCAGAGGTTATAGTAATAGTAATATGATGGTAAAGATAGCTGAATGATGCTGGTAATGGCTATGGTGCTGATATTGACAACAATAGTAAAAGCAATGATGACAATTGCCATAAAAAGGTAGTGGTGGTGGTGGGAACAACTATGATGATGATGACCATAATAATTAAAAAAGGGAGCTAGCAGGGCAAAGTTGAGCCATACTCTTGCTGGAGACAAATCCAAATTTTTTTCATGCTGCTGGCCAAGCTAGGGCTTGTATATATATATATATATATATATACATATATATACATATACATGTATATGTATATGTATTGTCGCTGCCAAGACCGTCGTGGCCCGTAGCTGTTGTTGGCGTCGGAGTGCACTCCTCCTGCCGCCCGACGTCCTCGGGTCCCGGACCTCCACGCTGGGTGTGGTCGTCTTGCCGCTCGGCGGTCCTCCGCTCCCAGACCTGCGAGATAGGGGTTAGAGACCCGGGCCGGGTTTCCGGCGGGGGCACTCCGACGATCAAGTCAGTGACGATCCAGGAAAATAGATCCTCCTGGTCGGGCCCCTCTTGATGGACTCCGCTCTAGGAGGAGTGGAAGATGTGCGAAGGTCAAAACGTTGCAGGGGGAGAGTGATAGCGGGGACAGAGGGGTGCCCTGTTCCTCTGCCTCTCCTTGTATCCCTCGTTTTCCTTCGAATATGGTGGTAGTGGTGCTCCGCCCTCTTGGTCGGGCTTGCGCTTGTACTCGTGGTGGTGGTGGTGACGTGCCCCCCTTACTGGTGGGGGTTGCACTCCTTTTTTTTTTTTGCCTGTGTGTTGGAGTTGTTGTGTTATCTCTGAGTTTGTCGCAAACTAGGTTACCATTGGGCGCTTGTCTCGGGATCCCCGCCGGGCTATCAGGCGCATGCGGCGGTGTCATGAGGAGCCTTTCCTGATTCATGATAAGGAGAGTTGTCAGGCACTCCGGCACTCCTCTTAGTTGTCTCATTCCGGGAAACTTGGCAGTGCCTCGAACGGCGGGCCACCGCCCGCAGGATTCGAATCTCCCGGTTGGCTTCATTTCTCAAGCGATCTGAGTGGTTGGTGATGAGTGTGGCATCTCGATTAACGTGCTGCTTGCCTTTCTGGTATAACTGGAGGTCGTAGGTGGTCAGTATGGCCTGGAAGGCACTTCAGTGCAGTCCTCGGGCGGCTCACCGGTGTCTTGGGTTGGGGAGGACCTCGTCCGGGCTGGAGCCGAGCTAGGACGGCAGGACTCGCTCTAACCTAGACTCTCCGAGCTTGCGGGGGCGTCTTAGTGGAGGAGGGTACAGTGCGGGCTCGGTCCGGAGGGTGCGCGCTCGGAGAGGCTCCACATCGACGGGTGAGCACTGGGCTCAACCTCGACTTCAGGGCACTAACCTCCGAGGGTCTCACTCCAAAGGGCGAAAGGTGGACCCGGTCCAGAGGGCGCGCGCTCGGAAAGGCTCCACATCGGCGGGTGAACTTTTGGCTCGACCTCGACCGCAGGGCACTAGCCTCCGAGGGTCTCGCTTTAGAGGGCGGAAGGCAGACCCGGTCCAGAGGGCGCATGCTCGGAGAGGCTCCACATCGACGGGTGAGCTCTTGGTTCGACCTCGACCGCAGTGCACTAGTCTCTGAGGGTCTCACTCTGGAGAGCGGAAGGCGGACCCGATCTAAAGGGCGCGCACTCGGAGAGGCTCCACATCGGTGGGTGAGCTCTTGGCTCGACCTTGACGGTAGGGCACTAGCCTCCGAGGGTCTCGCTCTGGAGGACGGAAGGCGGACCCGGTCCAGAGGGCGCGCGCTCGGAGAGTCTCCACATCGGCGGGTGAGCTCTTGGCTCGACCTCGACCGCAGGGCACTAGCCTCCGAGGGTCTCGCTCTGGAGGGCAGAAGGCGGCTCCGACCTAGGCATCCCAAGCTACGAGCACAACCTTGGATCTTACTCTTGAAGCGGAGTTTCCAGCCTTTGTTTCTTGCTTCACTTCCTTTCACTTACCTTGTCGTCTATCCTCTCCTTCCTTTTATCTCCTCCTGTTTCTCCCTCATCTTCCGTTCCTGGGAGGCTCCTTTGTTGCATTCATCTCCTCCCCTCTGCCCCTTTCTCTTTCCCCTTCTGGATCAGAGAGCCGAGCGGCTTTCCGGCCTCGTTTGCCGAGCCCAGCGGGGAAAGAGTAGAGGAGGGGGGCGCTGGTCAGACTGCTGACCAGACCTCGGGCCAAGCATGAGCGCTCTCCTTCCCAGGCGCCGATGCTGTACGTTAACGGGTCCTGTTTTGTCAGGGCCTCGTCTCTCGACTGCGGAACATATCGGGCCGACGTAAGTGATGTTTCGCGTGTCGCCGCCATCCATACGGGGTGCCTTTCTCGGGGTGCGGCGCGCACGGCTCGAGGGGCAACCTCGGAGCCCGCGCCTCCATTCTTTGGGACCTTCTCTGTACGAACTGGCCTACGTCGGCCGAGGTGGACCCCTCCCGGGTGGACACCTGGCGAAAGTAGCAGAAGGATGCTCGGCTTCGGCCGAGGTGGTCCCGTCTCCGGGCGCCACCTGGCGAAGGAGTGAAGGGGCTCGGCTCGACCTCGGCCGAGGTGGGATCGTCTCAGGGCGCCATCTGGCGAGGGAGCGGGGGAGCCGCCGAACTCGACCGAGGTGGACCCCTCCTGGGTGGACACCTGGCGGAGCAGCAGAAGGACGCTCGGCTTCGGCCGAGGTGGTCTCATCTCCGGGCGCTACCTGGCGAAGGAGCGAAGGGGCCCGGCTTGACCTCGGCCGAGGTGGGACCGTCTCAGGGCGCCACCTGGCGAGGGAGCGGGGGAGCCGCCGAACTCGGCCGAGGTGGACCCCTCCTGGGTGGACACCTGGCGGAGCGGCAGAAGGACGCTCGGCTTCGGCCGAGGTGGTCCCGTCTCGGGCGCCACCTAGCGAAGGAGCGAAGGGGCCCGGCTCGACCTCGGCCGAGGTGGGACTGTCTCTGGGTGACACCTGGCGAGGGAGCGGGGGAGCCGCCGAACTCGAACGAGGTGGACCCCTCCTGGGTGGACACCTGGCGGAGCGGCAGAAGGATGCTCGGCTTCGGCCGAGGTGGTCCCGTCTCCGAGCGCCACCTGGCGAAGGAGCGAAGGGGCCCGGCTCGACCTCGACCGAGGTGGGACCGTCTCAGGGTGCCACCTGGCGAGGGAGCGGGGGAGCCACCGAACTGGCCGAGGTGGACCCCTCCTGGGTGGACACCTGGCGGGGCGGCAGAAGGATGCTCGGCCTCGGCTGAGGTGGTCCCGTCTCCGGGCGCCACCTGGCGAAGGAGCGAAGGGGCCCGGCTCGACCTCGGCCGAGGTGGGACCGTCTCTGGGTGCCACCTGGCGAGGGAGCGGGGGAGCCGCCGAACTCGAACGAGGTGGACCCCTCTGGGTGGACACCTGGCGGAGCGGCAGAAGGACGCTCTGCTTCGGCCGAGGTGGTCCCGTCTCCGGGCGCCACCTGGCGAAGGAGCGAAGGGGCCCGGCTCGACCTCGGCCGAGGTGGGACCGTCTCAGGGTGCCACCTGGCGAGGGAGCGGGGGAGCCGCAGAACTCGGTCGAGGTGGACCCCTCCTGGGTGGACACCTGGCGGGGCGGTAGAAGGACGCTCGGCCTCGGCCGAGGTGGTCCCGTCTCCGGGCGCCACCTGGCGAAGGAGCGAAGGGGCCCGGCTCGACCTCGACCGAGGTGGGACCGTCTCTGGGTGCCACCTGGCGAGGGAGCGGGGGAGCCGCCGAACTCGAACGAGGTGGACCCCTCCTGGGTGGACACCTGGCGGAGCGGCAGAAGGACGCTCGGCTTCGGCCGAGGTGGTCCCGTCTCCGGGCGCCACCTGGCGAAGGAGC